>CM017194.1:30521285-31225035 GCA_004837865.1 Musa balbisiana | reverse complement strand
CCATTTACGTAGTGCTAAAGATATTACTCAAGGAGCGAATTTATTCTTTCAGTTTGGCCATCCGTCTAAAGGTGGAAGCTTATGGTGAAATATACTTAGATCCTAACAATTTGAACAACTCGATCCAAAATCGTCTTAAGAACCACACGTCTCGATCGTTGATTATATTATGCGAGATTCCCTAATACTTCATCACATTCTTTATTATCAACTTGGTCACTTCCTTTATTGAGCAGTGTAGGGGTGCAACAATGAATGTTGCATATTTTAAAAACTGATTGACCACCATGAGTATCAATCTAAGTCCCTCTACTATCGGCAAGCTTGATATGAAGTCCAAGAAAATGCTCTCTCACGACCTTTCTAGTACGGGCAGCAACTCCAAAGATCCCATCGGCTTCCACTGTTCTACCTTATCTTATTGGCAAGTAAAGCACATCTAAACATATTCCTCCATATCAGTCCCCATCTTTGACTAATCGAATGTTCTCTCTATGAGAGCCAACATTCAGTGAATGCTCGGATGTTCTGCCTAAAGGGAATTGTGATACTCTCTCAAGAGTTCATGTATCAAATTATTCACTTGAGGAACATAAACTCGATTCCCTTTGGTGTAGACAAATCCCCATTGAACTTAAAATCATCATGCTTTGTCTTCTTTAATCAATTGCATCTACATTACTACTTGGGAATCACTATATAGTCCATCCCTGATTCTGGAAAGAAAGTTGGAGTATAGTTGATTTGCTTGGCTTTTGCCTTCTAGTTACATTGCATTCACCAGCTCCACTTTCCTGTTCAATGCATCAATCACGATATTTGTTTTTTTGGGCTTGTACTCCATTATCATATCAAATTCAGCTAGGAAGTCCTATCACAGTGTTTGCTTTATGGAGAGCTTTTTTTGAGTTTAAAAGTAACTCAATGCAATGTTGTTTATCTTTAGCACAAATCGTGTTTCGAGAAGATAGTGTTGTCAAACTCATAGATAGTAGACTACCATTATCATCTCCTTCTCATGCACTGAATATTGCCACTTGGTCTCGTTGAGCTTGTAATTTTCGTAGGGTATCGGGTGACTCTCCTATATAAATACTTCTCAACAACGAAGTTTGAAGCATCTTTATGGACTTTAAAATGTTTCCCATAGTATGACAATTTAAGTATCAATTCTTCAAATACAATAGTCTTTAGGCGTTAGAATGTCATTTCATATTTGTCTAACCATCATCAAGACTATTTCTAACTCGGTCAGTGGAGCTGTGTACTTTGAGTATCCAACTTTAAAGCATCGATAATAGTTGACAAAACCTAGGAAGGATCTTAGCTCCGATATGTTCTTTGGTGTCTGCCACTTTGCCACGACTTATACCTTCCATTTATCCATCTGAATGAGACCTTCATTAATTTAATGTTCTAAGAATAAAATATTTATCTGAGCAAAGTAATATTTCTCCTTTTTTACAAACATAATATTCTCCTCGAGAACTTTGAAAATTATTCAAATATACTTAACATACTCCTTGAGTGTTTAGATATAAACGATAATATTATCCAACTAGACAATCACAAACTTATCCAGGTACTCCTTGAACAGTTAGTTAATGAGAATGCATAATGTGACTAAGACATTGGTTAAATCAAGAGGTATCTTCAAAAACTCAAACACTCTATACCTAGTCACACAGGAAGCATCCTCGAATGTCATTTCAGTTCTAAAACTTCAAAATGAAAAATCCCACTAAAAGAAAGGATTAATAACAATTCCCATATAAAGTCTCCTCATTTCAAATTTAAAACTATAAAATATCCTTTTATTTGCAATGAACACGATGGATTGGGTCTTAATTTCCCTCTGACTTATTCATGTAAATTTCAAATTAAAAAATTTGAAAGATATTAATAATGCAAATTTTGATGCCTATATAACATTTATAAAAGGAAACCTTACAAAATATTACCACGACAAAATATATAATGTGAATTTTAAATAACTCTTATAATACCTCTCAACCTTGCATCTTTACTCAAATATAAGAAGATGCAGATGATTCTTTTTTTTTCTTACCATGACATCATGTATCATTTTTAAGGTTTTGTCTTGACATCATCCCATATCGAAAATGGTGGACAAGAGCAGAATATCTGCATACACAGTAGATGAATCATGTATTATTTGAAGCTTAACTTATATACATAGAACAGTCGTCAGTCCTGAAAGTAAATAATTTCAAGGACTCGAGGATACCAGAAGAGTGACAGCTCTATGGCTGCTGATTTAGTTTGATTTCAAACCTTATTTCCCATCTGGCATCTGAGTAGCTATGTACTCACTCTTACGATGAAGAACTTACATACAGGACCACAATCATCATTTCAACCCAAAATTTCTTTAGTTTCCTCAAGTAAGAAAGTGATCGATCATATGTTGTATAACGTCTGCACCTTCTATATGCATGAAGGGATCCTTCACCTGACAGATCCAACCAAAACATATAAGCGATTACAGAAGAAAGGCTTATCAATGAGAGGGGAAGAACTAGGAACAGTGACAGGCAGACAGGTAGTCATAATGGCCAAGGAGAGACCTGAATGACACTATGTGCAGCAAACCTATGGATGCTGCTGTTGTGAAAACTGACGTCGACTTTTTCCCAAGACAAACGTGCGAGGCCTGTTACTAGCTTTTCTGCAGAAGATAAAGCCAAACGTTAGCCAACTACAGTTTGTGCCGTCGATACAACCAGCAAAAAAATTTACATTTATTACTCTGGCTTCCGGATCGACATGTTTTAACTCAAAATAGACACTTCATTCATTGTATACATGCAAAGACCTCGTGATGACTACTCTATATGTTTGTTTCCTGCATCGATGGTTCATAATAACATTTCTTCTCAACTAACATTGTATTAGTTCTGAAAACCACCGTGGATATTCATACTGGTTTCAATGACCTTTGCAAGGTCAAAATTATTCTTTGTCAATGTCTTCTTCTTGCATGAGAATACTTTTAACTGATCCTTGTCTCAGTTACAGTAACTGTTCTGCAACCAGAATTTCTTTTTTTTCTTCTTCTTCTTCTTCTTCTTCTTCTTCATTTTTCTTATTTTATTCAAGGTCAAACTGGTTAACAATCATTACTAGATGCGCATCTCCAAATTGTTGACAGTACTACCACCATGAGTCACTGCACTTTATGTTTGCAACCCTACATCCGACCACAATTTTGTAGATTATATAGCTTTTCCTTGGTACTTTCTATACATAAAAACTTTAAAAGGACAAAGACTCAAGAGACTGACAGGTTCAAAAGAAAGAATGTAATTACAAGTACACCAAAATGGTTAACAGTTGAAAATCACCCTGTTCATCATGCTCAATATAGCAATTTATGAAGATGGATGAACAGGCTGTCTTTTTGGAAGGAAAAAAATGTACACAAATAAGAAATGCCAAGTAAAATTGTTTTGGTGACATTATGCAACAAGGAACCTATGCAATAAATTTTAGAATACTCAAACCTATATGAAATGATGATATTTACCTTCTAATAGATCACAGTCACCATTAATAAGTGAATCATCTGTGCACTTATCATTTCTGCTTCCTGCTGAGTATTCTTCATATACAACATGTGGGTATTTCTCACTCAGCGAATCCTCCCACTATAAGAAAAAAAAAAGTATGAAGACTTACATATCAAATAAATTATCCTCAACAATAAATTAGTAAATTATTGAGGGGCAACTGTAAAGAAAATAAAAGGAATACCTTAGGCAGTTGAGAGTTACGCCTGATAGATGACGTCCTCCAGCCGACTACGTCTTCAATTTCATTTAGTTGTGGAAAACAACTTAAGTGCCAATTAAAATTTTCAGAAAACTGTATGCATGAAACTAACTGAACCACAAGCATGAAAATTACAGCAAAAGGATACGATCATAACCAACATTGGAATAGGCCACTCGGCGTTTGAATGCTTGCAGGGAAGACCTGGATTCATGAATTTTCATAGTGTGATCATGCTACACAGAAATAGCATCTCATAATTCATAAATCCTTCTACTGCAACGAAGACAAAGCAAAGATGGAAAATACATAAACTGAAGGTCATCACAATCATCCACCATTCGTTGCAATAATGGAGGCTTTCCTTCGTCATCGTCTGTTAGGAAAAGATGTTTGCCAGTTCTTCTAAATATCCAGTGAATGACAAGAGAAGCAACTTTTTCAATGGCAGTGACACCGAAAAGAAATGGGACCTGCAGATAATTCCCATATGAAACAGTGGAATGCAATTATATGATGACATAATATCACATATGACATAGTCTGAAACATACATAGTTTCAGAAGAACAAGAAATAGTTCAACTTATAATGAGCTTTACACTATAGTCATAAATATGTCGATGAGACAACTAGAGGATGACTCCAACTCAACAATGATAAAAATTTTAGTTTTAAAAGAACCCCACCCACCCCGGCCCCAGAGGGCCAAATATGAGGGAACTTGACCCAGACCAGACAAAAGAGTTTGGTAGCTAAAACACAAAGTAGAGAAAACGTTGAACAAGGTTAGAACTCATAAGTTGGTAGAACATCAGAAGATGAATGTTCTGGAGCCAAAATTTGTCGGAAAGTGGACTTGCTATGAAGATGTATCTTGTAGACTAAAACGAATAAGGAAAATCTCATGATTTTGGGACGGTTCAAAGATTAGTAAAAATCTATTAAAGCTAGGGCGGGGTTTCAGTTCAACACTGAACTATAGAATAGGTGAAGAAATTGTCTAGATTTTGAGCTGTTTTAATAAAAACAGAGCAGTTAAACCACAGTTCTGGAACAAAAGTGCATGGTTCATTTGGTATACATCATAACTGGTGGTGAGGTTGAATCTATACCACCCTAAAGGTGGAATCAGTCAAATCATACCATCCAACTAGCATTTTAATCATGGTGGAAGAACTACAACCTGAAATATATGCCAAGCCATAATATGCCTACTTCTATGTCAAAATGACAGAATGAATATGAAAAAATATGAGCACATAAGAAACATAAAACGACTGCTAAAACATGCACTTTTATGAATTTTACTGGTGCTCTGTAAGAAGAGGAAGAAAAAGAGAGTGTTTAAAGATTTTAATGGGACTACACATTGTTTAGCTATTTGTCTTTTGCAGCTCGATATATGAAATTAATTATGTTTATCCTTTGTTTGGTCTTTCAAAGTCTAGGAATATATTGCTGTATTGTTATTTGATTACATGACTTTATACTTAAGCAGTCAACTAGATCATTTTACAGCCAAATGGCTTGCTACAACCCTTCTAGGACTCTATTTATCTATGTTTGGCTTGCCCCAAAAATTTAGCACCAGGGGCATCAATGTCAAGTTCACAACCAGCTGTAACATTTACTCAAACCTTCATGAACCTTTCTTAATTGAGGCCCTACATGGACATGTAACTATATAAAGCAAGAATGGTCAAACTTCCCTTCAAACAAGATTTCGATTAGGAAGTATTCTTGTCAATGTTCCATTAAACTGTAAGAGCACCATAGTGTACATGTAGGGTCAAGATGCAAGGTTATTCACAGTGAATCATGGGTAGGAGATTATTTGATGTTTAATACACTTACTGCTATGAAGAATGTAGAATTTAGAGCTTATTGAAAAAAACAAGTATGCAAAAGAAAGTTTACATCAAGGTATGCGATGTTTCTCAAATTAAGGAGTTTGATAAATCATCTTTAATAACAGATGCATATTCAGTATAAAGATACATGTAAGAAACAACTTATGGAATGTGGCCTGGAGAAAGCGGTTAACAGTACTATTCAGCTCGGTAGGTTGTCTTTCTTTATGCATTATTCCAATGAGTGGCCTAATGATTATTTCCACCTTTTATCCCATCACCTGCCGAGGCCTTTCTGAGTCACATTTAACTCCAATTCATAATTTCCATCTAGTTCTTTGGCCAAGCATATAAAAGTAAAATTGCAGAAACAAAGAAAAAAAAAATGGAAGAGTACCTGTTTGTTTCCTCTAGAACCAAGATGGGGTGTAGCAACTGTGATGAAATTGACTGCTTCCAGACCATAGATAGTACCTCTGTGACTGTCATCACAGGCATCACAGAGAGGATTTTCTAGGGATTTCATTACGAGGGGTCTATACAGTCTCCCAATTGCATATCTTGCAACCAATCCTCCAACCGAGTGTGCAATAAATGAAATTTTTCGAAGATACAGCCTTTTGTTGACCACTTCAATAATCTGTTTAACTAGGTTGCTTCAAAAGACTAAACAACAAAATGTATTTCAGAAATCTGATGTTTATATTATTTAAGAACGACTAACCTCTTCTGCTAAACGTTCACCCATAATATCAACACCATCTAATGTTAGCTTATACATGTTGCTTTCACTACCTACAACAAAAACAAGTGTGTCAATGTCCTACAGGGTATACAATAAATAGGACAGATTTCATTAGAGCACAATTCATACAAAATAATATGAAATCATCACAACAGGAAACCCAAGAAAAAAAATTAAAAAATCACATAATCTAGAAATAAATCCTATTATTTAGTCAGGTAATCCATTTTATACCAGTCATGGATGTCAACAACAAAAAGATGAGAAAGAAAAAAAGGGAATTCTAATACTTACTAAAGAACATGTTGCAATCACTGAAAGTCAAAACCAGATTCCTCATTCTCTAAGTATTATCTAGAAAACATAATTTGTTGTGATGACCAATATCGATATTGCAACATACTTTGGCTTTACTGATATTTCACAACCAATTAGGGCAATTTATTCTTGGAGGACAACAAATCACATTTCTCCTAGATTTAAAGATCGACTGAGACTACTAATACAATATGTTGCATGATAAAGATTTAAAAAATGCTGGCAATTGTATGGTTGACTACATATACAAAATCAGGCATTCATATAAAAAATTTTCAAACAGAGAATGATCATATTCAATATGTGCAAGACAACATTTTGGCATGGGTTAAGAGTTGATGAATGGTGCATGAAATCTATTAACCTAGTGATAATATATTATACTTGAGGAGTCTATTGATTAGTATGGAAGACTATGTCAAGAATGACTTGATCTAACGTTATCTATCGTTATACGGAAGCAAACTTATCATCAACTGCAACAAACAGGAAGCTTCCAATTTTTGACATTTCTCATACTTTGTTCTTAGACAATAAGAATCCTAAGTTGCTGTCCAAAAACAAAAAAAATCCTAAACCATATGATGTAACAATATCAAAAGTAGACAAGAAAAAGCAGGACATTATCTTAACCTGAAGTCAAACAAAGTAGAAAACTATTATCTCTCAAGAATGAAAGGAAAAATGATATCCACCATTACAAGAACAGAATAAACTGACGCACTCAGTGCAGGCCTAGATAAAGTTGACAATGCATAACTTACAATGAACTATCACTTTATCTGGAAGCATTGCAACAAATTGCTGGGCTGCAAATTTCCAGTCAGCAGTGCTGCAACCAAAATTTCAAACCTTTGCGTAATGTGAAACGGTGCATGCAGTCTTGCAGATCCAAAGGATGAAATAAAAGAATCAGCTGCATTGTTCCATAAAGGCTTGCCAATTAAGTGGCCACAGAACTTAACAAATATTTCAGTTGAAAAATCAACACAATTATTGTGTTAATTGGATGGAAAAGCTTGAGTAACTCCTAAGATCATGTTTACGAAGAGTGTTTGGCAGACAACAGTGATCACAAAGGAAACTAGTCATAACTATTTGTCATTTTTCTCTCTGGAACTATACAAATGAGCTTCTTTTGTGAACTCTAATAGTCTAATAAGTCATCATTTTTAATAGAAACAAAATTATAACTTGCACAAAGGAGTAAAACTAAGGTATGAGTTCTGTCGCTCGAAATCACCAATTGAAACAGGTAAGAAGACAAAGAAGAGCCTTGTGTACAAAATTCAAAAAACCTTTGTTGCTTCATTTCCACTAGCAAGCATCAAGTTAGGACAACCCTGCAGTTTCAACAAAGACATCCTCCAAATTCATGGCACTAACGACCGTGCACATCCACTCAGAAGAGCACGATAAAATTTTCTAGCAAAAAAAATCAGCACACTATAACTAAAAAGAAAAATAAAATAAAATAGTCCACGATTTCCAAACTAAGTTCTTTGTATTTAGATAGTATGAGTGATGCAAAGAAATAATGAGTCGCAAAATTCAATAAACATAGTCGTTAGCTCTTTCGTGTATAAAGTTGCAAAAACAACAATCACGTCAGCACGATTCCAACAAAACAGAAGAGGATTCAGCATCCTAAACGCGCAGGAAAGAGTGCAAGTTAACGGAAACTAGGATTTTCCTCAGATAAATCAAATCCACTCCTAAGCCAAACAGAACAGCAGCTCAAGAACCAGCAACAAAAAGAACAATCCATCCGGAAATCAAGAGAGAAGAACAACCTCCCGAGGATGCCATGAACCATCACCACAAGGTGATCCGCGGGGCGGGACGAGCTCCAAACGTCGTTCCCGCCATTGACGCTCTCCTCCTCCGTCCAATCTTCTCCCCCGACGTCCCCCACCCCTCCATTCATCTCACGCACCATACCAAGCCAAAGATCTCTCGACCGCACAGATCGCGATCAAATCGAACTACCACGAGAGGGCAGAGAAGGGAAGGAGGAGGTTGGAGAGACGGGTAGTTGGGCGAGGAGGAGATGAAAGAAACGAATCATAGTATTTGCTTCAAAAATAATAAATAAATAGGGGGAAAAAAAAAAGTGTGCTTGTCGGTGTGACATAACGTTAACGGCGTGACGTGTGACATAACGGTGATGTGGCTGGTGGGCCGTCCGAGTTGTTGGATCCATGAATTATAATGTTTGACTTGAATTACGTGCATTTAAATCATTTAAGTCCAAAATAATTTTGTTTATAACTTATTTGATCAGATCATTATTTTCGATAACTCGATATATGAAAACCAATAAATATATATTGGACATATCATATTAATTATTGAAGACGATAAAGGATTTGTTATGCATATGATATCAATTAAATAGTAAAAAAGATATATTCTCTCGTTAAATAAATTATTATAAGAATAATATTATATCAAAAGAGGCTTTTTCATGAACCAATATTTACAATTGACAAGTATGTTTGATTTTATCAATGTTTTTTATTAGAGAAAGCTCATTTTATTTTCTCTTTAATATTATGATTGGCATGGATTTCCTCATGAATGAAATGTATTCATCATTTTGTATGTTTCTTAGTTGCCTCCCTAAAACCTGTGGCTTATTAGATCCCAAATGACGTGGCTACCAAGCATCTCCAACCACATACAATCTTGCAAGCAAGCAATACATCGGGGGGCCACCCCACAACATAATGCTGGCAACTTCGATTGGGGCCGTGCAAGCCATGACAAGCGAAGCAGCAAAACCTGATGCTATCCATCTTCTTCTTACGGCGAGCGAAGAACAGATCAGCAGCATTATTGGGTTGGAATTGAAGGCTTTATTGTGCATCTACCTCCTCCTCCTCCTCCTCCTACAGTCTTTCACCGTCCCGAGGACCACAGCTTTCAATTCCTCTCTCAAGTATGTTAATTTTCTCATATAAGATTGCTTGTTTATGATTTTGGTAAGTCTGGTGCATTAAATCCACCTTTTTCATTTCTATGTTCAATCAGGTTGATCATACAGCTGGAGAAAAGGAAAGCCAGATGTGTGTTAGTGTTTTAGAGAGAAAAGTAGATGCTGGCTGCTGTGCGAGATTGGCACCTTCTCGATGGTTAGTACTTGAATGAATAAAGTTCTTTAGGAATCCCTCGGAAACAAACATTGATGCGATGGTAAACGCAGAATGACGACTTGACGTGTTGTGGAGTACGGATCTCGGCATCCCCCGTCGCCGTCGCCATCGAGTTGTTGTCTTCTTTATCTTTAATAGTTTCTTTACTTGAGTCTGTAATTTACTTGTGCTCATGTTTGTGCTTTTCGAGTTGCGATTATGCGGAAGATCACGCAGTCTTGTGCATGCACAATTCCCTGCAAAATTAACTTGATCCTAATTATCATTTGTTTTCTTGGAGTTTTATTGTTATTTTTTTTGTTTTCGTCTCATCTATGCTCAAAGATGAACCTTAGTTTCTGCTTTACTCATATGATTATTAGATGTGAAATTTAGTTTCCATTATTGCATAAAACACAATTGATGGAATCTAATGTAGTTTATTTTATGAACTTTAAAGTTTCCAACGAGAGGAAGTTATTAATGAATCTCATATCATCACGAGAAAATCAATTGATTAGTCTAAGAAATTAACCTTCTATTAAATATATTTTTTTATATGGGATACGAAAAAACCATTTTAACTAAAGGATGAGCTAAAAAGATAAACATCAATGAAGATTAATTGTGAAGTCCAATTACTGGTCGATGAGTCAGAGGATAGATCGCTATGTGAAAGGATTAATTGACAAGATAATCGAATGATGAGCAGAGGTTCTATCGAAAAACCAAAAACATAAACACATTTCCTGAGAAATTACTCGAGCTTAATTTAGGCAGTAGAATTGGAAATATAAAAAAACTTGCAAATATAGCATGAAATGAAAAAAGAAATATCAAACTACTTTCAGCTCGGAATTAGCAATGAATACTATTCTCCCATCTCTAATGGGGATTGGAGTTTGTCCAACATATTTTCCTTTTTTCATATATCATGACTACTGATTCTTTCCTAAATTTTTATGCATGTTAATTCATCAAATCAGTTGAAAGAACTTGACACACAGAAAACTAAGCAACTACGGTCACAAGAACAAGTTCCTAAGCTGAGGGAAGGACAAGCAGGACAAGAATTAGGGGTTTTCTCTTCATCTCTGAATGAACCAAGTCTAAGAGAAGAAAAGCCAGCATCAGTTGATCTGTAGCATCTTGTAAATCCAAAAAAAACAAAAAGAAAGAAAACCTCATCACATGAATCAGTCGGTTATTGAACATGCAAATTTTCAGTCAACAACAAACACAATGATATCGATCCATATATCACTAGCACTAAAGTTTCACGAGAAGGCCGAACACTTGTTATTAATCTGCCTCGTTTAGCCTGGAACAGGCATCAAACATAGTGTCTTAATGAATGAAGTGCAAAACTTGAGACTAGTTTCTTTTAGCCACTATCACCTCTTGTACATGCCAAAAAAAACTTATAAAAAAATACACCCAGGCACTAATGTGGCTGACAAACCATGCAAACTTACAAATGCCTAATTAACACAAGCCCCATTTGGGTCTTATTGTTAAGTATATTAACCAGCGAAGGAAGGAAATCCGAACTCTCCCTCCCCTGGAGAAAGGAAAGCTTTATGATTAAGAACTCTGCATTTGAGTGAAATAGAACTCATGTGCATGCCTCATTTCATGCTGATACAAGATGAACTTTTTGATCTACCTATACAATGAAACCTACCTGTTTGTCTGACTTATGTTGATGCTTCTAGTTGGTGGTGTTCAAGATTCCTGAGAACTATCCTTGCACATATTTTGGCTTCAATGGGAGCAGTGGTAGCCGCAGCAGCGGCACGAAGGACACGTGCTGCTCCAGCTTTCTGCAAAAGGCTGGCATGGTGTGCTGCATGCCGACCTCCAGGAACAGTGAACTGCATTTCGAGGATATAGCAACAATGAATTGTTACAAAAGGAGAAGAACCATGAAGGCTTGGTTGAACCCAACAAGCTTTAGAGAGAACTTCCAAGACAATATCCATCATTGTCAAACAAACTTAATGTGCTCAAAAGTCCCTTGGATGACAATTAAATAGATAAGATCAATTTATAGTTTTTCCCAGTTCTGGCTTCTGGATATAATAAAAATTACAGAAAAGATTTTATAAGCAAAAATGATTTTGTCAAAATATGATATTAGAAACTCACTGCAGGTCAAGAATGTGAAAGCATGTAAAAACTATGGAGCTTCTTAATGATGCAATAAGAGCATAACTATTATTTGAAAATTATTTCTTAGCAATAAGTTGGGTTGGCCAAAGAACTGTTTAACCTCATTACAAGTATCAAGGAATAACACAAGCATATCATGAATTACATAATAGACTATTGCAGGTATAATTTTGTAGTCAGTTGAGTCTAAGCCAAATATGAGTTTTAAGTTGGAATTTATTTATTTATTTATTTTTGGATGAGCATTACTTAAGCCTGGTTTTAAAAAGCCAGGAAATTCCTTAATAAAGGTCATTTATTTAACCAGTGGCTGATCATCTCTCTCACTTAGCAGCTGCCAAATTTTGTTACTTTAAGCATCAACTAACAAGAATCCATTAGTTGCCTGAAAGAGACTCAATCAATCACAAACACTTTAGTCAAAGTTGTGTCACAGTTGTCCAACGAACCCACATATGCAGAGGGAGGCATATTAACAAATGATTTCAATCTGCATGAAACAATTTGATAGGATGACATTTCTTTCTTGGGTATTGACCCTGCTTATCCACTTCTATGCTTCCTCTTCCTTTCATTTATTCTTCTCTTGTCAATGAATTAAACAATTTAATACTTTATCCTGAACTGTCACATCATTTTAACCGTTTACACTAATTATTCTCTGGTGATACAGTAAGGCTGCAACCTGAGGCAATGTTAACAAGTATGACCATAGACAATCCTGCCTCTTGGTAGCCATGGCCAGCATGTCGAGCACTTAGGGCCATCTCCAGGTTGGTGCCACATTGAGAACTGGCCTTGCTAGCAGCATGAATTCATGGTCAAGAATTTTTA
Source organism: Musa balbisiana (assembly GCA_004837865.1). NCBI lineage: Eukaryota > Viridiplantae > Streptophyta > Magnoliopsida > Zingiberales > Musaceae > Musa > Musa balbisiana. Next base: position 31,212,188 of record CM017194.1, on the reverse strand, counting down.
GGAATCAATCCCAGCATAATTTTAGATGACCTTGGCAAAAGCAGAGACAATTCAGTTTTCCACCAAGACATGAACCACTGATTAATCAATCATAGCATAATGTTAGGATGGGGTTGGCAAAAGCAGAGACAGTTCAGTTTTCCACCAAGGCAAAACCTTGGCAAAAGCAGAGACAATTCAGTTTTCGACCAAGAGGTGGAGCTCAGGTTGAAATACCAAGGCAAAACCTTGGGGGTGGTGGCAGCGTGAGGGGGAGATGGGGCAGAGGGTGCAGGGTGTCATTCTGGTTTTCCACCTAGGCAAGGGTTGGCACTAGCAGATAATATGTCATCCAAGCAATCTATCCCTCCAAAAATTATTGTTTTGTGGTCTTCTTCCATATATTCTCTCTAAACATGCACAGCATTTATTCCCTATAAACTCTTAAATTATAAGAAGACTGTCTTCCAACCAGTTCCCACCTCTTCATGGTAAAAGCATCCTTCTATTTTTCTCAAAATTACTAGCTCAATGAAGGTAACCTGTTTGATTCAGCTAAGAGGCTAGAGTTCTACAACAGGTCAGGTGAAAGGTTTTGAGAGCTTGAGATGATTAACACCATAATTAATCAACATGAGTTGCATCTCTAAAAGAAGACAGAAGAGGATGATGACGGGGAGGGAGAGAGGGTTAGCAAGAATCCAAAATCCCAAATATGTATCCACCATCAGAAACACACGACATTTTACAGAATAATACAAATAATGATCATACATTACCTGAAGAAGAGCAAAAGCAGCACAGGCACGAAGGACAGATGAAGGATTCCGTAGCATGGCAATATATCTCCCAATCTCAGCAGCACTGGAAAGAAGATTAAAAAATAATACAAACCAAGGTAAATAAGATACTTTTTTCTTGTAAACTATATTAGCAGAATGAACATAGAGCGCATAGAAAGGGTCACACCTTAAGTGGACAGAAACAATGCAAATAAATTCAAGAATGTCATTGCAAAACAACATAACAGCTTAAAATTTTTGGACAGATTTTGTGAATCACACAAGCCATGCAAGGTACAAAAGTTTTACATCTGACCTATTTATCTAATCAGTTTAGGCATGCCTAGTTGCTTCAAAGACCTAACTTGGGTTTGAGGAAAGGCCTCAAACTTAGTCAAACATTTTAGGTTCAAGCAACCAAGAGCAACTGTACTTGCTTTAGACATTTAAATTTCACAAAACTAGGTACAAACTTCAACAAACATCATGCGGTTATCTAGTTATTGTTCCTACTGACACCAGCAGTGCTGATCATTCACCAAAACATGATGATGTCCCCTGTCAACACTTGGTGTGAAGTGGGGCACTGGCAGCATTAACAGGAAGTATCTCCCAACCCGGAACTCTTGCTAGAACAGACCACTTCTCTTCCAGCACTCTCTGTGCTCCTCTAGCTTCCCCTCCAACATCCGCAAGTAATGCAGCACCTGCCTCAGGAACCCAGAGGTACCATAGTGCTCATCAGAAGAGGGAGATGAATTGTCAGAGTTGGGGAAGGCAAAACCTCAAACTCCTCTAAATATAAAAAAGACAAATTTGGATAAATATCCAAGCCAGTGAATAGGCTTGGAATGAATAGTAATCAACTAATAATCATAGTAAGTGCCTAAATGTGTATTAATACCCGAGTTCCAGGTATCAGCACCCTCTTGCTGCAGCATGTAACAGCTGAAGCAACCATAGTGCTTACAGTAAAAAGAAAAGATTCATAGCTTCAGCACCACCAAATTTCACAATTCTGTAAACCAGTGTTAAATTTAAATTTTCATCCATCCTACGCTGAAAATTATAATTTAGTAACAACAGAATACAAATGCAAACCTGCATCTCAAATGACCTGCTTCTTGTATGCGAGCTGCATCCACTACCTGTGCCAAGGCTGCAGGAGCTGAGGATGAGGCAGCCATCGAGAAAACTTGTGGATCTGAAAAGGTCCGCACGAAAGCTTCTATATGCTTCAATGCCATCCTTCTAGCCCCATCAAAGTTAACACTCTTCGAACTACCTTCTAATGAAGAGCCAACTAGTGCAACTTCATCCATTCTGTGAACACAACTAAAGTTTGAAAAAAGAAGACAAGAACGGCGGGTACAATAACAGAAAAATTAACAGGGCAAAATAAAAGTTACTATAGCTCCACCAAGATGGAAATTCAGTAGATCAAAGAAAAAAGATATAAAGGAGCCATAACCAACAAAAAAAGTTTTTTTTCTCTTTTCTTTACCCCGTACACCTAGTTGAAACATGCATAATTTAAGACGTCACAAACCATCCTTTCATTTCAGCAGATATATGCATACATAGGAAAAGGACCATCTAATAAATCTATCCTGAAGAAACATTGCGTTCGACTCAATTTTCTGTCTTTTCGAAGTCAAATCAGCACATGAATTCTTATGCATATGCATATTTATAAACTACATATTTAAATATATCATTATATGCTTCCATGAAAATTAGAATTGTAACTCTTTAACACCTGCAAGGCTAAGCAGCAAAAAGAAACTTTTAAGTGCTTATCCCCTGAGTAAATAGGAAATCTTGTGACAACTATGTCGATATGGTAAATCAACATAAGTGGCTTAATCTTTGAAGATTAAAGCATCATAGATGACCAAGAAGGAATATTTCAATTAGTACCTTCCATCAAACATGTAAGCAAGTGCCAATGCAGCCATAAAACGAGCCATTTTTGATCCAGATGATGAACAAAGATGTACAAGAGCTGGAACTCCCCCTTCTTCAATTATTCGGAGAGCATTACCAGAATTAAAAGCAAGATTCCAGAGAGCCCCAGCGGCAGTCTCATGAACATCCTGTACACAAAGAAAGTATGAAGTACTCAGACACAATAATTTCTAATTTTTGATGATTCTCAATGCTAGAATTATTTAAAGGTTAAATAATATTTAAAATAAATTTCTAAGATAGTAATAATGGTTATGTTCTTATTGCATAACTATTATTGTATATGATAGTAATAATTTCTAGTTCTTTGGCCAACGCTACTTATTGCTAAGAAATAATTTTCAAATAATTATGTTCAATAGTTCATTTCAATAACAAAGAGAATAAGAGATGAAATATGATACCTTTTCCATCATTTTTTTTCATTTTTCAATTTTTATGATAGAACCTTGTTACTTAAGGACAGATGCTTTTCAAATTACATTTTTGGCATTGGAAAATCCACATACCAATGTCTGATGTGTGGTGTCATGAAAATTACTAACAAAATATATCACCTTTTTTATGATTAAAATTTCAGACTAAAATGTTTTTAGATTTTTCCATCATTTAAATGGATATATACTACCAAAGTTTGAAGAAGAGTTTAGCTACATAACTCTGTAAACTAATATATAATCAGGATTTTAGTTATGCACTAAAGTTATGCACTTTTAACTTTTTAAGTACACATGCAACAGCACATTCATTGTATCAATTCATTTAATTCAATATTGTGGCCTACTGAAAGTTCATATATATTATGCTAAATGAACTTGTTAGCAGCTCTGATCTTCTTAGTTAAAATTAGCTTTTCTTCCAAGGGATAGAACAAAAATTATCACATGCATTACAATGGAATCTCATGTTGATAGTTACGCACTCTTCACTAGCTATAAAAATCAACCTTTCGACTTTGATGCCGACTTATCATCTTGTACATATGAAAGCATGAAGTGCAAGGAAAGACCTAATTAAAGACAATAGTAATGACTATATATGGTTAATTACCAGAAATTTAGTATATGAAAATCCAGCATGCCATGCCTCCCAGAATATATGGTAATTTTAAATGTCAATTTAATTCATATAGCATTGTTTTCAGGTTTTCTGACAGCATACATTCTCATTTCAGCCTCACAACTTATAGCAGCAAGAAACTTGTCACGAGGTCAAAGTGCCAGGATGGCAGATATCAAGTATTGCAATAACAACAACTATCTTGTTCAACGATTTAAGCATGATGGCTTCAACCAACAGCTAAAGAAATCCGAAATAGTTACAACCTCATAAAAGATTTCCAGTCTGAAAAATCATTACTTTTTAATAGACTTCAACAATTATTCCAATTTGGCACCTTCAGGTCTAATTTATCAAAATATCCAATTCAGCATAATACTTCAAAGTTTCAAATCAAACGAAAGTACAGCATCCATGGATAGATCCAAAAATATTAATTGAATGTTTCCAGAGATATAACACAACTTACTTCAGCATCTGAGCGTGCCAATGCGATCAACGGTGCAACACCACCTTCTCGTCCAATTGCGATGCTAGATACCACAAAGAAATACATTAATAGAAGAAACAACAGAAAAAATTGAAGCTGGAAAAATAAACAATTAAAGTTACAATCATGATTCAGCGACTATCAGAAATGAATCTTTCAGAATAGATAAGGCCTAATGAACTGAACCGAACAATCCAGTCTGTTTATTAATTGACGCTCTGACTCAAGCCCAATCCTTGGGCCACATTATGGTCCAAGCTCTTCCCGGAGTAGGTATAAGAACTTTTAGAGCATATCGCATATTATTATCTTTAAATAAGAAAACACATTGAGATGAGAAACAAAAAATAGGAATTTGATGAAACCACATACTGTGGCATACCAATATTATATAAATATATGTTGCTTCACAAAGTTACACAGCCTTCCTTTTCTCAAATCCAGTTGCAGATGATGTTTATTATTAAGGTAATGATAGCCCTCTCAACCCTGAGTAGCATCCCACAAGAAGCAACACTTGTGACCCTGCCATGCTGCAGATGAAACTAGAGCATATACCAGATACAACCAAGGCACAGAGGAATTCATGGTACATGGCAGCATGCACCATGTGAAAAAGCTAAGATGTCATCAGTGGACTTTGGCTGGAAAATGGCATTTTTGTGATTGTACACTGTCATTTAGTTTCACACAAACAAGTGGCAGAAGTGGACTTTAGCTTACGTGGGTGTACTTTTGGTGTTTGGTACTTTCAGTGAATTGAAACTGAAATCCAAAAAGAACACCCAGTTCAGAAACTTGACTTCAACTTTTACAAACTCAAAAAAAAAATTCACAGGTGGCATGCAGTAACATGGCTTCATGAGTCCAACTTAAGATCATATAAAATGCATTGCATAATGCAATCAAAACCAGTTAGATGCTAGCTCTAAAACCCAAATTCTTTTCAATCTCAACCCAACCTAAAGATCACAAGCTAGTCAAACTAGACAAAATTAAACCCATAAAAGAAAAAATAAGCTAAAACCAACAAAAGTATCCTCAATTTGACTTGTTTATACTACATATACCCTAACAAGACCTCATCCTCAATTTAAAAACTTGATCATCACCTGCGTAAGTTCAGGCAACTTGACTTATGAACCAATTCTTAATTTCAGAAAAATCAAAGCAACACAAGTTGACATAGGGTGCCCAAATACTTATTTTAAAACCTGACAGAAAAAACTTATGTGGAGTATCTATTTCAAGTTCAAATTTCCATTACCCTTGCATGAGTCCTGAGAATTACGTTTCTTCTATCCATGAATTGAAGACAACAAACATTAGTAATTACCTTGCAAGTGCTTCTAACTTTTGATAATAATTTTGTAGAAAATTCACACCCACTCAGGACATAGTTCACACAATTACAAGATATCGTGGATCAAAAATAACAAGCCAAGAAGTTTGCTCTCCAGTCCACATCATCAAAGATGCTCTTATCCGACTTAACTATAATTTGGACCAAAAAGTATAATAGATTAGAAAGATTGAGAAATACATCCAGCTCACCATTTTAGAAGACATGGTAGTTTTCAGCAATCTCCTTCCAAATGAGTGAATGCTGTTGTAGAGATCACTATCTCCTCTTAAACACTAGACTTACCTCAAGTAAAATATCCATAGGCATGAGGAGTTTATTGACTACTTTTAGTCATTGCTCATCATCTCAAGAAATGCGTTAGACAATATATGAGTAACTGATCTCTTATATTATTATAACTTTATTACAGAACATGATCTGCAGGTACCACCAATGAATGGCGTTTAACACGGACTAATACAAAAAGGGCAGTATGTACCGGTCCAGTTATGAACCAGTACCAGGACTGCCTCCGTTTCAAGCGGTCCAGCCTGCCCATACAGAAAGCAAACAACAGTCCATGTGATAACCTTGATCACTTCTCTAGTACGCCACACGGTCGCCACACACCGCCTTTGCCATGCACAGCCACACACCTCCACCATGACCTTGTAACACCTCTGCCACACACGACCTCTCATCTTCCTCTTCCTCCTTCTCCATTTCCTCTTCTTTTCTCCTTCCTTCTTCCTCCTTTCTCCTCTTCCTCCACCACCCCTTCCTCTTCTCCTTCCTTCTCTTTCTGTTTGAAACACCAGTACATACCAGTGTATCAACACATGGTACACTGACCCATATGTACCAGTCCGACCATATCCGTTCCCGAAATGGTGATCATTGGATACCACATCATAAATCAACAAGTGCAGGATCAACAAATCATATCACTAGCATCTTAACTACAAGTGATATTACCTATTAGCTTCTGAGACTGACAAGCCCCACAAAGCTCCAGCAGCCCTTTCCTGAAGTCCTTGAGAAGCATTTGCACATGCATGTGCAAGAGCTACCTGTAAAATTAAAAGAAAAAATATATTGAACTAACAAAGTGAAATTTTGTCTACTGAAAAGACAATATAGAACATCGATCAAGGTTTGAGTTACGAAAATAACCTCTCTAAATGAACATTGACCTTATCCAAATCCCACATTAGGTTTGTGCATTTAAAAAAAAAACATAGAATCCAATCAGTATGAAGATAAAGTGTAAGAAGTGAAGCCATATAAATTAGGCAGACAATTTAAAGCCACCAAGAAGACCTAAGCATTGTGTTAATAACTTGAATCTTAAGCTTAAGAAAGAAACTAAGTATTGACCAGTAATCAGAACAAGCAATTCAATATATAGATAGAAATGATTAGTATGACACATCATAACTGAGTCCGTTAAGTGATAAATCTAGAAAACAAAAGGACACAATTAAGACTGAAGATAAAAGCCTCTTGTAATGGATGAGTTCAATTAGTAAAGAGTAAAAAATTCACTAGATAGTTTTGCCAAAGCATTACAGAAACAAAGACTATTTTGTCATTAGGCTTATCTCGGCTGGCACATACCATGTCAAGCTGTGCCAAGGTGCTGACATATTGCTAGACCAAATTTAGCCATGCCAGTCAATACACAGGTGTGCCGACTAGCACAGTACAATTCCATTGCAATACATCCATGCAATGGAAAAGGCAATCCTTAGGCAGGAAAAGAATTATTGTAAACAAAGGAAAAGGTAACATACTGCACAAAAACTAGAATGGAAGCTGATTTTTCTTGTATCCACTGCTATCAACCAACACTATTGCTGTATTTCATTTCTCAAGATCCATGTATCTCGAAGGTACTGAATAGCTTGCTGGTAAAAGTCTTTGTCAGGTCATCACAAGATTCTGCGATCAAAATCTGCCTTCACTTAAGCTAAAAATCCATGTACCTTTTTAAAAAACAAGAATTTTTTTTATTACATTAAATGGTGTACTTTATGCTCTCACATGAATTTGAATCTAAGACATATCAATTGTGCAACAATGCACTCGTTCTCACATGAATTCAAATATAAGACCCATCAATTGTGCAACAATGCACTAATCAATAAGATCTCCAGTGTACCTAGAATATTTGCCTTCTATAATATACTTTGTAAGAAATGGGTTCATTGTCTATGCTTGATCTCTACGGTCTTCAGGAGATCGTAAAAAATTCAATTTCCCAGAGAGAAAATATCAACAAACTAAATAATTCATCAAAGCAAAACTTAAATGTATATAGAAGTTACAACATGAACTTCTACTGCTTAAAATGAGCTGTCACTTTCTACCAAATAACACTATAACCACAGCCAAACACATCAAAAAAAAATTGAGGAAAAAATTTTATTATCATTAATTTCAGAATTATAATGAACTAAATAATGCATCAGAGCCACTCCATCCATATACATGGTGAAAAATGGTTAGGGAAGCAATATTGCCATTATGACTATGTATGGCATCGAGCCAATTAGAACTCACTTGGCTAGACCTCCAGATCAGTTTGACTCACTAAAGATGGCTAAGCAATCAATTATTGGTTCAATTCATTTAATCATAATCAACTCGAGTTTCAATTATGTCAAATAATTAGTTCTTTTCTATACACCTAAATTAAGCTGATTTGATTAAGAAAATATCCAACTGATCATGAATTCTTTTACAATGATATTTTGTTATTTCAAACTTATCAAGAATTACCTAAATTTCATTCTTACTATCTATTTGCCCTTCGGGGTTAACGATTTATGTTGGTAGGCAAGACTAGTTTTGGGGAAAAAAAGATATGGGTGATTTCCCAGAAAAAAGCCCCTTTTTGTTTTTTTTCCAAAAACTGTCCCTGTTTATGTTTTTTTCCAAACAATGCCCCTTGTTTGAATGCCAAAAATACATCTAACCAGCCCCAATGGTACTTTTCTAGCCAATCTTGGAGACATTCTATGGACCGTCCAAGTGGATTGACTGGTCTGCATAGTCGCATGGTCCAATCCATATGGTCTGCAGAGCAGTTTAGTTACCCAAATGGGGATAAAAAAAATAGCCTATTACAGTTTTTGGTCACCACAATAAAAACACTGCAAAGCTTATTTGAAAACACCATAAATAACCTCAACCAAATCATCTACAAACCTAAAAATTTGGTATTATAATGGTCTACGAGCAATGACAACCAAAGAGGCACGATATGATGTCACCTACACTTTTTCAATAGCTTTACAGTAATTTCAGCACAAGCCTCAAAACATGGCATTATGGTGGTGTACAAGCAACGACAATCAAAGAGACATAATATGATGTCACTTATAATGTTTTGTAATAGTTTTACAATGTTTTCAGCACCTCAACAAAGGCACTATAATGCTATTGTAAAACACTGTGAGTCAAATGAAATAAAAACACACTAAAGACTATTTGATATATCATACTAAGATTCAAAAAGGTATTTATATCAGTTTAGGAACAACAACATCAAAAGTTTACCTATTTCGACCACCACAACAAAAATTCTGTAAACGACCCAAATGGACTTCCAACTTCAACCAAACCAACTGCAACCTAAAAATTTGGTATCATAATGATCTACGAGTAACGCCAATCAAAGAAACATAATATAGTCAATTACAGTTGTTTTCAACACCTCAACAAAAATAATCTAACGCTATTAAAAACATTATAAGTGAGCCAAATGAAATCAAAACACGCTAGAAACCATTTGATACAACATACGAATCATCAAGAATCCAAGAGTGCACCAAGATCATCTTGGCCTTGGATGATTAGATAGATTCTTTAACAATAAACTAGATTTCAAAATCCCAAAAAAATAAATCTTGTGAATCTTCCAATTAAGCTAATATATATATATATATATATATATTTTTTTTATCCTCATACATTCTTGAATTATTTATTTTTCTTCTTTCTGGAGTATTCTTTATATTATATCAATGTTACTTTGTTGGGATTCTTTTATATTTATTTTATAGAAACTGTTAACATATATTGAAATGTTAATCGATTAAATATGTCAACGGAACCACGAATCAATTAAATTAATTTGTACAATTTTTATTTCAGACCTTTTTAAAAACATTGTATTGGTTTTTTTATTTATAACGCCATGAAATGACCAAAACGTCATTTTCTTGTTTTAGAACTCAACTTAAGGTTATTGTCTACCTGTGAGTTTTCATTGTAACATAAACTAAAGGTAAGTAACTTGATGACCTAAGTAGAATAATTCCATATTTTTTATTTTTTTTTCATATAAGCTTAATATGATATTCTTTTTCTTGCACTGTTATTATGCTATAGATAATAACAACATGAATATATAATTTCTCTTGGATGATGCACTAACTGACTTGGAAAGGCATTCCCTGTACAAGTGCCTTCCCTCATACAGGAGCAAGAAGAAGAGGTTTTCTCTATAGCCCAGAAGTAGTTTCCCGACTCGAGCAGCCTCTGGAAGAGTGATTGCCCTCAAATACAGAAGCAAGAAGGAAAGAGAGGAGTTATAGACCAAGGGAATGAAGACAGAGTATAGGCTTGGGGAATTAGTGAGTTCCTACTTGTAGTTCCACCTCACACCTCCCCTTGCTTGGGAAGGGACGCTTGTGTTAAGAAACCCGCTAGGCTCGATAACATGCATTTCCCTTCCATTTTAAGTCCCCTTTAGTCAAATCCATCAAGTTGGAGTTAGACTCCTACCGATCAATGATTTAAAAAGCGCTAGCCGCCAAGGTCCAAAAACGTCCGAGGCGCTAGGCGCTCGCCCAAGCGAAGCGAGACACTAAAACATAAAAATATATAATATAATTAATAAATATAATTATTTAAATAAAATATAATATTAAATTAAGAAAATCTTGCAAAATCACAATATCACGTTAACAAAAAGTCTCAAAATTCAAAACAATAACAATAATTTTAAATAAATAAAAATTAATAATAAAATATTGTTACTAGTATACAGTTAGCAATATACTATTAATATACTGTTAACAGCATACTGATTGAGAGTAGCGACAGCAGCAGCAGTAGCAGCGAGCAGCGGCAGCGATAGCAGCGAGTAATGACAGTGGCAGCAGCAGCAGTAGCAGCGAGCAACAGCAGCGAGAGCGGCGAGTGACGACAATGGCAGCGACAACGGTAGCAGCAAGCAAACGCAGCGAGAGGAGAGCGACGAGCGACGACAATGGCAGCGAGTATTGACAGCGGCAGCGAGAGTGACGACAATGGCAGCGATAGCGATAGTAGCGACAGCGAGAGCAGGAGCAGCGAGAGCAGGAGCAGCGATCAGGGTTAGGGTAAGGAAGTCGCAAGAGGAAGGCTGATATCGATGCTTTAGTTGGTTCGATTGAACCAACTAAAGCACCGGAGACCAAACTAGACCTAAAACGCTGGTTCGGTCGCCTGGTTTAACCCGGGTGCTTGCCCGAAGCACCTAGGCTCGGGCGAGCGCCCAGGCGGCACCTCTTTGAAGCACGTTGCCTGGAAATGAAGCGAGGCGCTCGGGCCTCGCCTCGCCCGAGTGCCTATTAAAATCACTACTACCGATATAATTATAACCCATCGCATGCCTGATTCGATCATTGTTTTCGGACAAGTGGTGCTTTCCAGTCCAGGTTACTCCTTGCTTTCCCTTAAGTAAAAGAACCAAGCGATGCAATGAGGTCTTCTCTTGACCGTGGCCAGAAGATCCCATCCACCCAATGCCCCTGTCTTAAGATAAAGAGTAGCTATCATTGCAAGCTCTATGTTAGACTACTCGCAAGGTCAGGCTTATTTGTTGAGTCCAGCTGCTCTATCAGCCATGAGTATCTATCTCCTTTTAACATCGTTGTATGATGAATCTCATCCTCGGTATGAAGCAAGGGGAGGTGTGAGGTGGATCTATGGCCAACGCCCTAAAATGGGTTTTAAACTCACCAAAAATGCATTTCAAGCAGCGGGTGGGAGCTTGAATGGGTGTTAGGCTAAGAATAGGGGATCACTACTCATCTCATCTCTCGTTTCAGGGCATCATACTATGGTATACAAAATGTTCATCCTTTCCACAAATTTTGCTACCCAAAGATGCTACAAAATAGAAACATTGGGTACAAAATGGACCACTCTATGTTTGGACTACATCCTTTGTCTATAACCTCAACTAGCAAATATTTAAATTTACAGATGCAAAAAATAAAGAATTTCGTTACCAAGTTGTTGCTTCTAATTATCAGGGACTAGTACATAGATCATTTCCCACCATTGAGCATTGTCAACAACAATGTCATTAGATTGCAAATTTCATCAACCAAAAAGCAATTATTGATCCTTGACCCTGACTATCATTATATATAATTTCTTGAGGTATCAAGAAAAAGAACACAAGGGCCCTTGAAAAATTATTTAGAAGAGGAAAACACAAAATAAAAACAATACTCGTATATGAAAAAGGAATGGAGTTGACGATCATAAAGATATACCAAGGCTTCAACTCCACCAGCTAAAGCGATAGCTTCTCGATTTCTATCATCAAATGATAAGTTCCATAAAGCGCCAGCAGCTTCTTGCCTGAGTGATTGATAAAAATCTATCACAAGTTGCATAAACAATATTGAAAATGAAATATTAGTATTAACAAAGGCCAATTACACAAACACAAAAAATCATCTAACAAAAAGAAACTCAACAAGTTGGTTTTCACACTTAAAAAAACTGCAAAAGCTAATTTCATATCCAAAAGCAAAAAATGAAAAAGAAAAAATGAACTTTAAATAAAGTCATCTATTACACATGCAAAGAGATTTAAACTCCGAAAATATGTTAATACGATATAAGATGACAATTTACAAAAATTACTATGCTTTCTGAGCAAACAAATACAAAAGAACAATCACCTTACACCTTCATTTTGAGAAAAAGTCAATTGCACTAGTGCCTCAAGTGCACCCTCCTCTTGACCAACAGCAGCATTATTATTATTGCTGTCACCATGAGCTGCCAAATTGGCCAATGCTCGAGCAGCCTGAGAGGAGAACACCTGAATGAGGAAACCTTGAAACTTGAAAGAAAAACATGATCTTTGAACAAAGTGGATGGACTAAAATGAAACAAATGGTCAAACCCTTAAAATGTGCCTAAAAAAAGGACCATCACATCTGTCATTGAACATATGCATTTTGAATTACACACTGTTTCACAATACATGTCGATGAGTAGCAGGTTAAACTTTAAAGCAAGTAGCCAATGTTCTGACCAACAGCCCGGATTGTCAGAAAGTTAAGAATCCAAAAATCCCAAGAAGATAGAAAGGAAGTAATACCGGTAACAGAACACATGGTCACATGAGAGTTAACAAAGTTGTAGCAATTAAATTTTCCATATTTAACCACATCAAAAGTAATATATAGCCTAAGCAACACAAAACAGCAGAGATATAACCCAAAAGATAGATTGTGTTAAAGAATAAAGATGAAGAGTTAGAATATGATAAAGAAACAAGGTAAACAGTAGTAAATAAAAAACATGAGAAAAGAAGGCAATAAATGCAAATGTTCACTCAAAGCAAGTGTATTCATCAATATGAAGCAGTTATATCCTCCTTATTCTTATCACAGTCACAATTTCTTCCATAGAAATAGTTAATTCCTACATGAACTATGAATACAAAACAAATCAACCAAATACAGTGTTCTAACATTCATCCAACCATCCCCAGAGCTTCACAATATTTTGTATTTAGGACTCTTCAAATTTGGAAACAGATCGCCAGATAGGGCTCGATTAATTAAAAATAAATCGACCTTCTTCCCATTATCCTAAACATAAACAACCACCAGAAATGGTACCAAAGTCCGGAATATTATTCTGAAAGAAAAAATATAAAGCCGGCTAAAACTTACTTTTGCTAATTTCACCGCATCACCAAAGAACCTAATGGTTGAGCGCTTGGATTGTTCAGTGAAATATTTCAAGGAACTGGTCCAATGACTTCAGAAATTATTGATATCTCTAAAATTGAGCCCAATCTCCATTCTTTTTTTCTTTGAATTGCTCAGTTTTATATCCAACCACTATTTTCACTAGCAAATAGCCATAAACAATCACTTAACACTGATCTCATGCATTAAGTTCTCACTTTTATCTCACCCCATGTACAAATATACATGTTGTACATATAAACATATCAACTGAATGTTTTTCCCCATCCTAACTAACCCCCATCACCACAAGAAAATAAAAGAGGTAAAATTTCATTTCACACCCAACATATTTGCAATATTCCTACATGAATCTTCCTTTACTAAAAGGTAACATACTACTCCATGGGTCTTTCCAAAAGATTAAATATGATTATTCTGAAACCAGGGAAAAGAACATCATTTTCAATTAGGGGAAGTTGAAATTTTAATTTTCAAAAATAAAGTGTTCAAAAACAAAATTGTCGCAAAAGGTAAGAGAAGTCTTTTCTAAGAGTTTTCCCCCTTCCAACATTGTCAAGCATCAAGCTCTACATTGTAGCACACCATTAACTCTCTCCCACAGCCTCTTCAACCAGTTTCCAGCTCTTCCCTTGTATCTCATTTACTTGTTCCATCATACGATCCTCATACTGTCCCTCCTCTCACACCCTTCCTCCAGCACCACCCCCTGCCATGCCCAACATACTCACTAACAAGATAGAAGTCCCTCTCTATAATCCTTTTTTCTTGGTCAAGCTGTTTCCATATGCAACCAACAGATGAACTCAGGTAATCATCCAATCAGATTGTAGAACACTATATTAAATGTATATCCAAAGAAAAAGGTTTCATGCATTTAAGTGATAATCGGACAAGTAGAAGAAAACCGGAAAGCATACTATTTACAAGCCATCTTGACCACAGAATTGCCAACTTCAAAAGGCATATTTATGCAATTGAAGAAAAATAAATCCCAAACTGTACTCCATTACAGGTGCTAGGAGACAGTCTTTGGGTGTGGAAAAAACTATCAAATGTTTCAGTACCTGCAGTTTCTTCTCTTTCTAGAAACTCCTTAAAGAACAACATACAGACATATCAAGAAAGTACAAGAACCAATCGAATGATCATTTTATGTTAGCAACAGAGCACCAAATAGTAGGGGCAGAAAATATATATATAGCACGTTTCCACCCGAAGCAGTGTTAACATAGTTGTCAAAATCTATTATCAAGGGATTTGGCAAAAATGTTGCTACCATCAGATCAGTGTTAAGTCTTTAAATTAGATGCATCCGAAGACTATGATATCAAGCAAGAATTGTTTGCAAGGAAGAAATGCAAATTTTCCCCTCTACTATTACATAGAAAAACAGTGACAAAAAGTGGAATAATTTGGTTAATCATGGGACTCAAGTGTCTTTTGGGAATGCATATTCAAGCATTAGCTTAACAAGAGGTAATGATTCAATCTCCAGAATTGCCATAACATTTGAACCACCCAACAAGTAGAATCCAATTTTATCTAATTAGATATGATTAAACTACATACAACCAAAATGAATTTAGCATCAAGAAGTAAGCCATTTTAATAAACAAAACTACAATGTATAGAAAGTATAAACTAATACTATCATCCTTAAGCAAGCATTTGTACAACAATAACAAAGGCATAAAGTCCCAACTATTTAGGGTCAGCTACCTAGATCTTTTGCTACCATTGAGTTATGTAAAAAATTATAATTTTAGTTGAATAAGAGTATTTAAATCTTTATTATAGTTTCCAATAAAGTTTTCTATGTCTCCCTCTACCTCTCATACCACTAATGTATTATTTCACATCTTCTAACTCCAACATTTATAGGTCTCACAAGCAAATCTCCATACAAGAATATGTTCTTTGTTATGTCGATGGACAAGCTGAATGACGACAATGATTATATCTGTATTAAAAAGATTGAAACAACCCAAGTTTCATGCTTTGATGCATTAAAGCTATTCATAGTAATACATCATTAAAAAAACATGCTCCAGGAATCACAGAAAAAGAAACAAAGAATAGCAAGATAAAACTAGAAAAATTTCAGACCTGTTCTTGCACTCCCTCAACCTTGCATGTCCTAGCGAGCGTAACAAGTGCACGGACACCACCGACCATTGCAATCTCAACACTGCACTTGTCATCAGCAGCCAGATTTGCAAGTGCACCAGCAGCTCGTTCCTGTTTAAGCATAAATGATAAAACAAGTACATTCAAAAAAATTCTTATATTATGCATGAACCGATCTTTAATGGGGCATACAAGAACTCCATCAACTCCAGATGTCCATTTGAAGATAAGATTCACCAGAGCTTTTACCCCACCAGCATCAGCAATGGCTGCCTGAAACAAAAGCCAACAGGATTACTAAGGCAAATAACAAAGGCAGGTCACATATATCCAGCAAAAGGCACACCTTGTGCTCTTCTCCCACAGAAAGGTTCCAAAGCCCTCCAGCAGCTTCTTCAGCAACCACTCTGTTTGAGGACCTTGCGAGATTAGCTAGGATACGTATGCCCCCTTCATCAGCAACTGCTTTTGCAACTTTGGAATTCACTGACAAGTTTGCAATGGCCTGCACATACAAAATATCTATCAATAAGCCTAACAAAATCACATCAGAAATCCAATCAAAGATGTAGATGCTCAACCTTTGCAGCTTCAGACTGCACACCCTCCTGAGAAGACCTTGCAAGTTCCAGAAGCAAGGGGATTCCACCATGTTGCATAACCGCTTCTGCTCTTGCTGGTTCCACTGTTGCATTCTCATCATCGGTCACTACAAATATGGCCAGCCCAGTTGCTGCTCTTTCCTGTACATCCTCCTGAAAACTTTTGACTAAGCTCAGCAAAAGAGCAGCCCCTTGTCTCAACCAAAATCCATCCATTCCATTTGGATTACTCTCTGCTACTCGAAGAAGCGAGTGTGAGAGTATCCACTCCAGCCAGTTCATGATATCACTCAGGTTCTTATCCTCATTCAGCAAGCTTCTCCATTCTGCAAAAATACTCTGTTCTCTTACAACATATCCATATCCTTTGAAGAAAGAAGCAACCCCACTGAAAACGTTGGAGAATTGGGCAAGGAGCAGCTTTCCCTTAGTTTTTCTGCATGCTGTAGAATTATAACTCCATTCCTCCTCGAAGACTGCACAGTTGAGAGCGCAAAGTACCTTCAGAGTCTTTGACGTCGAGAGAAGTTTCAAGATAGCACTAGCAGAAACATCCGTCCTCGAGACGTCCATAGCAACCAAGCTTGGGAGATTGCTCCATGAGAGGGATGCCGTAGACCACTTCAAATTCCTCGAACCAGCCACCGACAAGAATCTCAGTGACACCACCTTCTCAAGAGCACCCTCATCGATTAAGCCACAGTCCAAGAACGCAAGCTCCGCCAATTTCGGACAGTGCTTCGCAAGGGCGTTAATGGCCTCGCCATGGACTTCCCGTATACCAGAGAGGCGCAGCCGCCTCAGCCTCGTGCAGCACATGGCTATATGGCGGACTGCATCGCTGGTGATCCTCATGCAGGGGTCCGGGCCGATCTGAAGGCTCTCGAGGGCCTCATGGCGCGCGACAAGCACGGAGAGGGTGGCGTCGGTGATCTCGCGGCAGCAGTCTCCGGCAATCTCCCGGAGGCCGCGCGCCTGGAGGTAGATGAGTGCAGAGGCAGAACAGGATCCGTGGAAGCGGAGCCGGCGGAGGTGAGCGCACCGCCCCGCGAGGACGGCCGCGATGTCGGGGTCGCAGCGGTGGGCGCGGAGGTCGAGCGACGTCCACAGGGAAGGGGAGGAGCCGAGGAGGCGCCAGGAGCGGCAGGTGGAAGCGAGGCTCGCTCGGTCGCGGTAATTGAGACGGGAGAAGATCTGTACCACCGTATCGTCGGGGAGGGTGGTCCAGTCCACGCCCGCCGCTCCACCGCCGCCGCTGCCGCAGCAGCAGCCGCCGGGCCGCGGGATCTCGCAGTGGTCGGGAGCCTCAGCGTAGGGCGGCGACACGGCGACCTTCTCCTTATCTCTGGATTGGGAGGTCCGCCGCCGCACCCTGCGGCTCATCGCGAGCAAGCCGACTCGGGATGGAGGAATCCCCACACGGCCGATCAGCTCTTGCATTCACATGAGAAATCGGCGGCAAGCAGCATCGGCATTTGGGAAGCGTAGCGTTTCGGGGCCATTTCGATCGAATTCGGGGCGAGGGTTTGCGAGGAGATCGGCCGGCGGTGGGGGGAATGCAAGAAGCTGGAGGAGATGGGGCGCTTCAGCTTCTCTCCTTGTTCTTCTTCCCCATCACGTCGAGTAGATACGATTAGGGGGAAGAGAATCAGTTGGCTTTAATGAGAGAATAGGGGACGGGGGAGTGGTGAGGCGTGTGGCCTGAGAATTTTGAGTTGAATCGACAAAATTTAAATGTAACATTAGGTTTAATGAAGCACATGCAGGGCTTTATGCACGGTTCGAGTCAAAATCTGATATTCCATTTGGGGTTCAATTATCCAATGATTTCACTCTATGAAGAGACACAAGTTGTCAACACATTGTCAAGTTTCAAAGATCATTATTTTATTTTTTTGTAACTCATTATATTAAATGATGAATGAAACTCTTATATGTGGATTCAAATTTAAGGCTTGGCTTATTATTCAATCGAATTTCTCGATAAAGATATTCAATCCCTCATGTAGTAAAAATAAATTGGAGTTATTAGGCAATAAATAAATCCTATCAGTTGGATCATGATTGGGCCTTATGAACATGGCTTCTTTGCTTTTGGGCTTGAGCTAAGAACTTGGCAAATGAATGATGCTTTTACTCTCAAATTTTGCTGGGGAAGTTAAAGCTTACTGCTATATTGAAAAGTTATGTTCTATTTATTTGATCTCATTTACGGAGCTTGGGATGTATTATTTGATCTGTTTCTTCATCTCCCGAAATCAATAGCAGGGAGACAAAGATTGAACCTGATGGTGAATACAAAAACATCAAAGGCTTCAGATCAGAACCCATCAGTTGTGCACCATCGCAAACTGGACAAGAGACAAAGTAATGTTTACCTTTCTCTACATAAACTTTGTAACCATCTGAGATCTTCTTAAGTTCAACTCAACTTAATATGTAGAAACTTTTTGAGTTTTGAGTATTGGAGAAAGCCCGAGTTGAAGCTCCCAACACTAACCTGGTCCAAGCATGATTGTCCAAGTATGTACTGCCACAAAAGGAGGAGCACTGAGCTTGCTGAGTTTGCAGCTTTGCCAGTTACTAGAATGATGGTGGCCATAATGTCCCTAGCATCATTTCCAAGTGGAGCACCTGCTGGTTGAATCACTTTCCACTGTCCTTTGTGTTGTTATCAAGGGCTGGACATTGTTTAAAACTGAAAGCAAAAGCTGCAAAAGAGTCTGGGATTTTATACATGTCATATGGAAAAAGCTCTTCTTCTGCTGCCTTCTACTGAACCCCTAAACCTTGCAGCCCATTTTGTTGAAACATAGATAGTAGTTGTAGGATACTGTTTGAGTGCACAAGGCATATAATGTTGTGATTCAGACAGCCACTTGGTTGAGAAATAGTTGTAGTGCCTGCTGTTAAGTGAGCCACGCCTCATCATAACTTGCTATCTAACTAAGATGATACAATATTGCTTCACTGGAGTCAAACAAAACAAGGAAGTGGAGATGATATTCTGGACCACTCCATTAATCAATATACAGAAGCGCATCGAATTAATTAGGACAACTTTTGGAGCTGATCAATTCAAGTCGGTATCAGTAGAGCAGGGAATCTCTGCAACACCACCACTTTTTCAAGTGCATGTCAACATTTAAAAACCACACCCAACTGAAGATGAAGACCATATAGCCTAACTCTATGTGCAAGTTTCTGCTCATGCCTAATGCCTTGGGAAGATGACAGCTTTAATTATAACAAGGGAAATTCCTCCATGCTTTAGATCTGTTGTTCTATTCAGCAAATCAGGAGGCTACCTTAAACAAGAGAAGATTCCTCTAATGCATCTACAGTATGGTGAGTCAAGTTGAGTCAGATCAATAAAACTGGGAGCTCAGAAGAGGTGAATGCAGTTGTCATTGCCCTTTCTTGGCTTCACATCCATGCACAACCCGACTGTCCAGCTCATGCAGTCCTCCAAATGTAGCCAAAGTTCAATCTTTCAAGCATTTAAAGTTCCTTGTCCATCTCTGTAAAAATACAAAATAAGTCAATCCCAAGATCCACACTGCTAATGGTTCCTCAGCAACAACCGAGCTCACATTGGATACCACTTTCCCAACAACATGCTGTCATCCAGATCACAAATTAAAAGATTTCCCACCTCTATTTCAACAACCGGAGGTTTTTGTCATAATGCCATTAAGATGATGTGCTATGCCACCACAGCTGAATGAACAATGATTGTTGATAACAACAGATTGCTTTGCTACCATGGCAGAATAGAGAACTCATCTTCAGGCAATAACTTCCAGCCGTGAAATAACATGCTTAGTATCTGGTCTCGAAGCAGGCGAAGGAGAGCAACAAGCAATTGCCAGTTGAAAAAGCATCAGTAGACCATGCGCCTTACTAGAATTTTTATCTAAACTCTGATTTAGGAGCTCGGAGTCAAAGACATCTGAGATTTTATGATCAAGAACCAAGTTTCTTAATGAGATTGGAAGATGGAAATCCTTGGAGTGTAAGAAGTTGATGTTAATGGGATCCTTTTGAGCGAGCATCTCAAATAAGATTATCCCCAAACTGTAGACATCAGTCTCTTTGCTGGCATCTTTCAGCTTAACCAGCTCAGGGGCTTTGTATCCCTGAGCTGCAGAGGCTTTAAGCATTTCCTGGGCTGCTGCTGAATTCAACATAAGATGCAAGCCAAAATCTGCAAGGTGAGGCTGGTAATCTGCATCTAGGAAAATGTTGTTCGTCTTGAGATTGCCGTGCACGATGGGCTTCTCCAATCCTGTGTGAAGATGATCTAGCCCCCTGGCAATTCCAAGGGATAGCTTAAGAATGATGTCCCATCTGTGTGCTTCAGCAACACCAGCTGTAGATTATTGTAGAATCCAGTAAGCACTTCAACTGAAGCATTAACCATACAGCTTATTTTAATGAGAGTTGCTCTGCAATAAGATCTTTTATACAATTGCTTCCAAAGAAGATCTTCATACGAGCATAAATATGTAGACTGATTACCCGGACCATAAATTTTCCAAGAGAAAGAAAAAGATTTTTGATATCTAAACAAATACAAGGAAATAGATAATAATACTGCAAAATAAAGCAACATAGCAAATCCAAGGAACTGAGTTGTTGATTGAGGATCTTCAGTGAGATTGCTAAAAGCAAAAGAACCAAATCAAGCACAGAAAATTCCAAGAATGTTCAAAAAATTCAAGAGGAATATGGTTTTCTTTGTGTAACAATAACAAAATTTTGAAAACTTCCCCGCTGACACAATTATAATTGACACAAACTTTCTCAGCTCAATCAAAAGTAACAAAGAAAAGGTGAATTCTTTGTATTTTACAGTTCTTATACTATATAGTTCTTCAATTACCATTCTTTGTAGTCACGCAATTTCAAAGAGATCGAAAACCCGACGTTGTAAAGCACATAGAGACACCAAAATCCAAATCAAATCTAAGGCAACTAGAATACTACCAAATCTTAAAAGCCCGACATTGCGTGACTACACAGACAAGTAAAGATTGGTCTGCTTCATCAACATCGACAACAGATCACAAGAAAGATGCAGACTTTGCTTCAGACTAAGAAGAAGATGACAATTTTAAGCCACCAACAACCGACAAACCTACCTAGGACTCACCTCTTAAGAACTGCTTCAGAGACCCCGCAGCATAGAAGGGTTGCAAGAAGAGCTTCTCCCCTCGCGGTCCCACGTACATCGCGCGCAGCGGCACCAAGTTCGGGTGCCGGACGGCCCCCAGCGCCCGAGCCACGAGCACCACCTCTCCGGTCCGGCCGGCGGAAGATGGCCGCAGGAACCGGAGCAGCACCACCGAGCCGCTCCGCTCGATTCTGGCTCTGTACAGCGTCTCGTAGCTCGACTTCCCGACTACCTCCCCCGGCGCCTCCAAGATGTCGTGCACCGTCAAGCTCTCGGCCCCGGCGAACTTCGCCAGTCCTTCAGCTTCCAACTCCTCCTCCTCCTCCTCCTCCTCCTCCGCGCCCGCCCCTCCTCTCTCGTCGCCAACCTCCAAGGACTCGCTTTTGCGCCTCCCTCGCCACCTTAATCTTTTCCGAAAGTAATGACACAATGCCAACAAGACAAGGAGGGGAAGGAATGAGCAGAGGAAACCGAGAAGTAGCTCGATCTTGTGGCTCCTCTCCATGTTAGGCTCGCCAACCTCGAACTAACCGCGAGAAACCCGGATACTTCCCATTTTATTGAGATTCAAGGAGAAATGTAGAATCTCGAACAGGGATCGGGCTCAGTTTAGGGATTGAAGAGGTTGGAGGCGTTAGAACAGGGAGAAGCTAAAAGGATAAGAAAACATAGAAAAGATGGTTTCTTTATTGGTGCAAGCGAGGCTTTGGATGGAGTTTTCTTGGATGACCAACGAAAAAGCTTCCACTTCTGGAAACTGGTCTGAGAGAGAGAGACAGAGACAGAGAGAGGAGAAAGGAAAACAGAAACAGTGGGAAGGAGTTAGGTTGGTTTGTTAATGGGCAGTGGATCACACGTGGCAATTGACGAATGGCATGACAGTGTGTTTGGTGTTATTTTCGTGTTTTTGAGGTTGACGGGTCAACCACACATGGAGATTGCTGAATGGAGGAATGAAGTGTTTGGTGCTACGATCTGGTTCTTCTAGTTAACGTGGCCGGCGGGGAGTGGAGCTGCGAACGGATCCGAATCGACCGACCAGTCCCAATCGGATCGGGTTGGACTGTGATCAGATCGGGTCACAATTGGATCACAAACTCGATCCCGGGCTGATTTGGTCGGGTCGGATCTCGCATTGAGTTGACTCAAATGCGATCCATTGACATAGCCTGAGATGGAGTTGAAGTGCAAAGCTCAACATATTAAATTCTATGAATTAGATTAAGAAAACATGCAGTTTGTTTGATCATCGATGCAATTTTAAGTGCAAAGTGCTTCATGATATATCCATTTAATACTTACTGAATCTGAGAGCAATAGTTGGGTCTGTGCCTTTAATCTACCTCAAGTCATATTCAAACTTAATGAGCTTTGACCCAACAATAATCTAATGAACACAATTCAATCATAGGATGTCACAAATTCACTCGCTAAAGCCTTGATACATTCATCAAGATCCAAATTCTGGAATGCATCTCTAGCTCTACTTACATATATTTCTTTTAGATTTTGGATGTCTTACCATACTTATTAGATGTGTCTAATATCATTTGTTTCAGTTAGACTCCATGATAATTGGTCCATTAATTAACGATAGTATAATTACTCGAATCATATATGCCAACCCAATCCGAGTGTGTTTCTATGGAAGATTTACATCAAAACCAATTGTAAGTTCGACTTTGAGAATCACGTTTTTTGTGTTAAGAATGTCTTATCATCTGCTCTCTGTGTGGGTGTGTGTATATGTGAGCCACACTTCCATTTATGATCTAAATGTTACTCTTCTTCTAACTTACCAAAATTCTACTAATTAAATTATTATTATAATTAAGATATTATATGGTAATTTAGTGATATATGAATAATGATAGAGTCAGTATATCATTGTCATTCGATTGACACAAGTTATATAATCAATATATGGGCATCATATCGTCTATGTAACGCCAACTCTTTTATGTTATGTATGCATCTATGACCGTTACAAGTTTTCTTGGATTTGATACGAAAATAATTATATTTGATATAAAAAAAATCATGTAACTATCCTTCATGTTAAAAGCACATTATCAGTCTTATAACCTCCAATTTCCTAATGTCCAATCCAAAAGGTTTACTAAGACACATTTGACACTAAAAATCTTCATATATGAGTGACACCTCACCAATGCTAATCTAAGAATTAGATGAACTTTATCAAGTATGATATCGATTTGATTTTTGTATGATTCAACCCTCTCTAATTTGGATATTTTTCTATAATAAATATAAAATAAGATCTCGATTGATTCGGAATAACATTCCGAAAAGATAACAATATTCTACGTTAATGCTAACTGACGTATATGGCATTTATACGAACGGTGTTACCAAATCATAAACGATCGTAATAGTAACAACCAACGTCACATTATTAAGCAGACCTTAATTACATATATTATGATAACCAACATTTGGTGAGGATCAGATGGTATAGGTTTGAATAATGGATGGGAACCCAACCCGAGATTTCATTCTTCGTGCTTTAATAATCCCACCACTCATGTGGAATCCAACACCCCAGTCATGTATCCTCAATAATGTTTACTAATCCCACTTAATTAGGAGGAGACAGGCAGGCCCACATCACCAAAAGTTCCCTAAGTTAGGCCATATTGTCATATATTATTATTATTATTATTATTATTATTATTGTTATTATTATTATTATTGTTATTATTATTATTGTTATTATTATTATTATTATTATTATTATTGTTATTATTATTATTATTGTTATTATTATTATTATTGTTATTATTATTATTATTATTATTGTTATTATTATTATTATTATTATTATTGTTATTATTATTATTGTTATTATTATTATTATTATTATTATTGTTATTATTATTATTATTATTGTTATTATTATTATTGTTATTATTATTATTGTTATTATTATTATTGTTATTATTATTATTATTATTATTATTATTATTATTATTATTGTTATTATTATTATTATTATTATTATTGTTATTATTATTATTATTGTTATTATTATTATTGTTATTATTATTATTGTTATTATTATTATTATTGTTATTATTATTATTATTATTATTATTATTGTTATTATTATTATTATTATTGTTATTATTATTATTATTATTGTTATTTTGTTACTACACTAAGGAAGCTCTATTGATTGAGACTTCAGACTATAGCGAGTTTGACGCATTAAATAAGGCCCAATTGCACGTGGTGTGAGCTGGATTTGGAAAACCCATCCTGTGATTAGGTCGTGACCGAGTCTATCGTTTCCGAGTTGAATTCTATTGCATCGCATTATAATACAATTAGCGCTCAGAACTTATTATTATTATTATTGGATGAATTATTGGGAAAAATAAATTTTCACGAGTACCCCTTTAGTTGAACATATTGTAAATATAAGGTATGAAAATATTATAAGTCTGTTAAAAAAATTGATCGTATGGATCGGTCCATAACATATTTCGATAGAAATTTTATATTAAATCATATCCAGAATTATTATTATTGTTATTATTATTATAACGGTAGTTGTAACGGACGGGAAACTTCGGTAGAAAGGGCGGACGTTATCCGTGCGGCGGCGAGGAGGGCGTGCGCACATGGGGACGAGGTCGCCCACCGCACGTGGGCATCACGTCGGAGGAACTTCCGCCCGACGGCTCAGATCTGTTCTGATGCGTCGGACCGCTCGCGGATGATCTAAAATCTTCTCCTTCCCTACTATACTTCCGTTTATGACAGAGGTGAAGCAACGAGGAAAGCGGCGAGGCGAAGAACGAACGACTCGCATCGAATAAACATTTGAGTTCCCAATGATGATGATGATGAGCGGGGTGGTGGGTTGACCGCACGTGCACGCGTTGGGACGTACGTGCGCCTCGCTGTCCTCCCGCTGCTTCTCCCGGCAGTCCACGTCCCCGCCACATGGCCACGGAGCTTAATATAACCGCAAGCGCGTCGACATACCTCCTAAGCCCTTGAGCATCCATTAATTACGAGCGAACCACAGGTGACGGGGCGGGATTACCTGGCGCTGGTATGGGCAGGACGGTAAACGTGGGGATCCTTGGGCGCGGGAAAGAGGGCGTTGGGCCACCTGCGGGTCACATGGGGAGGAGTTGGCCCTCGTACGGCCCCCCCATTAAAGTGGTAATTATTGGGGTTTCCTTGTTGTGTTGTGTTCTTGGAAAGCGTTCTCTTCTCTCTCTCTTTCTCTCATCTCCCACGAGGCATGATGATAAGAGAGAGAGAGAAGGGAGGGAAGGGACACGTGGGACAGCTAGCAAGCGATCGTGGGGAGCACCATTAATCATCGCTACCCCCGACATCATGCCGGGGTTTAAATCCACAGGTTCCGAGGTGGTGGAAGGGGGGAGGAAGAAGAAGAGATGCAAATCGGGTCCCACGACGCACTCGCCCATTACCGCCCTCGTACCACCGTTGCCTAAACTACCCTTTTGTCCTGTGTGTGCAACTTTCAGATAAAAAAGATGAGCCAATAATGGCATTCATGACATGCCAACTGAAATCAATCAACATCCCTATCATCATGTGAAATGTTTGCGATCACCAATTCTTTCCTTCTATTTCTTTCACATCACCCGCCAACAAAATCAGTTCTCAGCGAGTCTCGTAAAGGATCCAAAGAGAGCCGTAGGAACCCAATCCAAAATCCAATTATCGCTCAACTATCTCTGGCACAGTACAGTTGGAAAGGATCCCACCACGACCCTACACGGGATCCTATGTGATATAACATGATCTCTTGGATCCAAATAATGCATCCAACTGGTCCCCATTAATGAACAAAAATCTGAATGCTTTCGATTTCCGCAAGCTGGATCGGTGACATGTATGGTTATTAGTTTCATCTTCGAACCTGTTTATCATGAATAGAACATGATGTTACATATGGATCATTCTTTTTCATGTTGTTGTTTTCATTAAGAAATATATATATATATACTTGTATTAAGTTAATACCAAATAATCCCTTGAAAATTCAAACTGAAAATTGGATGCCGTGGAGAGTGGGTAATATGGGAAAAGGGGTCGAGTGAAGTGTGGGACCCGGCGGAGGGAGGAAGTGCAAATGATTGCGGGGTGTGGGTGTCGGGGAGTGGGGCGACCGGGCGGGGCCGCCCTTGTCCTGAGCGTGCTCGCACGTGCCGTCGCAGGGACATGTTGGCCCACGTGACCCGGGTGCCATGGTGTTGGTCCTCCCCTTCCCACGTGAAACCCCACCCCCCTCTGTTCGCCCCGCCCCCACCCTCCCTCGGCTCGGCTCGGCTCGGCTCGACTCGACTCGGCCTTTTCTCGGCACGAATGGCCTCTGAGCTCCACGCTCTCGTGATTGGCTTGACAGGAGAGTAGGAAGAATAATTGGTGTGTTGCAGTCGCTCCCTTTAAAGACCGGCATGTAGTTGCGGGACCGCTTATCATGAACTGTGCAGGTTTCCAAGAAGCCACCACCTCTTATTCCTCCATCTCGACACAGGCAATCTCGTTTCCTTTTTCCCACCCGACCATGACTGAGCTTACTAATGGCGATGAGGTTAAGATCATCCAGGAGCGGTGATGTGGTTTGATGGCTAATGATGGCGTGATGATGGTTGTGCACTGAGGGACACAGTGAGATGAGAGAGAGAGATAGAGAAAGGAGTCCTGCAAAGGGACGGGCATTAAATGGTGTGGGGCTCAATGTTGCTGAGGATCCCATCTCGGATCAACATCAACAGGAGAAATAATTGCACAACTCGAAGGCAATGATAGGTACCATGTATGGCAATCATGGTGGCCTCCTCCCGCAATGTGCCACAGTTTCCGCCAACTTGCATTGTGGTGTGTGTGTGTGACAGCAGAGAGAGGATATTGGTCTCCCTCCGTATTTATACTCCGTATATATGCACATACATTATGCTTCGAAGATACATTTATACTTTTATTCCATCCATACGTTTAAAACATGCGTACTGCATGCTATAGAGACGCAGTTAAAGGTAGATGCGGGAGAAGAAAAGAGAGCCGAAGACAGGGGGGAGTCAGCGCTCAAAGTTAGCCGCCGGCCCAAAGCAGTTGGCTTAACTATGGTTAGCGTCGAAGAAGGGGGAGGAGGAGTTAGTGATAAGGAGCCATGATTGCGATGATTAGGGAGAGAAGAAGCATGACATCCACAGATAATAACCATTAAAACAGTGGGGAGGAAGACACCGACTATTTAATACCCTCTCCTCTCGGACTCCATACCCATCTCATCCCTCTGTTGAGCGCCTCAGACCCTTTCCGACCTTTAGCTGCACTGCTTTAGCTGCTGCCTCCTTAAGGATCCCTGCAAGAAAGAGGAGGAAAAAGTAAAGAGGAGATAGTAAGGACATATCAAGAAAGAAAGGAAGAAAGGAGGAGCGGGGAGTGGTCAAAGACGATGATGGGAAAGGATGATTTAGGTCTGAGTCTCAGCCTGAGCTCCTCCAGTCATCATCATCGGCATTTGCCTCTTCAGCTCAACCTCATGCCTTCCTCTTCTGCTTCCGGCCCGCCGCCATCGCCACCCTTCCCTTGCCACCAGACGACCCAGTGGGCTGGTCTCCTCGCTGACTCAGGTAGTGACCGCAGATCTGAACCTTTTTCTTTCTCCCGTGTTTGAAGATTGATTGCACAAGTACGAGTTTCTTATGGAGTATGTGGTATTCCGTTAGCAGATAAGAGACCGGTGTTGGAGGTGTGCGGAGGAGCAGTGGGCGCACGGTCGCTGCCCCTGCTCCGAGGGATCGATGTGAACCGGGCGCCGTCGTCGGGCGCCGGGGAGAGGGACAGCGAAGAGGATGCCGGGGCGTCGTCCCCCAACAGCACGCTCTCGAGCGTGAGCGGCAAGCGGGCGGAGCGCGACACCCACCTGGGCGACGAGCACGACCCCGACCGTGCCTGCTCCCGCGGGATCAGCGACGAGGAGGACGGAGATGCCTCCCGCAAGAAGCTCCGCCTCTCCAAGGACCAGTCCGCCATCCTCGAGGAGAGCTTCAAGGAGCACAACACCCTCAACCCCGTAAGTCCCTCTTATCCTCCTTCGGTGACTACCGATACACGATGGTGTAGCAATCGTTGCTAACATGGGTCGGCTTCTCCTGCGTGATGACAGAAGCAAAAGCTGGCGTTGGCCAAACAACTCAACCTGAGGCCAAGACAAGTGGAAGTGTGGTTTCAGAACCGAAGAGCAAGGTATTCTTTCTCCGGCCATTAATTAGGTGTGATGATGCTGTGACCTTCGTATACTGATCTCGTTAATGCTTGGGTTAATCTCAGGACGAAGTTGAAGCAAACAGAGGTGGACTGCGAGTTCCTGCGAAGGTGTTGCGAGACCCTCACAGAAGAGAACAGGAGACTACAGAAGGAAGTGCAAGAGCTGAGAGCTCTGAAGCTGTCGCCTCAGTTCTACATGCACATGACTCCTCCCACCACGCTTACCATGTGCCCTTCCTGCGAGCGCGTCTCCAACTCCACCGCGTCCACGACGACCACCATCACCACAACCTCAACCTCGTCACCGTTTGCCAACGCACCGGCGCAGCCGATGCCGGAACACCATCAGTTCCTCCACCACCGCACGATCCCGGGCCCATGGGCGCCGATCGCGCTCCGGCCATTCCTCGATGCCCCTCCGCAGCGCTCGTAACTGAGCTCTCGTCAACCATATCACCCACACCACCATCACCATGACCATGGTCTCTGGGTTCTTGCAAGATATGGGATGCTACTGTTGCTGTCAGCACACGATGAGTGCTGTGCTATGCTGTGATGGTGATGGTTGGGTGGGTGATCGATAGGAGAATCCTGTCAGCTTTTCTTTTATGACAGGCATTCCTCAACTCAGATTATATTCAAAGCCTAGTACTGGATCCGCATCACTTTGGTTTCCTCCTAAGACTTGGTGGTGTTTAAGTGTTCCAATAGATCTCGTTCTAAAACTGCTCTTTCTTTGGTCTGAAATCAAGAACATGCCTTCATCTGAAACCATCAAGAAATAAACGTCAGATCCCCTGCTGTGTCTCAGCTGGTAATCAACTATAATTAAGGCATTAGGTGTTCATCACCATGATCACAGCGGGTCCGGCCGCCATAAGACTGGGAGCAAAAGCTGGGACTTGCCCCTGCATGATTGATATGAGTTACATTCTCTCTCTCTCTCTCTCTCTCTCTCTCGCTCTCATGCGCAGATGGTCCTGTTGTTTGGACTCTTTTGTTGCCTTGTGCTATGGCTTGATGGGCTGCTGCATGTACAGAGAAAGACAGACCAGGGAACTCACGTGGGCAGTGCCCAGGAGGGTGTTGAATCCGAGGAATATAGATAGAAGCTCTTCTTCTTCTTCTTCAAGGTTTCTGATGGTTCGAGTATTCTCACACATCTTTTCAGTCTAATGCGGCCGGTGAGAACGAAATGGATCTCAGTAATATGCTTCCCGGTCTGTCCGCCTCTGCTTTAGGTTGATTCATCCTACTGGCCACTAATAATATTCTTAAGTTGCATTTACTACACAAATTTGTAATGAAGTTCTCATTGATTTCAAATAATATCATGGACAATTATTTTTGGAAGACTCAAAAAATGTGGATTACAACTCCTCTCCCATGCTTAATTAGCCTAAAGTAATCCTCTTAAGAAGCAATGGCGAATGCTCTCTCACCTTCCCACCCATGCCCATGCCCATGCCATTTCGATCTCATCAAAAAGGAGGAGACAACCGCTGGCACACCACTGAGTGCAGGCCAGAGAGCAGAGGATTATACTTCTTGCTCAGAGTGCAGCTCACACAGTCATTAATTTAGTGTAATTAAAAGCACTGGTCGCATGCAGGTGTGGGGAAGAAAACTTTGATCAAAAAATTACAATAAAGAAAATTGACAATAAAACACATACTCAATAATGTGCAGATATGAGAATAATAAATATAAAAAATATTTTTTTAACTCAAACTCATGCTTAAAATTCTTATATATCCTCTTATATAAATTAAAAAAAATTTCTTCTCCATATGTCTAGATCTACCGGTATTTATATAACAAAAAGATTTTCAAGACTTATCAATGACCTTTTAGTCTGAGAATTGAAGCATCCGAATACATACGAGGACTGGAGATAAATTGTTCGTTTTGGATTGACTCACATAATATTTTCAAGCACGGGGTCGAGAGGAATTGTTCGTCTTAAATGATCTCATACAATTGGATCACTTCATAATAAACTACAAAAGGTGTCTCTTAGGGAGGCATCAACTATAAAAGATGATTAAATTCTCTCTTCCCTATGAATATTAACATGAATATCGAAGGGACTATGTTGAAAAATCTCTCCAAACATCATTCTTGGTGTGGTGGAGGGAGACTTGGGTTCGTAGCGTCACTCTATATTTGAATATTGGTGTGGGAGGGAGATGACTTAGGTTGGATACCCAATTGGGTAGGACTCCTGGCTTGGATTGTTCTAAGCACAGATACCTTGCCATTAATAAGTCATTCATATAACCTGATTGATTCACCACATGAAACTTCCTTTCCTGCTTAATCTGCATCGACATTGGTATAGTAGAAACTTACGTAAACTTATCATCATCAACTGTATCATTTCTGCTAAAGAGTGCTACTGGCTTTGTAATTAGAGTAGCAGAAACCATTACCGAGTAGAACAAGATTTAGGAATACTTCCCTACCTACATTCTTTACATCTCGATCTCTGAACTCTTGACATTCACTGAAGCACTGCAAGTTCTACAGTATCAGAGTCGAAGAATCGATCCGCAGGAGGCGTCTCCAGGCAGGTGGCCGGAGACGTAGCTCTTGAACGCATCAGACTCGTGTGCAGCCACTGAAGATTTGCAACGAGATGCACAACCCGCCGGCACGGCACAAGGAAGAGGGTTAAGGGGATGACACAGATTCCCAATTCCAGTAGCAACATCGTCTCAGGACCTCTCTGTGAGCATCGTACGATCAATCAATCCTAAATAAATAAATAAAGGAAGGAAGAATCATTTCTTTTAGTTTCTTTTTTGTTATATGCTGATATTAAGAAAGATATTAATAAAAAATAAAATAAATTATGATAAGATTATCATGATCCCTTTATTATTTTGATATTATGTTATCATGATTTTTTAATCATAAAGAATATGATAATATATTATCATGATTTTATTAATAATAAAGATCGTGATCTCAATATCATCTCCTACGTTACGAAATGATCTAATGAATATTTAGATTTTGTTTTGCTAGTAGTGTCCTCATTTTAAATCATCAATATTTAGATTTTCATCGTAAATAAATAGTAAAGCAGAAGAATCTTTATTTTAGTTACTTTTTGTTATATGCTGCACAACTTGATTTATCCTTTTTTTTAATATGGTGTGCTTTTTCATAGAAATGAAGTAAATAACTTCATAATTAACATTTATGACATTTCTTTGCCAATGTCACACTCCAAATAAATTCGAGATTTATAATTTATAGGAATTTTAAAATTTTAAAATTAATATTTTTTCTTTTTATCATATTAAATATTTTATTTTCAACTAGATGGAGTAAGAGAAGAGAAAGAAGGTCCTAATCTAATTTTTAATTGATAAACACACTTAACCCCACATCGATTAAGGGAATCAGTGTCATGAAAGATGCTTTTTGGGCTCATTCCAGAAGAATAAATCATGCAGGCTCATCTATAGTGGACAAAAATTATGAACAAAGATTTCATGATGATAAATGATGACTTAAAATTAATGAAACGAAGGTCTCCCTTTTCTCCCCTAGAAACTTGAATTGATTGTGGAGAATATATCAATAGCTATCAAACGTATTCAAATATTTTATGCTAATACTTGAATCTTTAAAAAAATTCATTATTAAACTCATGTATCAGATAAATAATAATAATTGTTATGTAATAAATAAAACTATACATCAGTTAAGTACAAATATTTTGATAACGTATATAACTATCAAGTAATAAAGACATACATCAGACACTCTTCCCATCTATGAACGAAGATACTGCATAGGATGAGTTCCACATTCTTCTAACAACCGATGATATATCAAATTATTATAGAGCTTATGTATCAAATAAATAGTGATAATTCTTATATAATAAATAAAATTATGCAACACATATTGATGATATACATAAGTTTCCAGTAATAAAAGCATGTATCGAACACCCACTCTCCCAATAACGAATAAAGAGACATACTTCATAAGATATGTTATATATTCTTTTAACAACGAATAAAGAGGATTTAAATCACACTTATAAGAGATGGAGTAGTGTCCATCATCACGTAAATTAGATATATTCATCCAAACAATGGATGAATGAACCATCTAACCACTAAATCTTATGACCCACTAATCCCTGAAATAAAGTATTGATTTGTCCACCCTTGGCAAGGAACAAAAGTCTTCAACCATAGTATATTAGGATCATTCATTTATATTCATTTACTCATTTATACATTCATAGAAATAATATGATAAAATATTATAAAAAATTATACTTAGTGTATGGCTTATGAGAGTCAATCCATTTGTGACTCGGACCATTCAGCATAGTCACATATATCATATTCATAATAATCACACTAACTCAATCTCAAAATAATATAAAACCATTATCATTCCCAAATCATGAATAAAAATTTTAAGTTTATTAAATCATAAAAATATAAGGTATCAATCTATCAATGACCCTAAATCGATATGAACTCTAATTAAAATAGATCAATTAAATTAAGTCATATTCAATTTAAATAGGATCTAACTGAATTAGTCTCTAATTGCTATTAAACAAATTTAGAACTACTGGTCTAATTTAAATTTAATCGAATTTAATTGGATCAAATCGGTTGAATTGATCAAATCGATCCAAAATCACCTTGAATAGATCTAAATTGGTCGAATTGGATAAATTAATAAACATAAATTAATAAAACGATGAGAGAATTAGGCTAGGCTATATAGTGCTAACCCAAATTGGATAAACCCACACGATCCTTTGATTGGTTACATCCGTTGTATATGCTTATCCCATATAGTAGGCTTGGTTGAAGCACAATAGGTTGTGCAAAGGAGTGGTGGCACGGGCCACTGAGATGTGCTGTATTGGGCCTCACGGATTGGGCCACCCCTAGCCATCCGGGCTATTCCATATCTTGCCAAATGGGTTGGGCCAACCCGGTCTGGACGATCAACCGGACAGTCATATCCGAGTTTGACCCCTCTCATTAAATCATATTTTATTTTATTTTTCAAAAATACTATAAAATATTATAAAATATTACAAAATATTACAAAATATTTAATTTTAAAAGTTTATTTTCCATGAATTAAATTATCTAATAAATTATGATTCCAAATTTAAAACTAATTAAATCATAATACAATTTCTTGAAACATAGATATGTGTGATTAAATACATTTTAAAAAACATTATCTTAATTCAAAACAAAAAATTTAATAACTAAATTAATCTTGAAACAATTTAGTTTAAGATAAAATGATAGAGATTTTACAAAATTTATCAAACTTATGGTTTAAGCTTAAAATAATATTATAACTCATGCATCATCATCATGAAGTTAAATAAATTATTTTAACATCACAATTTAACGATCATTATTTATTAATCATAAAAACATCATAAAAATATAATAATTTTAATATATATTTTTTAAATATAAATCATAGTAAAAGATAAGAGACCTGTCTCTCCTCTCCACGGATCTTCTCTTCAATCCTCTTGCCAATCTCATTGATAATAAAGGAGAGGGAACCCTTTTTTTATACATGAGAAGATGCATCGACCCCAAAAGGCAATAATACTTTAATGTTCATATTTAATTTATTTTTTACTTTATTTTCTCAAAAATAAAATTCGAAATATTTATTTCCTAAAAGTCACAAAACTCACCAGAAAATAAATAAATAAATTTTAAAAATGAATTATTTAATTAATTGACTGAATTCGTAACTTACCCACACCACTAAGAATGCCTATTTTAATTATTTCCTCAATCATATTACAAACAAGGAAATTAATAATTCAAATAAAGAAAAAGTTAATCACGATAATTCTGATTAATGACAGAAGAAAAATCTCCGATGATTACAGCCTATTTCTGAATCATTTGGTTTTGCTGACAGTGATTGCATTTTGATAACTTCCTTCAAGAGAATAAATAGTTGAATAGCTATCTTATCTTTCTTTTTATTGCCATTCGAGATCTGTTGATGCCAAATCATGAGCTCACTGATCATTCCTTGGGATCTTACAATGGCATTTGAGGAAGTTTCTTTTGAGTAGCCCCAATGGAGGAGCTGTCACGCAGGCTATGGACCCAAAATTTTGGTAATATTAGTTTTGATATTAAATACCAATAAATGAGGAATCATCTTTTTTTGCATTTATATAAGAGGATAAAGAGAAAGGTGGTGCTTCAAACTACTGGAAAGTAATCCAAAGATAAGGGTGGTGTTTATAATCCAATGAGGATCTGTTATTCCCTTTGTTTTGCAACTTATACCACCACACAAAAATGTGAATTCCAACAGCCATTTTTCTGACTTGTCTTTGATTTGCAGATGCAGATTATTTCTCTTGATTGTTGATATGATGTATACTAATTGTTATCATGTTGACCAAGTTATGGACAACACAATGTCATAAAAGAACAAGGTCTTGTTTGATAGAGTCATGCATAAAAGTAAATGTGCATTGTAGAACTCCCTGAAGGGCAGATTTATAATCTCATAGGTTTATATAGGAAAGAAGGTACTTAAATACCTAATTAGTTGAGTGCAGGTTTAGATAAAACTTATGAATACATCACCTGTTTCACATCCCTAAATTATTCCTCACCCAATTATCTCTCCATATTTGGATCAAAAGGAAAGCAAAGCAGATATACAGTTGTATCTATTGCATGTCACCTTACATTTGACTAGCATTATTTTCATCTACTCCTGTGTAACAAAGCAGGAAAAGAAAGTGGACGAGAATGATAAGAGCTCTACGTTATGAGGTGCAGTAGCACCCAAAAATAAACTGTTTCTCCTGCAGAAACTGGTTTCACTGTTTGCCATTCTATCCAACAGGCATATTTATCACCGAGAAGTCGTAATAAAATAGATCAGCTACTCTGCTATTTCTATTAATAGCAAGACACCACTAATCTGAAATATAGAATTCTTACCTTCCAGTTCCTCTTTGCTATCTGTATCCTATAGATTAATCTTCTAGTCCTTAAAACCCGGGCGAAAATTTTATTATCACATGTATAGAGGGCTTCTGGAAGTTCTCAAATAAAAATTGCAGCAGCTACAAGTGGCCGTATCTTTCAGAGCTTCGAAGCTATTTGAGCATTTTGATCAGCAGCAGGGAACACAAAACAGAGGGATAAAGCAGCTACAAGCTTTTTGATATCCTCGGAAGTGTGAGCAGCACTCAGGGTGATCCGCAGCCTGTCAAAGGATCAAATCTCGAAGATGTCACAAGATAGATCTATACTGACATAAAAGAAAGGAAAATTTTCTCTAGAATTTTGACCATATACGAAGACCTACCTGCATGAATTGGGAGGAACTGTAGGTGGCCTGATCGCCGTTATATGAAAACCAGATTCTAGCATATGTCTGGCAAACAGTAACCACATGAGGATAAAAACAACCGTGAGTAACATTTAGGAGAACACATTTGAGGTAAAAGATGTGAAAACAGACTATCACCTGCTTGCACAAAGTGCTTCCTTTTCACTACCGATGACCAGAGAAATTATTGGACTAGTGATGTTAAGTCGGGTTAAAGCATTGAAGTCATCCACTCTACTCCAAATCGCTGTTCTCCGCCACTTCTCCTTTCTTGCCACAACAAGAGAAGCTGCAAGGACACTGCTTGATGTGAAGCATTTTCCACAATTAAATAGCACTAGTTGTGGACACCATAAGTAGTTAAAAAGAACAAATAGGAGGTACAAGTTATTCAATGTGAAAGTCAAGAAAAACCTCATCATAACAACCCTGTGTTTCTGGAAGTGACAGTATTTTCATCATAGTAATAGCTTGACAGGATTAACCTTACGATGTTTATAGTCTTCTAAAAAAAGTTCTCCTAGAATGGAAAGCAGAGTAACCATCAATTCATCAAGTTCTAAGATCTGGAGCTTTATGCATGCCCATAGTACTATTCAGATCCCAAAATGAACATCTCACACCTGAGCATACAAAAATGTATATCTGCTTCCACAAGTACAACCTTTTATATCAATAATTATAAGAATGGCAGGTAAATTCTTGACTCACTGGTCACACAATCCACTGTCCTTAATTGGGATAAGTCCTACCTAGAAGCATCTTTCTTGAAATTATAACATTAATCACACAACTTTGATCCTGAACTGGTTGCTTTAACCAAATGAAGTCTATTATGAGTCATTACATGTATGGATATGTAAATTAATGCAAGTCAT
Source organism: Musa balbisiana (assembly GCA_004837865.1). Classification (NCBI taxonomy): domain Eukaryota; kingdom Viridiplantae; phylum Streptophyta; class Magnoliopsida; order Zingiberales; family Musaceae; genus Musa; species Musa balbisiana. The sequence goes on along the minus strand of CM017194.1, from coordinate 31,175,094 downwards.
TTTAAGATACCCAATGAAACATCCAAATTAGAAACTTAAGGAGAAGAATTACACCACTTTAACCCTTGAACTGGATGGTTCTACTATTCAATTGATCGACTATAATGTCTTGAGGGCACCTGAATCAAAATAACTCATTTGCAAATTCAGCAAGAAGACAGAGATGCATGATTTTAAGTAACTACATATGAAATGTTTTAATATTATGTAAACAGCATATAAGAAGCCAAACCTAACATCTCCTCTGATGTAGACAGACAGATTGATACTTGCTGCCACTTCAACTTCTCATTAGCTCGACTAACATTTTCACAAGCACCCTATGTCTTCCAAAGTGGATTTTAGTTGATTGCAGAAAGGCTAGGCATTCAAGTGTTGATTTAAGACATTGATTTATAGCCATTGATCAAATAATGAAGCTACAAGAAGACATCAACAAAAATGTATAACTTTCCAACAAAATTATGTTAGACAACCTCCAGTCACCATGACATGTCTTAACCAAGGTTTTTAAGTCTCAATGGTACACCAACCTGGCAGAAACACGACCAAAGTAGTGCTAAGGACTGAGCAATAATGCCAAGAATTATGTATCAAGCAGCAAAAGCCACTATGGCCAAGGATTCAATGTCTCTTCTTAGTCTCAGCCACCATTTATCATTCTTTTGTGTCCTACATTGTTTACCATGTGAGATCTCACCCTCATCACCACAACATTCTGTAATCTACAAGTCAGATTCATGAGGGGATTGACATCACCCATAAACAGCCAGACAATAACCAAAAAGGGTTGAAGTCCAACATTGTATGAAATATCTATTGAATCTCGAATTTTGATGATGAAATCAATTGATGAGTTTGTGATCTAATCTGCGTTTTGAGTTACGCAGGATTAGCTTCGATCAAAGAGAGACAAATTGATTGAAGCAAAAGGAATCAGACGTTGGGCGGAGTTGAACATGTCAGGAGATTGGACGTCGGGTCGGAGGATCGATCGATGTGTCAACAGAAGGACTTCGTGCCATGAGTTCGAGCATCGGACTGAAGGATCGAACATTGCGACAAAGAGATCGGAAGTTGCGGGAGTCAACATGCCGATTGGACAATACGCCTAAGGAGAGAACGATGCGCCGAAGGATTGGACAAAGTGCCGGAAGAACCAATGACATGCTGGACAACATATGATTCGTGCTTTGTAATAATTTGTCTAGATCAAGTTAGTTTAGATCTAATTGAGTCGGTATTGGGGTGAAACAATGCCAACTCAATTAGGGGCCAATAAGGCCTGTTGTTTGGCCCATTCAGTGTTCTATAGTAGGGTCTGGCGGTGGTACCGCCCAAACACAGTCTCTCAAACTGTGTTAGGCGATGGTACTACCAATTTAGTTTGTCAAGCGGTGGTACTGCGAGTACCCCAAAAACCTGGGATGAGATCGTTTTAGCTCCAAATTTGAAACCATTTGGGGCTTATAAAAACCTCACTCATCCCTGCTTAGTAAACATATCAACTAAGAACAAAAATTGGGGAAAACACTGTTGTAATCTTGTGAGAATTCCCCTCCTCTAGCTCTAAGTGTTGATTTCAGTTTAAGAGAGAGGTGAGTGGGTTGTAAAAGTTATCTCCTAAACCTGTGAAAATGAAAAAAGTGTAAGAGGATAGTTGGTCTTTACCCATTGAAGAAAGACCGTTAGTGGATGCCGGTAGCCTCAACGAAGGAAGAATCGGGAGTGGACGTAGGTCACGACGATTGAACCACTATAAAACTCGATTTGTATTTCTGTGTTACTTTTCATTGTCATTGATATTGCTTCAATTGCTTATTGCACTTATTCTAAGTCAAGCACACCTTCAATATTTTCGACACGATTTTTCATCGAACGAAAGTTTTCGAATCATTGAGGTTTTTATCGAAGCACTAATCCACCCCCTCTCTTAGTACCGATTTCAGTCCTAACAATATCTCAGGTATTCTGACATAAAAACCTAACACCAAAAACTATGAAATTCAGAAAATTTGTTTATATGAAATGATATAGGTTGGAGAAACTCCAAGCAATAAATACCATGAGAAGCAGCAACAATCGGCACTGGGAGTGAAGTTGAAAAAATAAAGGAGCGACCTCTTGATTGTATTAGCTGTTTCCATTTATTGCTGCACAGTAAGTGTTAGATATTAGATACTCGACTTAAAAGAAATAAAACATCTAAAAAGCACATCTGCTTAATCTTCCATCTCCAAATACTGAAGCAACTTAAATAGACAACCAACACTATGTATAAAGAGATAACCTCCTTAATGAAAACTGAAGCACCAAAATATTCACAATAAGATCAAGCTATTAAAAGTCATGTGGCATATACAACTCCAAAGTTGCATAGCGTAATAAAAAGGAGTACAGCAAAAAAGAAAGCATCAAATTTGGAAGAAAACTTTTATCACATAAAAAATGGGGAAAGCACCATAATGCACTAAAAAGTACAAAAATAACAAAGAAAAAAGCACCAGGAATTAGCCACAGAAATATTGGTTTTTTTAATCAACTTGATTGTTTAAGCTAAGTTTGACTTAATTTTTTTTAGTATTGAACATTAATAACTACTAAATTGTTAGAGTTAAATATATCTTGGACTCTTTCCCAATAGCTTAAACTTGGGGGATCTGTGGTAGCCAAATGAAAATCTTTATCAATGGCATCAGAGCAGTTTGCAAATTCAAACTTTGTATTTGCTCCTTTTTAATTTGTTCAGTGTTTAATAATAATTGTGCAATGTCATCTTCTCTAATTGACTTGCACACACTTGGGTTCAATTTCACATCCGTACTCTAATTCGGCTCACATGTGGTGGACGATGTTAGAGTTAAATATATACTGGACCCTTTCCTAAGGGTTTTCCTTGGGATTTATGGAAGTCCAATCAAAATCTTTATTGAAAATATTAAATACTTTCCATCCACAAATGAGGACTTCATGTCTCCTTTACATTGTTATTGCTTATGTGATTTAAAACATGATGAAAATAATTATTATGATGAGCTTTTCTCACAAAAAGGGAGCAACTCAAAAAGTTTTGCTAGTTTAATAAAAACGTCTAGAGATTTAATAAACTATTTAAACTATGTTTATGCTAAATTTAAGGTATTGCAGTGAAAAAGTTTGATTGTTCATTATCAACAAAATGTAACACTCAAATAAAACAAAGTAGCATCCAATTAACAGTGCTATCAGCATAATTTCCATCGAGAAATTAACATAATGTCATTCAAACTGACTTAACTCCATTTTCATTATTAACAATATTGCTGTACTATTTTGGTCAAGTAACTATTGATCCTTTTTTGCAGTCATTCTCACATAAATTAGGCTACCCAGCAAAAGCACAGTAGAAATTTAATGTAAACTGCATAAACAATAATAGAACATTAAAAATTTAAAGAGTGATAACTGTTAGTGAAACCTATTTATTTATTTATTTTGCTGATGCTATATTCTGAACAAACCAACCAACAAACAATTCATACTTAGGTTTAGCAGTTGATCACTTATGATAGAGCTGTATGTAAAAATTCAAATGAAGCAATTTGATTGAAAACCCAGAATATCAAGTATTGATCCAAAACTTGAACATAACTCAAAAGAATGCATAGGAGGAATTAAAGTCTGAAAATTTTCAATATCTTTTACACTTTGTTCAGGCCTATGTAAGTCTTAAACTCTCACTCTCAAAAGTTTATGGAATCATTAAACAAGATGGTGGCAGCACACAAGGACAACTGAATAAATTTTGGAATTCATAATATGACCTAGATATAATATATAAACTGTAACTTCAAAATTGTTAAGCTAACAATTGAAGATCTTAAGAAGATAGGCATCAAAACTGGTCAGAAAGTAAAAGCTTTAGTTTTCTTGGATTCATTGATCAACAAGAAGGGACATCAAAGCGAATATTTCTTATGCAGCATAACATGAACATCATTTGGAGATATATTTTTGCTAAAGAGGATATTTGCTATCCATTGATCATTCAGCAGGAATGATCTAATGTTATGAATAGCCTGGTATGAAGAGTAAGTAATAAATAACATATCACCACCAATGGCTTATCGAATTTTCTTGACTGTGCAGTGCACATAGGAATGTTAGAGATTACTGTTGTGAGAGTTGGAGATCGTCATTGTCAGAATAAAAGGACATGTCAATCAAGTAAGATATTTTTCTCAACCCAAATGAAAATGCTTCTCATTCCTAATCACTCGCATAATTATGATCCAGAATGTCGAGTGGCCAAAAGATAGCACAAAAAAATTAAATTTACAAAAGAAAGCCTAGAAAGAGATGGTTCAACATATTCAAAGAGAATTTTTTAGTTTCAAGTGTACTGGAAGAAAAGTTAATTTAAACAAAGGTTTGGCACTATAAGAGAGCAAGAAAAATGAAAGAAGATATTGCCTGAAACAATGAGAAAGGACATGATGATCCTTGAAGGATCAAAGGATGTTAATCCTCACTGAACAGAAGGATTCATGTTATTTTGATTGTTGTAGCATGAGTTACCCATGTCAATGCATATGCTAGACCGTATGTATCATTTAAATAGATTTAAACTAGGAATAGTTAAGCAGTCATGACCACATACATTTGCCAGCATGTGACTAGCATAGGCATGAGTGTAGTTGATGATTAGCATTCCCAGTGCCATGAAGAATAAATCCATACTTGAAGCACAACAAGCAATAGCATTGATAAATGATTGTTGAGAGTTATAGCAACTAATATTATTCTTTCCAACTTATGAGAGCCAAAACAAGTATGATCATAAGTCTATAAGTGAATTTCATTTAATGAAGTTGCAGATAGTACTCACTGCAAAATCTCATCATAAATACAATCTGTGAGAGTTAAGAGAACATAGATTTGTTATTACATTTGCTGGTCTAATGATCCATGACTGACATAATCAGTTAAGTTGTATACTTGCATGAATAGACCAAAATAACATGAGAGAATTACCTGCAAGCAACAAAACCACCCAGGCAGCCGACAGCCTTACTCAAAGTGCCTATGCATATATCAACATCACTTTCACATCCATAGACTTCTAGAAGACCTCCACCATTCTCCCCACATACAAGTGTCGAATGAGCCTGAAACCATTTTCGTGACAGTCAAATCCTTTAAAATACATCAAGTGTTTAGGATGAAATATACCAATCTTTTCTCACATCGTCAATGGCCAACAGAAAACCATGCTTCTTGCGAAGCTCAACAAGATCACCTATGGGAGCAAAATCTCCATCCATACTGAATAGACTGCAATATAAGAAGAGAAAAAGATCAGATATTTCAGATTCATGGAGGAAAAGTATCTGATGGTCACACATCAAAAACCATATTCCAAAGCACCTTGCAGCATACACTGCCTGTACCACAGATACTGTACCAGTCTGATTAGGGACCAGTATGGGTCCAGCACTGAAATTAAACACCCTGCTTATAGGAACCCAAATTTCCTACAAGATAACCAAAAATGCAACTTGAACAACAAAGGACAACATCATTGAGGTCAACAGGTGCAAATTACCTATCAGTAACGACGACCTTTTTTGCCATCTTGCAACATGACCTGTTGAAAAACATCTGTGTTTCCAGTTATTCATTCATATATAGATGACACATTTAGACTTAGCCATATTAGAGAACATACAACAAAGCATTGAGATGGACCATGTCACGATGCTGGTACACAAATACTTCAGCTTCTTGTTGCCGCTCAACAAGACGAATCCCATCAATTATTGATGCATGGTTGAAGGCATCTGAGAAAATAGCAATCTTCTGATCTTTGGATGGTCGGCCACCAACAGCCAACAGAGAACAAATACTTCCAAGAGCTGACATGAAAGCCACATTGGCTGCAAATCCAGTGGGACAAAGAAGGCAATCCTATATAGCATTTAAGCCAAGCAGTTCCGTATAGAAACATATAATAAATAATTGAAAAACAAAATACAAAGAATTGTATGACATCTAACTTGTTCATCTATAGTACAAAATATAAGGACTAATAATTAGAGTACTTAAAGCTGCATAAAATTTGCAAAGAATGATGCATAATTGTTACTTCTGAAAGAGCTTGTACAAAGTTTTAACACCAAACTTTACATATCCATCCTTGTGAATTGCCCTAGTGACTGTCTCCATTGATCACTAATACAGAACAAGCACTAACATTTTCTCATTCCTGCAAGGGTAAAACCTAGCATACATTAAAGCTCTAACAAAGAATCATTCAATAGTTTGTTAAAACTTTAATTTGTGATTTTGCATGGCCCTGCATGTATCAGCCGGTTTACGGGAGGTCCAGATTAGGTACAGGGGTCACAACCCAATTTTGGCAAGTTATCATATCTTAACCAAGTGGAAAGCCCACCAAATCCGCTTGCTTGCTGCTCACACCACTCGTGCTGTCGGCCCAGCATCGTGCTCTTCTTTTTTTTCCTTCTCCTCCTCTTCCTCCACCCTTCTAGTACTGTGGTATGTATCAACATATCATATGTCGATACGCCCCGAATTTATAACAGCCCAGCCAGTGACCAGCATAGGTCCAGAACGCGTAACTAAAATCCTGGATGGAACATTAGGTGACATCCTCAAATATTTTGCACAACTTGACACTGTCTAATTCTAATCACTTCAACCTTTCTGATCATGGCTTTCAAATTCCATAATCTCGACATGCCCTCTATGCCAATATGTCAAATAGTCCAACTAATACTATGTTACTTCAGCCAAAAAAAATGTTCATTATGGATCTTGTGATTAGCATATACATTGCTAAGCAAACCTCGGGTCCAAATGTGAACAAGATGAAAATTTTGAAAGGCTTGCGTACATTAATCACCCTTATCCTTGCTCCTTATTTCAAAAATAATAGTCAGATTAGTATCAAGTAGGATCACTTAAAGCCACCTCCCAGTGTCTAATCACTAATATTGTGTGATAAGTTTACTTCTGAGGCAAGAATCAAGTTTTCTCGGCATAAAATGCATGCACACTAAAAGATATCACACATGGCCAAGTAACAGTGAAATAACAAGAAAACGAAATGAAAATTAGCTATTATAGTCTACAATTAACAAATAATCAAAGGAAATCTCTTCAACCAAAATCAAGACTTTTCAATGTTTGAATCAAGAATAATGATTAAATAAGTTCAGAAAAAAAAAATTCAAAAGAACCATTTTTTTACTATAAGATATAAACAAAGTTGATGATACAAAAGCAACTTTAAGTGATTCTCATCTCGTTGAATCCTTGAATTCTATATTATTTTTACTGTTCTACTAACTTAAATCTCAATTGGGCTTTTATCAGGTATCCTCAGCTTAGTTTTATAGGACACTTCTATTGAACTCGCTCATCTTCTGATATCAAATTTATGATGATACTATGATTTAATACCAACAAAAAGAGGCACCGTGATCCTTTTGTATTTCATCAAATCCTATAAGTTGCTAGAATGAGATCAACTCTACATTGCCAAGGAGTCCATTTTCATTTTGGTTTTCTTTTCCCTGTTAATATATATGCAAACAAAACTATGATGTTACTGGCCAATTGATGATAACACAGATGACAAGAAGATCCCATGCGGCCCAATGCATAAAAGAGATAAAACCGGGTGTCCGAATTGGATGGCATCGAGAAGGGGGGAGATGAAGCACGGGTGCAGATCCAACCATACGCGAATCGACACGAAATCCATAGTGGGAGGGAAGGGAGAGTTGTGGAGAAGGGATCCGAATCGAGAGCGCACCTCAGCAGCAACCAACCAATATTGTAGACTCAGTAAAGAGTCTTCATCAAGGTTTCCTTGACTGAGCAAAGATACACCTAGGAGTAGGGTGCAGATAAAACATAGATTCATGAACAACCACGTGACAGAAAGGTGTCTATATTACATTTGGAGCAGACTTCTTCTCTTTTCCCTTCCTCTATTCCCACTCTCAGACACATCAAGCAGTAGCCACAGATTATTAGCAGCCCAGCAGTAAAAGAAGGTGATAGGCAGCAATAGCAGCAGATTATTAGCAGACCAGCAGTAAAAGGTGGCAGGTAGCAGCAGAGCAGCAGAGAATACCCATTTATGGCAAGTAACAACAGTATCAACCCAATATGGGCCTGGCAAAATTAAAGACATGCTGGGTTGGTCCATCGCTGAACCAAGATCAGTCAAAGATTAAATTTGATCAGTCCCAAAGAAGCTGGTTAAACTAGAATACCAATCTGACGAGGGAAGGGAGTCCACCAACTCCTGTCCTCATGCAAAAAGGAATACTGTTATTACTTTCTATGAGGCAGGGTCAACAGTCTCACGACTTGAATCCTCATGCAGATTAAGTATTGTGACTCGTTACCTCACACAGTCGCTGCCCTATATAGAAATAGGCAGGAGTTGCCCAGCATGTGTATAATGTTGCCAGTCCCCGCTTAAGCTTCTGATCTTGTCACTGGTCCAATTTGGGTCTTCTCTGCTTCTGGTGCTGCTGCTGTTGGCCTTCTTTTACTGCTCCCATGCTACTAATCTGCTGCTGCTACTAGACATTTCCAAGAGGGACGAAGACCCAGGGGTACTTATCTTATCTCATACAAAGATTTTTACACATCCATGCAGCCGAAGACTCTCACCCGAGTTCATGAAATGCAGTTTGAAACTAAGTAAAAAATTTCACAGTTGATGTAGATCCCAAGACACTGCTGAAAGGTGATTTGGCAAAATAAGGCTTGGCCAATCCATCATGTAAAGGAAAGTTTAGATTGGTGCTACACAGATCCTCAATGATCTGGTGACAAGTGTTCTTTCAATCTCTTTTGGTTTGGCAATGTGTGCTGCAGGACATTACAACTATTGACTTCAAATAATATTTGATACAGACTAATATTGGTTCATTGTTTCCTTATTTATATATTTTTCAAGTACTCTGTCCAAAATTTTCTTTAATTTTTATTTCTTAGTTGTTCATTTTTGGCAAAATCTTTGATACTCCGATTCAAACTGCCAATCCCAGCCTGGATCCTTCCTCCTTAAACCTCATTATGAAGTAAAGCAACAACCAAATAATCATCTTCAAGGCTTACATTTAATAGTCATAGAGAAGATGTCTATACGGTTCAACTTGTCCAATATTCATTCTTCAGACCCTTGGGAGACAACATTACTACTTGCTACCAAGAAGCAAAGGTAATCTAATAGTGCATAGTAACAAAGATTTATCAAGCACCTCTTTGTTCTTCAGTTCTGCCAATGAAGCTTCAAGTAGCATGTGATAATTAGAGTAGCCACAGATCAAAGCAGAACCCCTTGGACCCATACCATGTTCTTGGGCTGCCTAAAAGAAGACCGAAGTAAATAAAACTTGCATAAAAATTTGTAGATAGTAAATTTTATCATGATTTGCAACTACATGCAACCGTCAAATTAGTGCACCTTTGCAGCAGCCTTCCGCACAGCCGGATGGGAACTCAAACCCAAGTAATCGTTCCCTGAGAAAAGTAGCAGCTTCCTACTCACGTTCTCATCTTTAGCGATGGACTCGCCTCCTGGATAGACAGCACCAAAGATCCAGTTCGCATAGTGAATTATTTAATCTCAAAAATACCTTACACTAAGTGAAGCCCCTACCAAAAAGAATCACGTTTTTGCCAACCCAAGAAGAAGAAGAGATAAATTCCTTTCACTAGGAACCAGTAACAGTAATTGAAGGAGTTATTTCCGAGAGAAGGTATTTAAATGTGAAGGACGCAACAAAGATGGACTTTTAAGGCAAGATAGGAAAAGAATGCAAGCGAAATTGTAGCAAAATAGGGCAAAAGCATATTTTCATACCAAATACAAAAGGCTCAAAAGATTTACCCGGGTCAGGGAGTTCCGAGAGCCATTCGCGGAAGGCGCGCTCATCCATCTCCACCTCAACCGACGACCGGTCCCACTGGCGAGGCCCATCGAACGTCTCGACCTCGTCGGCGGCAAAGTGGAGCGCCGCCGCCGGCGTGAGGGAAATGGGGCGGGTTGAGCGCAAGAGATTCTTGGAAGCCAACTTGACGAGGGCCGCCTCCACCCACTGATCCCAAAGCGCCATCGGTTTCCGGAGAGAGAGAGAGAGAGAGAGAGCTGAGACGAGAATTACCCAGAGGAAAACGCAACGTCGGGAAGAGCGAGAAACGGGACGCCTTCTCTCTCCCTCCCGCCTCGAGATGACGAAAGCCTCTCATCTCAATTTATGGGTGAATTCCTTAAAAAAAAAAAAAGCCCACTAATATTTATTATCGCATAGAAAATATTTTCTTAAAAAAGGCTCACCAAATTTCGAAGTCTAAATAATTTCTTTCTAAATATTAAGACACTTCACACCAATAACAAAGTTCTAACTATTTAAAATCGATTATATACATATAAGCATCTAAAGCACTATTAATGTTCTTATAACCATAATAAAATTTTAAATCATATAAATTAATGAATATTATGCCTGTGTAAGTTTTACTAAAAGAGATACATTCTAGAGTTAAATTTAAAATAATATATGAAAATAATTTATTTGGAAAAAAATATATTTAAGTCTTTTCAGATATCAGTAAATGATAAACATAAAATTAACTAAATATTATTACATCGGTTAAGAGAGTGAGCTTTAGCAACATGATTAATGTTGCACCTTTACGACTTAAATTATAGAAATAACATTGTGTACATTAATCATTTTATTATTATTATTTTTGATGCCACGCAAGTAAAGCTTCATCCTCACCATAATTCATTTCTTTCACCCATAACATACTTTAACTCAAGAAAAATAAAATAAAGAAGCAACCGATGGAACTTAGAAACCTTAATGATTCCTTCTAAATTTGCAGTTCGGAGGTTGAAATAATGAGGTTTTCTTTTTCCTGATTGATAACATTCTCGGAGTAGAAAGCCCATTCTTACTTCAGTTGCGTTGTTTATTGTTCCAAGTAATGTAGACTTTTAGATGTGATCTCATCTTTCTGCCTAAACTCTTCCTAAATAGTACTCTTTGCCTTTGAATGTGTTGAAATTAATCTGTTTGGTAATCAAGGTTGGATAAGCATGAAATATCAACAACTGGTTTTAGAATTCTATAAAGAAGACAGCTTCTTTTTTTTTGCATTATATTATTTTTAGAAAAAATAAATTCTTCAAGTTCTTCTTTTCATTACCGATTATTTGTTTGATAAAAAGAGATGCACTATTTTCCTTGTAAAGAGACAGATAAAAAATTGAAGTCGATTTTGTTAACATAAAATTTGTAATCATGTTATCTGTAATAAAAAAAAAATTATATCAGGATTAAAATTAAATAAAATTAGATCTAGTCAGGATTAAAATCAAATAAAATTAAATCTAACAATATTACGATACTTACTTTTCATTATTATTTAGAAGAATAAACTTTATTTGACTTTTAGAGGTCCTATCGATTTATAGACGAGAGTAGATGGTTTATGATAAGTTATTATGAGAGTTTCTCCCATGAAGGACATTATCCCCTAAAAAATTTTATTATAACATGAGCTTATTTTCTATTAACTAATAACCATAATCAAATTCAATTATATCTATAATATATTTTATCTAATTAAATATGACTATATAATTTTTCTTTATGATGTATCAGTTTAATCTCAAATCGAAAGTGGAATATGACTCTATTTGTTTATCTATTATTATTAATTTGAATTTAAGTATTTTGATTAGTATGATGATATGATCGGCGTTGGCTCAGATCGATCCTTATCTGATGTTAGACTTGGCTTTGCTTCAAGAAGTCTATTAAGGATATCCAATCTTACCGAGTTGAGATAATTACTATAGTACGGCACATCTGTTGCATTAGCCACTGCAACTCTCTCATCGTGCATAAAAGCCCACCACCGCATCACAGTCTGCTAGCTGCAGCATCGCTTGCTCTCCATCATCCTCTTCCTCATGAAAGAGCCAGTCAGCTCGTCCTATTCCTCCTCCTCTTGCTGCTGCTCTTCTTCCTCCAACTTGTCCTCCGCCACAGCCACCAATGCTTCGACAGAAGTAGTCCACAGTTCAGAGGTGATCTCAGGCAAAGTAGCCAGGGGTGGCTACAAGAGGAAAGGTCTGGCAACCGGTGGCGAGGAGAGTAAGAAGCAACGCAATGATGGCGAGCATCCTTCTTACCGCGGCGTTCGAATGCGTCATTGGGGTAAGTGGGTGTCGGAGATCCGTGAACCGAAGAAGAAGTCGAGGATCTGGCTCGGGACATTCCCGACCGCCGAGATGGCCGCCCGAGCACACGACGTGGCGGCGCTGGCGATCAAGGGGCAGTCTGCGTACCTCAACTTCCCGGAACTGGCTTCCCATCTACCCCGTCCGGCCACCGCCGCAGCGAAGGACATCCAAGCAGCGGCGGCGCTGGCTGCCGCCACCACGTTCGGCGATCACAGCCCCGGGTCATGCACGAGCCCAAGCCAAACCAAGCTGTCACCATCCCGTTCTCCTGCTCCTATGGCGCCACCGAGAGACGACGGCGACGGCGCTCTCTTCGATCTACCCGATCTCCTGCTTGATTTAAGAGAAGGCTTCTGCCACTCTTCGCCATGGGCACCGTCGGCAGCCGAGGACGTCAGCGAGCTCAAGATCGAGGAGCCATTCCTGTGGGATTACTGCTGCTAGTCTCAATGATCTCTTTCTCTGCTTCGGTAAAATTACTTAGCAATAGCTTCCTCAAATACTAAATATACATTTCCAAAGAATAACATAGCCAAATCATGTTCGACAGATCGATGAATATTAAGATGATGTATGAGCGTGTATCGTTATTGCCATGTTCTTATTTGCTCAAACTGTAAAGCATTTGCTTTACCTCTGTGCCTTCGTGTAATCACATGGTGACAAATTGTAAAGGAGGAGGGCAGTTCTTTTCCTTCTGTGAAAAATATCTTCAGCATGATCCTTCAGTCAATTGCAATGCTGCTAACCTTTCAACAGTAACAGGAAAGAGCATTAGAATATCTGCAGGACAGTGGTCTCTCTCATGGTTTGCTCAAGAAAGAAAAATCATGGTTTGCTTTTCCCTTAGAAAGTAAAGTCATTTAATGTGATGGAAATTTCTTTCCAATTTTTTATAAAAAGAATAAAATCTGAAGAGATCACTGACTAAAATTTTCCTTTTCATCTCTCTACCAATCATTGAGGAATGCCCATTCTGTCAATCAGCAAGGTAGCAATTATTTGTTAATAATGAGTGACAGATGTTTTGTTGGGAAGTGAGAAAACCATTTTGTTTTGATGCTGTGAGATAATATTTGAAATTGTAGCTTTTGATTACTCTACTTCTGAGCTTGGGAGGTGATAAACATACAAAAATTAATCACTCATAATGTATGCTATCATATTGAAATCTATTATGCATCTCATTCAGCAGTCATAGTGAATTATAGAACCTTCATGGGGGCCATAAAGGAAAAGAAAATCTAAGATGAAATGTATGTGGGAGGCACACATTCTGTAGAGACTCAAACAAAGTCATGCAGAGAGCAAGCCGGTAAGAAATAACAATGAGAGGTGAGAGGTGAATGGGACCAGAAATCTATCCTCATGAATTTGGTCATGAACTTGTGTCCAAGCCATAGGGTACGATTTGGCTCATCTGACTAAAGGCTTTCGTGCAGTGCTTTTCTGCTTGTCTTGGAGAAGGGAAGTCACAAGAAAGATAAGAATGCTCGGTTTAGAAGAGAACATTGGCTCATTGTAAGCAAGATTTCTCTCAAAGGTAGCTGTTGAAAGATACAATGATGCTCTTAATTTTTCCTAACATTTGTTATTTCTCTACCTTTCTCCTCCACTAGATTATATTGGACTAATTATATATTATTCCTGCAGTCAAACCTTTTTAGTATCTTAGTTTTTAAGCTTAAAAAATTTATATTAAAATTTCTATAATCATTAAAATAAAATAATTAATTATTTTTTCTAATACCATTAGTTTTATCGATGGAAGACATAACACGTGATAGTATATGTATGAATGTCATGAAAACAATGTGTAAAAAAAATAATTTCAGCTATGATGATGGGCTAATTATAGATTACCCTTTGTACTTAGACATCTCTAGCATTTCGATCCCTAGACTTCAAAATTTTAGATTGAAATTATTATAGTTATGAAAGTAAAATATTTAACTCAATTTACTCTAACGTCGTCGGCTTTACTGATAAAAGATATAGCATATGATAGTATATGCATGAATGACACAAAAATAATAGATAAAAAGGTAATTTCAATGATGATGGTGGATGGTGACACCGTTGGTGATTGTTATGGTGGTGGTCAACGATAACGACGTAGTGGTCGACCTTGTCGATGTCGATCCAAATATCGACGATGAGGAGGTAGAGCGATTAGGCATCTGCATCAGTACTAGAGGAGGAAGAGGAGGGAGGTAAGGCATCTGCGTCGGCATCAAACCACTATACATTCTCTTTCTCCTCCAACGTTACTCTGTATTTATATCGATGCCGAAGAAAGAAAAGAAGACTTGTAAGGCATTTGTGTCACCAACGACTAAAGGGGAGGAGGAAGAGGTAACAAGTGAGACAAAGTGATGCAACGCCATTCATGCACATGTTGTCACGTGTTGTATCTTCTGTTGGTAAGATCGATGTCGTTAGAATAAATGAGGTTAAATATTTCACTTTCATAATAATAGGGATCTCAATGTAAATTTTTTAAGTATAGGGATCGAGATATTAAACTATAAGGGGTAATCTATAATTAGTTTGTCATCACTATTAAAATTATTCTTTTACTTATCATTTTTGTATAATTCATACACGTGTTATCACATACTGTATCTTCTATCGGTATAATCGAGGACTTTAGAATAAATGATGTTAAATATTTTATTTTCATAACTATAAGAATTAAATATAAAATTTTTAAATCTAAAAACTCAGATATTAAAGAGATCTAACTATAAACGGTACCATGTAATTAGCTTGACTATATCAGACTAAAGGTTAATCTTAAGATAAAACAAAGCTGGATTACATCTATATTAGTTATATCACAACCTAATAGTTAAGTTTTCAGTCGCATGTGTTCGTTGATATACATAGAAGTTCCCAACTTTCTTGGTTGTGCTAATATTCTCTGTAACTTATGTGAGTTGAGTTGCCCAATCGAGCTATATATTTGATTGATGAACTATGAACATGGGTGGTAAGAAGAAAGATGCATTGTTTTTCCCTGGTTAAGAACCTAATAACTTTCCTCAAGAAAGTTCGGCGAGGGCGAGCACAAGCAAAGCATAAAGTCTATCATTGATTTCTTTTTCTCTTTTGATATATTTAAGGGAAGGGGATGAAGTGTGGTGTATGGCCAGCCTAAACTTTTCTTTTACGTTGGAAAGAAGCTCATCATACGCCTCTTTTACCACCATCATGAGATACTTTTATGCTTTTGATGCATCCCTTCTCCATTTGTTGTAGTTCATCTTTGGGTCTGGAAGGTGAAACCTCATGTTCAACAAGAATAGTTTTCTTTTCTTTCTTCTTTCTTTCTCCCTTTCTTTTGATTTTTCTTTGTTCCTTGTGAAAGGAAATCGGAAGGTATCGGACAGTGTCATTTTGCATTATATCTCAACAAAAGCGTTAGAAAAGAACCGATATTTTTATTAGATGTAAAATCCATTTCAGATTCATACCAAATTATACCTGATTCTTGAAATCTGAACCCAAGCATTTGATGCGAGCTGGATAGAATAAAATAGATTATTAAATCTTAAATTATGAGGAAGTAGCTCAGTTTGCCTATTAAGTCTAACATTTATGGCAAATCAAAACTCCTCTATTGGTTGATTAATCTCAGCTTTTGCTCATTAAATCACACTTGGGAAGGTTTACATGCTTAATTTTGTTCTACAATCACAACATTCATTTCTTCAGAATCTCAAGATAAACAAATTGGGAATTTTCATACACATAACTATATATAAATATATGCTTTTGTTTTGTTTTTTTTAGTAATAAGCACAAACAGTGAATTGAGTGTAGTGAGTACTGCATTAGTCTTTATTTGTCTGTATAATTTTCTTATGTGAATTGTAAGGAGAACTGTTGGAAGTTACAGTAAGAGCATCTCAGGTTCAAAAGAAGGCAAGGGACTGCTGTAACACCAAAAATAGTGGAAAAAGAAGACTGAAATGTGAGGTGACAGCTTCAAGCACAAGCTCTTGACAAAGTTACTGCCACCATTTGGCTTGGTCTTGTTTTGGTATGTTGATCTGCATCCACTGTCACTCATTTGTTAGGTTGCAGTCTGTTCCCGGTGTGCTTCCAAGAGAAGTTTTGGCCTACCAAGTAATTCAAATAGTCAATGTGCTGTATGCTTCAGTTCCAATGCATTGAAACGCACAAAAATGGCAAAGAACTACCATTTTTTTATTAGATCAAGTTCACATCCGATTCATCTTATGTTTTGTTTTCAGAGGAGATAAAGTAACACATAGAATCATTAAATTGTTGGAGTATTAAGTTAAACTTCCTCCAGTCTTTTCTTAAATTTAGTTACAATATGTAATAATATTGCCTTGGTTGTTACAAATTTATGATGGATCTATCACCCACTGTCGATTGGTTCCTTCTAAATGAACTAGAAAACTATGTGCTACCAAAATCTAAATTGCCAAGTAAATGTCAAAAGTGCACTTATCAGTATCAAGCAATTATGGTGATAACAGAAGCATGTACCAGGCTTTTACTGAAACAACATTATATTCCACATGATGCATTACATTGTGATCCAAGGTAAAAGTATATAAACTACCAAGTGTTTTCACAGGAAAAATAATGGAGATGAAGAAAAGAGATACTGATAACCAAAAAAAAATCCTTTAAATCTCATGAGTCTTAAATCCCACCAACTCTCTTGATCTCTTATGTTATGAGGTCATTGGCCATATACACAAACAAATAGATAGAATACACCTTCACCTAATTCATTTATGCTCACAAACGATTAATCAACTATAGATAGCACATGATTAAACTTCTAATCAATTTAATAGAAATATACCATCTGAGCATGGTGTGATGCTTCTGCTGTGCCACTACAACAGGACCGGGACTTCAGTATCTCTTCGTGGAAGATTCCGTTGCATCTCTCCACATATCTGACTTGAAGTAGCTGTTCCCATGAACTTTGCATTGATTTGAGATTATATAATGAGTAAATAACAACAGCGAGCAGGTTTCTGAACTGCTGTTGTTGGAACATCTTCAATTAAAGGTGCAGAATTTAGAAGGCATTGAAATGGCTTCGACAACCAAATTACAGAGGATCACGGTAAATAGTCCATGAAGATGTAGAGGTCCATGAACAATTGCCAAAATGGTATTCGAAAAAAAAAAAAAAAAAAAAATCATGGAACAACACTTGAAAAACCATCCATTAGCATCAAAATAGCAACATAAGTAAACAAAAATGAACTCTTCTTGGGTGCTGAAAAGATTGGAAATATTCCTTGACATGTTTTAGTTCAACAACAAAGAATTGTATAAAGAAGATTGATCTTTCAGTTTTCTTTCTTGTGCCTCACATTCTTAAAAACATCTATGCTGAAAACCAACTAAACTATAATGCTTGTGTCTCCAATTCAGCAAGCTGGCTCTGTCGTGGACCAGCCTCAGAGTCTGCTGCATTATGACTGCTCATTTCCTGCACAGGTGGTGCGTTGACAACAGTCACCGGCATGAGATGATTATCAGATAACCGACCCTTCATTTCCCGGTGCTCCTGACAGATAGCACACCAGTGCATGCAGCAATGGACCATGCAAGGATCACATGGAGAGTTCTGCAAATACAATAAGTGAACATTCATTACAGTAACCAAGATCATGAAGTGAAAGCTACAGACAAGCAGA
This sequence comes from Musa balbisiana, assembly GCA_004837865.1. NCBI lineage: Eukaryota > Viridiplantae > Streptophyta > Magnoliopsida > Zingiberales > Musaceae > Musa > Musa balbisiana. The sequence continues at coordinate 31,157,115 of CM017194.1, read as the reverse complement.
GAAGGGACCAACTGCTGCTAGGAACAAAAAAATTACGTAGGCAAATAGCACAATCAATTCATAGAAAATAGAAGATAAAAATCCACCTTGAGATGATACTTCTTTTGTAGTGATTGCCTAAATATACCGGTGTAGATACCACACATCCACCAAGTAAAGACTAATCCTTCTCCAATCAAAACTGATGTTTCTGGGTCAATACCATGGAAAACTGCTGTAGCAACTGCAAGTGCAATACCACCTTCAACACAGAGAGCATGGCACATACAGGGAGTTGTCCATGGTGTATCGTCTCTAAGCCTCTCCACATTGCGCCCAAACAACACACAAGGACAGAACAGACCAGTCCGACCTATCATCCAAAAAGGTTACCAGTTAAATTATTAGACACTACCAATAGTAGGTAAAACTAAACAATCAATGATTAACACATCATTTTTAATTTCTTGAAAAGAATATGGCATGCTTCATATGTCAGACTAGAGCAAGAAGTGGTCTTTGGAAAAGCTGACGGCAAAGTACAAACCAACATTTACTATACATCTCCTCAACAACAAACTAGAATATAATTCTGTGTGGATTATCCGTTCAGTTTCTTCTTTTTGTGTTTTTATTTCCTCGTAAATTTTATCATACGTTCTTTTCTGGTTTCCATTACTTGAGCAAACGGAATTGTCTGAGGTGACTATGTCATGATCATGAATTTAATATGTCCTTTAAGGAAAAAGAACAATACAAGGAAGTAGCTGTAGCAAAGAAGTTAGATGGTAAGAGATAAATCTAATAAATTTAAGCAATTATGGTATCTTAAATTCCTGGACACTCAGAACTGTGTGGAGGTTAAGCTTCTAGTGAATAATTTAAATCAAGTAAGAAAGAAATGACAAAAAAAAAAAGAACAGTTTTCATCAATTTACATAACAAACACAATCTTCATCCTATCATCCTAAAATTGTTTCAAAAGGAAAATAACTGTTTAATGCAACTTTCACTGGTTCTGCCTTTTTAGTGTCACTTTGCCATTAAGTTTACTGATCGTTTCAAACTGTCAGTTCACTGAACTCATAATGTCCTGATAAGTTTTTATTTTAAATGAGACAAAGGTTTGAAATTTTATCCAGACCAGTATGTACTGGGTGCTATTTACTAGTCAGGAACTAGCATGCAATTGGTTACCAAGCACTAACCCTCTTGAATTGGGTATATCATTTGGTTCAGACTCCTTGCTCAGACACTTATTTCAGTTTTTTTTTTCCCTTTTTTATCTACGGTTAAAGCACCCTTCACTTGATCTTTTCACTTTCTCTCTAGCACTCACCTCCCTCATGTCACTGCCAATGTTGGCTGACCTGCCCACTACCCCTGGCCAGACCGGTATTGGTCTGGCACCCGAGATCCATTCAATATGCTATCCATCAGGAACTTGTTGAGTTATTAACTCAACTATACAATTTATGCTTGATATTCTGTCGAGCAGCTGAACCATCAGAGGTGTCTAGTCAAATAGTAATGAGAAATTGAACTAGTGATGTTGAAATATGCCAAAAAGAAGAATAAGATAGAGAAAGTTGACAACAAACTGAAATGGAATCATCATTCTATAATTTCAAAAGCATCTATATGTTTTATATAAATACAGCTTCCACTTTTCAGTATGGAACATAAGCGAATAGACAGATCTTACAGCTCTCAGGATCCTCAGCACATCCACAGATCCCGGTGGTCCAAGCTTCATCAGCAGGGGGTTCATAGCTTTCAGGCAGGGGTTGCCCACACTCGGCACATCTGTGAACCGCCAACTGGTACAACACAAATAACAGAAATCTTACCAATTCGAGTCGAATTCAACAATCGATAAGAATCCAATAATTCCACGTTAAAAACCCTAACCTGAGGAACGCGAACCGGCTGATTGAGCTCCCCAGGACGGATCTCCTCCAAAGGCACATCCTGATCTTTGGTGAGCTTCACGTACCTCGACGGGACCGTCACATCGGACATCATCGCGGATCCAGCAGCGACCAAAACACGACCAATCCGAAGAAGAAAGAACGGAAAAGAAATCACCAAATCCCGACGAATCAAGGTCGCATTAGATGTAGAGTCCTACGAAATCAGATCTCCCAGGATCGACGAGCGCCGATCCCAACGGAGATCAGATCTGAAAACGGAGAGGCCTTTGGTTTCACCGACGACGAGGGTCGGATTGGGTGGGACGATACGTGCGTTGAAATGGAGTGAGACCGTAACCGACCACGGCGTCGTTGGTGGTTTCTTTTAGGCGGCTTCGTGAGACATGGATCACGCGGAAAGTGTCGAGGTTTTGGTCAACCCGTGGCGTTCGGTTGTGTTTGAGTTGAGACGGACAGAGACTTGAGACGAGTCGGTTAGTGCATCACATTTAATATAATAAAAATGTTTTTTAAATAGAATCATTTTTTACCTGTAAAAGAAAAATAGAATGCACGTTATTTTAGAAAAATAAATAGAATCATGGATTTATTGGTCAAACTAGTTGGACCTCAGTTTGAATAAAATACCAAATTAATTTATTTTTTGATATAGATATTAACCGAAGAAATATATGCTGTTAAAACTTGTAAGAATCAATATGCTATATTCAAACTTGGAAAGGATATATTTGCAAAGCCGACGGAGAGAGAAAAAGTGACTAAGTGGTGTAACGGAGAAAGTAGAGATATTCTTCCGCGTTCATTCTCTCTTCTCCCCCCGTCTCCTTCTCCCTTCCTCTCTCGGCGCGGCGGCGATCTCCGGTTCTATCGATCTAATTTCTCGAGATCCAGATCTGAGACCCTCAGGTTGGAAATCCCCTCGCTAGATCTGGGCTGCGATCCCTGCCCTAGCCCTAATTTCCGCTGATTTGCCTCTACGTTGCACTCTGATTTGGGTTTGTTATGCGTCGGTTTCGATCTCGCAGGCGGGCGCGTGGCAGCGATGCTGACCAAGTTCGAGACGAAGAGCAACCGGGTGAAGGGGCTGAGCTTCCACAGCAAGCGGCCCTGGATCCTTGCCAGCCTCCACAGCGGCGTTATCCAGCTATGGGACTACCGGATGGGCACACTCATCGACCGTTTCGATGAGCATGATGGCCCCGTCCGAGGCGTCCACTTTCACAAGTCCCAGCCCCTTTTCGTTTCTGGAGGTGATCGCTGTCCCGTCCTTAATGCTCAGTCTTCGTTTGATCTTAATTTGTTTGAGTTGCATCATGTGTCACTCATGGCATCAGATCTCTTTCGTGCTGGAAAAATTGCAAGTTGAATTTGCTTTTGGTAACCAGATCTCGTTGATTTCCTGAATTTGCTAATCGTTTCGTGCTGTTGATTTAATATTTGTAATCTTGTGCACCTTGGAGATTCGAATCCGATCTTTGTTTGCCTTTGATTTTAGGTTTAATATCTTGAGGTTGTCATGGATGTCTTTCTTGGGATCTCTTCCTTTAACTTATAGTTCAGAGAGCGCAGTTTGTTTATTTGTTTCTTTCTGATGGCAATGTTGTATTTGCAGGAGATGACTATAAGATTAAGGTCTGGAATTATAAGACACACCGGTGCCTGTTCACCCTTCTTGGGCATCTTGATTACATCCGCACTGTTCAGTTCCACGATGAGCACCCATGGATCGTTAGTGCAAGTGATGACCAAACTATTAGGATTTGGAACTGGCAATCTCGAAACTGCATTTCGGTGTTGACCGGGCACAACCACTATGTCATGTGCGCCTCATTCCATCCGAAGGAGGACCTGATTGTGTCTGCATCTTTGGATCAGACGGTCCGTGTTTGGGATATTAGTTCACTGAGGAAAAAGGTTTCCCCAGCTGATGATATCCTGCGTCTGGGACAGATGAATGCAGATCTGTTTGGGGGTGTTGATGCTGTTGTCAAATATGTCTTGGAAGGCCATGATCGTGGAGTCAACTGGGCATCTTTCCATCCTACCTTGCCTCTTATCGTCTCTGGTGCAGATGATCGACAAGTGAAACTGTGGAGGATGAATGGTAACTTGATAAACATCTTTCATTTGGCATCATTATGCTATTATTTAGAATATTAAAATTGTTATTTCCTTTGATCTCGAGGAAAACAAAATCCTAGAGATACAGTTCATAGAATCTGATCTAATATTACTTTCTTATGCTTTTGTATTGTATCATCTTGATATGAGGAATACAGGAATACTTTAGTCGATTTATTTCCTTATCGACTCATGTGTGAAATAAGGAAGATGTTGATATAATTTATTAAAAAGCATAAATGAAATTGTGTCTGCTAATGTTTGTCATATTGGAACAGATACAAAGGCTTGGGAGGTGGACACACTGAGAGGCCATATGAATAATGTCTCTTGTGTCATGTTCCATGCAAAGCAGGACATCATTGTATCTAACTCAGAAGACAAAAGCATTCGTATTTGGGATGCGACAAAGCGAACGGGTATTCAAACATTTCGTCGTGAACATGACCGTTTCTGGATTCTCGCTGCACATCCAGAAATGAATCTTCTTGCAGCTGGTCATGATAGTGGCATGATTGTTTTCAAATTGGAGAGGGAACGACCTGCTTTCTCAGTCAGCGGAGATGCCCTATACTATGTAAAAGATCGTTTCTTGCGATTCTATGAGTTCTCGACCCAGAAAGATACTCAGGTGGTTCCTATAAGGAGACCTGGTTCTGTCAGCTTGAATCAGGGACCCAGAACAGTGTCTTTTAGCTCCACAGAGAATGCTGTCTTGATCTGTTCTGATGTTGATGGGGGGTCTTACGAGCTTTATATCGTTCCTAAGGACACTGCTGGAAGGGGTGACTATATGCAAGATGCAAAGAAGGGAGCTGGAGCATCAGCTGTTTTTGTAGCTCGTAATAGATTTGCTATTCTCGACAAGACTAGCAATCAGGCCATAGTTAAGAACCTTAAAAATGAGATTGTGAAGAAGTGCCCTCTCCCAAGTGGTACAGATTCAATATTTTACGCAGGCACTGGTAACTTGTTGTGCAGGGCTGAGGACAAGGTGGCTATTTTTGATCTCCAACAGAGGATTGTCCTTGGAGAACTTCAAATTCCACCTGTTAAATACGTTGTCTGGTCAAGTGACATGGAATCTATTGCTTTGCTGGGTAAACATGCTATAGTAATTGCTAATAAGAAACTTGTACACCGTTGTACATTGCATGAGACTATCCGTGTGAAAAGTGGTGCCTGGGATGACAATGGTGTCTTCATCTATACAACGTTAAATCATATCAAGTATTGCCTTCCTAATGGGGACAGTGGAATTATAAAGACACTTGATGTTCCTATTTACATAACCAGGGTTTCTGGAAGAACTATCTATTGCTTGGATCGTGATGGGAAGAACTGTGTGATATCAATTGATTCAACAGAGTATATCTTCAAGCTCTCTCTGTTTCGGAAAAGATATGATCATGTAATGAGTATGATCAGGAACTCTCAGCTGTGTGGACAAGCTGTCATTGCATACCTACAACAGAAAGGTTTTCCTGAAGTAGCTCTCCATTTCGTGAAAGATGAAAAGACTAGATTCAACCTGGCTCTTGAGAGTGGTAACATCGAAATTGCTGTTGCTTCAGCAAATGTGATTGATGATAAGGACCATTGGTATCGGTTGGGTGTTGAGGCACTTCGGCAAGGAAACACAAGTATTGTGGAATATGCATATCAGAGGACAAAGAACTTTGAGAGGCTATCTTTTCTTTATCTTGTTACTGGTAACAAGGAGAAGCTGTCCAAAATGCTCAAAATATCTGAATTGAAGAATGATATCATGGGCCAGTTTCATAATGCCATGTATCTTGGTGACATTCAGGAACGCGTCAAGATTTTGGAAAATGCTGGTCATCTGCCTCTTGCATATGTTACAGCTGTCACTCATGGATTAAAGGAAGTTGCTGACAGGCTCACTGCTGAATTGGGAGAAAATATTCCCTCTTTACCCAAAGGAAAAGTGTGTTCTCTTCTGATGCCACCGGCATCACTCGTGTGCCGTGGGGATTGGCCTTTACTAAAGGTAATGAGAGGTATTTTTGACAATGGGCTAGACATTGGGAGGGCAGGAAATGAGGAAGAGGAGGAAGCTACTGGTGCTGAATGGGGTGATGAGGAATTGGACATTGTTGAAATGGAGGGCATGCTGCAAAATGCTGATATAGTAGCAGAACTTGAAGATGGGGTAGTAAATGAAGATAGTGAGGAGGGTGGATGGGACCTTGAGGATTTGGAATTACCACCAGATGCAGATACACCAAAAACTGCTGGAAATGTTCGCACTTCATTATTTGTTGCTCCTACACCTGGCATGCCTGTTAGCCAAATCTGGATTCAGAAGTCTTCCCTTGCAGGAGAGCATGTGGCAGCTGGGAATTTTGACACTGCCATGCGCTTGCTTAGCCGACAGTTGGGTATAAAGAACTTTGCTCCTATGAAGCCATTGTTCATGGATCTTCTTGTGGGCAGTCATACCTATATGCATGCCTTTGCCTCAGCCCCAGCTATATCAATTGCTGTTGAGAAAGGTTGGAGTGAGGCTTCCAGTCCTAATGTGAGGGCCCCTCCAGCACTTGTATTCAACTTTTCACAGATGGATGAGAAGCTCAAGGCAGCTTATCGAGCCACAACAGATGGAAAGTTTCCAGAAGCTTTACGCCAGTTTCTCAACATCTTGCATGCCATCCCACTTATCGTAGTAGACTCAAGGAGGGAAGTTGATGAAGTGAAGGAACTGATTGAGATAGCTAGAGAGTATGTTCTGGGCTTGAAAATGGAGGTCAAAAGAAAGGAAATCAAGGATAATGCAGTTCGACAGCAGGAGCTGGCAGCCTATTTCACCAACTGTAAACTTCAGAATATCCATATGAGGCTTGTTCTCATTAATGCTATGACTATCTGCTATAAGGGAGGGAACTATGCAACAGCAGCAACTTTTGCCAGGATGCTTCTGGAGAATAGCCCCACTGAAATCCAAGCAAAGAAGGCTAGGCAGGTGCTGCAACATGCTGGTGATAAACAGGATGCTAACCAGCTCAATTATGATTACAGAAATCCTTTTGTAGTTTGTGGGACAACTTATGTTCCAATCTATCGTGGGCAGAAGGATGTTTCCTGCCCTTATTGTGGGGCTCGGTTTGTGCCAGCCATTGAGGGGCAGCTTTGTTCGGTTTGTGAGCTTGCAATGGTGGGTGCAGATGCCACAGGTCTACGTTGCTCTCCTACTCAAGCAAAATAATTGGAAACAGGTACTTTGTTACATCCAGCATGTCCTTTTCTGCATTTTGCTTGAGTCTATCATGTTTTCTCTTGTTTAGCATGCACTGAATGCATGAAAGTTAAAGCAAATAATATGGTAGTTGCTTTTGAGCATTTAACTCAGCTCTTTTGGCCATTAGGTGGATTTATAGTGTATGGCTTTGAATTTTTCTTGCATATTGTTTTGAGAAAAAGGAGGAGGTCCTTTTGTTCCAGAGATGTGATATTGGTTCATTTGCTTATGTACTTGGTTAAGGGTGCATATGGTTCTTTTGGAGTTGGTCATTTTTATATGTCAAGTCTTTATTGGACTTTATTGTATATCTATTTTTTTTGTATTCCTATTATTGGATCTCAAAATATTTTGCTTTTGTTGTTTCCCATGGCCCACAACATTTACTTTGTTTTTTTCCTCCACTTATTTGAATATAATTTGTTAGACCTTTTTCTAATTTGGACCTTTTCTTATAACATGGGCTGGTACAAACTCTCGTTTGAAGTTTCATTGTTATGTATGACGCACCAAACTTATATTTATGCTCAACTCAAGAACCAACTCGAGCCTTGTCTATATTATTTAACTTAGCATCTGAGCCAAGTTGCTCTGGGATGGTACCGGTTGGTGCCATCTAGAGAGAGAGAGAGAGAGAGAGAGAGAGCATGGAGGACTCATATCTGTTGGAGGAGATGGTGGAAACATAGCTGGGATGAGGAGGTGGAAGATGAGGGATTTTTCGCCAGTGGTGGTGGTGGTGGGGAGAGCATAACAAAAAGAGAGGAAGAGGGAAGAAGAAAAAAACAAAACACTCATGACAGTTGTCAAAAACAAAAAAGAAACAACCTTCCTTTTGGTACAGTTTGGTGCTAATCTATTTTACCACCTGGTAAGTTCTGTATAGCGAACATATAGGACGGTTTAGCTTACGATGGATTAAACCAGATGAAATCGCTTGATCTGTTTATTGGTTAGTTGTTAGATTCATAAATATTGACATGTACTAATCAGTACGGACAATATTTTGATCTATGTTTAAAGTATTGACATGGATTGAGTTACCAAGAAATAGAATAATATGATTACTTCTTTGGAAATTTTGTCTTGCGTGCTTAGATGAATATTAGAGTATGCTCAAAGAAGATTTGGTAGGAGTGATATAAAAGGTTATGATGATGCTTGGTTTATCTGATTCTCTCAACATAATTCAATCATGGAAAGAATTCATGTGTCTTGAGTAACTGGGACAAGCAAGTTGATTTTAGAGTTCATGAGCCTGTTCTAGTGAGGTCCTAGAAACTGTTGAGATTTTCCTTGCAAGGATTGGATATTTGTGCCCTTCACTGATGATGCAACCTGGGTTTAGCTTGAGTTTAATTAGTTTCTAGATTGAGTCAAATGTGTTTTCTTGTTATGTTGTTTTGTAACTTGGTTTAATCTTTTAGGTGAGTAATACTGAATGTTGTTTTTATATGTTATTCAATTTAATAAGGTTAGGTTATGTAAGTAGTTTTGGTTGATTTGGAGTTGTTTAAGTCAATTTAGTGTTTCACTTAAATTGTCTTTGATTGTGCTAGTTGAGGTATGGCAGGAGTTGATTCTTAGGTCAAGTATTAGCAAGAATCAGCCTATTTAGGTATCTTCAAGTTGTTAGATGGGAAAGAATCATTTGTTAAAGTAAGTTCCAACCAATATTGGAAATCTGTATGATTCATCCTGAAGAGATGCATGGCGGATGTTCTAGGGAATGCATGGAGAACTTTTTTATCTTTGGGAAAGACCTTTTAAGTGGTTTTATGTCAACACATAAATACTAAAATGTCCTTATCTAAAAACAGTGATTGCGTGATTTTGATTGCATGATTTTCTTTTATGGATGATTCAGGGTTTTCTTCAAGCTAAATGTGTATAGTATGTTTTTCTTTTCGCTCTTGTTGGTTTCTTCTGGCGTCTGGTCTTCCTCCTGCAATGATTTCCCTACTGTCTTCTCCTTTATTTGCCACACTACGCTACTTGCATCTAAAGTCCCAAAAATGTTGAAAATAAGACAATGATGCCCTGAGTGAACCAATAGTTGTATGAGTCAGGATTCTCTACATATATCAACTGCATGCTAGAATAAAGACATGTATAACTTTTGAATCTATTTTACCGAGGTAATGCTGCATAATAAGGCTGATGATTATAATCTTTGGGTAGCTGTATTTTGTTTCATAGTTTTAAGTTCAAAAAGCAAGTGTTTTGTTGAAAGAATCAATTCAGTTATCTTTTACGACATCAACTTAAAATGATTATCTTCATGACTACAAGGTAGTAGGCAGGCATACCTCGAGATTGTCAATTCTACAGTCATGATAGAAAAAAGAAATTCCATTAACTTATATGACATTAACTGAAAACAGTTCACTATATTTTGTGCCACGGTAGGATTTTACAGCAGCAATAAGCCAATAACACTGTATATCACAAGGGTTAAAATTTCCATGATATAGTATTGAACAAATTTAAGGATGCAAGAACTCGATTGCATGCATACTTAAGAGATTGCACACACACATGACAGAAGGGCAAAATCATTTGTAAAACTATAATTAGATAAAGAGTTTGGGAAAGTTAATGTTAGTCTGATCGGTAGACTATATCAGATCTCTTTTCTTGCTTCCGAGGAAACCTCCCAGTAGCTTTACTTTTGGTGAGAATTTTTTACAATTCTGATTGTAAAAGATGCAATGTATGCATTAAAAACATCTTCCAGTTAAATGAAAACTTTTCAAACCCAATCATATAATCACGTCTCTAGTCTACTACCATGTATGGTTTGACCTTTCATGTAGCATCTTGGTACCAGTCAGTAATTTTTTAACTAATATGATTATAACAAAGATTAAGTACTTCTATAATTCATTTATCATATGCAAACATGAAAACTAATTTGCTTATCATACCAGGTGAATGTTGCTGGCAGTTCCTTCTATCACCTAGAACCTGGCTCCATGCAATAGGTTGATTGTGCTATAAGCATGCCTGAAAACAACTTATATATTGCTACCTGTCTTATCACACTGAATAAGAGATAAATAGATTGATCTTTAAACAATCCATGGATCAGCTACCCTTTCTAAGACACACTTAGATAAGATGGTATTCTTTTGTGTATCAGTCTGAATTTTAAGATTTTCTATAGACCACTTAAAAAGTATTAAGGTAATCTAAAAAGTGAGTGATAATGGTGGAGCTGGCACCATAATGGAGAGTTGGGAACTTGGGTATATATATATATATATATATATATATATATATATGACTATGACTATGCAGTGCTTCACACCCATTGTCCAACACCCCTTGTATTTTGATGACATATTAGATGAGGACATTATATATATATCTTTCAGTCACAATTGATAATATGGTGCTACTGAGGTAATTTGACCACATCCAATGGGGTGAGTCTTTGAAAATGTGTTCGTCAAAGTGCATGTCAAAAATCATTGCTCTGGCTGACGAACATATATTGAGATAAAGGGTGTCATTTGTTCATCCTACATTTCTAGTTGTAGCGAGTGTCTCCTCCGCACTGTATCTTGGAATTCAACATGTTGAAGGGCTTGTCCCTTTGAAAGGCCTTGTCCAGTAACTACAGCGGCTGCTTTCCTGCTCTTGATGTATGCATTTTGCTTATGACCAATCCATGTGATAAACATGTGAAGCTTGTTTCGATATGTCTGCTTGATTTTTTTCTTTATATGTGCTTCAGGTGTAACTACCAGCTGTGACTTTCACATCCGTCCATTGTTGAATTGATACTCATTGGTCAGAGGCGCATCTTGGCTTCCATTTAGTTTCTCTAGCCATAGGTCTTGCTTAAATAGTGTCTGCGGTTTCACCCATGAGCATCTATAGCTTCGGCATTTTCCTTTGGTTACAACAAAAGCTGGATTCTTTTTCATTGAGGCACTGGAGCTAGCGTTTTTTCCCCTGAGCGTAAAGTTTGGAGCCGCATTGGCATTTGCTTGGAACGTCATTGATCAACTGTTGGGTGCATGGGAGAGTCTTCTAGCTGCCATCTTCAAAAATCCGGTCACATATTCGGGGTAAGTTGTGCCCTGGCAACACCTTTTTGCTTCCTTTTTCTCTTTCTTCTTTCTTTTGAAAGAGGACTCCCAGTTGTCGATCCTTGTTATTGTCCATGAGATAACAGTGGTTGTTGGCACAGTATCTCAATCTTGAGAATATTTTTTGATAAGAATATTTAGAGTATTTGATGAGTGTTTTGTCCAGTTGCATCCTACACTTTTCAGGCCTGAATTACACATGTATAAGCTATGTAGCAGGCTGATTACAACCAAATTCTTGGTGAATTATACTTATAACAATACTTCTAAATATTATCCATTTTCTTCTACTCATGGATTGAAATTGTTACACACGTAAGTATGGGTTTCGCCTGTGAATGCAGGACACGTGGAAGAAACTGTTCAGTTTTTAATGCTTAACTAATAACCAGTCTTTCACATTTTTCCTTCTTTTTTTATACATATATCCTTAATGCTTAATCATGTGGGAAAGAGATCATTTTTCCAATTGTGTGTGTCTCTGTCAAGCATATATCGAATATTTTACCTAAGTTCGTTGCATGGTCCTCAGACTTCTGACAATATTATATGTCTCAGCTACGAAGATTAATTGCTTGAACGCAGTCGTCACTCTTCAGCCGAGAAAAGAATGACAGCAATGTACAGACAGCTTATCTGTGGTGGGCATTTCGTTGTTCTCTGCATCGAGTGGCCGTCAAATGGAGATGTCGCTGTGACAACAGACTCGAATTGTTTTTGGCTGAGGTAGGCGTTTTACATATCTATATCCTTTCAAATTTTGGTAAGATTATTTTTTCCCCCCCTCCAAATTGTATTATAACATATATATATTTTCCTTCAAATATTGAAATATTCTATTTTGAATATTTAAATCCTTCAACCTTAATGCGTAATAGAGGCAAAAAATAAAGGCTCCTAAACCCTGTTAGTTGATCAAACTTGACATGTCAAAACGCTTGTAGTCTCTCGAGGAATCGATAGCAAGGGCTACTATATCAAGCTGGTTAGGTCCGCTCTCCGGTACAAAAGCATCCTGCAAACAACATATTAATCCTTCTCTCTTTTGCAATCAACGTATAATCTTACTCTTTAATCATCACTGGTATTCCATACTCCTAATATAGTGTTTTGAAAGAGGACAATTACTTCCAGCTGTACGCTTTACTGTAGAACGCTTAGCTCTTCACTGCTCATTAATTATTAGACGCATGTAATTTAGTTACCGAAGTAGCACTGTAAGAGAATAATGAAAACGAACACACTCATATAAGACAAAAGATTTCTTAGAACTTCCTATATAACAAACAGTAGAATTATATCGGTGCAGACAAGCAGACTCCAAGAATAAAAAATTGACAATGCTTAACCCGGTGGGAGGATGCACGGCTCACCACACACTGGATCTTGTTTACTAGCCCTGACAGTAATTGACAGAACAACAACCTAATTTTCTTGCACATGACCAACCCAGCAGCAGTACAAATGGTCAGTTGGGGACACACAAACTTCATTAAGCTAGCTAACTGTTCATCATCATCATCATCATCATCATCATCATCATCTCAGATGTAACAATAGTTGTGTAGAAGATTATCCAAGTCAAGCCTCGCAGAAGATCACCAGTGAAAGGTCTCATGACTGCCAATCCACGTGACAGAATTTGAAACCATAGTAGACCTGTAATTCGGTGTTAATTGGTGGTTTTTTTAAACCCTGCTCCATGTTCATGCATCAGATTCTTCTTTTTCAAAACAAGAAAAAGAAAATATTTTTAGCGTGGCTTTGAAGTTGATTTTTTAACAATATGTTCTTCACTAATCCAGCTAGTCTTGATTCATTACAGCTTATCATGTGAGAACACAAGGGAGGGTGATCTAATTATTAGCTAGGTTGTCCTTTGGGTTAACTTTTCATTGTATATCACTTTCAGGATTCATGAAAATAGTTGCTAGACAAATGATAAATCACAACTTGAATCAAATTTCTGTAGCAGTTGAAATGCTGCTTTGATTTTAAAACTACAATGTTCTTTATCATTTCTAGTAGCTTCAGAGAAATACTGAAATTTTGTTCATCATCTACAAATTTCACTATCTTTTCAAGTAGCTTCAGAGAGACATACTGAACTCAAGTGAAATTTCTCAGGCATAGAATTTCAGTTCATTATCTACAAATTTCACTCGTCCTGTGTATAGAATTCCCTTCTCATAATGAACTCAAGTGAAATTTCTCAGGCATTTTGCATCATTAATTAACATAAATAAATAAAATTACAACAATTTTCTGTTCCAGCTTAGTAGATAAACAAGATGATGATAGTTGAAGTATTTTAACCTTTACTGAAACAGTATCATAAGTAGAAAATGATTTAATGAAAAATAGCCAGCTTCAAATACAAAAAAGTGCCGTAAGAAAAATGCTCAAAACCAACCACCAACCGTATGAGATTAGTTAAAGATGAGATGCAACTTGAAAAATCACTAGCAAGACATCATAAACTGCTCCAAGTTTAAAAAGCACATTTGGGCATTCATCAACTACCTATAGTAATGAAAAGAACAGGAATATATTGGGAAGATATTTCTCTGATGTCTATTAAGTGGCAGAGTTACATTATTGCTCAATTTTTAGAAACACATTCATATATACAAGCCCTAACTCTCAGGTGGAAACCCAAAAGAAAAAAGTTACAAATTCATAATGATTGACCAAAAACCAGTTAATTCAACAGAAAAGAAAATATATCATTGAGAGGGAGCAATATGGGTAGTCAAAGAAGGAAAACAAGCATACACCTATAGTGTATAATAGAAAAACAAGGACTTCACTTTTTAGTTTCAGATGCTTGAAGCTTGCTTATTACTTTCAGATAGATAAAACTTAAAAGCAAGATATTAGACTGTAAATATGAATATGAGCAGCCAAGTATTGTTACAACAGTCAGTATCAAGCCACAGCCGGATGAAACGGGGGAAATCCCACGAGGAACAAGCTGGTATAAGAGCCAGGTTGGATAGATGAACCTGCTTCAAAGCGATTACTGCATCTATCTAGAGCCTATCTTCCTGCCCCAGTGCTACACCAAAGCATGGGCCTCATTCTGTAAAGGCCCTTAGTCCTAGCACAACAGGAAAGAAAGAAGGTACCATGAAAACAATGTTGGCAGCTGCCGACTTAAAACGAATGGTAAGAGATGTGTGCTACGGCTAGGAATAACACAATCTCTTTTGATAGACGAAATGCTTGAATAGGTATCTGTCCCTCTCGACAGACAGAAGCAAAGGTTACTAGAGCGCCATACCATTCATCTCTAGGGAAAGAGGACCTATAACCCGATGAAGCCCCTGCCTGATACATTATCAGAGCAATACATCGACTGGCGTAGCCACACCTCCTGTCTGTTCCCTGTATCACCAAATTTTTTTTGACTCACGATACAGTTTATCCATCGACAACATCTAATGAACCAGTTAGTCACTCACCTATGTCATAACAATTCTTTAATTAAGCCAGTCGAATGGGCCTCCCTCTCAAGACTTAATTATTACTCGAATCAAAGCAATTAGCAAGCAAACATTTTGACAATGACATAGTAGAGACTGGAACCAACCATACTGACAAGCAAATTTTCCAGCTAGAAATTGCTATTCTAACTAAAATCAGATACAAAGTACACAAAAACCTCTAAATACACCAACGAAAGGAAAAACAAAAATATCGAAACATCATTAATGGTATACTCGCCAGTAATTTCCTCATTCCACTGTAACGGGATGACCATTGGCAACAGAGAAGAGCTCCCGATGATCCCTATATCAGCCCTTTAGTCCTGCATTCCAGCGCCGGAATCATCAGTTGCAATCTTAGAGAGGAAAAGACAAACAAAAAGAGAAAAAAAATGACACAATCCATGCGAAATCAAGAACAGAAACAGCCAAGTTCACGAAAAGAAATCAAAAGCACACCTACGTCTGTTTGGAGTAGGTCGAGGATGACGAAGGAACACGCTTGATGCGGAACATCATGTACCCGAGCGGGAGTACCACGCCGACCATCATAATCGCCGCCCCAATCAGATACCGCAGCGGCCCCGGCGGCTCCACCTCCATCAATCTCGATCTCAATCTTCTCCTTACCTACAGAATCCCTACCTCATCAGATCAGATCCGTAACGGTGCAAGTCCGGAAACCCCTGATTCAAACTTATAGACATGGATTCACCTCGAATGGTACCGTTGGATGATCGTCCCTCTCTGAGAACAATGGCGACGAGATCGGGACGAAGGTCGACTTGGAGAGACAGAAGGCGGAGATTGGGACGACGCAGAAGGTAAACTCAGATCACGATCACCTGCCCGGTTATCAAATAAGCCGGTTCGGCTTTGACCAACCCTCCGGGTTCAATTGTCGACTATCTCAAGAATTAAATCGACGTGATACAGAACGTCCAATTTCCTACCGGTCGCGGAACACCAGGCACAACGCACTCTTGGAAAAATAAGGGACCCACTAGCGTTCCTCCGGTGCCTTACATTGGCGGCTACATCTCTGCTGTAATATTCGCATTTTTTTATTGGATCAGGAAGTGGGATCCACATTTAGATGGCCCCGCAACCTCAAGCGGTAGGCTTCTGTGTAACTCGTGCGGGTGGGAAAAGGTTATTTTGGAGGCAATAATCCCTTCCACACCGAACCATTTGACGCGGCAGATACCCCGAAGAGAAGAACAAGCGAGCGTGGTCGTCTTGGATCTGATGGCGAGGAGAGCGATCTCCACGATCACCGGAGGCCCCGCCCGCTCCGTCATCGGCATCCACGTCTTCCACTGCCCGGTGAGTGGGCTTCAATCGAACCCATTGTTTGATAGACTTTGGAGGTCTTCTTTAATCCTTTTCTGGGCTGAGATTGGAGGTGCAGGATGTGGTGGGGATCGTCGCCAAGCTCTCGGAGTGCATTGCATCGCGGGGTGGAAACATTCGCAGCGTGGATGTCTTTGTCCCTGAGAATAGGCAGGACTTTTATTCCAGGAGGTGGGGTTTTGTCTTTGTCTTTTGGTTTGTTCTTCCTCCTTTTTCATTTGGTTCCTGCATTGTTATGTGAGACTGATGCGGAAAATAGCATTTTTTATAAAATTTAAGATAAGTGAGGGAAACGAGAGATACATACAAGAGAGACGAGATATAGGGGAAGAGAGCAAATCCTGTCATCCCATAGACACACAGGAATAGAGAGCTAATCCTATCATCCCATAAACTAACTACAAAAGATAACTTGAGAACTCTCATAAAACTACTCTTATAGCAAAATAAATAACGTAATCTATGCTATGCCCATATTAAGTTTTTTGGATAATTGATTAGACCCTAAGTAGGACTCTTGAAACCCTTTATAAATATCAATAAATTAATGTGGAATAGTATGAAAATATCACCAAAGAATTCCTCATTTGATGTGTAGTGTTGGTGTTTGCTCAAATTATATATTTTCATACTATTCCACATTAATTTATTGATGTGTGGTGTAGGTGTTTGCTCAAATTATCTATAATGTGAAATGATTTTGGTTCTTGATTGATCCAAATCACTTCTAGCTCTATTGTAACAAAAAGATTCCCCTTTATGTTGAATGGACTCATATCAATAATTATGACCTGTATACAGACGATTCCTCACTATCTTTTTAATTGATTTTACTCTCATCTTCTGGAGTGTTTAGCAAGCTTAGGCTGCTTCTATAATAGAAATACCCACTAAGTTGACCTTGTTTGTTGATTGAGCAACATAGCTTGAATCGATAGATCCAGTTGATCTGTTGGAATCTTTTCCAAGTGCAGTTGAACTTCTGCAAAAATTGTACCAAGTATCCATGAAAGCATCCAAGTTGGCATGGTGTGATAGTTAAAACCAAAAAACCCTGCATCTTGCTGTGCCCTGGTTATGGCCAACCCCCTTTAGGCTCTTCTCTCCTCTTGTAATAAGGATGATGAGTCTAAGATAAGCTTGGCCATGAGTATGTGTTTGTAGTCAAGTTGATCAAATTGTGTCTCCGGATTGGTCAGAGTCGAATATGAAGATCAAGCCATGGTGGCATTGCTTAATCTACTTAGTAACTTAAGAAGCTCAATTTAAATCACCAAAAATAATTCGACTATTGTGGTTGATACTGGAATATGTCTAATAAAGGCCTCAGCTGATGTGTCCCAATGAAAAATAAACTTTTCCTATTATTTTAAGATCTCTAATGCTTCTCCTGTTATGATCCTGTTCTAGGAAAGAAACATATATGAATACGATATAGATTGTTGAATTTTAAAAGTGGAAACTTATTTTTTTGTCTACTTGGTATCTATGAACGACAATCTGTTGCTACTTTATTTTTTTCTTCATAAATACAACAATGAAATCCTTAGATAAGCATGTTAGTCAACTTGGTGCAACTTTTAGTTGCTTATCTTTTCTGTGATTTTTGTCTGTTTCTGCAAAGAGTGATGAACCTTCTGTGTTGAAATTATTCTGATGATGATGCCTTTTTCCTTGATGAGAGTTCACCTGAATTTAGGTTAATAAAAAAATTTTGAGCACACTTTCTGTAAATTGTTAGTGTTCTTGCCATTGTTAACTAAAAGCTGCCTTCTACATCGTGACTTTTAAGATTCTCTTATCTGATGTTATCATGTATTTAGAAGGCATCCTAGATCTGTAACATTATTTGTTGTTTCTGCTGTTGCTATTCCTTTTAACTAAACAGCAGAGTTCGGCACTCATGGATGTATCCTCTCTGAAGCTAACTTTTCCTAGTTGTCCTCAGTGTATTACCAAGCCAAGGTTTTAAAGAAGCAAACATTTTGAACTTGTTCATGAGTAAATGTATTTATACTATCTCGAGTTGCATGCACATTACAACCAATTGAAATGATTCTAAGAATAGACGGTGGTTATCACATGGCAGTGAATTTGTATTTGATCCTACTCATTGGCCTCGGGATGTGGTGGACAATGACTTCATCAAATTATCAAAGTTATTCAGTGCAGAAAAATCTATTGTACGAGTCCCTGATCTAGATCCTAAATATAAGATTGTGATTCTTGCTTCAAAGCAGGTTTGATCTGCTATACTGTTGACTCTTTTTGCTTAAGCATGCATCATTACTATTGTTTATCAATTAAGCCTCAAAATGTTTGCATTGGTTTAGTTATGGCACATTATATGCAAATATCTGTCCTTCTGGACTCAATCATATGTATTAAATTTTTAACTGTGATGTAGTTTGTAATTCATAAATTAAAA
The DNA here is from genome assembly GCA_004837865.1 of Musa balbisiana. Taxonomy (NCBI): domain Eukaryota; kingdom Viridiplantae; phylum Streptophyta; class Magnoliopsida; order Zingiberales; family Musaceae; genus Musa; species Musa balbisiana. Next base: position 31,138,456 of record CM017194.1, on the reverse strand, counting down.
AATGATCGACTATCTATTTTGCATATCCATTTTGTCAAATGCAAGAATTTGTTTCTGTAGGAACATTGTTTGGTGGACTTGTTATATAAATGGCAGGAGGGTAGACTACCTGTGGATATCAGCTGTGTGATAAGGTGAGATATCTTGCGACTCTTTTTTTATTCAAATAATTTCTTCTCCAGATTTAAACTGAAGCTTCTAAATATACTGAACAGCAATCATCAAAGAGCTCCAAATACGCATGTTATTCGTTTTCTTGAAAGACATGGAATTCCATATCATTACTTGCCAACAAGTGTAGGAAATAAAAAAGAAGCAGAGATCCTCGAGTTGGTTGAAGATACGGATTTTCTTGTACTTGCAAGATATATGCAGGTTTGCCCTTCAATTTTGTCATTCTTCCAAACTTGTTTTTAGATCTTTAGGTCTTTTTTATTGTTATTAAGCACTTGATTGTAGAAACACAAACTTGCATTATGCAGTTTCCTAGAACATTGGCTAATGTTGATTCAAGCTCATGAGCAATTGATTCTAGTTCCACGACTAAATAAAGGGAAAAATGTGATGTCTAAAGACATGGAAAAGATTGATATTATTGTTGTTAGCTTCTCTTTTGAGGAAGGTATTTCTCTTACATGAACAGAAAAGTGATAAGTGAACTGTGAGTAATAAATATCTTTTAAAAGGGTATAAGAGAGAGACACTTGAGGTTCAAGAGAGGTCGCTCATGTCACTCTGATAAACATTCAAATCATTGGAGTTTGAGGCAAATTAATGGAGCACTTTACAATATATTTTTCCCCTGGCCTGCATCTGAGCTCCTCACTTTTTCTTTTTTTTTGTAAAAAGTAATGTTTTCATCATGGTAGCAGTGAATTCCATGCCCCCACACCTGCATCTACTTAGGGGGAATTGTTGAGTTTAATTATGATATCTGTTATCTGAATAGATTCTTATATTTATTGAAACCGTCTTCCTGCATGTGTCATCTATTTCATAAATTTTACTATGGCAACTTGAATGTCATTTGGAGTCCGAATTTCTTATTATATTATAACAACATGCAGATACTGTCTGGAAGGTTTTTGGAGAGTTATGGTAAAGATATAATTAACATCCATCATGGCCTTCTTCCATCATTTAAGGGTGGGAGTCCTTCCAAACAGGTCTTTGTTTAAATTTTTTATTTATTTGTTGGAACTATAACAACTTTCTTTGCTCATCTCTTGAATAAGAGTTAAGTCGGATCTGGTAAATAAATCCAGGCTTTTGATGCTGGGGTAAAATTGATTGGTGCAACAAGTCATTTTGTAACTCAAGAGCTGGATGCCGGTCCAATTATTGAACAAATGGTGATATTCTTATGCTCAATTATTAAAGATTTTCTTTTATGCATGCCTGAATTTTGATACTTACCTTGTCAAATTATTGATCATTGATATTAGGGTAATCCATTTTATGACAAGCTTGGCTTCATATTGTATGTACTTGCTTGGTTTGATATCACACTAGTGTTTGACTTTATGTCATTTACACATGGAAACTAACAAATGAAAGGTATTGTAAAATGTAAATAGAGTTAAGGCTAGTGTTTTTATTCATTGTCAACCCAATCCAAATTCATACAGATTCTATCGTAGGCAGAACCAAAATCTTGGCAAGTACCTAGCTTACAGTATAATGATCAAACTAGTGAGGACGGGCTAATAATGTCAATACCTACCATATGGTCTCGACTAATGTCCTCGTCTTCCTCCTACATATGATTTCTTAATATCCATTTTGATATTTTACTGCTGTTTTACATTTAATTACTTTCCATGATATTCCGGTTATGATCAAATTCACAAAACAAATTAAGAAAATAGCATATTTGTATTCATGTATATTTTGACAGCAAATCAAGAAATCTGTAAACAAAATGCAGAAACATGCACATCTGAATATATTGAATCACATACAAAATTACCCAAACTTAGGTGACCATGATAACTCTTTTTACAACATCATCTTTGTGAGAACGGAGAACCACACAGGACAAAAGAGGTTGGCATTCTTTAAGTTGCGTGGAAGACAATACTTGTTGCATTTGAATTCGAATTTTGTCATCTGCAAGTATGCTGTCTTAATGAACTAAAAAGAGTCCATGTAAAGTTTAGTTGCTAATTCAATGGTGTAATGTACAAGTGAGATTACAGCATGGCTCTTCCTTGACAAAGACAATGTGGCAGTATCATGCCCCATGGTTGTAAAACTGGGAGCAACATAAGCATCAAAATGAACCAATAAAACCTGGAGAAATGTTTGGGCTTTTAAATTTGATACTAAACAAAGAGTCCACAGTTGTGTATCTAGGTCCTCAAAATTTTATTTTCTTGATGTAGACAATTGTACGGTCTCTATAACGAAGACCTTTGCAAGTTATTGGATGGTTTATAGCCTAAGTTGTGATGCTTTGTGTTCTGGTGTTAAACTCAAAAGATTTGAATTTTGCAGTTATTCCAGTCATCTTAGTTTCTGGTGTTAACTGTAATTGATTGTTTGTTGCTTAGTAACATATGATACCATGAACAATATAACTAAGGTTCAGAAAACCAGTTGAACTGGTACATACTGACCAGTATATACTGGTCCGACCTGATTCTGGCAAATTTGTTGGGTCCAATTGAAACAGGTTTTGTATTCTTTTTTTTTTTTTCTGGGCAAGCCGAAACAACTGTTGATAGTTGTTTGGTTTTGGGTATCAACAGATGGTAAAAAATAAAATCAAAATAAAATCTGTTGACTTCGCCATCACAGCCCCTGTATTCTCTCTCTTTCTTTGCTCGGCTATGACCTTTGCCACTGCAACCTTTGCAGTCACTACCTTGACATCCTCCTCCTCCCATTCCGCATGTCACCTCCTGATATTGTCATTGCTGTAGAGATTCCTAAAGTAAGCAAAGTTGTCACCTCTACTTCCTCTCCCATTTCCTCCTCTTCTTCCTCCTTGTCCTCTCCTCTTCCCTCCCTCTTTTTCTTTGGTCTATGCCAATCAGGATGTTAGCGTACCACATGTCGGTGTACTGATATGTACCAGAGCCAGACCAACATGGTTCTTGGATCAAATTGAAACCTTGACTGTAATAATAGATACATTTGATGATCAAATCATATTTTGCTCTTGGCTTTTGCAGCTACAGTACATTAGATAAGCAACTGCTTCTCTCATGTTTCTGACTTCTAGTCTGAATACTTCTATAAACATGGTGCAGGTTGAGAGAGTTTCTCACAGGGATACCTTGCAAAGTTTTGTGCAGAAATCGGAGAATCTCGAAAAGCAATGTCTCGTGCAAGCAATCAAATCGTATTGTGAACTTCGGGTGCTACCTTATCAAGAGAACAAGACTATTGTATTCTGAAAAGGTCCATTTTTAAGTGTTGCAAATTTAAACTATCTCTGCCATCCAAAAATTTAGGATTATGTTATGGCATACCTTTGTTCTTATTTTTCAGGTCAATTTATGATGCTTTACCATTTTTATCTCAATGAACTTACAGACTTGCACAACCATTAATCATACCTTGATCCTGAGGCTGAGAAGAAAGGTTAACTCACTGTACTTCCTAAACCTTTCAACCTCAATGGATCCACTTTCAATTGCCAGATACAGAAGCAAATCATCATTGATTTTGCAGCTCTAATTGTTCTAAGTGAAAATGGATGCAAATTAGATAAACGAACTGAAATGCTTCCTGCAGATGATACTTGTTTAGTAGAAAGACATTGAAGCAAATACGAGGATAATAAACAAATAAATTATCGAAAATGTTTTAGGAATATCCTCCAATATTTTGATATCTGGTATTAGTGAAATCGGGCTAAGAACTACATAGATTTGAAAGATCTCACATAACAAGATTTCTAATAGATCGAGAATTATTTCTGTAAAGTCATATCTGGCTCCAACCGATCGAGTACGAGCATGTTAGTACTGAAATTATCTGATCTACTTCATCCCAATTCAGTTGTAAAGTGGGCCGATGTATAATCTTTATTGAATTGACGTTTTCATTGATAGTTATTGATCGGTGGACTATCGAGCTCATCTCAACTGCACGAGCAACCAGGCATCAACGCCGGCCTCGACCTTTTGTGATCACTAAGGCCTCTATGACTTTTTGTGATCACTAATGCCACTATAACTTCGGCGCTCAGCTCTCAGTTCACTTTAAAAAAATATATTAGTATCTTTATAATTATGAAAGTGAAATATTCTATATCTATTTATCCTAACATCATTATTTTTATCAATAAAAATATAAAAAAAAATAAATAAAAAATAATTTTAATATCTTAATTGGTGGTGATGGACAATAACCTCGTTGGGGACCGTAGATGACTATTGTGGATAAAGAGAATACTAACAAGAGATGAGGGTTGCTCTGCATCTGCATTGATATCAAGACAGTTGTCAAGCGACGAAAGGGTCATTAATGTAGATACCGAGTGACGTTGCACGACATCTATATCGATGACCCTATCGTCACTTGACAATTACATCGACAATAATATCGACGTAAAACGACCCTCACATCTCGTCGTCGCTCTTCTTATCCACAATAATCATCCACAACCTCTAGCAACACTGTCGTTCGTTACCACAAACTAAAAAGTTAAAATTATTTTTTATTTTATTTTTATATTTTTATTAATAAAATTGATAACATTAGAATAAATAAATCTAGATGTTTCACCCTCGTAACTATAAATATGTTAATATAATTTTTAAAATATAAGAATCGAAATGCTAAAGATAACGAACTAAGTAGGTAATATATAATTAATCTTTAAAAGTTACAATGTAATTAATATATAATTAATCTTTAAAAGTTATATAAGAAATGAGAGGCTATATACAATTAGATAAAACATCAATCATTAGCGTAGTTCGAACATTTTAGATCAAGTAATTTAGGCTCCTTGAGTTGGATCAGTTTTATCACTGGCTGCATGGAACATCCATTACAATTAGTGAGAGATATTTGCGCCAAGAACAGTTAGTTCTAAACCAGTTGAAGCATCGCATCTGCAAAGTAATGCAGATGAAAGAGAACGCAAAAAGTAAACACGTGAAAGAGGAAAAGTATAAATGATCGTGACTATATTTATACATCAGAACCTTGTAGATTACACGTCTTTCTCATGATATGGTAGTTTCTTCACCTACTAGCAATGGACGGCATTTTTTGATTCAGAATCCCACAAAATTGATCGTAAAATTTACAGTGGCGGCCAGAAGAACAGAAACCAACCTCCTTGTGGCGTCGGCTTGATATAGGAAGATACTGATGAAGTGAAGGTTGCCTGTGTATAATACACCATTGCCAATGTCAAAAGCAGTCTATTGTATCATCCATTCCAATGCATCTTGAGCCTTGATGTTTGCATCTGTGTTAACCCGACTGTGACAGAACATTCCATCCCAAGGTGGTTATCCACTGAGAGACGAATTAATCTGCTAAATGTGAACTTCTTTATCAAAATGGGACTAGGCGGCAAAAAATTTTACTTCCTCGGTCTGTCTGCTATTTGTCAGTTCGGACACTGCTCGCTGTCAAATGGTTTCAGTTGGCTGAGGCTTCACTAAGTTCCCTCCTATTTCAATCAGATCTGGATTTTGGCATATGCAGGAAGATGGAAATTCATGAAAGTCACCCCGCCCTGGCCTCATCTCATCTGGTTCCCCCATGAAGCCTCTCTGTGCCAACTTCACCTTCCTGGAGAAGACCTTCCATGCCATCTGGTTGCGCGCCTTGAATAAAGAGCTTAGTTTCTTAGCATTTGGTCTGATGGTTCTCTTGTATCCTATGTACCTCCTGCAGATTTTACGAAGAGGAATGCATATTCAGCATGTGTGCCACTCATTACATCAATAGTCGAAAGTAGTGTAAATGATCCACAACCCAAGTCGGTTTTGATCCTTTATTTGAAGATAATGAAGAAAAAGAATAGCTATATGATGACATCTCTTCCATATGGGTTAATGTGGATGGCTGTGTGATTCTAGAAAGTATCTCTTTGCCGCCTCGGTAAAAGATGAAGAAACACGGCAAAACATAATGTTTGGTGGTTAGCACCACCTTTAAATGCCTGTTATATGCCCCAACAAACCAATAAGGTTCTCTAAGGAAATAGTAGTTGTTTTTGTTTTTTCCATGAAGCATTCATTGTTAATTATGAGAAGCTAACTAAGAAACTGACATGAAAAAAGGTGAGAAAAGTTTTGAATTATGATAGTCAGTTCTGGCTAGAGATGTCCTAAACAAAAGTTACAGGAGTAAAAGAAATAATATTTTGAGAAAGACAGGCAGAATGGAACTGTTTTAAGTCATGTTATAATGCTTCAGATGCTAGAGGAACCCTGGGTTAAAAAACGAGTAAGATCTGAATATCTTCATGTGTATAAGAAGTGTTTTCTTCAGAATCATACAATTATGAGGACAGTCAAAAAGAAAATCAAGAAGCGTACACCAGGATTGCCCTAACAAACAAGATCACCAAGGATCTTTACATGGCTTCATAAGCAGAAGGGGGAGATGTGCTTGCATATAGAGGTTATCAGGTATCTCCATGGTAAAACAAGAGGACATGATGTGGAGCACCAAGACTTGAGTAGGGGATTAACACACGTAAATCACTTAAAAGCATGTTAAATTCTGCAATCTATGATGAAAGGAAAAAAATGATCAACAAGGGAAAAAAATGCTCTACCTAAAGTGAGACAGTATGATGCCACAATGCATTATGAGATAATCTTGTCAACTTAAAGAAATAACCAGAGAGCATGACCTACCCATAATGTTAGCCTAATTACTTAATATAGACAATCTTCAAAATTACTACATGGAATTGTTGTTGGTCCTCAAACCAATTTTTTTTTCCAAATCACCACAAATGCCTTGTCTTGTTCAAAACAATTGTGGGAAGCAAGTCTTAAGCAAGAAATTAGAAATAGACAAAGAAGAAAGTGATTCGCCAAGTAACTAGTCATACCTGTGACCAGCAAGAATCTTAGCCATATTTCCATTGTTATTTGTGGCAAAGACATCACTCTCATCACAAATAATATAGTCGATGGCAGCAAGCTGAGAAGAGAATGGAAGGAAGGGCTTTAAATCTTCTCTGGCAAGCATTTCCTTTGTATAAAAATTTGGAAAGAGGTCTTTAAGAGGCTGCAGGGTCTCTTCTCCACCATATATTTCTCCAGAAGCAACATAAATATAAGTCCTGTTTACAAAGCCAAGAGCCCTTAGCATTAAACCAACTTCATGTGGAGTCAATGGACATTTTCCTCGGCTTTGCTCTTCCTCAGCGCTTAAATCCTGCAAGAATATCAGCTTAAACCATGGATTCATAAAGAATATAGAGCCTTTATTATTGAAAACGTGGAGATCAAAAACAGCAAATATGTCCACAAATGTTATTGGGGTGGAATTGATACCAAAGAACAACATATGCAAAGGCTATGTTTGTCAAGTCAGCCAAGATTCCACTAAGCACATCTATTTTTACTGAATTTTCCTAACAATTTTTTTGAGCTTGGGGTGAGCTAAATTCTCTTGCTCTTTCCAATTCTTTGAGAATTGGCTTAATGGGGCTTGGTAGGAAGAGCAGCAATAATGAACAAAAACTCAGCTAGTAGTCTATTTTTTATAGCTTACAGTCCTTGGCTCCTATGGAAGCGCTAGAATGATTGATATTGTCACATCTACCATCTTCAACCTACATGTATCTGGTTCAAGGCCCTGGCATCAATCAATGAATACTCCTTCCATAAAAGGAGCTGAGGAGTTTGATGGGCAGATCCAACCAATCTACTTCTGATGAGATCCCTTCAAATTTATATTACATTCTTAACTGTGATAGATTTGTATCTGCTAACTCGTTTTAGTTTCAGAATTGGCTACTATTTCACATATTCGTAGGATATTACTCTTGCAACTGGAAGCAAGAACAAGAAACTCTCTACTTGTTGAATGCTGGGCTGTCAAAAAGGGGTGGCAAAAGCCTTGTTAGTGAGGTTAAAGTATGAAACTGTACTCGTGAAATTCAAGACAAAAGATAATCCCAGTGATAAAAGCTGAAAATAATAAGCAGCATGAAAATAATGAAAATATTCTCACAGGTAATGTGGTCCAACGTTTCCTAATTTCACGAAGTTCATTACGTTCCTTTTCTCCACCACCATAGTAACAGCCAGAAAACGCAAGCATGTCTGGTTCAAACCTACATTTCAATCAACAAATGAATTCATAGTTCTGACAAGATGCAGCAAAAATGGTTAGCCTTCACCTAAACTATTAACAGACAACTTTTGCCTTCGTCAAAACCAAAAACAAAAAAGGTATTAAACTTCTTGCAATCTTTTAGACAAACAGATCCAAAGGTTATTAAGGTGTGATATTTATGTGATATAAGTTAATGGGGAAACCTAACGTCATGCTTTATATACGATTGACAGTAGAGAGGATGTTATAAGTTGAACCATGAAAAGCAACAACAGTTATAAGTCTGCATAAACAAATGACAGAAGATTTTACATCCGACAACTAAGCAGATCAATAAAAGTAGAGGGTCACTTGTTCAACTCTTGAACAATTTTAATTTAAAATATGGTATGAATTATTTCAATTTGGAATATCATCAACCAAATCTTGTGCCTCATGATGGATCAAAGTCTGTTAAAGTTTTAGGTCAGAGCTTTGCAGAATCAGACATGAAGCACAAACAAACAGCAACTAAAAAGAAAGATTGCATCAGCAGAGGGGCAGAATGTTTTGATGACTTAACTATATGTTAAGGTTCTTCCAAGATAACTATCAAATGTCAAGAACCCTTATACACTCAAACTATCTGGTTTTAACCATATAAGCATGCATAATCCATTTTATATGTGACATGTTTGGTTGAGAATAAGTTACAGAAAATAGTTCACCAACTGCAGGTCAATGGACATTACTTCTCAGTTCTCACGAGGGTATTTGTCGGGATGGAAGAATATGGAAATGAAATACAATTAAAGACAACAATTGTTGGCACTAAACTAGGTTGTGGAAGTATGAGCCATGCTTAGTTGAACTGAATTATTTTTATTCTGATTGACTTAAATTCAGATCGGCTACAACAAGTAGACTAGGCCTTGGCTCGAAAGATGACTCTCCTTATTGACTAATCGTTTAGCATCAGAAAAACACAAGCTTTGAAATAAGAAAATGAAATCTAGACCAGAACTTTGTTACAGTCAAGGAAAAGAGTTAAATGAATAACTAAATTTAGGCATGTCCTAGGCAGAGACTACCAGCACAAGCTAGTACATTAATCCAAAAGATGACATGAAGCAAGCAAATATTCTTTGCTAAATTTAATACATTTGCCATCAATTAGGTATGCTTTAACGGCAAGCTTTAGATAGTAACAGCAACTTAAAATGCCAAGCTTTCCAACAAAGAGAACATACCTCAAATGAACAGCAATATAACGTGAGCTCATTGTTCGCATTCTCTTGACCAACTTCTGACCAAGTAATTGTATAGGTTCTGTAAATTTTAGTGCGTGATAATTTACACGGCAGCGTAACTTCTGGAGTTCATCATCAAGGTTGTTTGTAAGCCTGTAATCAAACTTAGTCAACTGCACAGCCTGCAATTTATCAACACATTAGAATGTAAAGACAAAAACAGAAACCAGTTTCACCTGATTCAGTAAATAACAAAAAAAAATTAAATCTGTTAGGAGTTATGTCAGACTCATAGGATCGAGTATTGCCTTGATCGGTATGGTGTGGGCAATGTTTACCAGTCTAACTACTAGTCAGACCTTGGAGCATGCCCTACTGAGCAGTTGAAATAAAGATAAATATGAACCTAACTTTTAATCTAATTTTATGCATTAGGCTAGGGTTGATGTTTATTCTTGTATCCCTAATATTTATGATTGTTGTTATGAGGTTAGCTATTTCAGGAAGCTTCCAACACATTCTCCGATAACACTGCTTATCATGCCAATATTAGATGGACCCTGATAATATAATTTACTCATACAAATTAACTTATATACCTTGATCAGATTTGTTTGTTTGATACCATAGTTACTAGTCATGATACAGTTACAGCGGTGGTACAAGTTGGTGGATCAACATCTGGGAAGAGTTGCAATGAGGATCCTACCACAGATCACGTGACTCAGCGAGTGAACATATTGGGTCGACATTCAGATTGATCCATATGAAAGTTCACAACAGGTTATCTTACAGATGCTTTGAGAAACTACTACACATCCACTACAACACACATGATACATCTAAGGTTGTGCTATGCTGATATAGAAAAAGAAACAGAGGCGCCTGAGATTGATCCATTTGACTTCCAATTTTATAATGATGATTGTGGTTTGATGCTCAATTGGATTCACACAGTTGAGAACATAGGCAATCCTCTACTGGGTGAGACAGGAGACCCTCCATGTCATCTTGTTTCATTACTGAGATAATACAAAAAAGAGGAACAAGGGTTACATAAAAAACAGTTGTCGATGTCAAGAAGTGGCGGGATTCAAGCAGTTATTCAGCTAGGGTCATGGCTGGACACAACAAAGTAAGAAATCCAGCCATTGTGACAAGGGAAAAGATTGAGATTCGTAGTCAATTGATTTGTTGGGTAGAATTGATGAGCAGAATATTCAATCGGATGCCTCAGAATCTGGAGTTGGTGAGACCATGTAGATAGTAGTAATGTGAACAGCAGCACATCAAGCAATGATGATGGTCAGGATGACCAATCGCTTATTCTTGGTACCCAAAGTCAAACTGATGGGGCATTGACCAAGGAGCAACATTTCACTCATACCACCCAATATATGAATCACGGACTATTAGGGTACATGCAGCTCGTTTATGGCCACAAGGCAAGGAAAGGGGAAGGCAACTGATAATTATGAGTAGATGAGACAGAGCCTACATAATATCAATATCGATAGGAGTTTATTGTTCACGATCTTCCTACTATGGTGGATCTCATGGCCAACAGATGCATGGTAATAGTTGGTCATTTCTTCTATTGAATATATTTAATGGCATGCAACAGCAGTCAACTGACAATATCTGCAACTCTAATGCACTCCAACCTATAGAATCATACTTGTCATGGTTGTATTTACCCTATGTGCTTCCTATGACATGGGTCGTTCATGATGATGAAACAATGACTGCTACCTCGTTATCGCATCAATGGTAACTGGTTACCAGTATCAGATGTCATGGGAATAGTCTCATGCATGAGCCTAGTAGATGCACTATATCCATTAGGAGTTTTAGTGTATCGAGGACCCTAATTCACCTGCCTCTAACTCACATCGATAATTTGATGGTAAGTAGGTACATATTTGTTTTGTTCATCTAAATTATTATGCTTAAATGTTAATTTGAACTTCTTTTATTATGCTCATATGTTAATTTGTACATCTAATTTATTATCCATTCAATCAATAATTTTGTGATCAAGTGGCCTTTAGTAACAATTAATAACTTTCAGATGATGTAAACATATCAAGTTAAACAATGAAAGACCTCAGAAGTTAGTATATACAAAGTAGTATCATGTAATCCAGATGCAAAATGCTAGAGTACATATGAATCAGTTTGTCGGCCCACTTACACGTCTCCGCAATAGTATTGGCAACACTTGATCAAGATAATATTCAGGAGTAGATTTTCTTGGAGGGCGCATTGTGTATGGAGGTTTTTCCATTGACCTCATTATTTTGTCTGGAATCCTTTTAATAATGGTGACGTCTTTTGAAAGGGAAGAAATGAACCAGTCGATATCAAAAATATTTTCAAATTCGCTGCAAAATAAAGAAAATAATTTTTTACACAAAATGTGTCTGATTAAGAAATACAACTCCAGTAATAATTGTCTCACAAGTTCTACATGTCTCACCTGTCATCTTTCCAAAATGAATGATGATCAAGCTGAGGAACAACCAGAGTGGCATTTAAGATCCGGGCCACAACAACAGCATCTGTTATCTGATCATTAGAAAAGTAACGAGAAAAAATAAAATAAGTTCTTTCTTTAGCAGAAAGAAAATGCACATAATAAGCAACAAGATCCACTAATTCTCTGAGATTTGATATAGTATGTACACCCCATTCAAAGGGATAAAATAATTTAGACAGTGGGTCAGTACACTCATGATCAAGGGCAATATTAACCATGTTTTTTTGGCCCAATAGGACCAAACTTGTTCTAGGAATTTGGGAATCCAGTGACAGAAGATCGATGCAGCAGAACTTTCAAGACATGTCCTTCAGAGTCTTGTGAAAAAATAAAGTAAAGAAACAAGACAGTGGATCTCATGAAGACTTAATTTAGTGAAAGATAATATTTCTAAACAATCTTATAAGGCCCTTTCAAAGTACTTCTTGATGACAACAAAATTAACAGCACAAGAGAAGAAAAAGTTTACCCCTGTTCTTTGTTGGTTTAGTCCTCCACTAGTTGCAATTAATAGGTAGCCATTTGATACACTTTCATGCACTGCAGCTAAATCACATGAACAAAGCATATTCAGCCATTAGTCCTGTAAATGGTACCGCCATGTTGGTGGTGAAAGAGATACACATGATATTGTTACACCATAATCAGCATAAAACAAAGACAGTGAAAGCACAACCACTACTGAAGGCAGTGATTTTGTGGAATATTACATACACAGAATAAGATATCCGAATATATAAAAAGCTTCATGTTACTGTTTCACAGCAACTGTACAAACATGTACAAAACTGTTCAACCTTGAATGATGAAAATACAACTTTAAAAATTCTTTCACTGATCCTACAAGCTTATAGTCAAGTCTTCTTGAGAGATTTCTGATAAATAAAGTATAATAATATTAACTTATATAGAAAATTTTCGTAGGAGGTGGCATAGATTGACAAGTTAAGCAAACATAACTGAACATATTTTTCGACAGAGTGGTTCATGCCTTCAGATACTCATGTTACATTGTGGTCAGACTCATTCATTAAGGATTCACATAAGTTGGATATGCACGACCCTACCTAGTTGGATTTTAGTTGGACAAGTTTGGATTTATACAGAACCTGTACCATATGAGATCGAGATATTTTTGGATCATGTCAAGCATTATAGTTATAGTTTATTCCAAATCAATAACAGAAATTCAAAAAGACCATCACCTGAAACATTTGGAAAAGAGAAGTAATGAGAGCACCCTAATATCAATTCTCAACTGATAGTTTTTTCTCCCTTCTAATATTTAGGAGACTTCCCCTGCGCCACAACTCCTATTCATCCATGAAACAACATAACAGCAATCTTTTACCACATTTGAATTTCTCTGCTGCTTTGTCACAAGTTAGCAGCTTTAATGCCACAAAACAATTAAAAATGATTTACTAATCTCAAGGGCTCATGCCAGGTATTATGTGCATGCCAGCCCTGGGAACAATGTACAGCACTTTGCACGTGCATCCCACATAATTACATGCCCAGACACATATCAGGTCACCAGGAACAACTCATAGATGCATACCATATTGACTAAAGGCCCATATCAGATCTTGATTTAAACTGCAGCAACCATCCTAAAATACAGCATATCATAGTTTAACATGAAAAGAAAAATGTTGCAATAAGATCTTCTTTTTCTCTTCAAAGCATCTATTGTACTGTACAGGGTACAGAATCCACACGGCCAATATCCTGTAGTTTACTCCCTCTAGGCCACAAGATTGGTAAACATGGGCAAAGCCATACTACACAGCCAAGAACCCCTCTATCTTCAAATAAACATAAATATAGCTTCCTCTGTCTACCAGTGTATCCACCTATTAGTTCTTTCCTAATTCCTTTGCGCAATGTATGCCTAAGCTAATTTTCTAATAAAGAATCCATACTCTACATAGATGAACTTATTCATCATTAAAGCCAAACCATAAAAGAAGCCATGTTGCAGATTTCAACTAATTAATAAACTTGACTATCTTCTTTCTTTCTTTCAATTTTAAATTAAATAAAGTTTCAGGCTAATTTTAAATATTTTAAGTGAAACTTGCATTATTATTGACTGGCAATAGAATATATAAGCACACGGCATATTTTTGTTTAGCCTCCCTTAGAAGAAACTCTGACTTTGCCCCTATCTGCCAAAGTTTCATCAACTTACCACTACAATCTAATCAAGAACAGCCTCCAAGCTTGCATAAAGACTAATGCCAACATAGTGGTTCTACATGTGTTCAATCATCTTTCTGAACTCCATATATATAACTCCCCTTTTTTCTCTGTATAATCTAATTACTCCATGTTCTCCATTAGAGAAAACCAGGACAAACAAATATACTAGTTTTTATCATATAATATATGACAAATGCAATGAGACCAGTAAAATGATAAGAAGAACCTGGACTCTTAATTCCCTAGGCAAAATTTGATAATGAAATACTAGTAGTTGCAGCACAATTTCACATTCTAATAACTAGTTGAGAAAAACTGCATCTTTTAGCAGCAAAAGACAATTACATTTATAGAATAACTCCTGAAAATTTTAAGAGAAAATTGCTAGTTTATGATGGAGTAAATAGTTAACAAAAATGTAAATTGAGCTGAAAATAACCAACTAGGAAATTATGCACACAAAATGATTGCATTGCTCAAGGACCACAAAGCATGGATACTTAAAAATGCTTGTTATGTCTATTTCTTGTCCGTACCCAACACTGATAAGCTAGTGGCCAATACCTATTAAGTACTAGCCTTGACATGGAAAGTATTTTAATTGTAAATGAATACCATTGTGCAATGAAAATTTATATATGTTAAAATGACAAAAATCGTGTCTGCTTCACGCCTGTGTTCAACACTGATAAGCACATGACCGGTAGTACTTATTTGATTCATGATGGATGAATCACTCGCATTAAGTGAACAACATAAATATGTTAGACTACACAAAGCCACATAAAGTGCCCTCTATACTTATGAGTTTGTAAATTTCTGGTGTAGTCATGAAACATAAAGATGTTTGCAAAGGCCTAAAAACACATTTTAGATAGTGGCATAATGTATGTATTCTGTACTGAGGTCTTCTGCAAAATTGACTAGACTCCTCAATCCTGTGCATATTTGTCTGAATTTTTTTGCCTGGCAATAATCATACTGACATCCTGACACATGCCAATATTGGCAATACATATGTACTTCTAATATTTTTCTAGAATGTGGTGATTTTTTGTTTAAAATATATCCACAACGTATAGTAAGTTAAAAGGCTTTTTATATAAACGTTTATCTAATCTGCACAAAATAATTATTGACATAAAAGTACACTAACAAATTGAAAGTTACATGTTCATCAAGTGTCATGTCTATGACCATTTTATGCTCCACAGCTCAAGGAAAAACCAAGAGGCAAAATTTAATTAACTCAAGGAAAAGAAAAGGAATCCTATTTGTAATGCTGTAAGGAACTTACCACTAGAATGAGGGCTTCTCTCACTGCAACCGTAATAGAGATTTGCAAATTCGGATTTCCATATATCGACTGGAAAACTGTATCCAACCTGCAAATGCCTTTATTTTGACAGTATGTACTAAAAACAAATCCAACGAAATAAGAGGTCTAAGATTAATTTATTATGAAGCACAATGCACATTAAATGGATAGTAACTAGTTGCTTCCAGAAGACTTTAGCTTGCGATGAAATTAATACACTAAAGCAAATATATAACTGCATGCTCTCGGAAAAGACAATAAAAAGGGAGGATTCTCATAACAAATGTCAAATGAACAACACCACCACCATAATCCACAAAAACAAATAAAAAACCGGACAACCAACAACAAAAGCATAAAACATCTCCTCGTGTCACATTGCGTTCTCCGGGAATTGCGTAAAACAAAGTGATTCTATTTCTATTCCTTTCTTGTTTTGTTAGCTCATACCCTTTTGGATTCCCACCGTCCTCGAATCTGCGACCACTCGAGGTCGGCAGCAATCTGGCCGGTGAAGAGCGAGACGAGGCCGAGACTGAAGAGCATCAGACCACACAACACAGAGCGCGAAATCGCCCTCTTCCGCTGGCAAATCCAGGTGATCCTGAACCACTTCTTGGGAACAAGGAACGACACACCCCTCAAACCCTGGAAACCGAGCTGCAACGCCATCCTCACAACTATCGTGGTCGCTCCCTCATTTCGACATACACCGAGCAAAAGACTCTAGCTTCGGGGGTGTTCTAATGGGAACGAAAACCTCCGAAAGTAATGGCGCGACCGCAGTCATCGATCTAAAGACGGATTGCGAGGCTACGGTCGATCCAAAGATGGTTGCTTCGCCGGGAACAAGCTTGGATCGGAAATGGCGAACGCAAGGGATTAGGGACGCTGTTCTTTAGGGTTCCTGATGGGCTCGGAAGCGCGATGCGAGATGGCGTATCGGGGAAAGAGAGAGAAAGAGAAAGACAGGGGAGGAGGGAAGGAGATGGGGCAGTTAACGAAACAAATTAATGGCCATAAAAAAAAAACTAAATAGGGATTTGCAAATAGTAAATAGAGCTAAAATTGCATTTATTAGAACCTTGTAATTCGTTTTTTTGTAACCGTTTGGTGAATAATGGGTTCCATTATTCGTTCGTGAATTGTTTGAAATTATATTCATGTATGTTATTACCAATATTCTGAAATAAAAACTTTATGGGACCTTTCCATTGCAGAGTTTAAATATGAAATAAAATATAGCATATATATTTTTCAATATTAAGACCCTCCAGCTATATGGAACCTTGCGGTTAACAACCAATTAAAACACATATACTTCATATTCACGTTAAATCATTTGTGTCATAAGTACCTGAAGTTCCAATCATGTGTGGTAGTCCCAACAATGAGTGATGTCATGGCGTGCAGGCCACATCAATTTCCAAGGATACAGCCACGAAGGTGTGATCACCGTCAAGAACATGTGATGGGCTCTTAAAAAGAATTATGACAGTATTAATTTTCGATTGTAATCGATTAATATTCTAAAATAGTTAAGCCTAGTTTAGATTGATAGTAATTCAATACAAATTCAGTGTCCTTTAAGGCTATATGAGGAGCGTAAAGTTGTGAAGAAATCGAAGAAGAAACCTTCATCTGATACAAAGTATATAATCACATTTAGAGCAGTATACTGAATTGAAGAAACATAATTAGAAAAACAGTAATCTATATAATCACATAATTAGAAGTTTGATTAATAATAAAATCGGAGCAACATACAGTTTTAAATAAATATTTTTCAAAAATAAAAAACCTAAAATATATATTAAAGATGTTAAAAATAAAAAAGGAACGCAAAAAAAATGGCGTCGCCCGGACTCGAACCGGAGACCTTCAGTGTGTTAGACTGACGTGATAACCAACTACACCACGACACCTCTTGTTACATTGTTTATTACACAATTAATATATAGTAATAAGTTAGTTCGTTCATAAAAGACCGGTACCGCTGGACACATGTATTTCGGCCCGGTTAAATGTAAGAAGGAGAGCTCGTGCATCATGACTCATAATTATTGTTAGAAGTTTGATTAACAATAAAATCGGAGCAATATACAGTTTTAAATAAATATTGTTAGAAAAATTTAAAAAAAACTAAAATATATATTAAAGATGTTAAAAATAAAAAATAAACTAAAACAAAAATGGCGTCGCCCGGACTCGAACCGGAGACCTTCAGTGTGTTAGACTGACGTGATAACCAACTACACCACGACACCTCTTGTTACGTTGTTTATTCCACAATTAATTTATAGTAATACGTTGGTTCGTTCATAAAAGACCGGTACCGCCTGACCCATATATTTCGGCCCGGTTAAATGTAAGAAAGGAGAGCTCGTGCATCATGACCCATAATTATCGTTAGAAGTTTGATTAATAATAAAATCGGAGCAATATACAGTTTTAAATAAATATTGTTAGCAAAAATTTAAAAGAAAGCTAAAATATATATTAAAGATGTTAAAAATAAAAAATGAACTAAAACAAAAATGGCGTCGCACGGACTCGAACCGGAGACCTTCAGTGTGTTAGACTGACGTGATAACCAACTACACCACGACACCCGTTGTTATGTTATAAATAACGTAAAATAAAACTAATTTGTAGTAAGAAATTGATTCGTTCATCTACATTGAACCGCTACCGCTGGACCCATATATTTCGGCCCGGTCAATTGCTGTGGCCCGGTTAAATGTAAGTAGTAGAGCTCGTGCATCAGGCCGACCCACGATCCAACGGTTCGACCTTATCAAAGTCCTGCAACCCATGCAGCGTTGGACACCCAACAAATAGATCCAAACATGTGGAGATCTCAAATAACAGCCATCTATTTTATCTCCCTAAGACAAGTAATAACTCCTTTTGTTGGGTCACGTGCTAGGATCAGGCGGTCAATATTTTATGCATATTTGGCTGCGTTTGTCTTCCCAAACTGTTTCATGATCTACAAAGTCTAAAACTTCTCCCTGTCGGCGGCCAAATGGCGGAACGAAAGCGAGATACAAACCTCAAACTTAGCCAAAGATTACGGGCGGCTGCTGCTGACCACCGCGACGGGGATGTCATCTCGGTCGTCCGAACAGGCGCCGACGCGAGACGGACGTCGGCCGCGCGAAGACTTCAACGACCAGCAACGCCATCAACGGCCCGGTTAACGGGACTCCCTCGCTTTCAACTAACCGTGATTCGGGGCGGTTAACCGACTAGCGCCTCGAAAGTCGTGCGCTGCGAGCGACTGATCCATCCGCTCGTCTCATGCAAACGTAACCCATGGAGTGAGCGAGTGGGAAAAGGGCGGGGGGCGAAGAGGTTCTAAAGTACATCTCTGATTCATGGGAAATAAATTTGAGGTCTTGAAACAGTGCAGATGTTCTTAATTATCGCATAAAGGCTTGAAATGAATTGAAATTATCTTAATCAATGCAGTAAAATTTCTTCTTGTTGCTCTTCGAAGCCATGTGTAGATAGCAACTTATCTTTCTATAATTTCCCGCACAGATCTTGCGGCTGAGACATTGCAGCTTAGCTGAGCTTATGCACTCTATAAATAGCCCCCAGCCATTCCGTCTTAAGGCACACAACCAACACTTGTTCCTTCTCGTAGATCGAGCTTCCGCTAGTGACCATGGCATTCCCACTCCACGGGTCCTCTTCTGTTCTTTCCTTCATTGTTTTGCTTGCTCTGTCTTCTCTCCTCAGCCCTTGCAATTGTTTCAACCCCAAGCGCTTAAACTTCTCATCCTCCGCTCTTGAGGGCTGGTCGCCGGCGGGAGCCACCTGGTATGGAAGTGCTCATGGCGCTGGAAGTGACGGTAATGGCTGAGAATATACAGTTGCACAGCATATGCATGTTTAATCAGCCAACAAGCATACGAGCTCATCATATAAATTGGGTATGCAGGCGGTGCATGCGGATATGGTAACGGAGTTGACCGTGCTCCATTCTCTTCCATGATAGCAGCAGGTAGTCCTTCTATCTTCAAGTCAGGCGAGGGCTGCGGTGCTTGTTATCAGGTATCCATTTGCTTCCAAGATGTGCCCATCAAATGAACTTGCTCAAAAGATTGACTTCTTTTAACCTTGGTGGTCATGGAAGATCCGATGCACTAAGAACGCTGCATGCTCTGGGAACCCGGTGACGATTGTGCTCACGGATGAGTGCCCTGGCGGTATATGTCTCGCCGAGCCCGTCCACTTCGACCTCAGCGGCACTGCATTCGGGGCCATGGCAAAACCTGGACAATCAGATCAGCTTCGCAACGCCGGAGTTCTCCAAATACAGTACACTCGGTGAGAACTGCTATCATCATCGCAGCAGTCTTATACACTGAGCTTCTACTGCTTTGTGCCATCTCAAAGGACTCAGTCCCAACACCAATTAAGAGAACACCAATTTCACGTGGCATGTTTATGTATATCGCAGAGTGGAGTGCAACTACGCAGGCATCGACGTCGCCTTCCACGTGGACGTCGGCTCCAACCCATACTACATCGCGGTGCTCATCGAATACGAAGGAGGGGACGGAGATCTCGCGTGTGTGGACATCAAGGAGGGAGCGTCGTCGTCGTCGACGCCGAGTTCCTCATGGATCCCCATGACACAGTCGTGGGGCGCTGAGTGGAGGCTGAACTCAGGGCCGAAGCTGCGGCCGCCGTTCTCCTTCCGCCTGACCTCCGGCTTGTCGCGGAAGGTTCTCGTGGCCAACAATGTGATTCCGGTGGGTTGGCAGCCAGGGGCCACCTACAGATCGCTGGTGAACTACGGCGACTAAGTATTCCATGTTCGGAACTTTAATTACTGGTACTGTGCTGCATTACGTTGAGAGATGAGATAGCTATCGAGCTCGTAAATAAAAAGGGTTGGTGGAAGAGGAGATAGGTTTGATCTCCCTCTGCAATCTCATTGAAAACCATGTGATATGTGCTTGTGTGTTGTCTTCTTCACTCTTCGACAGTCAAAAGACACGACAAAGAGGGGAAAAAAAAGTGTCAACAACAGTCATCACAAATAATTGAATACTAACAATAATAATGAAGACCTGATAATAATATTGAATACGATCAAAAGAATCAGTACTAATTGTCATAATTTTAATTATCATCTTCTAATTTTTATTTAAAAAATTATAGCTCAAAAGAATCATATTCTATATGAACTTCTGCAGCCATATTAAAATAAAATGGCTCAAATTGTATCGTAATTTTTTGAACTATAAAGCCATGTATTTTATTGTATGATTTATTTTTTTTGAAGTCCAATTAAGATCTAAATGAGCTTCTGCAGCCAATCCGACCTCTCAGCTCCGATTCATCCAAGAAGGACGATATCGACCGGAGGTGGCACATAGGAATCGACAGAAAGCGAGCACTGAGACGAGCATTACATCATCCTCTCACAGCGTCAGCATGGAGATGGCAGTCAGCATCTCGTCGCTGGGCGGGAGCAGCCTCAGCCGCTCCTCGTTGCCTGCCGGCCGGTCGCCGCAGAGCAAGCGGAGAGCCCTCCGCCACCTCCCGTTCCGCCGATGCGCCGCGCTGGCGGCAGTGGCGGCTTCGGCGGCGAAGATGCGGCCGAGGCGGAAGAGGAAAAAGCGGAAGGGTAGGGCGAGCCGGGCGACGACGAAAGGCAGCTTAAGAGCTAAAGGGCAGAGGAGGGAGGCCAGGATGTGGCAGTTACTATGCCCCCCGGCGAGGAGCGTCAGCTTGCCGATGATCACCAGGTGGGATCCCATGACAACCTCACTGACAAGCTTATCCTTGCTTGGTCTTGTGGCGTTGCAGGTCGTTCTTTCTTATCTATTTGGTGCTATTAATAGAGCGAAGGGGAATGATCCATCGTTGAAAAGATAAAAACGCCCTCATTCAAAGGGAGAATTTGCTCCATCGTGGAGGTAGAATGAACCAAGATATGAGGGTATTGTAGTCATTTAATTTATATAACTGTGGCTCGACTGCCTTTTTCATTGGCCCTGGGCGCGACAGAAGCGAGCAGGCCTCACTACTGGTCTGCCACGTCATGGGAGAGGATGATACCGTGCTTGGTCCTCGGACAGCCGATCGGCAGCCTTCCCCCGGCGTGGGAAGCAAAGGTTACGTCCGGGACACACGGCAGATGTGGGGGCGAGCGGCAACGCTTGTGCGTGCACTCTTCTCCCTGGTCGCCAACAACCCATTGCTCGCTCACTCTCGAAGGATCATCTCCTCCCTTCTTTCCCGCCTCAGGTCGAGTAGTTCGGGATTTCTGTCGTCGGAGGAAGATACACACCTAAAAAGTTCTTTCACCTAAAAAATTTATGTCGAAATCCCAATAGATATAAATATAAAATTTTTAATCATATTTTTATTTTAATATTATTAGTTTTATTAACGAAATATAATACTAAGAGTAGTTATGAATGATAAAAAAATATACTAACGAAATATATGTGACAACATGTGTATGAATGATAAAAAAATAATAATAAAAAGATAATTTCAACATTGATGATGGATAATAATACTAAGAGTAGTTATTGTGATGGTAATCAATGACGACGACATGATGATTAACTTTGTCGATATCAATTCGAGCATCGATAACAAGAAAGAAGATGAGGTACAAAATAGCGAGGCATTTGCATCAATATTGGGAGAGGAAAATGATGAAGATGAGGCTTGTGTTGTATTGCTTTGCCTCATCTTTCTTTTTTGATATCAATATGTATCTATGTTGGCATTGGATGAGTAAAATAAGAAATGTGAGACAAAGGGATGCAGCATTCATTCATGCACGTACTGTTAAATGTTATATCTTTCGTCGGTAAAACTAATTGTTAAGGTAAATAAGATTAAATATTTCACTTTAATAATTATAGATATTTTGATATAATTTTTTTAAGCTTAGAGGCCATAATACTAAATATATATAACTACAAAGGGTAATAAATAATTAGTCTACAGTCATCATTAAAATTATCTTTTTATTCATTATTTTTATGCTATACATATATATGTATTATCACGTGATGTATCTTCCGTAAATAAGGTTGATAACATCATAATAAATGAATTTATATATTTTACCTTCATAACTATAAAAATTTTAATATAAATTATTTAAATTTAAGGGTCAGGATACTAAAAGATCTAACTATATGAAATAATATAACATATAATTAATATGAAACTACAAAGGCTATGCATTATATATAGGTGAGAGCAATAATGGATCATTCTTTGTTGGGAAGTAACGAGTGGATGCGTAAATGATAGGGATAGGGCAAGTCAGCATTTTTAAATTGCTTCTAAGGGAAGCATATAGAAAGATGCTCTGAAATGACTAATAGTACTCTCCTATTTAAATAAGTGTATCAAATTCAACGATTCGTTGGTGTAGAAGCTCATGATATATTTTTAGTACATTGGTAGATGGATAAAAAATAAAAAAAACTCATAGATTAATTATTAAAAAAATTAATCATAAAGTCGATGTAAGATATATCAATAACTTTATCCACAATCTATAGAGAAATTCAAAATTTTAATTATTTCAAACCTTACTTATATATTTTTATATTTTAATTTTATATATATTATAATTATGATTATAAAATATCTCATTACTATGACAAAACTAGAAGGAGCTGTAAATTGATAGGATGTTTGTAGTAATTGG
The DNA here is from genome assembly GCA_004837865.1 of Musa balbisiana. Classification (NCBI taxonomy): domain Eukaryota; kingdom Viridiplantae; phylum Streptophyta; class Magnoliopsida; order Zingiberales; family Musaceae; genus Musa; species Musa balbisiana. The sequence goes on along the minus strand of CM017194.1, from coordinate 31,115,192 downwards.
TTTTTTTCCGAGAGTTTCCGCACCTCCTAACCATTATGATTATAGAATATCTTATTTGGCTAAAATAAGAAAACATTGCCCCCAAAAAAGCGTGCCAATCCTTCTTTTATTTATTTATATTTTCGTATTGGATCATACGACTGCCATATCGGCTGAAGAGAAAATGATGTAAAACACAATAAACGCAATCTAATCTCCACCTTTCAGGGACGTAAAGCCGCTCTTAAGCGTATCTGGTCACCGGCCACAATATGGTTTTTCAGGGGATTATTTCCTGTTCACTAAAAAATCACTGCAGCGGTAAATTCACCGCCGGCCAAGTGGGCTTCAGCAGCACTTTTCCTATTAACCTGAAATGACCATAAAACCCTCAGATCGTTCCCTTTTTCTTCTTTGCCCCCTCGACCCCCTTTTTCTCTTCGATCGTTTTCTAGGGTTCCCTTTAGAGCTCCTCATCGACGTCGCCTTCAGCCGCCGCGACCTGGGCTTCCTCGCTTCCGTCATGGACGCCCAGAGAGCTCTCCTTGACGAACTCATGGGTGCAGGTGAGTCCCTCGCGGCCCTTTCCTTAGCACCGATCCGTTCGATCGATTCAATTCCTCCGCTTTGGTTCCCGCAGCACGAAATCTCACGGAGGAACAGAAGAAGCGGTACAAGGAGATCCGGTGGGACGACAAGGAGGTCTGTGGCGCGTATATGGTTCGGTTCTGCCCTCACGATCTCTTTGTGAACACAAAGAGTGATCTTGGTGTGTGCTTGGTTATTCTATTTTCGTTGATTTATCGTTAGTTCTGCCTTGCAAGTTCTTATGTTTGGATGGTTTCTTTTCAGGAGCTTGCCCTAAAATCCATGACCCGAAACTAAAAGAAAGGTAGCTACTGCGATCACACAATTTTCTGAATTGCCCTTTTATGCCATCAAAGTGTCGCTATTTCAATTAGTATTTTGCTATCTTTTGGCGGTTTTGTTATGCTTGAACTTAGAAAATTGTTATCCGACTATTTCAGGATGGTTTTGTGGGGTTTTCTATGTTGTTGCGGTGAACATCTGTGTATTGTCGTGATTTACAATACTCAATACTCTCTTTGTATTGTTCTGCGAGCTTTGATTGTGATTATTGCTTCAATATTTTTAGGTTTCATCGATAATTATACCATCTTTTCCTAATAGTTATGGTTGGAAGATTTCTTTGAAGCTAGCTGTTTTAATGTGTCATGTAGGAGGGAACTTTAATATGAGTTATTGGCGTGCTTTGATAAATAAGACATTTGGAGTTCTCTGGATATTGCATTGTTTTTCGTTTGAGGTAACCGATCCAAAGCTCTCTGATCAGATATTTGCATGGTAACATGCCAGACAATTGTGTTACCCTTTCAGGTTTTGCGGTTGCATTTCCATATATCAAGAGTTATAATGACTTTGATCATGAGTTGCAACATGACTCCGCACACCTTATGGGAGATATCTGACTTGTCTGTTTAAGTTAATAGATAGTTGAAAGTTCAACATATATGTGCTAAATAGTTTGACATAGTTAATGAGTGGATGATTTGTCATTCCTTGTAGCAATGCTGTCTAATTTTTAATCTCGATGTATTTATTCACATGGGTTCCTGTTATTGCCAAACAATTCAACATTTTTCTCTAGATTTAACTGTAAACCTAAATATACTGCTTAGTTGGAAATATAGCAGGATGCTTGTGTGAGCATGTGATATAGTTCACTGCAGCTTCTCTAGAAAAGGTTTACTGCAGTAAGCATAACCAAAAAGAAATATGGTCTTACAGATAATGATGCTTATTAGTATACTAACAGTTGTATGTTTTTCCAAAGTCTCGAAGTATTTTGCTGTATTTTGGAATAAAATCAAAGCACCACAAGTGAATAATACTTTTAGATGTTAGTTGCTTTTTCTGGGGCAAACAATTTTTTTTTGTTTTGTGTACTGTAAAAGAAACTGCAAGTAACATTGCTGTTGCTATGGGCTTCTATTAAAAAAGAAGTAAATATAAGCAAGGATTGAAATATCGTATTGTACCGGAATTTTGAGATTCGTTCAGTATGGTACGGTACTGTATATCGAGCGGTATATTTCGATATACCGCTCAGTGTATATATATATATATATATATATATATATATATATATATATATATATATATATATATATATATATATATATATATATATATATATATATATATATATATATATATATATATATATATATATATATATATATATATATATATATATATATATATAATCTCTTTCAGCGACGTCACCTCTCTTCTCCCCTGGCGGGCCGACGCAGCAGAAAAACGAGGCGATGTTGCCTCTCTCTCTCTCTCTCTCTCTCTTCTCCCCATGCGGGGCAATGTCGTATATATATATAAAAATAAGTAAATAAAAATAAAAATCTACGACATCGCCTCTCTTCTCCTCACGCGGGGTGACGTCGCCTATATATATATATATATATATATATATATATATATATATATATATATATATCGTTCGGTAGCGGGCGGTCTGTGTACCGATCTGCTGGCGGACCAGTACGTACCGCTTGATACAGGCGGTATTATTCGAAATTGAAGACCTTGAATATATGCAACTTTGTCTTTATAAATTATCACAATTTATCAAAGTTGGCATGGAGTAAATAGATCATCATGCATGATTATGGGATATGACAAAACATACTTTAACCACTTATTGGTAAAAAATTGTCATATTTGTTAAGCATCTTTTAATTGACCTACAGATATAAGTGTTCTGTTTTTCAGTGTAACACATTATGCAATCTGTGCCAAAACAATACCATCACCTTTCAGATTGATGTACCTGTGTACCATTCTCGTTGAGGCATTTTATATGTGCTCAAACACTTTGATGATCAACTATCTACTTTCCATAGAGTATATGCGATCTGTTGTTGTCGATAGTCAGAGATTCCTGCCTATTTTTATATCTTTAGATGATGCATGTTATGTTTCTCTGGTCTCTTGACACCTCAATAACCTAGTAGTATTAGTATTCACTTCTATAGTATATGATATAAAATGCCATCTCTATTTGGTAGGATTTTAATTTGAAACTGACTTATTGCTTCACTTTTGATTATCTTATTTGTTGTTCATTTTTAAATCGTTTGTATACTTTAAACTAATTAGCATGGAAGGCATGTACTTCAATATATTAAAATATGTGCTTTGTAGTTCCTGTTGTGCATTTTACTGAATGTATGGTACTCCTTTCCAAGATCACGGACAAGTTGAAAGTCATTTTATCAAAAGCAATGATTTGTCACTCAAGTTGGAGATCCATGTTGTATACATGTATCGGGATCTCTACTGATTCATGGAGTTGAATAGTGGAAAATGCTTATTTAAAAGGTTTCTGCTTATATACCTGTTGAAATATGCATATTTGTGTAGATTCCCCTTGCTAGTTCGCACTTGCATGTATATCCTCCAGGATGGCACATAATTGCAACAGCATATTTCATAATAATTCTATTAGTAAAATTGATCTAAAACATGCTGAGTTTATTTAATTGAACTTGCCATGAGACAATACTTCTGCATTTTTATTTCCCTCTCTAATTCTGGAAAAGGCTGAAATAACCATTTAATGATCATGTTCTAATTGCTTCTCAAACATACAAAGCCACCGATCTCTTATCGAACTTGTGGAACCTTCACGAAGTCGATGATGGTTGCCTATTAGAAATTGTTGAGGAGTCGATGGATGAGATTAATAAATAACTGCTTTCTGAAACGTGTACATGCAACTATGAGCTTTTGACGTTCACGAAATCGATAGTGGTTGCCTATTAGAAATTGTTGAGGAGTTGATGGATGGGATTAATAAATAACTACTGTCTGAAACGTGTACATGCAACTATGAGCTTTTGAGTATATAAGCAAATTATATGCTATTTAGAGGGGATTCATGCTAATATTGAATTTTTTAGTGCATACCCAAATATCCATATTTTTAGGGTATGTGCAAAACCCTTTTTTAAATGGAGTTGCAATGCTGAAGAAGTGTTTGTACAACTTCTCTATGTTAATGTAAAGTCAGAAGTAGTAAAAGAAGGCTCATGTTGATGTTTTGGTTTAGTGTTGTTCTCTCTGAAGCTACTCTTCTGGGCCAGCATGTTCCCCTTCAATCTTTTAGGTTTGGTTCATAAAGTTTATAAGTTAACTTTTTTTAATTATTTTCGGGCTCACAAATGGTAGTATTGATGAAATGGTTTAGCAGATCTTGATCAAAGTTAAGTTCTTTGTGGTGAAACTGTACCCTCACAAGTGCACTGAATCAATGATTTAAATCTCAGACCAATACTGGTTTTCTTATTCGATCAGACCATATCAACTTGTATTACATGGTAGCATTCAACATAATAATAAAAAAATGAAAATGAATGGTATGTACCAGTATCGAGCTCTATGTCTTGATATTGGTACCTTGTTGGACTTGTAAATATCAGTTTGTACCAACCAGTACAGTTGAGATTTAAAACCTTGCACTGGATGCCATGTGACTTGTATGGTGGAAGTAAATCTTGTTTGAATTGTCTTTAAAGATGATTATTAAGACTTAACTGTTCATCTTAAGTTTATCTGCATACAATCTCTTTTTCTCTATACACCTATTGTATCTTGTTTATGGAATATGAAGGAGGTTTTGTTTATGGAAATAATAAATAGGTAGTGAACGAAGAGATTGACTACTTCTAATGGTTCAGTGTGAAGAATTTAAAAAGAATGTTATTCTAGGAAGTTTGAAGGAATGGTTGGTAATGTCTATTTTCTGCTCCTTATAAATGCTTGGTGTTTAATTGAATTTACAGTTTCAGCATAAGCCTCTTCATGTTATCTAATCATTGTCCAAAAACCTTTTGCAGTTTTGAGAAGTCTCCTAGGCATGATGCTTATGTTCCCAGGTTTGAAGCAGAGCTTGCACAGTTCTGTGAGAAGCTGGTACACTTCTCTGTACATATATATTTTTATTTCTTTTGGTATTCAAAATTTTGTAAGTTAAAATGATGCAATTCTATGATGCAGGTGATGGATTTGGATAGAAAAGTTAAGCGTGGTCGTGATCGGTTGGCACAAGAAGTTGACGCGACACCTGCTCCAGTCCCTGCTGAAAAATCAGAACAACTCTCTGTGTTGGAAGAAAAAATAAAGAAACTTCTAGAACAAATTGAGACACTTGGTGAATCAGGAAAGGTAGATGAAGCTGAGGCACTCATGAGAAAGGTGATGCAGACAGTCACTCAGTACTTGTAAGGTATAATATGCATTTTTCAGTCTAATAAAACTTTGTATTTAGGTGGATATGCTGAATGCCGAGAAGACAGCCCTGACCCAACAATCAGCAAATGATAAGGCTATGATGCTTCCACAAGAGAAGAAGATGGCACTATGTGAGATCTGTGGTTCATTTCTGGTGGCGAATGATGCTGCTGAGAGGACACAAACTCATGTGAGTGGGAAGCAGCATATTGGCTACGGCATGGTCCGAGATTATCTTAGTGAGTTCAAGGTAAAGATTCAAATTTTAAGATGACTTTCAGCTCAAATTAATAATTATCATGATTTGATGGATTAAATGGTTGTTTGCATGTACTGTCCTGAAGGCTGCGAAAGATAAGGCAAAGGAAGAAGAAAGACTAGCTAGGGAGAAGGAAACAGAGGAGCGGAGGAAAGTGAAGGATAAGGATCATGAGAATAAGGTTAGAGAGCGTGATCTGGTTGGAAGAGAGAGGTCTAGGGAGCGGGAACGTGAACGTGATAGGTATAAAGACCGGAGCTCCGAGAGAGAGAGGTCAAGGGATTGGAGTGGAAGAGGAAGCAGGGATGGAGGAAGAGGATTGGATCGTAGGCATGACTATCACAGGAATGGGAGGGAATCAGACAGGGACAGGTTCCGAGACAGGTCTGGAGCACGAAGCAGATCCAGATCTCCTGCCAGGCATGGTTATAGAAGATCAAGAAGTCCAGTTCGACAATACTAGCTGTTAGTATAAATAGTTTGTCAAAAAGTACTGAGATCCAAGAGGTAGTCATTTTAGCCTAGATTTTTCTGAATGCACTTTGTGCTTGAATTGAAGTATCATTATTGTTAAAACTCTTGTTGCTGTCCTAACAGCTCTGTTGAAGTCATATGGTCATCCAATTAAAAGAAAAACATTGAGGTAGGTATTATTGATCCCTCCTTTTTCTTATAAAGTCATTTTGAGCTGCAACTATTATATCTTTCATTTGTCTCTATGGGCTCTTTCACAGAGTGTCAATTTTTTTTGTTTAGCATTTTTTTCAATCATAATTAAGATGACAGATCCAAAATGATGACATGAATGGTGTGGCAATGAAGATGATGATTATTAATCAACCTATAGAGGTAACACATCAATTCTAACTTCTTTTTTGGTACAGCTGGTGCCTCTTATAAAATTCAAGATTGTGGAGATATTAGACCATTGTATTAGTTGTTTTATCGTAGTTTGTAGATATTCACATATTATTAATGCTTGTAAATGTTTGATGCACTGCCCTATGCAAACTTTTCATATTATAGATGCAGAGAGATTAAGTTTGATTCCCTCTCTCTCTTTCTGTCTCTCCTCCCGGTCTTGTTCTTTCAAAATGGCTTTGGTTCTTTTGAGCTGTAAATATTTTATTAACTTTTGTAGTTTTGTATTAGTTTGCTGGACCTATGGTTAAAATGAAAAAAACAGAAAAGAAAACAGCCTGTTTCTGATCATTGTCTTACCTTCACACCTAGGAATCTTGCCTTCTGCTTCTTTGTTGTTTTTCATCTCAAACAGGATTGGCCATTGCTTTCTGGGACACTTATGATGATTGCTTGATTCCCATGCTTCCTGAATATGTTGTCTGCAACAAGATCTTGTACATAATGTGTTTTCTGTGATGATCTATCTTGTTTGGGAACGTTTGACAACCCATCTTGCTCATTGAATTAATGCCATGTAGCAATGATTTCCAGTGAAGTGTAGCTAAGGCGAAGTCTTGCTAGTGGCTTATTATTCTGGAGTAATTAATGGAAATCAAGAATTTGCCTTTGGAACTTTTCGTGCTGCCAAGGATGGTCATAATGGTGCGGTTATAAATAGTTGACTAATGTTTGCTCACTAGCCTCTATTTTTTGTACCAGTGCTGTTGAATGTTCTTCGAGGCGGGATTCCTCCACACATTCTCAATTCATCGTTCGTGTGTTTGCAATGTTATGTACGTCTGCTCTAGAATTTGGTTTCGTTGAACATTTTGCTCTTGTAACTTAGCTGCTATTTGAGTCACGAGAACATGATAGAGCAAAATATGTCGGAATCTCGAGGGTACATTGGAGAGATTTGTTGTCGCCCCTACTTAGTAATCGACGCAATGATGCAACGCCTGATGATGCTTGGATGGGACTTTTCAGTGATAATCAATAATCTCGGTCGATGTTTCTGTGCGTTTCGAACGACTTACACACGTACCGGATCAAAGAGATAAAATTGAGCTTTATTTGTGATGCGAGCGTTCTTTTGGTCTGTCAAAGTCATCTAATTAGCCATTTCTCGCAGGTACACCTCTCCTAAGATACGACGAGAACCATGCAATTCTTTAAAGAGAAGGAAAAAAAGGTATATTCTTGGTATGCATTTAGAGTTTATATTGTCAACTATAGTTAGAGGCTTCATTAAAAAAAATCATTTTTTATTTCAAGCAAGAAGACGGTTAAAGTCAAAGGGAGAGTAGGATGGACGGTTGTGAAACTACCCCCCTTTGTACACTCTGGTTTAATTTTTATCATCTCATGGTGGCGCAGTGATGAGAAAAACAAAACAAAGCCAGAGAAAAGAAAAAAAAGAAGATTTAATCACAATTTCGATCGTAGGTTCATAAAAATGCAAAAGAAATCTATTCTCTTCGATTCGGTTGCGATTTGTTAATTGTTATGGCTTCATCAGGGAGATCACCATTATTTCCTCAGCTTCCGAACAAACATTTCTAAATTAAGCTATTAACAATTCATAATTGACCTGTTGACTGCGGTCCGCATGTGGACTGCACCATAAGGGAATCCTATAATACGGTTTGGTAGGAGGGGATTTATCTTTAGCGGAGATATTTGTCCCGGCCGTTGATAGCCAAAACGCACGGTGTCGGTGCGCCTCAATTGGTCGCTGCTGTGGAGGCGCCGTCGCGGCTTACATAATTTTTTTTAAAATAATTTTTTAAATTAGTTACAGCCCTTTCCCCCTTCTTTCTCGATCCGAAACTCCCTATACTTCCTCTTTCTCTTCGTCTCTTCGCCTGAACCTACACTTCTTAAAGCAAAGTGGGGTTGGAGATCGCAGGACGAAATCCAAGTGCAATCGGATCGAATCCTCCACCAAAAAGAGGCAGAGAGAACAAGAAAAGAGAGAAGAGGCATCAAGGAGGAGGAGATCTGAAAGCACGCAAGGGTTCCAATTCCAAAACCCCCCTCCGACGCTACCCAGGCTTTCCCCTACACGCTGCTCCGATTGAGGATTGATTCTTCCCCATGACCCCCTAACCCTAGCGTCGATGGCAGCGTGCTTTCTCGGTCGTGGGGAGAGAGGGATCGCGCGGCTCGCTTTTGGGGCTCTCGGTGGTCCGTAAGCGTCGGAAAGTGTCTGGGATTTGTGCGGATGGCGGTGAATTATCTGTGCCTCTCGGCGTTCAGCACGGCAGTTGGCCTCGTCGGACTGCAGTGGTGGACGGTCTCCTCGCTTGATCGGATGCGATCCGATGGGTTGTTCGTTGGGGATGGCCATGGTGTTTCCTTGGAGAGTGCAGCGCTGGAGCTGCTCCTCAGCTCTCATGTCACTGTAGCTCTGCTGGTGAATTTTGTGATTAATGTGTACGTTCTGGTCGTCTTGCTGCTCAAGGTATGGTAATTGACATGGACAACGTTGGTTTTAAGTGGATCTAGCATTGCTTATTGAGCCATTTGCACCAGTTTATTGGTTCTTCAATGTTTTTTTTTTCCCATTGTCGTGACACTTCCAAAAGTTTTGCAATGTTGCTTAGAACTGCAGCATAGTGGGATAACTCGGACCATGTACAACTCCTTTTTTGCTCTAATTATTATTTAGTTTGAAATGGGTAAAAATAGGTGCATTTAAGTGAGGAATTCTGCATGTTGTAGCCAAGGAATATTTGAATTTCTCTATTTTGTTCTTTTGGTCTATTTGCTGAACAGGTTGTCGCTTGAGAATAATCATGCTTGTAAATTCTTGAGTTAGGAACCTTAGAGCTAGACTGAAGTTCAAAAGCTTTCCTCTTCCGATTAAAATAAGAAACAGAGCTATATTTCATGAAAATCATATATTAGGATGTGCTATAGTGACAATTATGGCTTTAATCACTATTAATTATGTCTTTTATCTACTATTAGTCAGTGCTAAATAGACGTTTCCGTTGGGACAAAAAACCCAAAACTTTAGTGGTTTCATTGTGCTTAAACTGGTTAGTGATTGATTGAGTTCTCTGATGTTATTTTGCCAAAAAATGTAGGCAATATTGAAGAGGCTGTTATTAGATATCAATTTAGAAGTCATTTGGCTGAATGTTAGACCTCAAGTTGTCAGTACTCCTATGATCCTTTCTATTATTGTGCCTAATCTCATTCTTTTTTCTTTTCTGCAGACGCTATTCTTTGTTCAATTGAATGCATCAGAGACTAGAAAAGTTTTGGAAGGGTTTGTCAATTACATACTATACAAGGTAACACTCAGCTATTAAGTCTGGTTAGGCTTTAAATATGTTATGTTTGTCCTTTTCATGCTATATTGTCATTTTCATCTACATTATTATTTTTTGGTCAATGCCCTGAGTTTGTCCTTCATAATAGTGAATTCATACGCAAGATATGCTTTTATCAGTTTGGCATATAGCATGAACATGACATATAAGAAACAAGTAGCAGTTTTGCTTTTCTAGATCATTTCAAATGGAATGTAATACTTGAAAACCTTTTAAGTCTTAGTAATTTAAAGCAAAAATAGGAAGATGCTAGTGAAAAATTATGTGGCCAGTGTCAACCTTATGTAGAGTTTCATCTATTTGTGCTTATCTCTCATGGTTGAGATGCTAATACGGTTAGTGAGGAGAGACAACAAGATTTTGTTATCATTAAGAAATTCATTAAGGAATTGATCAAATCAGAGCCAAAGGATGACAAAAATGTACAACAGTGGTAATGAGATTGTCCATTTGAAAATTTGCACTCAGCCTGCTATGAATTTAAGAAGGTCCAATTTAGACCTGGCTCATTGTCTAGGCGGTCTGGCTAGTTCACAATGGTGCAATTCTGTGGTAGCTTTGCATCCTCTAACAAGTTCGAAATGGTGCAATCCTGTGGTTCAGGTGTTGAGTTTTGCTGGATTGTTTAGCTAATAAACAGTGTAATTTGTTGATTCGTTGTTGCTGTTGAAGTGGAATTGGTCTTGATTACTGTTTTGGGAATAAAAAATAAAAGCTCATACTGAATGAATGATAAGAGAGATACCTAGAAAAGAAAAGAGCAGTTTTAGGGAAAGCAGAAGAGACAACAGCCATTTGTTGTCACGACATACTACAGAGAGGAACAAATTAATTTATATATAATTCGTCATAACACATTGCAAGAGAAGAAGTTCATTCATATGGAAGAAGACATTCCTTTTATACAAAATCCTATTTAAGACACCTTCAGAACTATCTAAATACAACTCGTAACAGTTACATGCCTTTCCTCAACCATGCTACTCTTTTATTAGTTCTATAACTCCACAAACTCACTACATACAACTCTCGAACACCATTAAGCAACCAAGAAAGAATAGTGACAGATCTGAATGAACATGCTGAAGTTGGAGAACTCATACATATACCAAAATATGACTCATTGGACCTCAAGATGTTAGATGCTAAACCTAACTATGACCCAAATTAGACTAACCTAGGACTTGTTCTGAGTTGTCCTGTGCCAAAATATTATTTTGGGATGAAATTTCCTATTTTACATGATTGATCCATCACGAAAATTAATAGATGGTGCTTGTTTGTGTGTTCAGTTTAGAAGGTTGCATGAATTTGATCGACAAGTAATCCCATGAGAAGTGGTATTTTGACTTGTGCTCATCTTGGATTTAGTGCAGCAATACCGGTTTCATTCATTTAAATGCAATTTGGTTATGATCTCAAGGTCACTAATGTTGCTGTAAGTTGATGCAGCCATGAGTTCATTTGTTGTAAATCAAATTTGTAACGAGGTCTTACATATAGATGCAGACGAACAATCAGATAATTAGTTTTTGTAGATCCCTTGTTGTTACATGTATGATTTTGCCTATCCAAACAGGGAGCTTTTCTTCTCCTAGTTGTGCCACCAAACATTTCTCAAGTCATCATATGTTCAAGTTGGTTGATCTTTCTTTGTCTCCTTAAGGTTAGAAACAAAGAACATACTCATTCCTTCTCTTTTTAAATTTTAGAACCATATGTGCTTACTGAGAGAATTTCCTGCTTTTAATTTACAGATTTTTCAATCATTAGCAAGAGATCGGCTTGAAAGACTAAATGCATCTCCTTCTGTAACACCTTTGAAGTACTTCCGTGTTTTCTCTGCATTGTTGATGGTCCTATCTGCTGATTTACTTTGGTAATTTTTCTTCGCAAACTCAACATGGGTGACATTGTAGTTAAAATTCTTTCCAACTTCTGTATTCAGGTTTTTATATGCTTCATTTAGTGAATGAGAGACAAGTTACACTTATTATTACCTTTATCATAAAGATGCTTAAAATGTAGGACTGCCAGTAAAATTTCCAATGTACTTATATGCCAATAAATTTCCCAATAAACTTATCCTTTTCTTTAATACTATTGGCACTTTATACTAGATCCTACACTAGCACTGATGCACAATAATATACCTCTAAGAAGTTCTTCAATTTGTACCCAAAAAGGCAAATGGAGAGAAAATATTACCTTTAGTCAGCTCTTCCTTTGCATGGATTGGATTCTTAATGCAACTTACTGGGAAACAAATGCATGCTTTTCAAGAAGCAGTGATTTATTTGAGATAGCATGATGGAAATAACATGCTTGACCAATAGAAACTGGACCTTGTACACTTGTAGGTCTTCAAATTATCACCATATCCAGCTATAGGACAGTCATGAAAATGCAGCAAGATCGAAGATCTAAGATTTGCTGATGATGTAAAGTGTTTCTGAGTATAATTTGACGTTTGTAATAAGGGAATACTTGTTGTCCTCAATGTCATAGATTCAATATCCTTTATTACAAAGGCCAAATTATACTCGGAAAGACTTTACAACGTCAACAAATCTTAGATCTTCGATCTTGACGCATCTTCATGACTGTCCTATAGCTGGATATGGTGATAATTTGAAGACCTACAAGTGTACAAGGTCCAATTTCTATTGGTCAATTATGCTGTTTCCATCATGCTATCTCAAATAAATCACTGCTTTTTGAAAAGCATGTATTTGTTTCCCAGTAAGTTGCATTAAGAATCCAATCCAAGCAAAGGCTGAGCTGACTAAAGGTAATAGTTTCTCTCCATTGCCTTTTCGGGTACAAATTGATGAACTTCTTAGGGGTATATTATTGTGTATCAGTGCTAGTGTAGGAACTAGTATAAGCATTGATATTGATTCCTACCATGATTCTCAATGATCTTCAGGTAACATAACTGGATGCACTAAACAACGCAAGATATGGAGCCTTTAGGATAGTCTGCAAATTTTGGCACGACATAACTAGCTAAATGCATTTCTATAATTTTATTTAGTTATTGAGAAAATGGAGACCTTTAGTGGACTATGTATTCACATACCTGTCTATATCTTGTTTAATAACAGTTCGACTTCTGCAATAGATATTGCAAATGATTGATGTTACCATCAGCATAAAATAAAGGGATAAAAGGTGTTTATCCTGCACAGTTTTAAATAAGAAATATAGGAAATAGTGGAAAATTTATCATTCTTTTGTACTATTTGATAGATTCTATTGAAGTTCGTTAGGTTATTAGCTCCTGTTTTGATATGCTTTGGATTATTTCCTGTTGTGGTTGAAAGTAAGGTCTAAATGCACCTTATTTTCCTTATTAGGATCCTTTGGTGACTGTTACCTAAATATTTTGAAATCACAGGATGAAGTTGTGTATGATCTACAGTTCACACAGGTCTAGTTTGTTTATGCTGCTGTTCTTTGAGCCTCTCTGTATAGCTTTCGAGACATTTCAGGTAATTACATTTGGTTAAGCTTTAATTATCAAATTTACTTCTTTAGCTGTTTACCATTTCATGTGTCAGATCTTTCACTTCATGTGCATTTAAAGTTGGATTCTTTATGGTATGTTTTACAATTTTCTGTGCAAGAGAAAAAAACGAGGTTTGTATTGTTTTTCAAATTGATGCACAGCAGAGCAATTATTTGAGATGACCTGTAAAACTAAAGGCTTGATGTGGGTTGGACTTTTATATTTTCTCACTTATGCATATTTGCTCATGTAAATTTGAGAGCAATTAATTGAATGTTTTATAATTAGTGAAGCATCCTTGTGGACATGGTTACAATTTCCAAAAGCATTTATGGATTTTCCTTTTATCTGGCACTCATTATATTTGTAGGCCATTATGGTACATGGATTTCAGTTGCTTGAGATTTGTCAGGGGCATTCCAATAAAAGTGCTGCTGATTGCTCAGCAGATTCCGACATTCAAAAAACAGCAGCAGGTAATTACAAATCATGAATTCTTTATTTGTTTATAAAAACTATTATGATTTGAATTCTAAACGTTAATTTAAATGCTTTTGGTTAATTCTGTTTTTTTTTTTTGCATCTACATAAAACTATAGCAAATCGAGTGTATACAAATCTCATCTTAAATTCATTGTTTAAGTATGAAATTGATTGTTATGTTACACTAGGAAAAGGAAGTAGCAACTTTATTCTAAGAGATATTGTTAGATTAACTGTGTTGGCATTTGCTGAAGGTTCTTGGTACCTTATGCAGCATTACAATGACAGCTCCTTGGTTCAATGATCATGGTCTATCAACCTGACAAAAGGCATCCTTTCCTGATGGAGGCAGAGGAAGTTGAGTCATGGGATCTTCTTTTCTCCTATTGAGTTTATAAGACTGTTAAGCCACTCATCTGATAAGCTATTCAGTCTTTGATCAAGTTTATATTAGGAGGAACCTGAGCATGTAGTGATGTTGTTATTAGCTGATGGAGGTTGAGCAGTTAATTCATGGGCTTGTTCCTGTTCAGTTCTTCAGATCCTTCACCTCAAAGATGATTGACTTTTGAAAAAAAAAAAGAAAAGTATTTTGGTTGGTCAAAATAAGAACCTAGTTGAGTTCAGATACTTCATTTCTGAATCGAAAGTATTTTCAAAGGAAGCTTCCAAGAATCAATCTGTACATTGTATAGTAGTCTGTTTCAGCAGCTATCATGCAAAAATTGTGAAATGTTGGTCTTGCCATATAGATTTGTATGTTCCTCATTGATTTAATTTGGTACATATTTCTAAGGAGAGGCTAAGTATCAAATATAGACCAACCAAGATTCAAAATATTGTATTATATGATCGAACATATGCATGATATTTAAATATACTTGTCTGAATAGGCTGAATCTAGATTTACTTTGTGTGCATTAAATATACTTGAACTTATGCAATGAATGAGGAATAGTTTGTATGATCAAACTTATGCATGATATTTAAATATAAACTTTGTTCATAGCATGTTTGTCTTGTTATTCCTGTGTAAATTTAGACATGATCAATTCAGATTCAGCCTCTTAAAAGAAAAAAAAAGGAAAAAAAATCAGATTGAGCCTCTATGTACATAAATCTAGAATAGATCTATGGGGATCCATCCTAGATCAAATAGATGTAGGCTAGATCCATGTGGATCCATGCTTGTTTTCCCTATTTTTATTTTTAAACATATGCACATTAAGGCTGAATGTTAGCATATGCATGCTAAATCTAGATCAGAACTTAAAATTCTCAATTAATGCATTTCAGTAAAACTTATTACTAGTTTCAAACTAAAAAAATTAGAACAAGGTGTGAATTTTTTTAAATTGAAAAATGATATCTTAAATGTGGACAAATTAGAGTAACATAAAACTCTAGTTGAGGATGATGGTTTCATTTGATTTTTTATCAGAGATAAATTGTGAAAGAGACAGAGAAAAATAGAGAGAAGAGGAAGGAAGATTTTAGTCACACTTGGCTGTATATTTCGATCAATAGGCTTAAATCCCAAATAAAATGGGTTTAATGTTGGATAATATGCTTATGGCCTGGTATGGTATTGACACCTAACAAATTCTAGGCTTTAGTACGTGATAAATATTGATCATTAGGTGATAGGCTCTCTACTTGTTATAGAACTAGTACTTACTAGATATCTAGCTATAAGCTTGAAATTCAAGGAATTCAAATGTGTATTGCACCTATAGTTTGTACCGGCAAGGGCCTGATATGTATCGGTGTAATGAGACATGGTATGTTAGTATGTGCCACATTACAGAAAAAACCAAACAACAAAAGAAACCCTAATTTAGGATTTTTTTCTCACCATTTGCTGACAAATATAACTATATTGATAACATTTAAGTGCTTTCAATCTTGAAAATAATAAATAACGTGAAATATATACCAGAAAAGAGTCAGAAGCAACATCTAGAAAATACATGTACATAAACAAGTTCTAACACATAAGGATAATGAATTAGATGTAAAACTGAATATTGTACCTGCTCATACCACCAAATGATCGGTTAGTTCATGACAAGTGGATTTGGTTCCTTGATGTGATGAAACTGTAGATCAATATGTACATCTGCAGGCCTGTGGTATCTGATATTGGTAAACATGTCACTGATGCAAAACTGTGGTAGTAGTCATTATGATGAACAAGCCACATGGTAGGAGATACCTGGGCCAAGTATGACTGTCAGACTGGCAGAGGTGCAACTCTCACCATTGTACTGTTGCATATTGTATGATGTATCTGACTTTGAACAAAAAAAAACCAATTGTTATTATGCATCTGGCCATGAGATTTGCTATAGGAGGAAGGCTGTGAATAAGATGAACTCCTATTGGGTCAACGTCTTAGGGGCTCTCTCATCTGCTTGTACTCGTCAACTGCCTTTTCCTGTCCTTTATCTTTGCAACCATAAACAAATTGTGTGGATCTTCACGATCCATATCCTAGATGACATGAGTAAAATACTGTTCCTTGGTCCATGTTCCATCCACTTGAGTAGTAGGAATGAAAGATTGACCACCCTGACCATGAGCATCGGTGGATGCACTACTGCTCACATCATTACTATCTTCGGATTCTTTGCAGATCTCACAAAGTGCGGACTGCAAGCGAGGTGTCTCACCATCCTACCGAACTTGTTGCATGTCAGTTGCATCCAATGGATCAATTGTCTGCAAAATTCAAATCTTCCGTTGCTGCAAAAGGAATGAGACTGAGTGAGAGAGGTTATATGAGAGGGAGAGTAAGAAGATGAAAAAAGCAAGGGTTAAGTTGCCAAAGAACTCACAACATGTCTCTTTGGCTAAGGTCACGAGGTCTAGGGTCACTATGGAGTATGCTTACCGGTTACCTCTGGTTATTGACCTGTTAATGGCCCTATATGAGAGCTGAATCATCCTGTTGGGCTTGGTCCATGTCCTGACAGTCAACCTGACCAGTAAATACCCTTGTACTGTACCAGTCCAATTTGTTTTGCAAACCATGAAATTGGTATTGGTTAAGTATTGATTGATAGGTTCTGAACAAGACCTTACATATTCTTAATGATCCATGCTTGGATTGGTAAATACTTGTTAGCACATACCAATCCAAGTGGTATATTTGATATATATCAGTTGGTTTGCTGTGTATGAGCCTTCATCAATGCTTAATGGTCCAAGCTTGGACCAACGAATACAAATTGATATTTACTGGTGCAAATGGTATTTTAAACCATGCTGTGAGGGAGGAATCATGATTCTACAAGCAATACATATCAATAACTAGCATAGATTATCAAGTGAAAGTACCTGCTTTGTTGTATCTAAAAGATGAAGGATATTGTTTTATTCAAAAAGATGGAGGAATCATGATTCTACAAGCAATACATATCAATAACTAGCATAGATTATCAAGTGAAAGTACCTGCTTTGTTGTATCTAAAAGATGAAGGATATTGTTTTATTCAAAAAGCACTTTTTCTTCTTGAAAAATATTATTTATCTCCTACAATCCAAAATGCTCATTCTACTCTTATGAATAAGAGAGTATTTTTGTGTACCATAGCACACTCTCACTATTATGTTGGGGATGATATGAATGGGCAGCAGCATGGTAATAAAATACCAATTTATACCTGATCTGTTATTTTACTGTAATTTCATTGAATCAAACATTTCAATTGGAGCTTATGATTTTCTCTTTCCTTATTAGGTTACATTATCAAATTTTCTAGTTGTGGGTGAAGCATAAAGACCTATTCAATTTTCATAAACATCCTACTGCATTGAAATATTAACCTTACCTGTACCATGTCTTGCCTCTCTAAAATAACGATGATCTAATGTACAAGGCTCCTGCTAATGCAGGGTCTAGGGTGTTGTCAGCTTATGCAACCTTATCCGCACAGGATAGCTATTTTTGTGATTCAATTCTTAGTCACCCGAGTTGATTAATTGTACTGTGGTGCCAAGGCTTGCCTCACCTGTCTTGCACTCACAATGTTATTCTCAATTGTATTTTGATTCTATATGACATTATGGTTTCAATTCCGTGATATTTTTTAGCTTTTCCTAAATTATTTGTTAGTGGAGAATATACAGGTTTTCTGAGTTAGTTCTGATGGAATTTTTATTAGTTAATTGTGGTGTGACACCAGTGTTCAATCAAGTTATTCGAAATATCACATTATCTAACCCAACTGTTACTGCAGGTTCTCTGTCTGAATGGAAGGGAATTCTTATAAGACATTGTGGTTTCATTCTAGATATGTTTACTTTAGCAATGGTGCTAGGTCATTACTTAATGACCTGGTGGCTTCATGGCATGGCATTTCATCTAGTGGATGTTGTTCTTTTCCTGAACTCGCGTGTGAGTGTTAATTTCATACGGTTCCCCTTTCTATGGTATTAGTATCTTTTTCATGGAAATTGTATACTGGCTGAGAAGTTCTTTCTTTTTTTAAATTGACATTCACAGGCTCTTTTAAGTGCAATAATGAAGCGAATCAAAACATATATCAACTTATGGAAATCTCTTAGTTCCCTTGATGGAGCATTACCTGATGCTTCATATGAGGAACTTTGTGCCTATGATGATGAATGTGCAATATGCAGAGTAAGTTGTTTAAATGTTCCTTTGACTTGTTTAGTTATTAATTTCTAGCAGGATGATTAATTATAAGAGATGCAGGGACCAATGGCCAGAGCTAAAAAACTGTGGTGCAATCATCTATTCCATCTTGTGTGTTTGAGATCTTGGTATGATCTATGTGCCTTGCTCAATAATTAAGTCTTTTTCTTACATGCTGTCTATAATTCAGCATCTTGATGATTTTATTTTGTGCTGTTCAATACTTGAATCATCACAATCTATAGAGCTGTTTTGATATGCCAATGTAGCCAGGTCAATTTTCTTTCCTATTCAGGCTAGCTTTGGAGTATTTTGAATAGTACTTAAAACACGTTTTCTTTTTAAAGCAATAATATTCCCCCATGCCATGAAACAACAATACCATCATTTGAATAAATGAATTATGGCCAAGTGAAATAAATGAAAATGAAATATGTTTGAGTGTATACATGTATATTCTGTATCCATGTGTGCCTGAACACATGCACATGCATCAAGATTCCACATATCGCCTGGCCAGTGCATACTGAGTAGTGCATATCTCAGTGCATACTGCAGGTAGTGCATATCGGTCTGCAGCGAATTGAGGTGTGGATTGCTCGAAACCAGGCAGTTTGCAAGTGGGGCAGGCTCGTCTTGTCGTGTCCACCTCTTGTCCCTCTCCAAAGGTCTTTTGAGTTGTGTAAGAAATGAAAGATTCTTTTGAGCTCTTATCCCTCTTTAGGTCAAAATAACATGCAACACACTCATGTATTTGGTTATCATGCTAAGGAAAAAGAGACATCACAATAGATTGATCCACTTGACGAAATTGATTAGGCACAATTTCAATCTGGTGATGAGACATCTTCTCCCTTATAGTCTGTTGTTCATAAGGTCTGTGTATATAGTAGCGATGCAAATAGTAGTGCTTTGCTTTGACTGATGATCGTGGTTAGGACGACCAATCTTATGTTCCACTTGCCTTGTTTATGGCTATAAAGAAAGGGAAAGTTTGTTATCACTTTTGATTCATACAAGGATTTAAGACGAAGTCTACATGAGGTTCCTGGATGTAGTGGCAATGCGAATAGTAGTGCTTTGACCGATGATCATTGTCAAGAGTCAAGACGATTAAACTTATGTCCCCATGACTTAGATACATACTTATGGTGGGTGGATCAAAGAGCAGTTTCTTAGTCATCTCACCTACAATGCAGACCATGGAGCATGATGATCCACATGTTTGTTTATGGCTATAAAGAAAAAAGGAAAATATACTGTTGTCGCTTTTGATTCATACCAGGATATGAGATGAAGTCTACATGATACTGAATCAAGCAACAATTCCTCATATTTTCAGCCTTCCTATTTTTGTAAATTTTATAGCCAATCGATTATATGATGATAGTTGGTCATTATTTTCAGAGTCGGATACATCTTACAACACATGGTAATAGTTTAACGATGAATGTCACAACTTAGGAACACTATGTCCTACACAATCATAACAACTATATTTGTTGATGATAAAGAAAAAGGGGAATTCATTGTTATTGGTCTAATGTTGTGGAATGACAAAGGATAGATTTCTTTCTTCCACTCACATAACCCTGGAAGTTGTGGTGTTAACAACCATGCAAACATGAATGGATTAGCTTGGGTTAATAATGATTTAAATTAGGTCAATTAGTCCTAAACGTGACTGGCCCAACTCTCCTGATCCCTAAGGTGTAATATACAAATAAATTTTATTACTAATTACTCTATTCTCATTATACTTTACCTGCATTGTTACTCATTGCATGTAACCACACATTACTTATTTCCTTGTATCAACTAGGTTTAAGGATTTTCTGATCCTAATTATTTTGTCATGCTACAATGGCGTCGATCGCTGATGCTTGTAATATTGTTGCATTATCTTGTTCATTTTGTTTTGGGAGGATATAGTTTCACAATTTAGTTCTGAAGTTACACTACTTAGCTCCTTGTATATTATAGTAGTCCCTGTTCAACATTTGTAATGTTAGTGCTGTCCATTAATGATAGGTTATTAGTTTTTGCCTTTGATCATACTCCCTTTGCATTGGATAACATTCCAGGTTGGACCAGGGTTTGACTGAGATGTATTCTTGCCCTACATGTTGGAGGCCTCTTTTTGTTTCTAGTCCTCGAGGCCACACAAGGTCCATTTCTGGGAATGGAACAGATGACCTGCAACTTCCTGAATATTTAAATTTAGGAATGGAACAGACAGTTCCTGATCATGTGCCACCTCTGGGAGCATCTCCAAACCAGCAACAGAATGCTTCAGAGACAATCTGGAGGTTCGTATCGTTGCATCTTTATGCTCATTTCTGTTACTTCTCACGGAAAGCAATATTTGTGATCGTAGTACCCTACTTGGTTGCAACTTTTACACCCTGCTGCCGAAGATATGCTGGCATTGTATGTTTCCAAATGGCACATGGCATGGGCTAGCATGAACTCTGCCTGCCAACTTCTTAATTGTATAATATCATGTTGGGGGCACCATGTTGACCTACTTCCAACTGGCCATGTCAACATTATCCTGAGATGGCATTTAGCTAAAGTTGTCAACCCCTGACCGTCAACCCCAGTGAAACTTCTCTATCATTATCCTGGGACAATGTTTAGCTAAAGTTGCTGTACCATTATTTCACTGATCATATTAGAAGTCTGTAGAATTTGGAAACAAAAATTGTCTTACTAGGTGGTGAAGGAAAAGAGTTAGCCTATCTTTGGGAGTCTCATCCTTATTTGTGCCACCCTATATTGAACCGTGCTCTTCCTTAGTGGTGCAGGGTAGCTGCATCTGATTCCAGTTTGGCACCTCCATTGGTGAATCAAGGAATGGCTGGTGCTGGTACATCAAGTTCCGTCAGACCAGTAGGATATGGTGGGGTTCAGATGATGATGAGGCAGCTAGCATCTGTTAGTGAAAACTATGCCCATGGTTCTCTAGATAATGATGCTTGGACTCCATGGCCTTCTCTTCCTTCATCTTCTTCCCTCAGGATGAACAGACATGCAACTGGTCTACGTATTAGGAATACTTCACCCTCTGTAAACAATATGTCCGAGTTACTCGCTATGGTAGATATAGTACGTGAGGTTTTGCCACATATTCCAGATGAACTTATTGTACAGGTATTTTCATGTTTGTGTTGCATTCCTGATTTCCAGTAAGACTGGATATCATTGATGTCTTCTTTTGGCATCCTTTTTTGCAGAATCTCTTGAGAACCAACAACATCGACATTACTGTCAATAATCTTATGCAATAGCCCTAGTGGCATCCCAGTAAATATATGTCATAGCATGTATCAAGGTCTGTCCAAGTTTTGTATATCACAGTGCCATATATAGTCAAATGCAACAAGTGGTCTTCACACTCCTCTGCAAGAATCTCGACTGTACTTCACGTTTCAGTGTCTCTACTTGTAAGATATGCCCAGTATCCATAAGGAAAAAGAAATTTTCCGTGAGGAGAATAAGCTTGCTGGAATTTTTGTTTCTTCCTTCTAGTGTAATTAGGTTGTCTTTGGCCCCATTCACATTGCAGCATTCTTTGAGCAACGTGCATGATTATATGTATGATGGAAGGTGGTTTGAGGCTAGAGATAGAACGATAGCATCCTATTTATGGTATTCTTTAGAATCTTGAATTTTCATATGTTCTATTAGAAGAGTAAAAAACAAGGTTGCTGATTTTTTGACTCACCTCAGCACGTCACTGCCAAGTTTTTTTTTCTTTTTTTGGACACTTAAAAGTTGTCTCATCTTATTAAAGCAGATGCAAATAGTAAAGAGTCTCTAGTGGTGCATTAAATTACCGGTTTAGTTGAAAAAAATAAATTATAATTTAAAATTTTATCTTCGTCATTTATTTTTTTGTAAAAAATTATCTATAACTTTTTTTTAAAACTTTTACTAGTCTTGAGCTTTTGGCTGTCCTAATGTTGTTATTTTTTTTAGAACCATGGTATTTTTATGTACTCTCACTACCCATGAGGTAGTGCAGTGTATTACAATTTCTTTTTTGTTGGTGAAATATTATGCCTTTTGTAAAAAAAGAATTTATAAACTTATAAAGAGTTTTTTTTTTAAAATTTGAAGCATTAAACCTTACCCAACCAATGTAATACTAGAGTTTATAACTAGTATGCTAATAAAAATATAAATTATATATATATATATATATATATATATATATATATATATATATATATATATATATATATATATTTGTGATATTTATGTTTAATAAATATGATAAATGATATATTCAAGTTTTTGGTTTTTAAGATTGAAGTATATGTTTTTTAAAATATCATTCTTAATATTCTATGGAAATATTGGTTGAGCATGTATAATTATTAATGTTTATATTAAGCATCGCGCAACAAGTCAAGGCGTTTTGCCAGATTTGATTATCAGGTTAAGTTATAATAATAAGTGTGTATATGGTGACTAATAAGTTATAATAATAAGTATGTATATAGTGACTAAAAGTAACGATTGTATTTTAATCGATAATCAAAATTAAAAATTAAATAGAGATGCCAATCAAAATCGGAGTATTATATAAAATGTTGAGACACATGAGATTGAAAGATAGAGTTTAGATAAAAAAATATTATTTTTGTTAAATCAAATTAAACTCAATGGAACTTACTATAATATTAGAATTATATTAGTAAAAAAAAAAATAAATGAGGCCTAAAGAGATTAAACCTTAGTCCTCAAAGCAATCTCTTAAGCACCTCTACCTTATTTTGGCCTTAGCCTCTTTACCGACCTGATAACCCACGATCTTTTCTCTTTTTTTTCAGTTATTCTCTCAGCTTTTCCTCATAGAGGCATAGAATCTCCTGCTCTAAAGAACTTTGAGGTAAGACAAACCTAATTCTTCTCTTATGGTATAATTTTATAAATTGTATATTAATATTTTGGCTACATTTGAGTCACCTAAAGTATAATTTTATTATTATTTTTTGGATATATTTTGGATGATTCTCTTATGGTTCTAAGGCCTCTGATATAATCTTAATATGAGATCAGTGTATAGAATTTTAATTATCTCAATTTGAGGTACTCAGAATATCTTATTTTCTGAAAAGGGGTTATATTCGAGCTAAATCAACTCTATTACGGATATGTGATATATTTTGATATATTTTAATAGACTATGTTCTTTTGATATATTTTAAAAAATTTATTTGGAGTTTTGTAAGATTTAGAATTGAGTCTATATCATTTCGGTGTACCAAGATAGTCCCAACCCAATTTCAGTGGAATAAAATATGTGTTTGTAATTAAATTAGAAGGGTAGTTTTGTCTCCAAATGATTTTATTTTAAACTAAAATTTGGTGTGTATTTAGTTTATGTCTCCTAATTTTTTATAAAATTATATAATAATTCAATATTATTTGATCAATTAGAATAGTGACGTAAATTTTTTTCATAGAATCATTTATTTATATAGTGAATTGTTAGAAAATTGGTGATGACATAGTTGTCGAGCGAAATTGGTCTGTATCTTCATCGATGTCGATGCAGACGCCGAGCGGCTCTTTCATCGCTTGGCAACTGCGTCGACGTTAATGAGTGATTCTCACATCTTGTTACCACTCTCCTCATCCATAATAGTCACCCGCAACTCCCAATAGCATCATCATCCTTCACCATCCATATCATCCACCACCACCAACGGAAACAATTAAAATTATTTTTTATCTTTTATTATTTTTTATATTTTTGTTGATAAAATTGTTAATATTAGTATAAATAGATCTAGATATTTTACTTTGATAACTATACAAATTTTAATAATAATATTTTTTTTTTATGTATTCAGGGTAAATGTGTAGTCCCTACTGCTCCGAGTCGTGATTCGTGTCATGGAAACGGCTAGGAATCGTGCCTCGTAATGTTGGTCCAAATCGTAACGACATCATAAACCGGCTTCGGTGACCTCAATAAGATCGGGTCGTGTCTATTGCCATAATTCAAATGGTCGAGCACGACACGAGTGTGAGCGTGAGCGTGAGCGGTCGTGGCTTCTGCGTGGCTTTTGGAGTCCAAAAGCCGCGACCATTCGCCGGATAACGGCATGCACCAACCACTTTTTGAACGCCGCAACCGTTGGCTCCCCAACCAATCCATCCCGCCACTAGAGGAGCACAGAATGAGGAGGAGGCCGGCGGCCATGGAGAGACCCTACGCAGTGCTGCACAAGAATCTCGCGGAGCTTGAATCACGGCTCCATCAACTCTCCGTCGCGTCGTTGTCCTTCAAGAACCAGACCATCTGCAACGATTTGGCGGGGAAGGTGGACTTCCTCAAGGCCCTGCTCGCTGCCGAGATGGAGTCCCATGCCAACCACACGCCGCCACGGCACTTGCTGCACATCGACGAACGGCTGAAGGCCCTCGACCAAGTGCTGCACGATAGGGACGACCTCAGCGGGTTGCCCGAAGATGGCTTTTGTCATGTGTCCATGTGCTCCTGCACAGACGAATGCTTCGAGGAGGAGGAAGCAGAGAGGGAGGAGGAGAAGGCTGAGGATGAGGATAATAATGTACCAGAGCCAGAGGATTTCGCTCCGCTTACAAACGAGAATGTAGAGGGTTCAGTAGCAGCGGTGCGGAACAAAAGGAGTAGTGCAAGGGGCGAAGATGGGGAGATGGCACAACACCGTCGGCTCGTCGGTCGCTGCTGCCGGTTCATCATCGCTGCAACTGCAGCAGCCGCAGCAATTGGGGCAGCAGTGTGTATCTACGGAGTGGAGGAGGAGAGTTTCCTGGTGCCCACCTGACGGCGATTTCGACTTGAACTCTGCACCTGTAAAATGGTATGTGTTCACGCGAGAAACATTTGCATGTTGTGTTCTGACAAAACAAAAAAAACAATGATTATGATGAATTAGTTCCCTTTCTCCGACTGAAATTGTTAGTTTACAGAAACTAGCAAGCAAGGAATTTCTTTATCAGAAAAATAAATCAGAATGATAAACCTTGATGATAATAGATCCAGAACTAGTTATTCTATTCCATTGCTCTCTCTCTCTCTCTCTCTCTCTCTCTCTCTCTCTCTCTCCACAAGATCCATAACTCGTATTTAAGGGTCATGAAGATTTGGAACAGCCGAAGCAATCTTTCAAAGGAGTGCTACAAATGTAAACATCAGAGATTGAAATTTGCCGATGTTTAAGAAAAGAGCAAAATGATGGACTCGAATGCACAAATGATCATTGTCTTTGACAAAATGAATCAACTCATATATAGACCAATCCTCGTGGGGAAGCCATTCTGTTAGGCGCATGAAGACAACATATGCTTGAAGCAGGAACTTCCGTGTAATCAGTCACTGTTTCTATGTCTTCTTGATAAGAAAACCTATGATGATCCCCAAAAGAGCCACAATCGTAACGAACGTGACAGAGAAACCGCTACGGTTTTTGCGCCTTTCTTGTCTTAGCAGTTCCTGGACATTAAAAGAAAGAAACCAAGTTCACAATTAAGGTGGGTTCATCACTTTTCAGTACCAAGAACTTGAGGATAAAGGCAGCAACGCAATGCAGTATGCCATGGACTTTATGAATCTCATGGTTCATTAATTGATAAACAATCTCAGAAGCATCACAACAGGAATTGAATCATGCAATTAAATTCTGGAAGAGGCCATAGGAAAGGTTCAGATACTAATCATGAATAAAAACACTAGATCCATACAGTAATATCAGACCAGACAGATCTAATGCTTTTGATCACAGTAAAACTATCCCACATAATTATATCTATCAAAGAAGGCTATAGCTCAAATCATTTCAAAGCTTCAATTCAAAAAAGTTTCAACATATATCATTGTGTCACATGCATTTTCATGTTACACCGTTTACCTTTAACAGTAGATTTTCAGATATGGAGGAGCTCAAACTTCCACCAATTCATGGACCTTAGTCAGACCCATGGAAGACAAATCAAGCTCAAGTAGAGTGGAAAGCCAACTATTGCAAATTCCCATCAAAAATACCAGAGAGTCGAATTGTATCTCAGTTGCCTTGCACAACAGAGTAGAAAATAAAATTTTGGTTCAAGTAGAACCTCTAACTAACACCTCACTGTGTCAGGAATGTTAAACTCTACTAATTCATATAAATGCTTAAGGCAATAAATGGACCATGGTCCATTCATATATATTTAATGCTTAATTGCTTATCACATGTGGGTTGACAGAATGGTTAAGTCTGCTGCATGGAGCTTAAATAAGGAAGAAACCATGCTTAGACAATTGTAGAGAATTGAATCAAAGACTAGGGGTGTTCAAAGAGGTTCGAACCAAGCCATTAAAGGTTGAACTGAACCAAACTGAAAAAACGGTTCGGTTCAGTTAAAGTAAGGTACTCCAAACTGGAACCATTTCAAACCTACCTAACCGAACCAATTTAAAACCCGTTAATCTGGTTCAGTTAACCAGTTTTCAATTTTAAGTAATTTAAAATATATAAATATTTCGAAAAACCAGTTCAGTTTGGTGAATCGATCTAGTTTAATTGAACCAAACCAGAATTTTGATCCAATTGGACCTATATTCTCAAAAAGTTTAAATCACAAATATCATTCTAAACATTCTATACAATTGAGCCTATACACAAGTGGGTTTTTATTTTTTTATTGAAAGATGCCCTAGAGGAATATCGACTTTACATGCAATCTTTTTTTCTTGATGAGGATATGCAATAATATATATAAATCAACAAAGGAATTACTAACGAAGAAAGATGATAAAAAAAAAAAGAGTTCATAACCTGAGACGAGAGAGCAAGGCCAAGAAGGGAGCGATGAGGAAGAGCCGCAGAGACAAAGGAAGAGCAGTGAACTCATCGAGTTTGGGACGGGATTTTAGAATTTTTGGGGTCTTTGGGTTGAGTTGGTATTTTTTTAAATTAAAATCGGTTCGGTTCGGTCCGAACAGGTTAATCGAACCGAAGAAGAGTACTTTCACAAACTGGTACCATTTATAGTTTTCAAAATCGAATTATTGATGAACTGGTTCGGGTTCGATTAACCTACTTTGATGTCATGATGAAAAATCCATTTAAATCATGCTAGATAAAGGAATAAGCAAGCCAGTAGGATGGATCCAAATAGCATGATAAATGTAATGTATAAAAAACATAATGAAGACCAATTTTATCCAACAAGCTAATAAGGGAAAATATATTCTCGCAAAAATTTCACCTTTCTATAATGCTTATCATTATCCCACTCTAACATGTCTTTTTATGGATTATCACATTCTGAAAATTACCTGGGTCATTTGTTCTTGCAACTTACAAGGTCATATTACCTGCATTAAGTGAAAAGAGCTAGCGAAAAACTTTAGAAGATGAAAGGACAATTGTAACCAGGATAAAGACTAGATTGGAACCTATGAAGATAAATTGACATACATAGAAAAAAAATAACAACTATTGTTAAATTGGTGTTCAAGACACTAAAGAAAATAAAAATTTTGGTATCTAGGATTCTACAGTCAAACAAAGAAATGGATGCTAAGATCTTGCTTACAGGATAAAAGCAAGATGAAACGCTGTGTACATTGACCTTCCTAAGTAACCGCTAGCAACAACCTCATGCAATAGGTCATGCTTTTTGGTTAAAATGGAGAGATGTATTATGTTTTCCACCACTACAGTACACAGAATGAAAAGAAAATAGGACAGTGAACATCCTATTAAAAAGAAAGTTGGTGACACAATTGTGTGGATCTCCCGATACAAAACTTTAACAAGAGCACCAGTCTCTCGCACAAAACCCCAAACATGAGGGATAAAAAATTGGTAGGGAATGCCCTATCCCTAAGCATCAACATACATATAAATACAATCTTTAGTACTATGAGGGCTGAGTAAATGCAAGACAACATTGAAAAAGATTGATGCCTGTAATTCAACAAGAAAAAAAGAAATGATTGCATTTGCAGAAATTAAGATGGTGTTATTTTAAGAAAAATGAGAACAGTTAAGGTTAATTTGGATATGTGAAAAGGATTTCCAATGCATCAATGAGGGTGAGTCAATACAAATTAATGGTGCCAGGGATGTGAAAAAAAGAAACAAAAAAGAGTTGAACAACTAAGAGTACATAAGATACCTCTTTGATTATGCAGTGCCATTAGTATCAGGCTATTAGCTGAGTCATAGTTGGAACATGATCACTATAACCAACCCCAAAAAGATGGAAGAATAAGCTGTTACTGTACCATGTCTTAATTCACTTGACAAACACCTATATATGATGGTCCATAGTGGCACCATATAGGTCAAAGATTATTAGCAAGGAATTCCTGGAACCTAAGGCTTGTCACAATTCACTTTTCATCATATCATCAATATAGAAGTTAATAAAACTTAGCCACTGTATTCACTTCCAATATGAAAGATACAGGGTTACTACTGCTTGGATTTAAATCTAGCAGATTAAAGAGTCAAAACATGCAAAGGTGAACTGAAAAATTGACACAATAATATCAAAATTTTTTGGGTGGGAAAAAATACATCACACGAGCGGAAGTTTTGGAGTCTCAGATGTTAAAAAGAAAAGATATTCCAAATAATAAAGAAACAAATATAGAATAAAATAAACAAGAAAAGTATACCAGCTCGTTTTGCAACTTCTTGTTTTGTTGCATAGCATACTTCTTCTCCTCAGTCAACTTCGAAATCATTGTCTCCTCCTAGGGAACCAGAAAATCTGGTTGAGCTACTAAAAGACAAGATAAACAGTATAGTCTAACTTTTGCACAGAAGAATATTAGTCTGGCATCATATCACATGATTTTCCCAGCATTTAAATGGGCAGCCATCAGAATATATTATTAAATAAATGTTCTATCATTGATGGTGAGACAAGCATAAGCTAATAATAAGAAAGAAAATTATAAAAAAAAGAAAGACTCCTTATCAAGAAGAAAAAAAGAGAAGAACAAATTCAAAATTATTTTCATAACAAGAAAGTTCTCTTTTCTTTCACAAAAAAAGGGAGATCAATGGATCATTCCTATGTTCATTAAATATTTTCAAACTCTATACTCTTTCCAAAATTTGTGATTTAGTTGTTACTGAGGTAAAGTGGAACATTTTTGGATTTATCCATTTTTATATGGAGTTATTTCAGTGAAGTTTGAGACAGAAGCATGTTGGATGTTTCTGTAGACATGTTCAACAAATTAGCAGACTTGTCATAATCTATGTTTGATAATGTTATCATATGGTGTGAAAGACATCTATGTTATCTACAATAAGGCTTAATGAGGTGTTGAATATTGGCTAAATTTACATATTTTGGATATTTGACTTTCTATGTATGTGAATAATCTTATTAGGCTCTCATATGCATTTGAAGTACTTTAGTATGAAGTGAACTATGATGAGAGAATTTTAGCATATCCATGTTCAACAATGCCAAACAGAGTCTATTTTGATTGTTTTGTTTAGGTGCCTTTAGGTAGGATATTAAGTGATGGAATAAGGACTTATCTCATAATAATTTGCAAAAAAAAATCAGTTTAGGAAAATATAAATGTTATTTATTGATATCAAATAAAAATTGGATGGTTAAAACAGTGAGGAGATCAATCAATACCTTTAAGATTAAAAAAAATTATAAGACAATCGTTAGACCAGTAAAGATTTATGGATTTGATTGTTGTGCAATTGAGAGACAAAATATAAAAAAAGGTTTATATTTTTGAGATTAGTTAGTTGAGTGGATGTATAAAGTTACTAGGGAAGTTACAAAAAGAAATAATTTCATTTGTGAAGAATCATGTGTCATTCGGTAGAGGATAAAAAGTGGGATAATCATTTAAGATGGTATGAACCATCTGCTAAGGAGATCTTCAAATACTATAGTCAGAAGATGTACGAGTTTACTATCGGTCATACAAGGACTAAAACAAGGAGAGGCTAAAAAAACTTCACTAGAAACCATACATAAAGATTTAGATATTCTTAACTTAACCAAATATGATTTTTTGCATATCTTAATGACGACAAAAGATCCATGTAGCCAACCTTAGTAGTTCGACTTTACAGTTTTATTGTTGTTGACCTCCCATTTGATATAATAATAAATAATTTATGCCAAATATGATGCATCTGGTCTAGATTTAAATATGATAACCCTTTTAAATAGAAAATACCTACAATTTAATGGGGAACTCCTTAGAGTAAGCTAAATGATAGTAGATACATTGATTCCATTAACACCCTTTGAACTAGGCTAAAATGGCTGCATATTGATGATATAATAAAAAGGTCCTTTTGTAAATCTTTACTAAACCATGATACGGTATGGAAATGAAAGATTCAACTTAAGCATGAACACTCAGTAAGGGTGTAACTTGATTGCACCAAATAGGCAGTAAACAAAACTTGATTGTAGCATATACAATCACAAACTCATTATGAAGCATTAATTTATATCAAACTCCAATTGAGTGTGAAGGGTATTGTTATTGTATCCGATTAATAGAGTGTTCATCTCAATTTCTGAAAACTTTTGGCACAGGCCACTATTGGTTACTTATTTCTTTCATAGAGACTCAGGGACCACAGAGGTTGTTAGAGCAATAATAAATGAAAGTTGTGATATTAAAAAAGGGCTTGCCTGATAGCTCTTCTGCAGAAAGCAGAACCGATGAATGTAGGAAAAGCCACTGAATGTTCTGAGATATAATAATTGAAAATCAGTGATTAAAACCATCCACTCTCTGCCAGGAATCCTCATCCAACTCATTTCACTCTATGAAAAATTCTCTACCTCATTGTCTACTACTTCATCTGCCTTTCTTGAAGCCTTTGACTGTCATGACCACATCCTAGTGACTCTCGTTCGAACTACTAGTTTCCTCTTGTACCCTTAACCTCTTTCCTAGGTAGATCCTCCCTGCAGTTCCTCCCAATTCAACAGTGCTAGCTATTGTCCTCTAAAGCTCCTCTTTAATTTCCTTTATATTCCCGAAATCCAAATTCTAATCCTAAGTTATGAAAAATTACATGACAAAGGGACAAAAACAACAAAAAATTAATGTGCCAATACAACAAATCCGTTAGTACACTATAGCTACATCACAAATATATATCAACGGCATTAGACAATATATGTTTAATATGTAGAATCATGAATTATGATCATCTTATAGCATGCAATTGTCCATTAGAATGAATAGAAACACAAGCAACTACAGTTTGCTCAGAAACAAAGAAGCTAAAAGACTTGGCCTGTTTATTGGGTTAGAAATCAATTATTCTGGATTTGTACTACAATAAGATATAAAATTTATAATTTAATGTCCAATTATGCTAACAAGTCATACATTTGATTACCCAATAGTTAGAGACCCAGAATTACTAAAAAAACTTTAGTTTATTATGTATTTATAAAAATGGAACACAAATGTGCAATTTTCAAGGAGTGTGTATATTTGTTTTGGCCAAAGTCCCCACCCAAGTTAACTTTAAAGGGTTTGTGATGGTTTTTTGAACTTGAGCATAGAAATCATTGAACAAAGCAGTGAGTTTTCTACTTTTATTTCCTATTTAAAACAATAGTGTCAATATTTCTCTATCATGTGAAAGATGTGAGTTTTCTACTTATAGCTAAGGAACTTGTATCAAGCAAATATAGAATACAACATATATAAAATCACCTCCTGAGATCCATCGCTAGGAGCTTCTTCTAAGGATCTCGATACCTGAAATGATTTCCACTTTTGTGTTAGTAACACCCAAGCTCAGAAAACAACTAACCAAGAAGACTAATTGCAATCTCCAAAAATGACTAGTTAGAGATGAGGATGGGCTTACAGCATCAAACAAGGTTGAACTCTGAGTTTTATTCTCTAGCATGGATGACCGTGGGGAAATTCCTTCCTCTGATTCCTCAGGAACTGGTGAGGGAGGATTAGCAGGCATATAAACAACCCGTAGCTTAAA
This sequence comes from Musa balbisiana, assembly GCA_004837865.1. Classification (NCBI taxonomy): domain Eukaryota; kingdom Viridiplantae; phylum Streptophyta; class Magnoliopsida; order Zingiberales; family Musaceae; genus Musa; species Musa balbisiana. The sequence goes on along the minus strand of CM017194.1, from coordinate 31,082,716 downwards.
CTCCTCAACAACTTTGTCAGGTGCTTTGTTGAACTAAAAATTTAATATGATCATCAATGCCCATGATATCCTTAGGGTTCAGAAGGAAATCAAGAATTATCATAACATGCTACCATTTCGGCAGTAATGTCCTTGGTTGTTGCTCCATCATTTGCAATAACACTCTGGATAAGAAACTTGTCTTTGCTTTGATAATCAGGTGGAGCTTCCTTCTGAGCTTGCATTGTCACTGAGAATGCAGAAAATAATAGCAAAATTAAGCTTCAATGGTCGATAAGGAGTGTGACTTAACAATTAGATTCAAGAATTTAACACACGATTTCACCTGTTATGGTAATTGCGGACCTGGGCTGAACAATTCCCATGTTTGGGCGCACGCTATATTTCTTTGGGCTTGTTGTTTTAACCTAATAATAATAATTATATGGAAATCACCCACACATAAACAATTAGTCCTATAACCCTAGCAACGTAAACACAAACGTATATATCTGAACAACAAAGATCAGGTAGAAATCAAGGAAAGAACGAGCTGAGATAACCTTGAAAGCTACATAGTTATCTGTTTTGTTGGTCAGCTGCATGCAACAAGAGCTCTGCCTTTTCACTTCGACTTCGCGAGATAATCGTGTCGGCAGTCGTACACAATCAAACATCATCAGGATCAAGAATTCGATGCCAGCCAGGCAACGTTTGCACGACCAAAAGCCAGAAAACACCAGTCCGGTGCTCATCAAGATCAATAGAATAATACACGAAAACTACAACCTAAAAACCGATCAAGACCGAAACCCTTCAACGTAGACAAAAATCCAATTTCTGATAAACGGGAGCGAAGAGAAAAACAAACCGATTTAGATCATATACGGAAAGACGAGAACATTTACAAGGCAATTTGAGCTCGGAGGGGTGGATCTTGATAAGCCCTCCACTGATCATGATGACAGATTTGGATCGCTGCCGACAAGAGACTGCCTCTTGCTCTTCTTCCCACCTCGATCTCGAAGAAGAGAGGAATGGAACAGACGGATGAAATGCAGAAGAAATGCGACAGAGCGGTACGACTCCTTTCTGCAACAAATAATGGCTTGGTTTTCTTGTTGGTTTATTTTGTTTCGACGGCTGAGGGAGATCGAATCGAACGGCTGGTGATCCCAGGCGGAGTGACGAAGGTGATGGGATCTTCTCCAGTTTCGCCTGTAGTTGCAATTGTTCCGAGAACATATCAAAACCGCTCACCCTTGGCGGGTCCCACGTTTCCAGTTATAATGATTCAGCGTATGCTTTGGATTCGGGTGGAGTGATTGGAGAGGATCCCGACGAGGTGAAGTATGGGAATTGTTGGAATGACCACAACCCAAAAAATCTTCGCGTCGGGAGGAGATGGGAAATGGGAGATTTTATTTTTCCAGAAACATTTTGGGCTTGTCAACTCATCGACCTACGCATCATTACTCGGGTATCATTCGCTGGTTCACCTTGTTACCCAACGACAAGGCAGGTAGCTCGATGGGTAACATATGGAAAGGGAAGCAGTCGATGTAAACGAAACCCAATATTCCAAGCTGGAATCAACGTCGGGTAGTGTTGCGTGCTCGTCTGTGAGCTGGTTGAGTCCTGAAGCCTGTACCGATGACACCACCCAAAGTACGTCTCACAAATCCTAAATTGCGTGTCCCACGAAAGGGGTGTGCAGCATCATCACCCGTGGCCCCCACAGATCAAGCTTTTGAGAAAGCGCCACATCATATGAGAGGGCGTTGGGGATCGATCTCAGGTAAGCAAAACTTCATCCAAGTTAAATAAGAGACAGGAGCGAGTCTTAGGCTTGGGTATGACCCTTTAAATTATCCTCCCTCCTCATCTATCACTCTCATTTTCACTCTTTCTCTTACTATTTATTTAATCTTTCTAACTTAAGATTAGTGAAAATCACCTTTTTGATTTGGATAAAAGAAAAATTAGAATTTGGAATATGATGTAATTTCTCCTTATTGAAGCTATTTAACTTCTCTCCATATTTTATTTATTATTTTATATAATTAGAGGCTTATTAATGCATATTTATGATGATTATACGTGACTAAAATCATTCTTTTAGGTTTTGAATTAATTAGGTTCATTCTCTTACATTTAGACCTAAATTAGGGGTGTTATGGTCTAATCACATCTTATCATATATTAAATATGATTAAAGTTTAATCAAAATTAATTAGTGTCATTTTCTTATGTCTCGACCCAATTAAGATCTAATTAACAAAGCTTAGATGCACTATATTTTTATATAAATATAACATATATATACCATAAAATTAAGAAAAAAAACTAAAATATATTTTTTTATTTAAGATATTTTTGGTATCCTCTTTCACAACACCAGTATGGATCGATACATAACGATCCCACTAACTATCGATGCGATTGATTAGCACGAGATAATGTTCTTTGTACTATCTAATTCTATATTATCTTTAATGTTATAGAATGGATAACCTATTAAGAAATTTCTTTCTTTCATTTATCTTTGCAAAAAAAAAAACAGAATGATGGGATGAAGGATGAACAGTTCCAAAGAAATATTTGTAGCTTTCATACGTAGATGTCCAGTCAATTTGTATGGACCTCACTTGATTCTATCGATCGAATTTATGTTTATGTTTGTTAAAAGTTTAATGTGGTGGATCAAGAGTTGGTATGCCTCAATCCTATCCTGAACGTGCAAGATTATCTTGAAAAATTTTCTCGAGGGTGAGAGATAGAGCCAACGATGGTTGTTCCAAGATAGTCTTTGTACTTCGAAAGTTATCTTAAGATAGGGCTTGGGTGAGCTTCATCTCTTCGATACTCGGTTACTAACTTGATCATCTTCTATATCAGGATAGATGTTCCATTGTCTTTCATGTCAATTCTTAGTGGATCACGATTGATATCAAAATATATTTATAACATCCCTGATTAGTCCCACATCGGAAATGGGTAAGATTGAAATTGACTTATAAAAATATGATGAGTATATTATTATAAACTTCAGTTTAAATATTTTAGTCATTGAATAAATACGTTGTTTGAGTCGAAATTTAAGAGGATGGTAGCTACATATATATTAGACTCTTCCATACTAGAAATGGAATTGAGATTGAAGTCTATTTTAATTCAGAAACTGTTTTCCTCTCTATTTTAATTTGTATGATCCCCTTCTCTGCCTTACTCATTAACTCATATACCGTAAGCTAACTTTGGTTTGAGTTGCAGTCTATTACAAATTCAACATTGTAAGACGAGTATATTTGAATACAGACCCATTCAATGATCAAATTGGTAATTACAAAGAAAAATGATGCAGGATGTGAAGAGTTCAGAGATTTGCATGTGAATTAGTAACTCTAATCCTTTTCATAAAGAGTTTTAGTAATCCGTAGGATTGGTTTGGTAGAATTGTCGAGCATTACTTAGACACAAGGACTCAATAACCTGATCATCGTGGCCCACTGTTTGAGTAATGACGTGATGTGTCATCGAGTGATTGGAAGATACATATTTTTCGTTTAAATCTGTCTCGGATTTTATGTAACACTTAGCTATTTACGTGTAATATTAAATAAATGAGAACAAGCATCTGACTTTGCTTGAAGATTGCATCCAGTTCGGGACTTCAATTATGTGCTTTTATTAATATTCTACTTCAATTCATATATATATATATATATATATATATCATTGAAATAGAAGTCACGTTTTAATCTCTTCCCCCATAAGAACAACATGCTCAAGAAAATAAGGAAAGAGCAAAACTATTTACTTCGAGGACGAATTTTATATTATGGGAATCCAAATCCAATATTGGCATTCGAACTCGACCCAAAATATACTTTTGAATTTGAATATATTTCAAACCTGATTAGAAGGTAATTAAATCTGATTTAGACTGATCGAATGAATGCAGTAAAATATATATTTCGATCTGCCTTATTTGTAGGGGAAATGTAAGAGAATGTCAATACTGTAAATTTACCAACGTTGATTCCCACCACCGCATACAACCCTTCTTCACCTCTCTTCGTCCATCTCATTTGCTTGCCGCTGGCCACCTCCGTTTACGTTGCCGTTGCCGTTGCCATCGCTGTCAAATGTCCTCCGGCTGGATGAAGTCGCTTCGATGCAGATCTAACGACGTCGACGACGTCGTTTGCCCCCTCGCGCCGTCGTCTTCGTCTGCCAAGAAGTGGCCGCTCCTTCCCTCCTTATTGCTCTCCTGCGCCGACTCCTCTTCTCACGCTCCTAACGACGTCCTCCCGAAACGCCCCTCCGCCGCTTCCTCCCGAACGCCGAAACCCAAGCCGAGACCCCGCCCGCAAGTCTCCGCCCCGCCTCCCTCCCCGGCCACGGCGGTGGCGCCCGCTGGCCCGTTCCCGTCTTTGGTGGAGCTGCCGCCCGGCCACCCCTCGCGCCGGGTGGTGGAGATCATCTTCGGGTCGCGATGGTGTTCCGGCGAAGGGCGCGCCTCCGGGGCCGACGCCTTCCCCGGAACGATCGAGATGCTCTTCCGGGTCCACAACCCGGGCCGGAGCGTCGCCCGGTTCGAGGAATACCGCGCAGCCGTCCGTTCCCGCGCCGCCCGGTCCGACGACGCGCGGTGCGCAGCCGACGGGAACGAGATGATGCGGTTCCAGTGCCGCCCTCCCGCCTCGGCCGGCGAGGTGTTCGACGGCGGAGTGGCGTGGTCGCCGGCGGAGGGGATACGTACATTCGCGGGGAGCGGCGGGGCCCACGAGAGCGGGGGCGGCGGCGGGGCCGGGCGGCGGGCGATGCTGGTGTGCCGGGTCATCGCGGGCCGGGTCCGGGCCGAGTCGGACCCCGAGTCCGCGGGCGACTCGGTGAGTTTGGGCGAAGGTGAGCTTCTGGTGTTCGATCCCCGCGCTGTGCTGCCGTGTTTTCTAATTATCTATAAGCTTTAAACTTGACTTTGCCTAATCTGATATTACAATTTCAATTAACATCTATAATATTTTTGTGTTCTTAAAATAGTTCTATTTGATTGCATGTAAAATTCTCCGTTGCAAGAAATTAATTTTTTATATTTTTTATACTTTGGTTTGTTTAGTTTCATTAAAAACATTTGAACTCATGTGGGAATGATTTAGTTTTCTTTATAATTCATTTATTTTCCTTCCTCCAAAACAGTGTTATATTTAGAATTGGACATTATCACATATATGTAGAATTAACGATGATGTATTGGAGATCTTCATTTTATTTGGACCATTAATTCGTAAAGATTGAAGTTGAGGGTTTCCATCATACTTTTATTGCTTGATATGTACAAGATAAAGACCAATGACCTAAAAGCCAACGTATTCTTTGCTTGTGAGATTACAAGTGACAGCAACCTTTTGTTCTATTAATTCTGGGGAGAAGGCCGATTTAATAGGTTCATTCAAGAGTTGAGTTCAGTGCTCCATTTCTGCATGCTTGTGGTCCAAATCGAGAAAGCAGTCATCTGCATACCTTCAATTGTCACTGCACTGCCAAGATTGTACTTGTGGAGGACCAGAATAAAGATGAGGTAAAAAGACATGCAAGAGTCTGTTCTAATAACTAGTGATACATAAGATCCATGTAAAAATGCTAGCAGTGTTTTATCTGTGATAGATAAGTTGTTCGTATGGTCCAATCAACCATACAAAATTAGGATTATTATGTCTTAAATATTAGTATAAAACATGTTTAGTTACGTGCGGGTATGAGTACATAACTGGAGAGTGTTGAAGTATTTAGTCTGTTTGAAATGGGGAGGAGAAAGTCCTCTTGAACTTTACTTTTGTTCACTGCATCATAATTATGTTTGATGTTTGTAACAATATCAATTACATTTACTCGTGTTTTAGGAAATAATATTCAGTATTATGTTTGTTGAATGCCAACCAATATGATTACTAACTGCATCACAATTAACTAAGGTCCGAGAGATAAATATGTGCCTAATTGCCCCGATGGTATCGACTATTATTTGATTCTTTATTAAGGGGTAAGTTTTGACGTTCTTTATGTATTAGGGGATTGACGATTAAGTTAATTTTAATTTTTTTAAGTGAAAAAGATTCATAAGAAATTTGAGTATTCAAATTAAATTTGATGAGTTCTTTAATACATACTTTGAGAAGCACTCTTTTAATTATCACTGATTATATTATGAGGTTATGCCAGTAGAGATTTTATGTTCATTTTAACCTATGCGGATGTATCAAACATAAGAAGGTACTTTGATCATATCGAGCACTTTAGATATTCTTTTTTATTGGTTGAGATACGAAGCACTCGATAGAAGATGACATCTTGGCTTCAACAAGCGTTTTAGGCGTAAGTACTATTTATTAATTTTAACTCAAATGGATGTTTAATTCAATGGTAAGGAGTTCTCTAAGTGAGAGATGTGTTCAATTTCCTTAGTGATTTTATAAATCTTTTTTTTTTCTTTGCTTGTTAAGGTAAAGCATTTCTGCTCCATTGAGTGAGATTTCTTTTCTTTGGCATGTTTGTTGAGGCTGCCTATTTTTGCTTGACATGATAAGGTTGATATTTCTATCGAACATAGTAATATGAGGGAGATACATTATATCTATCAATGATGAGATCTTTTACATGACAAGATCTACTATAACGAAAAAATCTTTGAAAGATCCTTCTACTTGTTTTTTAAATTAATAGAGGTACGTAGGGAAGATCTTTGAGAGGATCTTTCTACACGACTTTCAAATAAAGCATGAGAAGATCTTTAAGATATTTGAAGATCTTATGGTTGGATATTTCTAAACGATATGGTTATGTCGGATTCTTTTATCTTAAAAAATAAATTACGTCAATATGTAGTAGATTTGAAAACTAATTGATGGCATGACTGACCTAAGGATGAGACTTTCTTGAAGATATGAATAGCTTTAGTCATCTTGAAGAATATAATCATTTTGAGGATATAGTTCACTCTAGGTAATTATTATTTTAAGAGTATAATCAACTCAAGGATACAACCTTCTTAAAGAATACAATGGATGTAACTAACTTTAACTATCTTAAAGAATACAATCATTTTGAAAACACAATCCGACTTGTCTTGAAAGATGTGGTTATTTTAAGATATGATCGACTTGAGGATATGATTATTTTAAAGAATACAATCATTTTGAAGATATAATAAACCTGAGAATACACAACTATGTTGAAAAATGTGATTGTTTTAAAGATATGGCTATTTTGAATGATGCAATCATTATAAGATTACAATGAAATCAAGGATATGATCATCTTCATAGTTATTTCTAAGATATAGCCTACTCAAAGATGATTTAGCCAATGACAACTTAAAAGATGAAAGTGAATTGAGTACAATGCATAGGTATGATCAACTTCAAGATATGTTAACTTGATATGATCAACTTCAAGATATGTTAACTCGAGGGCACGAGTATCTTAAGAAAAAAGTTAATTTGAAGATATGATCGACTTGAGGGTGTGACTTTTGTAAGGACACAATCATTTTGATGACATGGTGTAACCTTTGTAAGGACACAATCATTTTGATGACATGACCAACTTTGAGAAGCAATCCAGAATTTAGAAGGAGATTAAGCTTTAACGTAGAATTTTCTTAAATAATATTAATGTCCATTATAATGTCGGCTAAGAGTTACAATCGAAGGGATTTATATGTTCAACTAATAATTAAACAGATAAGCACGAATTTTGCCTTGCACATTAATCCCCAATTGTCTTTGGACACCATCACCTATGTAAATAGGAAACTCTAAGCATAATCCTGATGTAAGAAAACTAGTGAATGATTCTTGTGCTTGTGGGAGAAGACTGAAGTGTGATCCCAGGAGGGATTTGTGATTACAACATGCTGCAGTAACTCCAAATCTTCCATACGTTGAATTCATATAGTTCATGTGGATTATCTTTCTCGAATTGCATTCCTGGAGATCTTCAATTTGGCATCACAGTCTATCAAAATCAATTGCATCAGTCAAAAGACCAGTTCTTATTTCTCAATCTTCAACTCAATAACAGTTGCAGAACTAGTAGAAGTATCAGCTGGTCCTGATACAACCAAAAACAATTCCTTTGCATTGGAAACCTCTTTGATCTCAAATATCTCAATTGCATTACTCCAGAATTCTGGTGTAGAAGCGAGGAAAAAGAGAGTAACACATCCCAGTAAACCAATCAAATCTTATTGCCACAGGAAAGAACACAGGCAGCTTCATCTATGAGAGTCGCAGTGAAATCCTCCAAAATACAGTATCGTGAACTCGCTTCGGTAAGATGAGAGAATAACACCATCAGTGGGACTCCACCAGTACGTATAAGGGTTTGCCGTTTAACCTCCCTCGGCCCTGCAGAGCAAGTTAGATTCCACTGTTATGTTTGCTGCTTGAGTTGACATATTGTGCCAAAAGCCACTTGGAAGCAATCGTGTAGGTTTGTTTCTAAGATACATGATGAAACATTGACAGATATTATAGCAACTGAAATCAGTCTTCATCAAACTAAGGTTTTACCGATACGTAAATACTCAATATGAATGATCCTAGCTAGTGTTCAGCGTCCACACATGCGAGGCCGGAATAGCATGGTCGAAAACGTTGAAGATGATCGGTGTCTCATAAAGTATTCTGATAGAACTTACGACAATTGACACCGTTTTCCTTTCCATCCAAGAACGATAGATGAACATTTACAAAATTTACTCAAAAATTTACATCAGTCGCTATGGAGCATCAAGTGATTGTCATGGAGCTTCTCAAAGTGTGGCATTTTGAGTTGCACTTTGTATACTATGGATAATATACTTTTAAAGGTTTACTTATGATTTAGAGTAATCGACATTTTTAATTCCTTCTTGTGGATCTCAAGTGATTAAATCCACCTTTGGTTTATGCATCTGATACTCTACACACTTGGATGTGGGCAGATTAAAGAAGGAAAAAATAAAAAAGAGTAATAATGCTTTACGTCGAAAAATCATAAAACACAACACTGACTATAATGCACAATATGTAAAAACTTAAAAACAAAGATGATGTTCATAAGTACCTCTCACTTTTTAACAAGACAACATAAAATGAATGATGGTGAAGTTTAAAGATAAAACCATTGATTTGGATCCGAAGTTCTATGCCAATGAAGTTGCTTATGTTGAGCTTAATGGAAAAGTGCAAAAGCTTCAGGTAATATGATTTTCTCATTTTGCTTTAAATGTAGATCAATCGAACAATTTGGAGCTTTTCTGATAAATGTTCACACAAATTAGTGCATTTATGTGATGTATTGTTGGAGAATGCTTGTAACACTAATGTAACTTCGACAAGAGAACAGCACATTGAAATCGCGGCAGTAAAACTTGAAATATATCGATAAAGAAACAGATGAAGTGAAAGTATATAGTAACAGGAATAGCATGTAGAACACACCTTGAGTTCTGGAAGTTCAATTACACATGCGCATTCAAGCACCTCAGCCCCAGCCCGCTCTGTGAGGAAGAAGAACATGGGGAGACTAATCATGAGCAGATAGGAAATTTGAATGAAAGACAGCCGGCAACAAGATGCAAAAAATTGATGGTTGATGCAAGACAAAGAGAGTTACTATTATCTACTTCAGCATTGTGCAAAATATGAGACTGTCTGGGTTGTTCTGCCAGATAAATCGGAGTAGAAAGCACCTACCATGACAAATGGATCTTTCAGACAGGTCAGAGCAAGTTCATAGGGTTGAAATTTGTGTTTAATTAAGCACAGCATTCAATAACTTCTGCCAAAGTGGCATGCAAGTGAGTTCTAAAGTATATTTAGTGCATGAAATGCATGTTGTTTATCTTCTTGCAAAACCAAGAGAGTAGCCATTATTTTCCCAATACTCAAACAAGTCCTCAATTCTTGACATTCATAATGTCTTGACATCAATAATCAGCCATTATTTTCCTTAACCTTCAGTTTGCCCACTTACTAACCAGCTGAGCTTCACTCTAAAGCATACTTTGGCAGTAAAAGTGCAGGTATCAACAATGAGCAAGAACTTTGACTTATGTTGGCTGCATTAAAAGAATAAGTAAAACATATTAAAAATGTAATCTTCATCAAGAAAATTTACCTGTCGACGACAAGCTCGAGTAGTTTCTTAGAATTTGTTCACAAGCTTTGTTTAGTTAATTCAGAGTTTTGGGCTACAGATTTAAGCCATAAGAACATACCGAGTAAAGTTATGGCAGCACAAAGAGTTCCACCAGTCGCGATCAAATCATCGACTACTAGAGCTCGTTCACCGGGTTGGACTGCCCCAACATGCATTTCAAGACAATCAGATCCATATTCCAGTATGTAGTTCTCTGAAATCACTTCACCTATGCATTGTACAAGGATCCAAGAATTCAATAAAAGAAGTTAATTTGGTAAATTATATATAAAAATTTAGGCCTAACCCCAGTAATTACGACACACAAGTATATAAATTCTAGAATTCACTCTCCAATCTATACTTATGGGATATGCTAGAATTCATTCTTCAGCTGCAATCACCACTTGAAGTCAACTAGAAGAACATACATAGATTACTGATGCATAAAGGAAAACATGAAATCATGTAATTGCTTTGCAGAGCTCCTGAGTTCATATTATTCCAACTGGAAGCAGCAAATGCTAAGAGCAGGTTGTTTGGTACTAAGTTTGGATGTACCTGGCAACTTTCTTGGCTTTCTTAGTGGGACAAACTTTGCACCGATTGCCAATGCAATTGGAGGACCAAATATGAAGCCTCTAGCCTCAACTCCTATCATAATAGGAAAAAAAATCACCTTAATTTTGCTAAAAAAATAAGAGCATTAAAAAAGATGGAATTTTCCATGCCATAATCATTGTACCAGAAAGCATAAAACATTAAGGTATGTGATCTAAATCATTTCTCGAAAAGAAGAAATCAACCGATATACGTATGCGGAACTTGTCAGAAAAAGTATTAGAAAATTTAAGCCCAATAAAAAACTTTGCAAAATTCCATTCACAGAGACTCTAAGCAGCCAGCAAATTTCACTGTCATTTTCTTGTAACTTGGAATGTTAGAAACACAAGCAAAGGAAATGCTTAGATAAGAATTGAATAACCATTATGACATAACAACTACTTCAGAGCACTGAATTAACTGTTAATTATGGAAAACATAATATAATACTGAACAAATTTATGTAAAGGTGACAAGTAATACTGAAATTGATTGGAGTGACATGTAATAAAATTGGAGCCATAGGGTGCCACACACAACATAAGGTGTGACAAAATTTCAGGCAAATACTAATGAAGGTTGGAGCCATAAGGTGCCAAAGAAAACCATGAATTCTGAACAAATCAATGGTGATGGTATCATTTCTTTCTTTGTTTCTTTTCTGCAAGATTTAATGATGACAATTTTGGTTCAACTCATAAGATGACTCCTTGCTGTTGGGAAGAAGCATGGAATGGCTACTGCAGTTCTCCTAATAAAATGTGACCTTCCTTTCTATGATCAAGTGTCTGTGTTCAAGAAAATTGTGAGATTAACATGGTCATAATAGCAGTTCTTCTTTTCTTTCTTTTTCTTCAACCTTTCCTAAACAGTGTCTAAAGATCCCAACTTGTTTCTGTTCATTTCCAGCAAAGTCTGGGAGGATCAAAGCTCAAAGTAAAGGACCATTACTATGGTACAGATCATCAATGCTTGACCATTTGAGGGGAGGAAATCTCACTATTCCCACCTCCAAAGGCTGCAATTTGAAGCACAGCGTCTAAATGAAGCACTAGTCCCTTAATGTCGTTCAACTCTGCCATCGCGATCGCATCTACCGAAATCTGAACAGCCTAGGAAAAGCACGGACAACAGAGAAATAGAATATCGAGGCCCATAGAACAGTGCCAAAGCTTTCACCATCGAACATCACGGTGTGGACCAGGAAGCGATGTCAGTGTCGATAGGGCCCAACACCACCTCCACAGGCTAGAACAGATTCGGAGAACCGAATCCATGAGCAAGGCAGAGGGTGTCCGCAGCTCTCACAGCTGGGCCACGATAACATGGGGCAAGGCAGTCAAACCAGGCGCCCCTGCCACTGCCGAAAAGGCTCTCGAGAGTCCAGAAAGGATTCAGAAGCATTCTGTAATGGAAATGATGACAGGGAAGGCGAGCCTCCGCCTGTCGATCCACTTTTATCCTCCAATATAGGAAAAGTATAAAGGAAGAAGGACCCACAACCGACATCTCTCACGACATTGATGGGCAACAAGCATTAATGGGAGGAAAGGAAACAAACAATGACCAGCGCGCCAATGAAACGGAGGGAGAACACAGTGGAGAAGAGGCCTTGACATCGCGGAGCCACTGAAGATGGGGAAGTTCAGGGGATTTACCGGCGACGACAGAGATGCCCCTCCCCGTGTACTGCTCCACGAACAAATCCACTGTGTCCTTGAACGCTTTCGGCTCGAGCAGCAGCGTCGTGATGTCTTGGAACATGATCCCTGTAATCCTATATCCATTAGCTGGAGAACTAGAGAAAAGACGTCGGCGTGGCTGATTCAGACAAGCATGGAAACCGCAAAAAGAATCAAATTTGTACGAGAAAACAAGAAAATTTGGCATCAAAATCCAACCTTTTGACAAAATAAAGATTACAAACGACGAAAAAGAGAGCACAAGTACGCAGTCAAAGATATCAAACGAATTAGGGAAGGGGCGGGATAATGCTCTCCAGAAAGCAGAGACATAAAAATCAGATTTTTAATTGGAAAAGAAGGAACAAAAGCCATGCGGTGACACGAAAAAGATCGGAACCAAGAAAGCAAGAGAAAGAACAGGGGTCTGTATGAGCTGACAGCGGCATAAAAATGCAAACTTGCATGGAAAGGCAGCGATAAAGCAATAGAAAAAGCATTGAAACGCAATTTTGATTTGCAGGGAAAGGTGCGACCTTTCTTGGGGAAGTCGGGAACCACGCGAATGGACGAAGCTATGCGTTGAATGCGCGTGTCCTGCTTCTTGTCCTCGCAAACCGCCATCACCTCCACTTGAAGAGGCAACTCTCTCTCTCTCTCTCTCTCTCTCTCTCTATCTTCTCTATAGCATGACAAAGAGAACCGAGCCGCGAGAGAGAGAGAGAGGAGAGAGAGAGGCTGAAGGCTCAAGGGGCAACTATATATCATCCAATGGATATACTATATACATCATCTCTGTCCATATATCTCCTCATGTTGCTCCTTTGAGAAGATAGCAGATGATGGATGACTGTTTCATCTTTACAGTGATAGCTGGCCACCGGTGAAAGGGTTGCTTTCCTTTCCTGCAGGGGTGCACAGTGGTGCAGACTTCTCTATATTTCACCTTTCTGTAGGTTCTTTCCTTCATGACTTAGACATCACAATGAAAGAAACTTATTTGGATGTGCTTTGAGCTAATGAGTTGATTATTTATTTATTTATTAGAACAGCACCCAAACCATCTTACCTAAATTTAAATCATTGTCTCAACCTTCTAAAATGATTTATATACTTATGAAGCAAAATAAAATAAAAAAGTTAATTTTTTTTGGTGTTTGATAATAATTTCTTTAAGAATTTTACCTGAAGAAATTTTTAAGAAATCCCAATGTAAACCAAAACATTTTCCTAATTTCTAATGGAAGAACTTTTGTAGCTGTTGTAGCCATCAATAATATTTTTTTTTTACAAAGAGTAAATAAAAAATATTATAACGTAAAATCTTACGATAAACTGTTAAGATTTTTTATCAATTAATATTAATTTTTATTACCACTAATAATATAATCCATCAAAATCATTTACACAATTATAATTGAGCAATACTATTATCATTGTTATTGTATTATTTTGATTGTTACCATGCACTATCGCTACTATTAATTAGTATCACCATCATAATCAATAATTATCATTATTATTTATTATCACTATTTAGTAAATGTCATCATCAACACCTACAACTATCATTGTCCCTATCGCTCTTATTTCTACATCAACTATCGTCTTAAACCAAAAAGATGTTCACTAATTAGATTACTATCACTCACAAGTTGTAGTATGACAATTATAGATTTGTCACGATATGACAATAATGATAAGCCGTAATATCTCAATTGTTTAGATATACAGTACTACTACATGGATTCTTTTTTCGTTATTAAGTTCTGTGCAAAACAATATCCTTAATCAGATTAGGAGCTTTTAAATTTGTATTATAATTTTTAGCAAAGCATTTCTTGAATACATATTAGTATCTTCTTAGATAGTTCTCTCTCGTTGTATTATTTATCGGAACTACATTTAACCATTAATGAAAGATAATATTTTTTTATCTCTCATTGTATTTTTTTCTTTTCTTTCACGTACATGATTTTGTTGTCACCCAACTTGAAAAGGAATCAGACAAAGATGGTGCAATCCACCAACCCTAAAGGTGGAGAAAGAAGATAGAAGGTAGGCATCTATAAGAAATAGAAAGGGAGATCTCTTAGGTCTCCAACACTCATTTTGATATTGCAAGGTACAGCCTCAAGATCCTCTTCACGTCATTCATCAGCCGGAACAGTGTCAAATCCAATCCTGCAACCACATCTCATCCTTTAAGGGACACTCCATCTTCTCACCCACCAACTTTGCTCCCACCTCCTCATCTCTCATCTGCATTACCACCATTGCCATTCCTAAATGAGCTATGTGAGATAGAATTTTGTGCATTAATCCTTATGGAGCACACAGATTTGCCAATCCTCACATTGTAGGATTTTGAACGTTGGAAGGGTATGAAGTCCATCTTACTAGTCAACGCAACTTTTATTCTCGTGCAAATGGATTTGCTGAAACCATTGACTGCTAATTTTCTTCTTCTTCTTCTTCTTCTTCTTCTTCTTCTTCTTCTTCTTCTTCTTAATTTGTTTGTATTGTAAGGCCACTAATAATGGCGTTTGGCATCTTAATCCTTGTCAGGAAGACAAGAAATGTTAGTCGAAAGATCAACTGTGTAAACCAATGTTGGCACCTCAAAGCATACCCACATGTTGTTTCTCAGGGTTTAAGGAGAAAGGAGAAGGCCCATTTGCAGTAAAGATCACCAATGGAGGATTTAGTGGACAAGAAAGCCTCAGATAAAGCTAATTAACTCCATACTTCCTTTTATCGGGTGCTTATCGGCTATGTAATTAATCATACTGGCCAGATAAGTATCATATACTGTGAACATTGAATCCCGTCTCTAAGATGCTTCTCAAGTACGATGAAAAGAAACTCCAACTTCTGTGTTGAGTTTGTCACCTGACTAATAATTTTGTCATATGAATTCTAAGTTCTGAGACGTAGCTTCACTTTGTCTCACACATAATAGGATCTTTATGCTCATGAATCTTTAGTCACACATTTATCTTGCTATTGAATCCATGTTCCAAACCTTCTGTAATTAAATTTATATGAGGGAAGGATGATAGAAGTTATATATCTATGTATATAATTAGACATTATATACATTGATGTCTCATTCACTTAGATAGATGTGGTACCTCAGTCAAGCTCATAAATCCTCAAAAATGGAATTGCCACATTATGCTATCTGATATCTCCATTTGGATCGCCAAAGATTGTCTTTGATTGCTCAGTTTGTTCCTTGTTATATACACTTCCTTCAGCTTGCATGAACACAACACAGTCGTTCTACTTCGTTTTAGCACCAAACGCTTTCCAAGTTTTCTTGGTTTGGATCTTACGATGGCTCGGAATGCCTTGTTTTAACTTGTTGATTGAGAATGAATCACAAATGCTAGTGGATTTCTTGTTGGTGAGCTAAGTTGTTGTTCAGCGAGTAAACAATGGCTGAGAGCAGCAATGAGCGAATGGATGAGGAAGAACATATAATGGATATCAAGTTACTGAAGTGTCTGAATCCTTTTATGTCATGCTCAGCTATAAACGAAGACAATTGAGGAAGCATATTGTCTACTGCAACCAAAGATCAATTCATAAATGCTTGAAAAGGCTAAGTTTGCAGTAGGATTAGCAGATAAGAGTGTTGCAGACATATCTAAGCACTTAAAACTTTTTGTCCATGAGATCTGCCACCACCCAACCTTTTGCACAGGCATTTACATCCCCCACTGCCCCTGTGTCGTCCATTAGAAGACCAAGAACAAACCCCCAGAGGAGAGGAAGAGGAGAAACCCGAAGGGAAAACTCAGAAGCTGTCTTTGAGAAGAACATCCTCTCCCTCCTAAAAACAAAGAATGACCAAAATAAGCTAAGAGAAAGATTAGGTTTTCTGAGGTTGAGAGATAAATATTATAGCATCTTTCATTTCACTTACCTGCAGCCGAAAGCTGGCCTTCTTCATGAGCTGATCCGGCATCAGACCGAAATGGATGTGCGGAAAGTGAGCCCACTTAGAGCAGAAAATGTAAATTGAGAGTAGAAGTAGTAAGCAAAACCCTAGAAAAGGACGGGTTAAGATAATACGATGAGGGAGAAGGGGGAAGTGTGTTACGTTTTTTGCAGCTGCACTGAAGGCCTCTCTGTGAGTAATGTCGGGATTCACAGCCTTTATGCGTTGGATTTCATCCCTGCAAATAAGAGTCCCCTCATTCCCCTCCTTTAGATTTCAGAAAAAGCTAGTGAAGAAAGTGAGATTTTATAGGCACTGTCAAGTGTTACTGTACTGTCATGACATAATGGTGCTGTCTCCCTTACTTGATAAATCGATTGTATGCGGATGGAATTCTCTGCCTTTTATCCAAAGCTGCAATAAGATTTTGTTATGATGAAAGGTTATCAACAAGCAGGATTAGGTTATGCAGTCGAGGAGAAGGGAGGAGGGAAAAGATGATTCGGATGAGATGCAGTTAATTGGTGGAATGACCTTCTACTAGTAGAAGATCTGAGACTACAAGACAGCCTCCGTTGCTAAGATGTAAGCATGCGAGAGAGAGAGAGAGAGAGAGAGAGACTTACGTTTGTTAAGGACCGGCGTCCGTCGAAGTTTATCATCAATTCCTCTGTTGACTGAAGCCACTAGAGTATTGGTGGTGGTGGTGGTGGTGGTGATGGTGTTCATTGTGGTTGGATCCATTAGTAAGCTTGTAGGTGAGCACGGTATCTCATCCTACACCATCAGACCGCTCATGAAACATCAAGATCGAAAAGAAAGCAGCAAGTAGCTAATATGGTATAAGAACTCCAAGTGGATTCTGTACCGAGAGCTTGTGATGGGGGAGAGTCAGAAAGGAATGGCCAAGTCGGAACTGGTTGACCTCGGGGAAGAGAAGTCCCCTCGCATTGACAGAGAGAAGGTTGGTGCACTTGCCGCACTTCACCGTCACCGTCATGAAAAGACTACTGCGGGGAACGCTCACCTGCCGAAACCCATGAAGAGAATAACAGATGAAGCAGCAGCAAAAACTATAGAGTAAGATTTCGGTACATACCGCGAGAATGGTGTCGCAGAAGTTGCAGTAAGCGTAGCAGAGCTGCTCGGAAGGGGATGACGAGAAGTGGTCAAAAGAAAAGGCGGCTGAGGAGGATGACATGCTCGCTGCTGAGGTTGCTGATGATGATTGAACGGCCTAGGGAGGGCTCTCCCAGAAGGGAATATCTTCCCTTTTATACCTGATCTGATGATGCGATTTGATGTTTGATTGACTGCCGATCCTACAAATATGACCTAGGATCTATCGTTTCTGAATTCAAGAACAGGTGGAGAGAGAAAGAGAGAAGGAGGCTGAGAGTAAAGGGACAAAGAGGCACTAACAGGATGAATGAATGGAATGACAAAAAGGAGGGAGAGAGCTGAGAAGTGAAGGTGGGATGGTGCAGAGGATTAAGCTGAGAGATGGGAAGATATAGGCCAAATGGGAAACCCCACCCGCCTGCAATACCAGACAGATAGCACTGCTGCCCACAAATGAGAGTATGTGCAACAAGGAATAGTAACTCAAACAAGTTCACAAAAAGAATCAAACCAAAATATATTGAATGAGCAATGCCCATTTCAAGAGATCGAATGATATTTTTCTTCGGGAGAACTATTGCAACATCTCATTTTCAGATATAGATTGATCCATAATGGTGGAATTTGGAAGCTTCCCTTTCTGAAGCAATTTTTTCCTTTGCTAAATGCAAAGGAATTGAGAATGACACAAGTAGTCCATCCAAGCATCAGATGGCAGCTGTATTGCTTCCTGCAATCAATCCGATCTCTCTGATATAGATATGATGATGTCCACACTTGGATTCGATGGCTACAAAGGGGATCCGGTCATGCTTCCTTGCAACATGTCGAGGTCGCAAGGCTCCAATGGTGATTGCATGGATCACGTGCAGCGCGGGAGAGAGAGAGTGAGGAAGGAAGCAGTCATCATTCCCAACGGGATGATGAGTCCCTCAAAAGTTCCCAGCGAGGTAAAGAGGCGCAGCAGGGGCGGGGCAGAGTTGGGGGAGCGGAGCGAGAAAGCGACGTATCCATGGCCTTGTTAGCTTTTTCTCACCCAGCACTTGTTTTCGTGGTAACGAGAGAGAGAGAACGCTGTGTTGTTTCTCGGTTCCCTCCTCCTGTCTCCGGGACAATACAGCTCAGATGTAGCTGCAGTACCAGCCGAGTGGAACAGTAGTTGCGCTGTGGGGTGGGCTGCGCCTCCGCTTCCTTCTCCGCCTCCTCAGGGTGATAACTAGCTATGATTTGAAAGAGAGAGAGAGAAGGCTTTTTTACTTGCTATGATTTGACGTTACAGACTCGTCATCAGACAAAAATGAGCAGCAGCCGCAGAAGAAGACAGATCGGATCATCCACTGGTCTCTCTCTCTCTCTCTCAATACCTTACAACCTTGTCCTTCCTCTCTGAGATCCCACCTTTCTCTTCCTTTGAGCTGCTCTAGTTTAGGCAAAGCGATCTGTTTCTCATTCCTCTGCAACCGTCCAAAATTTATGCTCCCTGGCTAGTCCAAAACCACAACTTCCCTTCTCTTTCCTCCCTCGTGATCGAGGAAGCTTTTCTTGCTGTGTTCCCAGTGATCGCCCCTTTCTCTTCCCACACTAAAGCCTGCACTGCCCCCATCCCAGACACGCCTACTATAGCTTTTTACCTTTTGCTCTTGTAGTTTTTTGGACTGTCATGGAGATTCCAAACATTGGCATCTGAACTATCTGCCCGAGCAACTGTCATCCAGATTACAAACACGACCTTAATTAGAACCAACACCAATGATCTGTAGAATGATGCATTATTGAGTCCAATGGAGTTAGGATTGCTGATTCCAAAGACAAGAAGACAACTTTGGCAATCAGGATAACACAAGAGCTTCTGAACATTACATATATTTCCTCAGTGAAGGAAACTATCCCCATATCTTAAATGCATTTATCTTCCTTTTGATGCAAAGTAGTACAACTATATGCAGTAGAGGATTAGAATTTTTTTGTCTTTTATAAGATGCCACACGATGATGTACCTTAATATTCCACAACCCACATGGCAGGCATTATTACTTGGCAAAGAAAGCAGATTAAACTGTTGTACAACCTATTCCTATGAGGGGGCCACCAAGTGGGATCATATACTACAACTTTGTCTTTATTGTCTAATAAGATTCTAAGATCTTATCATAAGAAAATGTGATAATCACTTCGAGAGGGTCGAGATTTATTCACATACTGAAATAATATTTTATTAATTTATTTATTTATTATAAAAAAATAATTACATCATTATTTATAAAATTTCACCCGAAGTATATGAATTCTTAATAATAAATAAATATTAAATAGAGTCAATAAATATTATTCAAAAATTTATAAAATAAAAAGATCGATGAAGACAACACTTAGGTGTTCCTTATAGTGGCTGATAATGATTTTTTTTTTTACCTTTTTAGGTAATTAAGAATGTTGGGTTGAGTTCAATTTTACACGAGGAAGAAACTGTTAAATTATATTATTGTCAAACTATTGATGATTAATTGTTCTCTCTTGAAAAGGATTCCTATGCAATGGTGATTCTTTAAACTTCTTTATGAGTTAACTATTTTTTTCCAGTGTTATAATCATAGTCGATGTCCTTGTTAATATCAAACGAAATTAGACCCACTGTCCACCTCATTATGAGATCTCAAACACCCCAAGCACGAGGACAATATGTATACTAACTTGATCGTTGACCTCGGGGATTCTTGGTCTCAGAGTCAACTTCATCTCGATTTCCTGCTGCTTCCTTCGTTTCTCCTCCTTCCCTTTGTTTATCCCCTTCTCCACCTCTTGTATCTGTTGAGCAACGCAGTCAAGCATGTGTTAGAGTTATATGCCCTACTAAATCAAACTCTTCATAAATAATAACAGGTTTTACTTTTATCACATGAGATGCTCTATTCTTCACAAATCTTAATCGTTGTATGGTTTTCACGTACTGTTATGGATATTATATATAGATAAAGAAAGAAGAAATCACAATTACGTGCATGCTTACGTCCACAGATTGGGTGGCGGGCGGTCGGGAAGCGTGGACGGCGGCGCGGTTCGCTGCTTTGCCGACGGTTCCAATCAGCCTCGCTGCACCGTGGCGGGCAGCCACGCCGACGAGTCTCTCCCTCGCCGTCATACCCATCTTTCGTGTCGATCCGCTGATAAGAGAGCAGGACAGGGAAGAGTGAGTGGAGATTCGAGCGATTGATGGCGGTAGAGGGCGACGGGTGAAGACGGCGCTCACGCTTCAGTAACAACACACGTCGGCAGGCTTGAGAGGAATGTGTTTCCACACGGCATGCATGCATGCAGCCGTTTCACACATGCGGCATACCCTTTCGATAATTTGAAGCATCAGGTACGACCCGATGAGCAATATGTCTGTATGTATATATATGTATATATATATGTATACATATATATGTGTATGTATGTATATATATATATATATGTATGTATATATATATTTGTGATCTGAGTATAATGTTACGCCTGAGGCATGCACCATTCTCCTGTAGAGGATTGATGTGCATAGATGATACAAATACAAATAATGGTTTGGAGGTTTGAGTAAAATTTAAGGGCCATCTCATTCTAATGCTTTCACGTACAGACGACGCGCAAGCGGAACTGGAACCAGACAAAAGTAGCAAGGAATCCACTAGAATGTCCAATATCTGAGACCATCGAAAAAGTCCAAGCTGGAGTCATGAAACAGGGTGTATAGGTATGTGTTTATGGTCGACCAGTGTCTTGAAGCAGATCATATCATTAAAAGAACATCTAAAATTTCAACCATCCCGTCAGCAAAGAAGCTGCTCCATAAATCTAGTGCTGTTGAGCGTCGATACACACCAGAAGCATAAACGAGAAGATTTAGGAAAGATCAGATGGGTGGTATATCTACAGTTTCTGCTAATTTATTCAGCTGATGCGAGCAAAAGGGGCATCGCTCCCTAGATACAAAATTTGCGTCCGCATTGTTTCTAAACCACATTATGCACTGCAGTAATTGTCTAATGCAAACTTGGGCATATGCTGGATATTAATGATATATCCATATTCCTACATGGATACAGCTGAAAGAGTATGATACGGGAAGATT
Organism: Musa balbisiana; assembly: GCA_004837865.1. Classification (NCBI taxonomy): domain Eukaryota; kingdom Viridiplantae; phylum Streptophyta; class Magnoliopsida; order Zingiberales; family Musaceae; genus Musa; species Musa balbisiana. Next base: position 31,061,088 of record CM017194.1, on the reverse strand, counting down.
GACTTCGTTCCGTATAACTAGGAAGAGTAGCAAAAGTCAAACTACAAATGCAGGAGTCACGCATTGATGAACACACTGTTACGAAATAAATGGTTAAAGAAAACCCAATAATTATTACGGTAATCACTAGTCCCTGAATATTGATCATCATGCTTTCTTATAATTCTGCACCTACTTTGTGACAATATGGTCATCTACATGAACAAAAGACAGTTTGTGCCAGAGAGGATGCTGATACAAGGCCGAATTGCCAATGAAATACCACATCCTTATCCAACAAAATCATAAATCTGAATTTGTACCGCAATAAATTTGCTTTACAATCATGAATCTAGTCGGACAAAATAAAAAAAATTTCACCTCTAGTCAGAGAGGATGGATTGGCAATCATAAATCCATAGTATCTCCAAAATTGAGCTACTTGAAATCACAAAAGAATTGACAATAACAAAACTGTACACTGAAAAGAAAGAGAAAAAAAATCCCTGGCAGAAATTGAAGAACTAGCAACCAGAGACAGAAAAGGAGTGCCTATCCACTTAATGCGAAAAGATACGTGGATATATCAACTGTCATCATCTTCAACGGATTCAAGATACAGAATCTCCTTCGCTCCCTTGAGCTGCTGTTCATAGCAAACATTGTTTTTTCTCATGCATTGTGACTGGTACACAGCACATGTAGTGCAAGTTCTTTTTCTCCTACGGTCAAAGCTAATTTCTTCAGCCTTTCATTCAAGATTTAGATCCTGACTGCACTTCATGTAGCATTGATCCTTGGCTCAGAATATATTTCAGTTGTAAACTGCGACTTGGCCTCAACTGAAGTTATATGAGAGTGGAACCATCAGAGTAAATAAGTGAATACTTGCAAACTGCAGAGAACATGTCAACCAGCGCATTAGGTTAACAAATAGACCTATAGTAAAAGATATTGAAACAAAAACTTGTGCCTCCACTCACCAACTGAAATGCACACTTATTTTAATGTATTCAGCCTTATAAACTTGAAAGCATGAGTGGTGGCAACGGTTGCTGTGCTGACTGACACATGTCAGAAGGGCATGCGCTATGCTGACCCATGCTAAGGTGCTAACATTGCACAGACATGCCGATGCTAACTTTTGGCATCTGCTTTTCAAGCACGGTTTCTTGCCATGCCAAAATGTCCATGTTTACATACCACAAATGGCAATCCACTATTTGATTATGATTGTAGATTTCCAATTAAATAATTTTGTTTCGACTTCTTAGAACATAGAGAGAGAATGATAATTTCTTAGACCATAAAGAGAGAATGATAATATACATGGCAAGAGATCCAAACATATCCATAGATGCCATAGAACACTTGTATCATGACCCATTGTTAGAGCAACATGCCACAGTACCCTTAGGGTAAGTCAGCGATATGATAATTCTAATGAAGGTGATTTGCCTTTTTTTTGGCCATGTATGAATCCTGAGTAGACAAAGTCCAATCATGACACAGAAACCAGATGAGTTTGTTGTAACAAATCATATCAGAGTAAATATACAAATTGGTTGATCAAAAGGGATACTTTGGTAATGTTATCACGGTGATAAGAAGCAGGTATACCTCAAAGAATTCTGGTGCAAGAAAAGAAATCCTTCGAACTATTCTTCTCCACCAGCATGTTTCACAGTAAAACACTAAAAGAAGAGATCAACTTTCATCAGCTTGCAACTTTTGAGCCTCCAACTTCTTCAATCTTTAAACTCTTATGCTGAAATATTTCAGAAGTTAAGATTGCTTTGGTGAGATGAAACCAGAAAATATAATCATAAAGCAGTAATGAAGCTGAGAAAACCAGAACTCCCACTACCTTACTCTTCTTGTGCTTGTGATTATCTACAGAATCTTCATTACCATCATGTTTCCTCTTCTGAAAAATTTATTTCAGTAAGCAAAACCATGAAGAACTAGACTGAATGAAATTAAATGCATATACATATACATATACATATACAATTTGCTAAAACATGAAAGAACAAAAAGGGACCTTCTCATGATGCTTCGCTGAATTATCGCCACCAGAATCATGGTGTCCACTTTTATCCTTGTTTTTCTCTTTAGTGCGATCTTTATGGCGATGCTTGTGCTTCTTATGCTCCTTGTCCCTCTCTCTATCTTTGTCCTTGTGTTTTCTGTGCTTCCTCTCCTTGCCTTTAGAATCTCCATTAGATTTCCCAGAAATGGTGGGTATTCCTTTTTCTGACTGCAGAATATAACAGGACCGTTCTTGTAGGAAATAACAATAAAAATATAAATTCCCATTGAGATGACAGGATTCTTACTGAAGGCAAGTCAATAGGAGCTGTGTCTCGCAGCTGAAATGCTTGCCCTAGTATCTCCAAGTCAAATTGTTGAATCTGAGCTGTTGTCTCTCTCAGGTATGGAGCACTCTGAAAGAGCTGACCCAGCTCCATGCCTTCCCCCTTTCGAATTTCTGTCTCTCCTACAACATTGTGGAGATAATGTGTGTCTGAAATCGACGAAGGAAGAGTTCTTTTGCAAAAGAAATCATGGAGTGCTGACAACTTGTACTGCTTTATCAAATCAACAGCACCCGTAAGCTCCCTAGGCCCTGTATGTTCAAACAAATAGTTGAATTTGAATTTTTCAAAGATAAATGCACAAAAAGTCAAATCCACATGAGATTCAAACAATTACTAATGACAATTATGACATCATATTATAGTGATTGCAAAGTCAATTTTCTGCAATTCTTAAGGGAATGACAATCACTACCTACACATGAGTCTAATCAAGGTTGTAGATACTGTTATCGATAGTGGTGTGTTTTTGGTCTCTGATTGAAAATATTGGCGTCAACCGGTATGTGAGGTATGGTCCGCAGTTCAATGGTATTCAAAATCAGTCATTACAGGCACAAGCTTCCATAAATAAGTACCATAAACTTCACAAGTTGAGCTAAGCCGTGTCTCAAATTCCTCATCACATGCAACTGTACAGCTTACGATCATCCAAAACAGAACCAAATGTCCAGACCAATAAGTGGTGTATCTCAGAATCACAAAAAGCAATGTAAGATTGTGCTACACGGTGATGGCCAGTGACATGGGTTTGATAATTGGATGTGACCGGAAGGCATTTAAATCATTTGCACAAACAAATTCTGAACGAGTTTTTATTTTAAAAAAATATTCAACGTCTCATAACAACAGGCCATGATGTTTGGTAATTTTCTTTTGCAGTGATGATAATAGCATTAAGTCACTAATACTTTGTACTGAACATGTTTGTAATCCAAGTTTAATAAATTTGAATAATAATATATACCTGCTTGAATTCCCCTCAATTCAGGAGTATCAAGAAAATCATAATATACGCTTGTGTTAATCTTGATTTCAAAAAATATTTAAAATGATTGCAACAAGGAGGAACTTTTCAAGCTTTGATATAGCTTTATGGGACTGCAATCTGATGCAAGATCATTTTAGTTATTGCTTATTTAAATAAAATTTTATTAGTTTATGGTGTTTTTGCAAATTCCATAAGTTGCCTTATGGCTACGTCTCCAACATTTCTAATTTGGTTTTCTAGATTATTCAAAGTGAAAAAAAAAAGCAAATGAGAAAAAATAGAAGAAACCAACTGGATTGTGATTAAGAACACAAATCTTGATTGGAAATATTCTCTACAAGGAAGCTTCAACTTTCAATCAAACACTGCATAGAAAAGGAAGATTATTCCTTAAATCAAATATGAAAATATATATTCATAAGAGAAGGAAAGTTTTCTTTTGAAATAAGAGAAGGAAAGTTGTAATGCTTGAAATGCCTTAATTTATGGGATGTTTTTTGTATTCTTCCTTATTTCTGTAAAAATAAGTTCAAAAAAATCAGATTATGAAAATTTCCATGCCACTATATTTGATGAACTTTAAAATTGCATGTCTGAACCATTCAAATTTTCAAACAGTTTCCTTTGAGAAATTTACCTCTTCCAAACTTTCCCTTGGAATACATCCTATCATCACTTAGCATATCCATAACTCAACATCTGCAATAAAAAGAATATGTGATTGGACTCAATCTTTCATTGTAGTTCCATCAATTAACAAATACAGTGTTGTAAAACAAGTCCTTGGAACTATATGCTTAACAGAACAAGGATAAATATATGAGGTCACAGTCTAAGAATCATTTTCTAAAGCAAATCTAGGACATGTAAAATCTCTAGAGGTATGTTCGTAACAGAAAAAAGATGAAAAATATCAAGGTCACAATCAAAGAATAACCTACACAACTCATATATAAGAAACTTTAGAAATATTAGAAAAGTGCAAAGAAGATATTATTTAAATGAAGTTCTTTGCTTAAGTAAATTTTGTAAATTAAGGAGCAAAGAACAAGTTTCAAGGAGAAATCTCCACCCACCACTTCAAACATTGTTACTCATGATAGAATCAGCATCTGTCCACATAAATAACTTCCACACTTAAGTACTAAAGTTTCACTTTTATAAATCCTCTCTCTACACCGAATGGCCCCAGCCGCTCAATCCGCTTGACAAACCCAATTGGAACCTGGCCCAGCCCATTTGATTCATGTTGGGCTTGCCTAGGCTTGACCCGAGCCAATTCAAATTATTTTCTTTTATTACAGGTAAAAACAACAGAAATATTTCTCAATTAATTTATAACACAAAAATATAAACAATATTGAATACGGGCATCTTTAATCAGGACCAAACAATATTAAATCTGAACATTTATAAACAGGATTAAACAATATTAAATATGATCATTTATAAAAAAGATTTACAAGATTTTAAACCAATATCCACAATAATCAAATTCAGAACATGAAGACATGAAAATCCATAAAAAAGATTCAAATTTTTATGTCATGCTCCAAAGTCCAAACAGTTAAACTAATGTTAGCAAACAATCTAAATTGACAGAAAAACAGGAAGTTTATAAAAATCTTCGAACAGGGTTTACTTACTTTTTTAAAATTTAAACAATGAACTAAATCTAAAACATCCATCATACCCCTCTTGTTTATATGTTGAAAATTTCAAAGTAATTAACATTAGAAATTCATGGATAATTAAAACATAATATCAATCAAATAATTTTGAATTAAATTAAAGAAAATGTAGGATAACCTACTTAGAGCCGAAGACAACGCAATCCGTCCTCGAGATTGAATTCTTCCCCGACCGAGATGAATGAAAAAGGGAAGGAGTTCAACGATATAAATAAGGGAATGAGGAGGCCTTTGAAAAAGGTGAGAGATTTCTATGTTTATTTTTGTTTTAATTTTAATTAAAAAATTTATAAAATGCTTTATTTGAGGCTACGAAAATAGGAAGCACTAATTAATCAAAATTCCTAATGAGGATAGATGATTTAGCCCTTAGGAAATAAGTAGCAATATTTTAGTTAAGGAACAAAGGATTAATTGAGGAGGCCACAGTTTTATTTTTTATAATTTGTATGAAAGTGGCAATGAGTAATGTTTGTTATTTATTTGGATGATTAGAAACTTTGATGATTAAGAATTAAATAATTTATTATGGCCCATAATTTAACATAATATAATTATTCTCTTTTTTGAATATATTTTAGACCCTTCCTAATTAGTTACTGGTCTAATTGCATGATGCCTTAGTTCTCCAGCTTTAGAAAGAAGTAACAGCTTTGGCACATGAGTAAGTGACTGCAACCAATGAACCAATAACCCAATACTTGATTCGATCAACACTGATAACTAAAAAGGCCTATTACAAAATTATGATCATAGTCAAGATAATGATTAACAATAATCACAGAAACAAGAACAGCAACAATATAAAGACAATTTGAATAACAAAAGGTGGCATATGCATAAGTAGACAAAAGCATTCAATAAGCTGGCTATACATGGATGCATATGTATACAGTGAGCAATCAAATCATTGAGACATGTTATATACAATATAAGTCTGCATAAAGCCTTATAAGAGACATTCACATGATACACTCCTGTGATCAGCCACATGAAGCAATCAAATCATTCAGACATTCGTCTGTAAACAATATAGGTTTGCATAAAGCCTTAAAAGAGACATTCACATGAGAAACTCCCATGACCAGACACATGAATGACATTTCAGATTGCCATTCCTTACGAGAATACCCTATTCTCTCTCTATTTCAGCTTCCTATGTTTTAACTGTTAAAGACTATCCAATACAGTTTATCATGGCTTACTTAAATACTGAACATTGGGCCCAAAACCAAAAAACCATCAGGGTTACATTGTTTCTATATTATCTATATATTTCCCTGAGTAAATAGTGATCTACTCAGTTTTTGCTGTCAGTTACTAAATCACATCAATGAAATGAGAAAGAACTCACAATATTCAGTAATAGATAAGCTTTCATGCTTCTACTATTTCTCATGGCTAATCTTCGACATCCATCAATGAGTACTCAAGAGTCCTCCTTTAGGAGTACACCAAGAAACCTATACAGAATGTTATGATATGCCTTCTCTAAATTCTATTTTTCATATTCATCACCGTACCAATACATCTTATTCTCCTCCTCTTTTTTCCTATTCCTTCACCAAAAAAACCAGAAAAATAGCAACACTGTACATGGGCCGGTCTGGGTCCGATATCCAAAATTGAATTCCCTGGTACCAACCTCTATAGTGATATATGCTTCAGCCAGGCCAACCTATTCGCATATGCTAAGTGGCGTTCTGTGTACAAACAACTTATATGTGTACCTTTGACGAGAAAATTAAGTGGATTTGCATAGATCTCATAAGCTACCAATGTTAACTGAGTAAGTTATTGTTTCACATAAAAACTCATACAAACAAAATTAGAAAACAGCACAATCAATTAATTCCACCACAAAAGATGTGAATCAGATCAAACAAAGGCTAAAACATACCAACGACTTTTTCCATTCAGTAACTGACGAAAGTAATACCACAACCAAGGCTTTCCATTAAGATCCGTATATTGGACACGTTATCAGACTGAAACCTAGTAAGCGTGAAAAGATTCTAATATCGACAGCCTAGAAGAATGTTTCTTTCCGTCTCTTGTGTATGGCCCCTTACACGCACGCCCGCACATAAAAGGCGGGTAAAAGAATGGAAAGACGAAAAGGTTTCTTGGAGGGATCAAGAAACAAGAACCAAGAAAGATCTACCGAATTAGATGTTGCAGAAACGGACCTGATTGATTTTGATCCGCGAGCACGAGCCAACCCTCTTTCGGATCACCGCGAAGAGAAAACACGGGTTCGCACGAAGTGGGACGAGGAGCCGGGTACTTCGTTGCTCGACTCCGGGCCACCCGAGGCGGACGGGGAAAGGTGAACGGCGGCAGTGGCGGCGGCGACGAGGGAGAAGAATGGATGAGGTCGGGTGTCGAAGGAGAAGCGGGGCGAGAAGACGGATCAGAGAGACAAGCTAGGGTTGAGGCCGATCCGGCTCCTAAGTACACGGAAAATGAGCTCACTGTAGGAACAATACATGTACGACAGGATGAATGGCTTGTAAATGCTAGAGGGTTTATATAAACCTTTTTCTTCCCGATAGAATAAGTGGGAAGAACATATAATGCTTTTACGGGCCCACAGCACTTGGATTCCTGCGTTCTTCGGGGCCAAGTCACACTTGAAACTTGCGATGGATGGCATCGGACTCGTATTTGTGGCTTCCATCAAACCCTGATGTGTTTTCAACAGTGATTCGGCCAGCGATGGGGGTGCGTACCACTGCTGGGGCCTGCGGGTCTTAGGCACTTGCCATATAATCAAAAAAAGAAAACAAAAAAGAAGTTGCCTGTAAAAACTGTCTATATTCAATTTTTTTATTATCTGGGATGGTTTTTATCCGAAACAATGAAAAGGATTAGATCGTATAAGAATGATAACTATGTTATATATTGATGATTTAGATTTTAGATCGTGACGTATCCTCAAAATGTTTTTATTGTATGCCTCTTATCGTGATTCGATGTATGGAAAAAATTTAGATATGATATCTTATTCGATAGGCTATCGATTAGATCACCTACTATATGAATATATATATTATTTTGTAATAGTAGATTATTCGGTGGTTATTTTAAGATCGATGATAAATACATCATTTTTTAACAATGTTTTGTAATCATACTCCTCTACCTTAATCGAGAGGATTTTGGTATGATGTTTCATGATAAATTTGTTCATGTTATCATAATATGATGTTTCATGGCTAAATTCTTCGCATCATATACGAGGATATTTTATGATCAAATTTAATTGTTTTATCATAGTATAATGCTTTATAGTTGGATTTCATCATGTTGTTGTAAATGATGTTTCGTAGTTATTTTTGTGAATATAGTGTGACGTTTTATAATCAGATTTGGTCATGTTCTTATAATGTGATGTTTTATGGTAAGATTCAACCATATAATCATAGTAAGATACTTATGTTGAATTCTACAATTTGATGATGAAATAATTAATAAATATGAGGAGTTAGTGTATTTTTGAGATAAATGATACATAAAATATTTCAATTAAAAGATTTGGAGTATCAAAAATCAAATGTCGAGCAAAAAAATTATTCATTGTACTAAAATATCATCGTGCTAATAGTTGAGTCACAAAATCAATCATCACGCTAATAGTTCATCGAGCCAGAAAATTGATTGATGTGCAAAAAATTAAGCATCATAGAGCATAGGACAATGTGATGAAAGATTCGATGACATGATCAAAATTTTCTATGTAGCATCATCAAATAAAAGTCTTTTACTGAGGCAACCATTAGGCTAGTTAGGCTAGCTTTATATTTAGTCAAACTTTGACCCTTCGAAGGCTAAACACATAGCTTAACGTTGCTTATCGTCGGTGGTGATACTATATGAGTCGCACGATAATATCATTGGCGCTTCGTCAATATTGTTTACGGTGGTATTACTTAGAATGGTCATTGTATCATTAATGATAGTGGCAGTGCCTTTCATGTCAATGTTTTTGACTCTATGTCAAAAGTTAGTAAACACCGGAGACTTAGGTGGTTCAAAGAGAAATTCGAGGTTTAAAGAGAGAATAATATAGCTTAGAGCCTGAATACTTCTATGGATGTAATGGACTAATACTATACTAAACAATGTAAGAAATATTTTGATTATGGATTTGGGTAACTAAGAGGGTCGAGTCGAATAATCAAGTATTATGATAGGTGATTATCATACCAAAAAATTGAATATCAAACCGGATGAATAATAAATATTTTGGGAGATCAAACATGTGTTAAAGGATCAAATATAATATTAGAAAATTAAATGTTGTGATAAAGTTGATATGCTGGAGGACTGTATAATTTTTTTGATAATAATACTATGTGTTAGAGAATCGGATAAAGTATTGATAGAATAATAGTAATGTTGAAGAAATTCAAATATGATGTCTTATCCGATACATTATCCATTGGATCTCTTGTTATGTAAATGCATACATTGTTTTGTAACTGAAGGTTGTTCCATGGTTACTTTAAGATTGATGATAAATATATTATTTTTTAGTAATGTTTTGTGATCATACTTTAATTCGATAGGGTTTCATGATATTTCATAATTGATTTGATCATATTATCATAATATGATGTTTTATGACTAAATTTGATCACATTATGTACGAGGATACTTTATGATTAAATTTAATTATTTTATCATAACACATTATTTTATAGTTAGGATTCGATCGTGTTATTGTAGTATGATGTTTCATGATTGTTTTCATCAATATAGTAAGACCATTTTATCATAGTGTGATGCCTCATAATAAAATAATTAATAAATTCGAGAAACTAATATGTTGCTGAGATAAGTGACACTGTATCAATTGAGTCATCAAATAGTCTTAATTAAAGTAAAAAAAGGCCAAATTCGACAATCATAAAATAAAAGCCCTTTGTGGAGACAACCAATGGACTAGCTTTAAATTTAAGTTAAACTTCGACCATTCGAAGGTTGAATACATAACTTAACACTGTTTATCATCAACTCAGGTGGATAGTGTTACTATACGAGTCACTATCAATATCATTTATGCTTTGTCAATATTATCAATGATTATATTATGATGGTGGTGCTATCATATATGGCAATGGTTGTGCCTCTGGTGTCAAAAGTTAGTAAACACTTAGTAAATTTAATGAGAAATACAAGAAATAATGAGAGAATAATAGCTTAGACTTGTTGAGTCTCGAATATCTCGTCTATGGATTTAATAAACTAATATTATACTAAGCAATACAAGAAATATTTTGACTATAAATTTTGATCGTTAGAGAGTCAGTCAGAAAATCAAACATTATAGTAAATGATTATCATACTAAAAAATTAGATATCGAGGCACATAAATAATCAATATATCAAGGACCAAATATCATATTAAATGTTTCGACATTATGCTAGAGGATCAAATATAATGGTAGAGGAATGGAAGTCATGAGAAATTTGATATGATGGAAGATTATATAATGTATTTAGACAATAATACAATGTCGTAAAGAATCAAACAAAGTATTAGACAATTTGGTATGCCTCAAGCGACATTAATACGACAAGTACCTATGTTTTTTATTTATTTTTATAATTTACTCTATAAATACATCTCTAAGTTGATGAACTGAGATAAGTGTTTCTAAGAGTTCTTGAGCTTAGTAAATCCTCTTTTGTGTTTTAGAAGTTTTATTTTATAAAATAGAGAAGTGTCTTAAGGTTTTCTCCTAATCATTGCAATAGATAAAGTTATAGCAGGTACTTAGATATTCCTCCATTAAAAATAAGATCAAGTAGTGTGAGTCAATAACTTTGAGAAAGAAGGATAAAAATGGATGCAGATAAGATTATCGAATCTCTATAAATCTTTACTGCTTTTGATCGGAGTGTTTTATCATGCTTTTCTTTACTACTTGTGTTTATTTGCTTTAATTAGATTTTATATATTTATCTCTTTACTCAAATAAAATTTCACAATTACTAAAGTTTGTCACCAATTTACTTACTCCTCCTATTGCTATCATCGTGTTAGATCGTAAATGAAAATGCTCATGTTTATTATTTAGTGTTAGGAATATATTATTTAATCTTTTTTTTATTCATACAATCTATTTATTGAGCTTTATGCTGATGTGGCAAAGAGCTTTATTCAGTAAGTACATTTTTGGACAAAAAACACTTAAAATTGATATACTTACATTATTTTCAAAAATTCTTAAAACTGATCTATGTTCAAATTCTATAGGTTTGGTCTTCGTTATTATAGTAAAGTTGTGGGGTCCATTTTGATATAAATAAAAACTCAAGAAAGGTTGTTCATGGTTGGATCTATCTTCGTTGAATAATTCGATGACGTACTAGAATCCATGTACAATCGATTGGATCTTTTGTTACGTAAATGCATATATTATTTTGTAAATGAAGGTTGTTCCATGATTACTTTGAGATTGATGATAAATATATCATTTTTAATAATGTTTTATGATCATACTCTGTCTTAATCCGATAGAGTTCCATGATATTTCATGATCGATTTAATCATATCATCGTAATATGATATTTTATGATTAAATTTGATCACATTATGTACGAGGATATTTTATGATCAAATATGTTTAAATTCATGATTATGTTCAAAAGATGATTTTCGGTATGTTTTCTTTGCACATTTATATTTGATCGTAAGTTAATATGTTCAAATTCTATAGATTTGATATTGGTTATTATAATAAGGTTGTGGGGTCCATTTTGATATAAATAAAAACTTAAGATGTAAAAAACTAAAAATATTATTTCTTTAATTATTTTTATGCCTTTAAAAGATTTTATAATTTAATAATTCTATAAGAATTTTCAATTAATTTTATTTAAAAATATTCATAGAATAGTTGGATATTATTATAAAATAAAGACATGAATTATAGGTTTTTTATTTTTACTCTTTAAGATATTTTTATAATTTTTAGGGTAATTTCAATTTGTTTTATATTATTTTTTATATTTTATTATTATTTTAGTTTGATTTAATTTGCTGTAAAAAATGACCATTTAAAAGTTAAAGAGATTATCCAGAAAGTTATCAAAGATAAATACTTCTTTTTGGCAATAACCACGTCATTCCTTTATCCTGTCGACGTCTTTATCTCTCCCAAGAGCGGAAGCACGCGGAGCGGCGGAGGAGCGTACCAGCAAACCGTGCTACAGTATCGGATCTGGAGGGTCTACCGCGGGGGCGATGGAGGAGAGCTCGTCGGCCGGCGGCGCCGATCGAGGCGGAGGCGATGCCGGAGATTCGCTGCGTAATGCGAGCCAGGGCAAATCCTGCAAGGGCTGCCTGTATTACTCCTCGCTCCTCAAATCGGACTCCAGAAACCCTTTATGTCTTGGCCTCACGAGGCCGCTCGAACATGGTTCGATCCCTTCTTCCTCCCCTCTTTTCTTACCTTGTTTGGATGTTTTGGGAATGATTTTGATCCGTTTTGTGATGCTTCACCCCGTTGGTAGGTTTGTCCGTTCCCTTGCTTAATCATTTAGATTGACGACGGGAAGGGATTAATTTCATCGATTGAGGAAGAAAAATAGGTAAAGTTTTGTACATGTGCTATAAGGAAACGGGGATCAGGATGAGTGTTTCTACGTGATTCCTTAATTTTTAGTATCTGGTCTTAAGATTTTTCTCTTGAAAATGGGGCAATCTGATGAGCTATTGACCATATATAGACCCAGACAATTGATCGCAGTGTATTTGTTTGCCTTTTTTTTTTAGTATATTTGGGTTGTCGGTATCTTGTTGTTTATACAATTAGTTTAGACAAACGACTCCTATATTTAATATAATTTTTTAATAGAAATTTGCAACACGATGTTAAGTGACCAAGAATGCTTTGGATGCTGAAATCATCGGAGGCAGGCAGAGGTTATGACATGTACTTTCTTGGAAGATCTTAAAAAGAAAATTGATAAGAAAACATTATGAAAATTATACAATTTTTATAGGACTAAAGTTATATGCTTGATTTTGCTAATTCAGATGCTTTTTTGCTGGTATTACATGCTAGCACTTCCTTTGATGCATACATCAACAAAATGTCAGGAGATACAGAATTTCACCCCATTTTTCATTTTGAGTGAAAACATAATTTGTGCTTCTCACCTTGTAAACGATGACATACTGCCTTTTGTAAGAGCCTGTCTGTTTTAACCCTCTTTGGTGAATGCGGAACCGCTTTAGATTAACCTGCATCCAGGTAGGAGCTGAATAAACCTTATTTGAAAGAATTACTTCATCACAAGTATATTTGTCATAACTTCTTCTCTATAGGCTCGAAAATGTTTTTTTTTCTCGTGCTCTTGTTCTTGTCAACTTCTTATTCACAAGAGCAAAGTAATTGCATCTCTTTGTCATAATGTGATTGATCAAAATTCAAAATAAAATTACTTTTTATCATCTGATTATGGGAACTAGTAACTTTTTGCATAGAAAATATGGGTGAGCTGATGGATTCTATGGTATTAGTGAGGAATCTAAAAGTTTCTTAGAGAATATGAGTATTCGTGTTGTTTATGAATATTCTTTTAATCTACACAACCAGTTCTTTTATTGCTGACTTTTCTAAGTAACTAATTTTCCAAAAGCATCACCTTCATGACTTAATGTGTCTCCCTGATTACCAGGATAGGAGGCAAAGATTCACCAATGCCTTATTTTCTTGTTTTCTGATGTTTATTCCTTACAGGATAAGTTGTACGTGCCTCAGAATTCTCCTTCTCTTTCAACTTTAAGTTGGTTTCCTTATGCCTTGCTAGAGTGCATGGGGTATTATCTTTATATTATGTTTTCCTACTTTTCTCACAGCCATAAGAACAAAATCAACAAAAAAATGTTTTCGAATATCTGGTTTTGGATGCATCGATTGTTTCACACCATTGCAATCTACTAAGAGCATTCTAGGGACGTGATCTTTTTATTCTTCACATTTGGTATTTCCGTAGTTAATTTGTGCATCTGAGCCAAATAAAAAAAATGCTTGCTTTAGACATGACTGTTTCTTAGGGCCCTACATGCAATTTCAATGTGAATTATGACCTGTGGATTGTGAGAAAAATGGTGCATTTGGGAAATTTAAAGTAAAACTTCCAACAATTCACTTTAAATTAGATTATTTGCCATAGATGTTTCTGCTATGAGAGTTGTAGGTATAACTTCAGCAACTAATTTTTTTTTCTGGGAAATCTACTTTAGGTAATTAAATTTTGAGTACATTTTGTTGAATTTCACTATTTCTCACACTTGAAGTTGTTCAGTAGTTCCTAGCTCCATTGTGGGGGAATCTGAGATGGAAGCTGATAAAGAAGGTCGAAGCCTCTCGGACTTCAGATACGTTTGCGTTGGTCATTCAGTGTTCTTAAACAACAAAGAAAATACCACTGAAAATCAAGAGAATCAAGCAAAGTTGCCTTTTTGTGTGGGCCTTGAGGTCTTTTCGAACTTATATCATCGTGTTTGTTCTTGTTAAAGCTTTTATGAAACTCAATTTAGTTTTCTGTTTCTGATGCGCTTTAGATGTTGATACAAGTACTTCTATGCATTCAATAAGATCAATGCAGAAAATCATCCATTTCAAGTTCTTTTATGCAATAAAGGAGTGATAGGGAAAGCCTGGAATTTGTTTGTGTTGACTGTCATTTGCTTATGTGTTGTTGCTTTTTACTGCTTGCTGCATGTTTTGAGTAACACCTATACAACTATTGGAATCACTATTACAATCATTTCAGTGAATTGGATCCCAGTATGCTGCATATAATACTTTGCTGGTTAGGTTAAAATTAATTACATAAGCTGTTGTATTTGTGCACATGACTAAAGGGGAAGTGAACTGAGGAACCAATATAAGTGGTAATCTAGTAAATTATTTTAGCTTGCACGATTTTATGGAAAACATTTGTGCTAGATGGTTATAATGTCTAGACGCTAGGTGGTTGTCTGGTGGTCGCCTAATGATTAAGGTTGTCCAATTACTGCTGCCATGTAAACAGCACCTGCCTTTGCAACTGTTGCCAAACCGGCAGAGGGGCACCATGACTGTAGTCATCTTATTTACCAACTCCTCTAGCGAAACAATAGTTGATTACATGGAAGATTGAGGAAAAAATGTATATAGATAATAGAACTTTACTAAAAAGTGGTAAAGAATTAAAAGTGCTGTCAGCTAAGAATATCACCATCTCCATTTATTCATTCAGTTTCCGTCATTGGAGCACCATTAGCCATCCACAGGGAGACATTGATGGTAGGTGGAACTCTTAGGGCATAGTTTAAGTGCCAAAATACTTAAGTGCAAGAAAAGAAGTCAAAACATCTTTTATGGTAATGGGTTGGTGAATGTTATCGGGTTAATGAATATTAAATCTCATTAAACTAATCATCACATTTTAATTTGTTTACAAGATTTAGGTTTCTATATTAAATGGGTCAGTCAGTTGCGGCCTAGTGAATTTGATACCATCTCTCTGCATTCATTAAAGGCAATGTGTATGGATGAACTAAAAGGTTTACAGGCTGTCTCAGTTTAGGCTGATTGATGCTTGGACTGTTTTCCTAAAAATGACTATCTTTTACCTTGATAAAACTAAACGAACTGTAGTGTTACGAATTTCAATTCCTGCTTTCCCTCCTCCCTAAAATAATCTTTCTTTGGAATTGATCTTCTTCTCACTTTCCATATTCTGACTTGGGTTACTCATTTTTGACAAATGTGAATGATATATGGCTGCAGTTAATTTATTATCTGATGAAAAATGGTAAAGGAATTTGTTAAGGCTGTTTATGTTTGATGAATAATATGAAGAATAAATGCTTAAATAGAGAATTAGAGAACAGAAAAATATCTGTAAATCTTTTAATTGCAAACTTTGTCAAACAGATGTTCCATTCTAAACATGCAAATCAGACTTTACTTGTTGCAAATGAATTTTAGTATTGGAGGAGAATAAAAAAAAAGAAAGATGTTGTGAAAACTTTTGCTCTGTAAATCCTTGACCAATTTGATGCAAATGTGAAAAATTATATACATAAGAAGACCCTTATACATTTCTCTTTTAGATTCTACCTATTTGAACATTTTGGATTACACTTTCTGACAGAAAATATTTGAAGTTTTTCAAAAGCAGAAACAAGAGCTTAGATCCACATATTCTGCACTGGTTGGATGTGCCTATGTATACGAGCAGTTGTTTCTGTTTGTGTGTTAAGTATAATTTTAGGCAAGGGCAACATGATAGAGGGCAGCCCTTGTTAACATTCTGTGACAAAGTGGTACCTCCCTCTCCTGTGCTCTATGTACACAAACTAGTCACCCTCTTTAGCCAGTCCTCACTTGATCTCGAACATTCTTCGTACCTCCAAGATGCTGAGTGGCTACAGCTGGGATAAGATTCGTAGCTCTCATGTTATTCTAGTTGGCACTTATCGGTGACTATGAGCTCCATATCCTTGAAATTTGACCAAATGTTCAAATATGTTCTGCATTGATGGAAACATGTGTTATCTATCATCTTTTCTGGATTTTCCATATTTGGTAGATCTGCATGTTGTAGTATTTGTAACCTTCTCCATTGCAGGTGACTTCCACCTGCAAATTACTCTTTGCATGAAATGCCTGGTTGTTGATGTTCTAATGATACATTAAATTTTTTTGCAGCTGTTAGTGGATAGGAAAACATCAGCAGCTGAGCATGTGCCCACTCATTTGCACAATAAGGAAGGTAATATAATGCCCCAAGTTGTTTCATATGACTAATCTTTTTTTGAATTGTCATTATTCACAGTTTAGCATTCACATATATGCAACTGTCGTAAATTCATGGAGGCAATCTATTATTGCTTTATGATGCGCTAATAATGAGAATATCGAGCTTAGATTCTTTGTCAAGTCCTTTGGATAAGGGAGATGTTAATTGTTTCTGATAGCTGAATGCTTTTACTGTAAACTATACAAGTAATAGAATGTTGGATGTTCTGCAATTCCTAGAAGCATCTGGGGATATACAAGAATTGATGACATAGTATTCATACTTCCCCAAAATCATCTCCTTATGTTGGTGATGAGCCTTGTTAAGTATGTGGGAGATCATTATACCGTAATACACATCAATTTGCATTCACTAAGCAAAGCAGATTTTGTAAGCATTAAAGCATAAAGGAAAGATTGGATTTTTCATTATACTTTTTTCCGAGTTGAGCATTTTGGTGGTGAATGTTGTATTTTCCGGATCAGCTTGGTTGGGCATTTGACCATCAATTCACCAATCTGTACATTTGAGACCAATTTGGGGTTTTTTATGTCAGGGTAGATTTTGTAATTATGTAAAGCCTTATAGAAATTAGACATTCAATAAGTTGAAGAATATTGCTGAGGGAAATATATGCAAGAGGATATTTTCGAGAAATGACATGATTGATGATCAGAATTTTCCTTCATTCCTTATGAATTATATGGTTATAAATAATAACAAATTACATGAACTGTTGCAGGCCTTGATCTGCTGACGATTACAAGTAGAATGTAATGGAGAATGGCTAATTAGAGCTTTGCCAGGGTCTTTTTCACTTTGACCATTGTTTCTCTAGATGAGACTTTCTGCCCTGATGCTGTTCGATGAAATATATCTATTATGGTTGGTTGTGCAACTTTTTTGTGTGGTAAAATATTTCATCTCTGAACCACGATCAACAGGGGTCCAAAAATTTACAGGTATACTAATGGAAGACAACTCTATGGCTTTTTTTTCCTTCTAATCAACACGTTTCTTGGAGGAACTGGGGTGTTTTTTACCGACACAGAGCTTTTTTTTTTTCAGATAATATGGTTTGGAGTCTGTTCTTGTCAGTCTTCAAATGTTCCTAGCTTCTTTACTTTTGCATTTATGTGGTCTTTACCATTGTGTGGATATAACTTGATGCAGACAAAAAGGCCGTTCTTTTTGGTACATTAGTTGACCAGTGTCTAAAGATGAAATTTGCTAAACTTCATTCATAGATCATCACACATTGAAAATCATCATACATTCGAAGATCTACATTGAAGCATATCCTGCTTTTTTTTTTCAGCATGCCTGGAAAATATCTGTTGTCAAAGTTACCTGTTCAGCATTTTCTGCAGTCACTATTAACAAACCTTCAAGACACCATTGTTTATTCTCAACAAGTGCTTTCCCTAATCTTCCCATATCTTGCTGTGTTGTAAATTGAGGTTAAAAAGTTCATGCCATTCTTTAATTTTATTCCAGAAATATAATCTTTTTTACTAGTTGCTTTTGCAATTTTGCAGTTCCTATTCATTCGCATAGGGAAGAAGCTAAAACGGTACATTCGCCCCAGAAGAACTTCTTTAGCAAGTGTGTTCTTACCCTAATCATGTTATCTAATATTACCAGCTTGTCACATGAAATGACCATAAGCATCCGAGCATATTTTGATGCAGGTTTTCCAGGAGCGCGGGGCTTGTGGCCTCAGGTGTAGTTAAAAACCTCGTCAGAGTGGGTTACTCTATAAAGAATAATTTCGAAGATATACTGTATGATCGCAGGCGTCCCAAGTAAACTCGTATCTAATGCACCTTGTTGTTCTCAATTCACAGTAACACAATAATGTTCGGCGTTATGTTCAGATTTTTATTGTGTAAGATGATGACGATTACACTCGTGACGGAGAGCTGGGGATCGACTCGCCAATGGTAGATTACACTACCTTGTTAGCCATTTGCCAACAATGTCCGGCTACACCTCGTTGAATATTGACAGACTGTTAAAATTATATTTTTTACTTATAAAATCGTTAAAGCAGGTGATGACATGTATTATGTTTTTCATCAATGTAACAGAAACAAATGAGATTTATTTATTTCATCATCAGAACTATAAAGATTTTAATATAATTTTTTTAATATAAAATTATAATATTAATAGGGTCAAGTACAAAGGATAATATATAATTAACCAAAACCCACTCTTTTTTAATTTCGTCGTGGATGGGATTTCACGTGATTGTATCTACAGATACTTTGCCTATGCTCAGGATAGAAGTCAAGTAGAAGAGTGATTGTATCTACAGATACATTTTCTTAAGTATTTTGATTTTAGTGCTTCTTTCTCTCTATAAGATGATATGTGTCTATTGATTCTTCCCCCTACGACTTTGTTTTATGTGAAAACTGCTAATTCTCGTTCATACTAAAAAGTCCCTTCTAAGGAACTCATTTTTATTTTTTTTAATATATATTCACTATCAACGAGTACGGAACTCTACTATTACTATTTAATCCGTACAAGATACTATTGAACTCTGCAACTGCGCAAGCACTTGCATCATATGCCAGAGGATAGTAGTATTCATCACGGAAACGATTCAAAAGTTCCCGGCGGCCATAGAAATGTCCAAAGCTCTTTCGTCAGTGATTACTTGTTCCATCCACTCGCCGATACTATATATATAACCGGGCAGCGAGCACAAGGCAAGCATCGAAAGACAAGGCAATATAGCCGCTCGCTCTCTACGACTAATTGTAACCGGTGGACGCATGGCGATGTCTCCTGCAGAAGAACACCCTCATAAGGCCTTCGGTTGGGCTGCTCGCGACACTACCGGTGTTCTCTCCCCTTTTAACTTCTCCAGAAGGTACGTTGGTTCGTCTTCTCCTTTATGATCCTTCTTCGTCACTGCTGAGGTGTTCTCGGAAAAGAGATCTAATTGATGCTTATAATTTGGTTCTTTGTTCTTCCTATTTCTCTTCAGAAGCACCGGACCAAAGGATGTCAGTATAAAGATCCTGTACTGCGGAGTGTGCCATTCGGACCTTCATTTCCTGAAGAATGAATGGCGCTTTTCTGTGTACCCTCTCGTTCCTGGGTAATCAAAACCTCCTCCTCCTTCTCAACCCCTTGGATCGAGTTGGCAATTGGAAGCAGCTCACGTCTGTTGACATCACAGGCACGAGATCGTGGGAGTCGTCACACGGGTGGGCAGCAGCGTGCGAAAGTTCCGCATAGGAGACACCGTCGCGGTCGGCTGCATGGTCGGCGGGTGCGACGAGTGCGACGAGTGCATCAACAAGAGGGAGAGCTACTGCCGGAACTCCATTCTCACCTACAACGGCATCTATCACGACGGCACTCGTACGTACGGAGGGTACTCCGACAATACCGTGGTGGAGGAGCATTACGTTCTCGGCTTTCCCGACGGCCTCCCCATGGCGGCCGGGGCACCGCTCCTGTGCGCGGGAATCACCGTGTACAGCCCCATGAAGTACTTCGGGCTATCCCAGCCGGGGACGCACCTGGGCGTCGTCGGCCTCGGAGGCCTTGGCCATCTGGCCGTCAAGTTCGCCAAGGCCTTCGGCGTGAAGGTCACGGTCATCAGCACTTCGCCCGGCAAGCGGAAAGAAGCAGTGGAGGAGCTCGGTGCTGATGCTTTCATTGTAAGCCGCGATGAGGAGCAAATGAAGGTATACATAAACTTATTGCCTCTTCCATTTTGCGAATCTAAGTTATCGATCAAATCAGTTTTTGCGCTATGAAACTCCAAACTTCCATTTTCTTATTTGGATCATTGCCTAATACTCTGTGTAGGCCGCCATGGCGACCATGGATGGCATAATCGATACGGTCTCTGCTCAACACTCTCTTTTGCCTTTGTTGGATCTCTTGAAGTATCATGGCAAGCTAATTATGGTGGGAGCACCTCCAGAGCCACTTGACCTTCCGATTTTCCCTCTGCTTACAGGTAAGCTAAGTTTGATCCATCTCTTTCGAACACCGAAAACTTGTCTAGATGATGAACTATCTCTATGATCTGTTAGATTGATGAGAGACGAATTTGACAGGTCGAAAGCTTGTGGCGGGCAGTGCCACAGGAGGGATAGAGGAGACGCAAGAAATGCTCTACTTCGCCTCCAAGCACAACATTACCGCAGATGTAGAGGTTATTCCAATGAAATATATCAATGTGGCCATGGAGCGGCTCGCCAAGGGAGACGTCAAATATCGTTTTGTTATTGACATTGCAAACACTCTGCCAGCCTAAACTACATTTGTCGTGCTTTGATGCTGAAGAAGGAATACTTCACCGATTTTTATGGTTATTTTATGTAATTGATTTGTCGTGGAAGATGTTATATTAAGTATCATTCTTCTGGTAATTCTGTGTAATAAATAGATTGGTACTTTTTATTGTAGCCGTGGAAGAAATTTATCATTTGACGTTTGCTACTTATATACAAACACCATTATCTATGATAAATTATTGTGTTGTGATATCTAAATCCAAAACTTATTATTAATGGTTGATGAGGCTTTCTTTATTTCTTTCTTTCTTTCTTTCCTATTAAATATTATTTCATTGTTTACTCAAAAGGATTAGTCGATCATTTTGGAGTACGTCTTTAATCGATTTGAAGATGACGCTGATGAGTTTCAAGTATTTAGAATTATCGAGATTCGATGTTGTAAGTTTTGATTATTTGGAATCATTGAGATTTGATGATGATGTCATAAGTTGATTTTTTTTTACATCATTGATATTTGTAAAAAACTATATGTTTAGTTAGGTTCATAATACTTAAATATTTATTAATATTTTTTAAAGTCTCTTTGTATCTCTAATCGTAGGGTTAATTATAAATTACTTTATATAATTAACTATATTCATAAATTACATCGAGATTCTTATATTTACGAAAGTGAAATATTAAGATCTGAAAGAGATTTTATTAAACGGTTAAATATTTCACTTTTATAAAGATAAAGATCTTAATATAATTATCCTCTTACTGTGTCACTAACATTAATAATTTTATCTTTCAGTCTCTTATGTCATATCAAATGATTTTCTCTCATCTTATCTTCGATCAAACTAATACTTGATTATTCATAAATAAAATATTTTTTTCTTATATTTCTAAAAAATTTCATACATTCATGATTAAATGATGATAAAAAAAATTACATAATCGTGAATTAACTACTTACTTCAATATCATTTATTACTCGAGTCCCATATAAAATACTCATAAATATTTTGTACACTCACAATTTTTATACCATCATCTATCCAATCATTTGCTTTTGCCAGGCTAAACTTGCGGTGAGATTGAACATTGGACTCGGATCCGAACTACCGACATATTAGACATTCATTGAAGTAATAGATTTAAAAATAAATATAATAATCCATCACCCGCTTTTTTAAAAAATATTTTTTGGAATTATAAAACTTTCATGAGAATTATAAATATAATACAAGTAGTGGATTTCTAGGTGACATGTGATCCGTTGATTTCGATCGCACGGCCGACATGAGGCTGATCCTCCTCGCCGACCGAACCGTGGGTTCGAACGCTTTTTTTGGTTGCTCGAATGGAGACGACGGTGAAGAAGAAGTGCGCTCGAGGGTTTCCTCTTCTTCCTTTTCCTTTTGTGTCCCTGGTTTTCCCTCACTCGCCATTATGAAACACTAGCCTTTCGATGCTTTTCCGACGGAAGATTCGATCTCTCCGCCGAATTCCTTGTCCGTGTTTCGCTGGCAAACACCCGCTCTCGTCTGTGGCGGCTGCGGACGCGGCGGAGGAGCTCGTCTCGGATTCTGGGGTTTGGGACCCTAAGAGTTGCTCGAGAGAAATCCTAGCCCTGTCGAATCTAGAGCTCGCGCGCTATCATTCTTGTCTCTCTAATAGCAGCGTTGTGGCTGAAAAAGGAGTTTTGAAGCAGAAGGAAATGGTCTCGTGCCCTCGGTGGTCTGACCAGGACCCGAGGCTGGCGAGATTGGAGGTTTGCCATGCTTTGGCCAAAGAGGGGAGGTTGAAGCAGATGAGGAAGATACTGCGGCAGATGCTGGGTGATGAAGGTTTTCCCTGTTTTCCTCTTCTAGTTTGGTTTTTGTTTCTTTTTCTTAGTCAAAAATAGATATTTTTCTCTGCGAAAAATTTATATATTTCTTCCAGGGCTCATTGAGTTTGATTTGCAACTGGTTACTTTGATATCTAACCTTATGTATATAATTTTTCTCTCATGTTTGTTTGGTTGATCGCATTCTTACCAGTATTGTGAACACACAAAGATTGTCGACTGATGAGTGAACCAACCAAAATGTGGGTCCCTTATAATAACTCATTCTAGCTGACGTGGAGAGTAGACGTTGCGGAAAGAACGAAGGAATCTGTAGGGAGATATGGTGTAAGGAAATCTAAGGGTGACATCACATTCGCAGCGGAAGAACAGAGTTGAATACTCATATATGATATTTTTTGTGTCTCAAATCTAAGGATCAGGTACACCTTTGGGACGATGGAATTGTTGTCTGACAATGAGTTATCATCAACCATCCAGCATTCCGTGAGCGGATCAATCAGTGAACTCATTCTCCAATGAGCACTTGTAGTATAGCCTTTTGCGTTAATGATTTTAACGTCAAAAGTTTTTCTACGCAGTTCAAAACGAATCTTTCGTACGAACAATCTAGCTCTAATACCACTATAGGGAAATCTAGGGACGACATCACATGTCTAATGGAAGAATAGGAAATAAAAATATCAGATTTTCCAAAAAGGTGTTCGTCGTCGTACAAAAATTGGTGCACAAAAACTCGCGAAACTAAAAATCACATGTGAGATAGTTGTGTTACCTAGGGAGATCATATATCCCTGAATTCTTACAGATCTGTGGGAGAGGATGAAAGAGGTCAAGTGTCCTCTCTAGTAGTGATCTACACGGCAGGGACTGCGAAGACGCTCCTTGAATCGTTGCCAAAATCTCCATATCTACTGGCTAAGGAGGAGAAGGGGAGAGGAGAATAGGAGGTGGTAGCCAAAAAGCCTAGCCCATGGCCCTTTGGTTCCCTCTTATTTATAGAGGTCCCCTGTCAACTTAACCCTAATGGATCATGCTCTATTGAGTATTGGATCTCTATCTAATTACCCAAGCCTATTAGATTAGTGAGTTTCTATCCAATAATCTCTTATTAGCTCTTATTGGATCTCATCTATAAGATCCAATAATTCAGTGACTTAATGAATTTCCAATAAGATAGGGGCTCCGATGGATATCTCATATCCGGACCTCTCCTATTCGCAACACCTACCATATGTGTGTGACCCTCTAGGCCTACTATCGAGCTGGCCGTGAGTCATACATGTTAGAACTCTTTTTGGCTCAGTAAATTATTATCTCCATAATAATTCACTCGACTCATTAACTGTGGACGTACTATGTCACTATGCCGCAATCCCCAGACGATATAGGGGAATCCAATCCTTTGGACTTATCTGTCCTTAGTTACCGTGTGCCTATAGTCCCTCATTTATCTAATATCTTGTAGATCGTATATCGGGCATAGTGTTGTCATACCAATACGATTTCTCTTCGAGTCTTGCTTTAATCGGATTCTCCCAGAGAACTCTTTCTTTCTTAATCCGAATAATCTTGGCCAAGGATTTGTCTGAGCAAGAAGACATGGTATATTCCTCTCATGATACCAAGAGTGGATGATTTTCTATCAAAACTCAATAGCCCTCGTAAGGTTGGTTGTCACTCTTGATCACCGGCTGTGTTGGATCTGAAACTTCTAAACCCATAAGTCTGGTATCAAAGAGTGGAGTACTCATACAGAACATCCTTGATGTCTCAAGTCTAAGGATCAAGTATACCACTGGGACGACAAAATCATTGTCTGACAATGAGGTATCATCAACTATTCAGCATTCCATTAGCGGATCAATTAATGAACTCATTCTCCAATGAGCACTTGTAGTGTAGCCCTAGTGTCCCCACACGAGCAGCTATGAGATCAATTGCCTCCATCATATGGACGGGTATACAGCACACCAGTTTGTTTGGTTATTTCGATGTCCCTCTCGAGTAACTTATGACTAGGATTCTTTAGGGTCTGTGTTTAGAGATGAATCGGTCTCATTATCGTGATCTCATCACGATTCGATTCTCATTGCAGATATATATATATATATATATATATATATATATATATATATGCAATAAGCAATATAAAGTGAGAAAATATCATAATAATAATAAGCAAAAAGATCATGTGTCATGTCATACGTGTCATTACTCACGTGATTGACTTGCAGGACACCTATGACTAGCAGATGGTTTGCTAGGAGCTGCTTAGTCTTTGAGCTATGAAGCTTGGTTTGAGAGCTGAGCGATTTCCTCTGTTGGGTAGCCTCCTGGCCATGCTTCCGAGCTGCGCCGACGACCCTTCACAACAAGCCTATGCAAGGGGTGTCCTGACTCGACCCCTCCGATGCTTAAGTTAGGAAAACAGAGAGAGAGGAACACAACAATATCAATAGTGTTAATGAGAGAGTAAAGAGTCTTTTTTGCCTGCTTGCCCCGACTTGGACCGGGGCTTGGCTTTTATACCTGGGCGCTTGGTAGAGCGGACGAGTCTTTATTGAGTCCTCCCGTATTCTGCATGGTGGAGGCATTTAATGCGAGTGGCTCGTCGGCGTGTGCCCCAAGGAACGATGCTTGGGGATTGTTGGGGTGAGGCCTTTGGTTTGTCTTCCTTGCTTCTTTGGTTCAAACAAGGCGTGGTACCTGTTGGGAAATCTTAGGGGGTGACATTATATGCGCAACGGAAGAATAAGAAAATAAAATCCCCAATTTCCCAGAAAGATGTTCATCGTCGTACGAAGATTGGTGCGTAAAAATTCGCGAAACAAACTGCGTATAGAATAGATTGTGTTACCTAGGGAGATCGTATATCCCTGTTTCTTTACAGATCTCTAGGAGAGGGTGAAGGAGGCCAAGCGTCCTCCTCTCTAGTGGTGATCCACACAGCAGGGCTGCGACGACGCTCCTCAAAACTCTTGGCCTGCTCTGAGGTGGAGAGGGGAGGAGAATAGGAGAGGCAAGCAAAGGCTCTAGCCTATGAACCACTGAATCCCTCCTATTTATAGAGGTCCCCTATCAAACCCTAATGGATCCTTCCCTATTGGGTATTGGATCTACATCCAATTACCCAAGCCTTTTAGATTAGTGGATCTTTATCCAATAATCTCTCATGGGCTCTTATTGGATCTCGTCTATGGGATCCAATAATTTAGGGGCTTATTGGATATCCAATAAGATAGGGGCTCTAGCGGATATATCATATCTGAACCTCTACTCATCGCAATGCCTACCATATGTGTATGACCCTTTAGGCCCAAATCGAGCTGGCCGTGAGTCATACCTGTCAGAACACCTTCTGGCTCGGTGAATTATTATCTCCATAATAATTCACTTGACTCATCGACTACGAACGTACTAGGCCACTACGCCGTAGTCCCTAGACGATACAGGGGAATAATCCATTGGGCATGTCTGTTCTCAGTTACCGTGTACTTATAGTCCCTCATTCATCTAATATCTCAGAGACTGTATACCGGGTACGGTGTTGTCAGACCTATACGGTTTCTACTCGAGTCTCGCTCTAATCGGATTCTCCCGGAGAATTCTTTCTCTCTCAATTCGAATGACCCTGGTCAGGGATTTGTCTGAGCAAGAACACATGAGATATTCCTCTCATGACGTCGAGAGTGGATGATCCTCTATCGACACTCAATAGCCCTCGTAAGGTCGACTACCACTCCCAATGACCAGCTGTACTAGATTTGGGACATCCAAACCTATAAGTCTGGTATCAAAGAATGGAGCACTCATACAGGACATCCTTGGTGTCTCAAGTCTAAGGACTAGATACACCACTGGGGCTATGGAATCGCTATCTGACAATAAGGCATCATCAACCATTCAGCATTCCGTAAGCGGATCAATCAGTGAACTCATTCTCCAATGAGCACCTGTACTGTATCCCTAGTGTCCCCACATGAACAGCTATGAGACCAGCTGCATCTATCATATGGACGGGTATACAGCACACTAGTTTGTCCGGTTATCTCGATGTCCCTCTCGAGTAACCTATGACCGGGATTATTTAGGATCTGTGTTTAAAGGTGAATCGGTCTCATTATCGTGATCTTATTACGATCCGATTCCCATTGCACAGATCCAAGGACATCACAATATATATATGCATATGTGCAATAGTCAATATAAAGTGATAAATACCAAAATATAATAAGCAAAAAGATTCCGTGTCAAGTCACACGTGCCATCACTCACGTGATTGGCTTGTTAGGCACCTATGACTAGCAGTACCTTCATTGTCTGTTTGGAAGGGAAGGCTGGTGAAGCCGAGCCATGCCGCAAACCATTAATATAGAGTCAAGGTCTCTTTTCCAACTATAGAATCAGTGAGGAGTGGGTCTCGCGAGCCCAATTTGGGAAGACGGGGTAGGCGATGTAGCCTTTTGCTGGCGACCGTAGGGAGTAGGTGATTTCTGAACTTTTGCTTGGGTGTTGCTTACGTGGTGGGGGGAGCTGGGGAGTGCTAGGATTATCCCTATCATTTGTCCCCCCGGAAAGGCGTTCTTCGAAGCGTCGAATGGTCTCGAAGGACATCGCTTTTCATGCATTCTTGCATTTTGCTGTGATCGCTGTTTAGCTTTAGGTTTCTTGTCGGCACTGCGGTGGTTGGTGCGAGGCCCGTTTGGGGCGAGCTATGCTTTCTTACTAGGGCGATATTTGTTTTAGATGGGTGTTAACCTAAGTGACCTCTCTTTTTTTTCTTCCCTCTCTATATTCGTTCTCCTTGTTCCCCAAGGGAGTTCATTTTCTCTCATTTTTTGACCTCCCCCTTCTGCTTCAGGAGGTTTCCTTTTACATTTTTGCCTCCCCCTTTCGTACAAGAGGTTAGGTATTCTTTTGGGCCTGCCCCTTCTTCTGCTTATAGGGGCAGGTACTCCATCACTTAGGCGAGAGTGTAGATCCCAATAGTGGGTGTTGGCTCGACCGCGTGAGCGGGAGGATCGGTATCAGTTTGTCGTAACGGCTTTTGTCGTAGCAGGCCTTGATTCGATCAGCGTAGTGGGAGTGTCGGTATTAGTCCGTCATAGCAACTTTCGTCGTAGCGGGTCTTGATTCGATCGCCGTGGCAAGAGTATCGATATCAGTTCGCTGTAGCGGGTTTTGATTTGATCGTCGTAGCGGGAGTATCGATATCAGTCTGCCGTAGCGAGTCTTGATTTGATCGTCGGGGCCGGGAGAGCGGATCCGCCTTAGTGGCTTCTGCTATAGCGGGTCTTGATTTGACCGTCGGGAGCGGGAGAGTAGATCTGCTTTAGCGGCTTCCGTTGTAGCGGGTCTTGATTCGATCGTCGAGGGCAAGAGAGTGAATCTGGCTTAGCGACTTTTGCTATAGTGGGTCTTGATTCGATTGCTGACGGCGGGAGAGTAGATTCGTCTTAACGGCATCTACTATAGCGGGTCTTGATTCGACCATCGTGGGCAAGAGAGAGGATTCACCTTAGCGGGTCTTGATTCGAGAGAGTGGATTTGCCTTAGCAGCTTCTGCCATAGCGGGTCTTGATTCGACCGACGTGGGCGGGAGAGTGGATCTACCTTAGCGGCTTACGTTGTAGCGGGTCTTGATTCAACCGCTGTGGGCGGGAGAGAGGATCCACCAGTGGCTTTCGTTGTAGCGGGTCTTGATTCGACCGACGGGGGCGGGAGAGTGAATTCGCCTTAGCGACTTCTGTCATAGTGGGTCTTGATTCGACCGTAGTGGGCGAGAGAGTTGATCCGTCTTAGCGGGTCTTGATTCGACCACCGTGGGCGAGAGAGGATCCGCCTTAGTTAAATGCTCTGGCGGGCTGCATCATTCATGTCGTAGCATTTTGCCATTAGCGAGGTGTCGAAGGGTGAAGCGCCATTTTGGGATTTCTATCGTTTGCTATCTTTAATTATTGTGGGGATCCTTTGTTAGCTTGATGTTTGATCCGTTTAGGGATTTAAGCGGCCCTTTTTGGCTTCTAGAGGTCTTTCTATCGCGCTGAGAGGGGGGGCGTGGTTTCCATTGCAAGCATTCTTGAGCGACGATGCAGGATCTCATGTTGTCCCAGACGGGTGCGTGTAGATGTCAACTGTGGAAGGTGATCCGTCTTCAGCTCTCGTTGGTCTGGTTGGGGCCTTTATATAGCGCCCTTGTCTTTCTTCCTTCTCATCGGTTGAGCATACTTTTTGCTTGAGGCCGCTGTCGATTGCCAAGTTCCCTTAGCGTGTGCTAGGATGTCTTCTTTTTTCTGCTTCTTCTTCTCGCTCTCGCCGCTCGTGTTGGAGGTGTACCGAGGCCTCAGCTACCTCCCGAAGGGTGGTACAAGTCGATCCCTCATCTTCTAGGGGTGTACCTCTTGTGACCTCAAGGGTTTCGCGGGATTTGGGTTCGATAGAGGATGTCCATGATTACGAATCCGTCATGACCACCCCTCAACTAGAGTAGCTACGTCGCCATTTCATTATCCCGACATAGATTACTCTATCGGTCCCCGAGGCCGGGGATCGCTCGTTCCATCCAACCTCTAGGGTTTTTGCATTATGGTCGATGCCCTTAAGGCGGGGCTACGCCTCCCCTTCCATCTTGTGATCGTCTCTTGTCTGGAGCAATAGCGGATTTCGCGCTCTCAAATGGCGCCCAACTCATGAGGCTACATGGTGATCTTCATTGACGCATGTAATGGGACGAGGGTGACATCGTCTCTTGACCTCTTTCGCTCGTGCTTTCGCTTGAGCCAGGGGTCGAGCAACTATTACTTATCCCCTCGTGGGGGCTTCAAGATAAGCGAGGCAGGTTCCGACAACAAGGGGTGGAGGGCGAGATTCTCCGTCGTTCGTAGCGGCCAGTTGAGGCTTTCCCATGGCGTGGATGTTGCAGGCCATTGATAACACACTCTCCTCCCTGCCAGCGGGGGAGGCTAAGACTGTCCTGCAGATAAGAAGGCTCCTCTCCTTTAGCGCCATAAAGCGGGTGGAGGAGGCCTGTTTTGCGGACTTTCACGGACTTAGCTGGTTTTGCCTAAGTCGTGTAGCACCCTTGCCTGTCCGTTCGCTAAGGTCAGCCTCCTTGAAACCTCCTATGGTCCCTTAGGACCTACAAAAGAGAAAACAGGTTAGAGAAAATGTCTCACTTGGGATTCACAAGTAATCATTTCAGTAAACACTTCGTAGCCAATGCAAATTACAAACAGACTTTACAAGCTCTGAACGGTTGTACAACAAAGGGTCCAAAATGGTCCACTACAGACCAAAAGAAAATGGGGTTGCTAAGCCTACTGCAAGCCCTTTACATGCTGTGCAAAGCATGAACAAACCAAAAGACACAAACATACATAAGCATTACGTCGAACACCCTATTTACAATTTTGTTCGTGACATTCTCCTCCACTTATTGTGCGGGATCAGTAAGTATGGGTCTCGTGAGCCCATTTTAGGAAAGCCGGGGTAGGCGACGTGATCTCTTGCTAGCGGTCGTAGGGAGTAGGTGATTCCCAGGCTTTTGCTTAGGTGTTGCTTATGTGACAAGGGAAGCTGGGAAGTGCCAAGATTATCCTTATTAGTGCATTATATCAATATGAAGATCATTCTTTAGTACTAATTTTAGATTGTGCACACCATTGATGATCCAAATAGCTTATCCTCCCGCCAATGAACATGGTTAAATACAATGAAATAAGAAAAAAATAAACTTGTTAGTGCTTAAGATTTGTAAACTTTTTGTATCCTACACCGTTTTTCTTCTTGGTTCATGGTGTCTGGCATCCCACCATTGATACAATTCTTAATTTCCATAACATTTTGCATGGTACTTTGTTCTGATGGTCTTGCAGCTTAAGTTGCTGTTCTAATCTTTAGTGAACGTAGCTTGTCACCGAATAACTTGATTATATGCCTATTGTTTTCCTAGGGACATCATCATCATTACTCTGTGAGCTTCTGTGTAGTAATTTCAAGGACTGGGATTCCAACAGCATTGTTTGGGACATGCTAGCGAATGTGTATGCTAGATTGGAAATGATCCATGATGCGCTTTTTGTTCTAAGCAAGATGGCTACCCTTGACATGCAAGCTTCAATATCTACTTATGACCGTTTGTTGTTCAACTTAAGGTATACAGAGATCGCTTGGAATCTTTATGAAGAAATCAAATCCAGCGGGGTTTCTTATAGTGAATACACATTTAAAATCCTCATTGATGGTCTCTGCAAGCAAGGAAGATTACAACATGCGATTTCTTTCTTCCAAATGAAAAGAGGAAATAAAGAATTTAACCCTTGCATAGTTACCTTCAATTCCCTCATGGCTGGAGTATGTAATGCAGGGTTTGTAGAGATTGCAAGGTCACTCCTTTCTCTTTCTTTCAAGTATGGGTTTCTACCCGACAAATACAGTTACACTGCTCTCATTCATGGGTTATGTCTAGCAGGCGATGTGGATGAAGCCTTGGAACTCTCTGAGTATATGCAGACGGATGGAATAGAGCTTGATGTGGTTACTTATAATATTCTGATAAATGGGTATCGCCTACTTGGCTTGATGAGCGAGATTTGGAAGCTCATAAGGATGATGATTCAACATGGGCTGCAACCAGATTTAGTTACATATACTATACTGATAGCCGGGCTTTGTGAAGGAGGTAATGTTGATGAAGGATTGAAGATGAGGAAAGAGATGCTTTCTAGGGGGTTCAAGCTGAATATTGTCACTTACAGTGTTCTCGTCAATGCCCTTTGCAGAAAAGGACACATCAATGAAGTCGAAGGATTGCTTAGAGAGATGAAGGAAATTGGCCTAGATATGGATCTAGTAGCATATTCCATCCTCATAAATGGGTATTGCAAGTTAGGAGAAATCGAGAAGGCACTTCAAGTATGCCAAACTATGTGCTCCAAGAGAATAATGGCTAATTCATTTACTCATGGGGGAATTCTTTCTAGTTTGTGCAAGAATGGATTGGTGCCCGAAGCAAATTGGTATTTGGAGAACCTAGCTGCTACTGGTCAAACATTGAACATTATTTTGTACAATATAGTGATTGATGGCTATGTTAAAATAGGTGATGTTGAAGGAGCTGTCACGTTATATGAACAGATAATCAGGTCAAACATTACACCTAGTGTTGTGACTTATAATTCCTTGATTTATGGCTTTTGTAAAATTGGAGAATTAAATATAGCAAAGAGTTTCTTGAGGAAAATTGAGCTTCATGAATTAGTTCCCACAGTGGTAACCTACACCATTCTTATTAATGGATTTTGTGGAGCTGGGGATACTGATTCAATTCTAGAACACCTCGATGAAATGATTGGGAAATCAATCATGCCAAACAGAATCACTTATAGTGTAATTATAAAGGTTCTTTGTAAGCAAGGCAGAGTACGAGAGGCTATTGACATTCTGAAAAATATGGAGATAATGGGTATCGCCTACTTGGCTTGATGAGCGAGATTTGGAAGCTCATAAGGATGATGATTCAACATGGGCTGCAACCAGATTTAGTTACATATACTATACTGATAGCCGGGCTTTGTGAAGGAGGTAATGTTGATGAAGGATTGAAGATGAGGAAAGAGATGCTTTCTAGGGGGTTCAAGCTGAATATTGTCACTTACAGTGTTCTCGTCAATGCCCTTTGCAGAAAAGGACACATCAATGAAGTCGAAGGATTGCTTAGAGAGATGAAGGAAATTGGCCTAGATATGGATCTAGTAGCATATTCCATCCTCATAAATGGGTATTGCAAGTTAGGAGAAATCGAGAAGGCACTTCAAGTATGCCAAACTATGTGCTCCAAGAGAATAATGGCTAATTCATTTACTCATGGGGGAATTCTTTCTAGTTTGTGCAAGAATGGATTGGTGCCCGAAGCAAATTGGTATTTGGAGAACCTAGCTGCTACTGGTCAAACATTGAACATTATTTTGTACAATATAGTGATTGATGGCTATGTTAAAATAGGTGATGTTGAAGGAGCTGTCACGTTATATGAACAGATAATCAGGTCAAACATTACACCTAGTGTTGTGACTTATAATTCCTTGATTTATGGCTTTTGTAAAATTGGAGAATTAAATATAGCAAAGAGTTTCTTGAGGAAAATTGAGCTTCATGAATTAGTTCCCACAGTGGTAACCTACACCATTCTTATTAATGGATTTTGTGGAGCTGGGGATACTGATTCAATTCTAGAACACCTCGATGAAATGATTGGGAAATCAATCATGCCAAACAGAATCACTTATAGTGTAATTATAAAGGTTCTTTGTAAGCAAGGCAGAGTACGAGAGGCTATTGACATTCTGAAAAATATGGAGATAATGGGTATAGGTGCTGATGAGATTACCTATAATACGCTTATTCAGGGATTTCATGAACTGAGAAATGTGAACATGGCTTTCTATCTACATGATAAAATGTTGCAACATTCTCTCATGCCTACTCCTATTACTTATAATCTTCTCATTAATGCCCTTTGTTTGAATGGTGAAGTTGATAGAGCAGAAAGGTTTCTACTCTCCCTTTTAGAAAGAGGTGTTAGGCTGAGGAAATTTGCTTACACAACAATTATAAAAGCACAATGTGCAAAGGCAATGCCAGATAGAGCCATTATACTTTTTGATAAAATGTTAGAATCTGGATATGAGGTTTCAATCAAAGATTTTAGTGCAATAATCAATCGATTATGCAAAAGGCATTTTGTAAACGAAGCAAAAATATTCTTTAAATTGATGTTATATATTGGCATACTTCCTGACCAGGAGCTTTGTCTTGTGATTTGTAGTGCCATTCACAAACAAAATGATCGTAAGTCATTGGCTGCTTTCCAAGCTATGGTTGTCAAAAGCTGTCTTATTGCCCTGGGTATCTATGAATGAGTTACGTCTGTGATAAAGCATACATGTCACATGAAAATTGTCTTCTTATCTCTTCAAACCACTTATGGATTCCAATAGTTGGAAGCTGCTAATTCCTTGGATTCACACTTGTTGAAGTTCAGAAGGTGCTATGCAATGAGGTACTTATCTGTTATAGTTTGCCTGGGTGATTATAGTTCAATTTGCCGCAAATCAATTTAATCTCTCAATCTAATTTTGTCAAGTAGTTTGTTTGAATACTGAGTTTCTTGTAAGAGTATCTTTTTATTGAAATGGTAAAAAAGAAAAGATCTTCCCCAATTCAAGTCTTTTAGTCATATAATGATCTTTAAAATGTCATATTTTAATTAAGGCTGTGATTTCACTTATTTTGTTGAATCCGACTTATTGTCAATTGGTATTTGGAGAACCTAGCTGCTACTGGTCAAACATTGAACATTATTTTGTACAATATAGTGATTGATGGCTATGTTAAAATAGGTGATGTTGAAGGAGCTGTCACGTTATATGAACAGATAATCAGGTCAAACATTACACCTAGTGTTGTGACTTATAATTCCTTGATTTATGGCTTTTGTAAAATTGGAGAATTAAATATAGCAAAGAGTTTCTTGAGGAAAATTGAGCTTCATGAATTAGTTCCCACAGTGGTAACCTACACCATTCTTATTAATGGATTTTGTGGAGCTGGGGATACTGATTCAATTCTAGAACACCTCGATGAAATGATTGGGAAATCAATCATGCCAAACAGAATCACTTATAGTGTAATTATAAAGGTTCTTTGTAAGCAAGGCAGAGTACGAGAGGCTATTGACATTCTGAAAAATATGGAGATAATGGGTATAGGTGCTGATGAGATTACCTATAATACGCTTATTCAGGGATTTCATGAACTGAGAAATGTGAACATGGCTTTCTATCTACATGATAAAATGTTGCAACATTCTCTCATGCCTACTCCTATTACTTATAATCTTCTCATTAATGCCCTTTGTTTGAATGGTGAAGTTGATAGAGCAGAAAGGTTTCTACTCTCCCTTTTAGAAAGAGGTGTTAGGCTGAGGAAATTTGCTTACACAACAATTATAAAAGCACAATGTGCAAAGGCAATGCCAGATAGAGCCATTATACTTTTTGATAAAATGTTAGAATCTGGATATGAGGTTTCAATCAAAGATTTTAGTGCAATAATCAATCGATTATGCAAAAGGCATTTTGTAAACGAAGCAAAAATATTCTTTAAATTGATGTTATATATTGGCATACTTCCTGACCAGGAGCTTTGTCTTGTGATTTGTAGTGCCATTCACAAACAAAATGATCGTAAGTCATTGGCTGCTTTCCAAGCTATGGTTGTCAAAAGCTGTCTTATTGCCCTGGGTATCTATGAATGAGTTACGTCTGTGATAAAGCATACATGTCACATGAAAATTGTCTTCTTATCTCTTCAAACCACTTATGGATTCCAATAGTTGGAAGCTGCTAATTCCTTGGATTCACACTTGTTGAAGTTCAGAAGGTGCTATGCAATGAGGTACTTATCTGTTATAGTTTGCCTGGGTGATTATAGTTCAATTTGCCGCAAATCAATTTAATCTCTCAATCTAATTTTGTCAAGTAGTTTGTTTGAATACTGAGTTTCTTGTAAGAGTATCTTTTTATTGAAATGGTAAAAAAGAAAAGATCTTCCCCAATTCAAGTCTTTTAGTCATATAATGATCTTTAAAATGTCATATTTTAATTAAGGCTGTGATTTCACTTATTTTGTTGAATCCGACTTATTGTCAAATTGGTATTGTGAACGAATTCAAGCGATGGAAATGTCAAGTTTTATTGAGCACCACCTTTGAGGAAAGAACCTCCAGTAGAAGAGTAGGGAAGAGGAGTAATGAGAGACAGAAGAGAGATTAGAGACCATATGTTTTTGGATGATCTCGAGTCTGAACTTGTTTATGCATAGCCAGAAATCAAGAAACGCGAAATTGAACTAAGATATTACTTGCAAATTTTGTTGGCTTAGTGCCATAACCTGCCAACCACCCCAATGGTGCTTTAAACCTTGATACCTAAAGCTAGTGAAGCATCCAACTCAGGTTTGGCTAACCCTAGATTGGTCACAATTAAAATTGGTTGTCCCTTGATTGGCCCTGTTTTCGATTGCAAATGCCAGTCGAGGAACTTGTCTCCGCTTGAATCATTTGTAGTTTTCTTAGCCTTCTTTAGTTTGACAAAAGGAAGCCAAGTTGGGTTGCTCTTGTTTGTTGACCAAGGAACCTTGTGTTTGATCATGTTGACCAAACGAAAGTCATAAGTCTCCCGTACAACTTATAATATGCATCTGCGGAGGCATCCAAGTTTTTCATGAGCACTACTATGCCAAGTTGACCCTCTCTTCTTGTCACCCAAGACAAATTGAGCAACACTTGTGCTTCTGCGTATGTATTAGAGCTGATTGGACCTCTGATATGAGCCTTCCCATGGCTGACCCTATTGAAGCTGATATATAACTTGTGATGACAATGTGAATCCAATGGTCCTAGATGAGTGTGTTATAATGTTAACCTAAGTAAAAGAATCTTAAGTTGAAGAATCCTAGATCTATTGCCAAACTTATGTGTTTACTGGATTGCTTTTCATATGATCATATAGATGGTCTTTTAATCTTTTTGCCTTAGGCTGTTTGTTTATTGAGCATCTGCTTGAGGCACACTGCTATAGTACTACTTGAGCAAGGTTGAAGAATGAGGATCAAAGCTCAGCTAGTTAATTAACCGTTTCCTCTGTGGATTCTTGTTATTTTTATAGTAATTTATCTTTGGGATATTTCTTTTTTCTTTAGATAGTCATCTTTTTGCAAATGATTTCCTGTTGCAAGCATTAGTGCACACAAATATCTAGGGCATGAGTAGTTGCATATTCAAGGGATATAAGAATGATGCAGGGTATAGTTTGTTGGTTAAACAAAAGTGAAATGTCAATGAGATCTATAATTTTTGGCATCACATAGGCTTACAACATGAATAAGGAAAGCAATGGGATGGTTGCTGTGCCAAGATGTTGGCACATTGGTGCACGATGAGGATAGATCTGGTGAAACTTGTACTGTGTTATGTACCTATCCACACATCCTGGAGCCATGATAGTGCTATTCTTGATGCCCATATGGGTTGTAAAGTCTACCAAAATTTGTATTGTAATTTCCCTAAATGTTGCCTGTGCTTATCTAATGCACAAGTTGAATTATTGTTTGACTGTATTTGTTTGGAAAACTGATTCATGTTTCTTGCTTACTGGCTAATCACTGTAGGTTACTATGGCTCTTTTGGTGTCTTTAGAAAATGAGTTTTCACAGAGAGGGATGTGTGAATTTGACTGACCATGAACCAATTCTTTGCATAACTATTTTTTTAATCTTTGGAGACCACATCTCATTTTCTGAAAAATAATGGTATGTTCTTTTGGTGGGTGACCAATCGCAATTTAACTGGTTGTATGATCCAGAGCACTTGCTTATTGCAGTAAGTTTGGTTCATTTAGAGACTCAGCAACTAATTGAGATGACATTGGTCCAAGCTGCTTAACAGTAATGTTGAT
The DNA here is from genome assembly GCA_004837865.1 of Musa balbisiana. Classification (NCBI taxonomy): domain Eukaryota; kingdom Viridiplantae; phylum Streptophyta; class Magnoliopsida; order Zingiberales; family Musaceae; genus Musa; species Musa balbisiana. Next base: position 31,023,611 of record CM017194.1, on the reverse strand, counting down.
TCGTGTTGCCTATATAATACCAATTATCTACTACATTTGCAGGGCTTTATTTGGGTGCACAGATGTGAAATCCATGAATAACTTCTGGAGGATTTGGACGGCTGAAGAAATACCCATCATGCATGGGAAAACTCAACCACAATGGATTCATCGCCTTCTCTGGCTCAGGTGTCAGTTTTCGTGTACGAGCAGCACGACTAGATGATTTCTGGGACTTGTAGTAGGTTGTCTTCACTGATTTCTTGTTTACATGTCTTTAATCTTTCAGGGAAGACAAAGGTGCAGCTTCTTGTTTTCTCTTTAGAAGTCGAACTCTACATAATTTCTTACTAGATGCTTGCTTGTGGTCCATGTGCTGTCGTGAATTACTTACATGCTGCTGTGTGAACTCTTTAAACCTGGAATCTTTGATTTTGATTTATATGGTAGCAGTTGATAGGTTTTTGGTTATAACATACAGTTTTATGCACGGTTGTGACAGTTTCATGATACTTTGTGTTGTCATTTTGTGAATGCAGCCAACTTGCTGTTTGAATTGAAGGGGACATGATGTTGAACCTGACCTGCATTGTCAAGCTGATGTAAACCAATTTGGAGTCATGGCCTAGTTGACCTACAAGACAATCAGAATATGTGCCGGAATGAATATAGGTGGGGAGTCCTGATGCTTCAATGCGGAATGAAGAAACCGAGTCCTGATTGGAGTGAGTAGCAAAATTATATCTTGCATCAAAGTGCCGTATTTATTCTGGATGGTCAAAGTGCTAGCTGCTCGAGAACATGTGTTGGCATCAACGAGAATCCTATGGTTATCTCCTTCAATATCGTCTGCTTTAAAGTGCTCTTCCACAATCTTCCGCATCGGTTTGGCCTCGATACCCCTGCATGGATGATTTTTTCTCAGCAATCCATTGATTCAATTATTGCTTGTCTCTAATCCTCTATTCTCTTATAATTTAAATGGTGAAATCTCAAACTAGTTCCACCATGGAAGCAAAAGAATTTGTTAGTGAGACTCCTTTCTTCATAGTTTGTTCATTATGGTACAATAAACTTCATCTAGTGTTCTGGATGATTTCATTCTTGGGAATAAGATCATTCCTTTTTATTTTAGGACTGAGATCATTCATCTTATATCTGTCAAATTTTCTATTTGTCAATGTCTAATATTCCAGCTAAACCATATAGAGGTAGCAAAGATATGAGGAACAAAAGCTTTCTCATCCAATATACAAGGCTGAAACGTAAAGTTTGGCATATAAAACCTGCAGTTTTCTTATTGATACTTTACCGAATGATAGAAACAGAAGATTCTTTTTCAATAGCATCCATGCTTTTGTTTGTGAAGAATTGGAACTCATCTTAGCTGACATGATTTGATGATCTATGGCTTAGTAACCCAGTTATAGTTAGATCGAAATATTCTCTAACACGGTACAATTGGAGAGAATAAAGATGCATTTAGAGTATAGGAAAGGTATAGCATATCCTAAACCTGTTCAAAAAATTGACATATTATACCAAATAGAAAGCCTACTCGGCAATTCACTCTCTAATATTCTTCTCCCCCCCACACTCCACCGCCTCTAAATATTCTTCTCCGCCGTATCCTTCCGTAGAACAAGATAAATGCAAGAACCTAATTTGCTGCAAACGGGAAATGCTAACTATACTTCTCTCTGCTCTCTCTCTCTCTCTCTCTCTTTGAGCGGACACAATGTTGTACCCATCAGGTTCATTGCTCTTGTTCATCTGAAACCACAAAATCTAAACCATCATTCTGGTCTGTGTGAATCCCCTGTCATGGACCTGAGGCACTTACCACGATCTATCTCTAAACTTGCAAAACGGTTTCGGTCGAAGGAGAAGTCGTCGTCCTCGCCGGATCCCTCTTCTCCTGTGAAGGAAGGGACTGGAGAAAGAATCGTGGAGCCAAGGCAAAAGAGAGAGAGAGAACAAGAAGGTGAAACGAGTGGTCGGAGGAGAGCGAAGAGCAAAGGAGGAAGAGATGAAGACGAAGTGAGTAATGTTGATGATCGGAGCAGTGCAAAGATAAGGCCATCTCCTTCAAAGAAAAAAGGTGCGACAAGAGGAAGTGATGGAGAGAAGCCTGAAAGTGCGGCGGCGCGAGAAGGGCAAGAAAAGCGCACGAGTAGTGAGCGAAAGACGGAGATGGTGCACTCTCCTTCGCCGGCGCCGGAGGTGACACCCACCAAAACTGAAACTTCGGGGAGTGCTGGGAAGGAGCTTGAGATGGCGAGGGAAGGAGAAGAAGAAAAGGGTGAAAAGAGTAAGGGGGACGACGAGAGTATAATGTCCTTACCTTTCGAGAAGCCAATGCCTCCAAATGAAGATATTGTGGCGGGAGAAAAGTTGTCACCTACGACACCTGTGACAAGTGGTGCGGAGGTGTCTCAGAGACAAGGAGAAGGAGGAGCAGACATGAATGGCGAAGAGAACGCTGCAGCCAGACCATCTCGTTCACCATTGTCATCGTCGACAAGCGGTCCAGGAGGAAGCAACAATAAGGAGTCCAAACGTATCGGGGTCAAAGATGAGGAGGGAGGACATGAGGGTGGGGAGAAAAAGCTAGGGATGATGCCCTCTCCTCCTTCGGAGAGCGACAAGGAAGAGATTGGAAGGATGAGGGAAGAACAAGAACAAGGAGACAAGAGGAGTTATTCAGAGTTGTCACCTACGACAACGATCTCTTCTTCCCCATTGCCAACCATAGCAAATGAAGAGATGAGAGCAAGGAGTGGTGTAGAGGTGTCTGAGGGACAAGGAGGAGGAGAGGACATGAATGGTGGAAGGAGTGCAGTAATCACGTCCTCTCCTTCACCATCTTTAGTATCAACAAGTGTTCTAGGAGGAAGCAATAATGAGTTAGAAGGAATCAGAACAAGAGATGAGCGAGCAAGACATGAGAGTGGGGAGAAGATGGTGGGGACGGTGTCGTTTTCTCCAATGCTGGAGACGACATTGGCCAAAAGGGAGATTTTGGAGAGTGACAAGAAGGAGAAGGAGAGGATGAGGGAAGAAAAAGAACAACGAGGTGAGAAGAGCTATTCAGAGGAGTTGTCACCTACCACAACGATCTCTTCTTCCTCATTGCCAACCGTAGCAAATGAAGAGATGAGAGCAAGGAGTGGTGTAGATGTGTCTGAGAGACAAGGGGGAGAAGGAGAAGACATGAATGGTGGAAGGAGTGCAGTAACCATGTCCTCTCCTTCACCATCTTTAGTGTCAACAAGTGTTCTAGGAGGAAGCAATAATAATGAGTTAGAAGGAATCAGAACAAGAGATGAGCGAGCAAGACATGAGAGTGGGGAGAAGATGGTGGGGACGATGTCCTCTTCTCTAATGCTAGAGACGACATTGGCCAAAAGGGAGATTTTGGAGAGTGACAAGAAGGAGAAGGAGAGGACGAGGGAAGAGCAAGAACACCGAGGCTTGTGGAGCTATTCAGAGGAGTTGTCACCTACCACAACGATCTCTTCTTCCCCATTGCCAACCGAAACGAATGAAGAAATGAGAACAAGGAGTGGTGTAGAGGTGTCTGAGAGACAAGGAGGAGAAGGAGAAGGAATGTATGGCATAAGGAGTACAGAAATCACATCCCCTCTTTCACCATCATTACTGTCAACAAGTGTTCTAGGAGGAAGCAATAATAATGAGTTAGAAGGAATCAGAACAAGAGATGAGCGAGCAAGACATGAGAGTGGGGAGAAGATGGTGGGGACGGTGTCGTTTTCTCCAATGCTGGAGACGACATTGGCCAAAAGGGAGATTTTGGAGAGTGACAAGAAGGAGAAGGAGAGGATGAGGGAAGAAAAAGAACAACGAGGTGAGAAGAGCTATTCAGAGGAGTTGTCACCTACCACAACGATCTCTTCTTCCTCATTGCCAACCGTAGCAAATGAAGAGATGAGAGCAAGGAGTGGTGTAGAGGTGTCTGAGAGACAAGGAGGAGAAGGAGAAGGAGAAGGAATGTATGGCATAAGGAGTACAGAAATCACATCCCCTCTTTCACCATCATTACTGTCAACAAGTGTTCTAGGAGGAAGCAAAGGAGAAGGAATGTATGGCATAAGGAGTACAGAAATCACATCCCCTCTTTCACCATCATTACTGTCAACAAGTGTTTCAGTAGGAGGAAACTACAAGGAGCCTAAAAGTATCAAGACAAGAGAAGAGCAAGGAGAAGATGAGAGTGGAGAGAAAAATGTGGGGATGACATCCTCTCATCCGATGACGCAGACAACATCGACCGAAACAGAGATTTTGGAGACCGCTGAGGAGGATAGCAAGGGGACGAGTGAAGAACAAGGACAAAGAAGTAAGAGAAGCCATCCAATAAAAGATAGTCCGACGTCCTCGTCATGGTTGATGCCAATGTCAGTAAATGGAAAGACCAAGTTAGGAGATCAGAAGTGGTCACCTACGACAAGACCAACCATAGCAAATGAAGACGTGGCAGCAACGGAGCCCAAGAGAAGTCATGAAAGCTTCGTAGGAGGAGGAAACGATGAGGAGCCTGGGAGTATCAATGCAGGAGGAGGACAAGGAGAATATATGAATGGTAAGGTAAAAATGGAGATGGCACCCATTCCTTCTCCAATCTTAGAGACAACACCATCAGAAAGGAAGGTATCTGGAAAAGAAGAGATCGAGAGCACGAGGGAAGGACAAGTAGAAGGAGATGAAACAAGCAATCAAGAAAGAAGAGACGATGACAGAAATGTACCCTCTACTTCTTTCATGTTTGAATCGGTGAAAGAAGAGACTCGAGTGGAGAAGCCTAAGAGAAAGGAAGATGAAGGACAAAGAGGGGCATATAATGGATGGAAGGCAGGGGTTGTATTTGGGATCATAGCAGTGGTGGGTACAATAACATGGATAGGATCGACGCTGCTCCTGAAGCGGCGAGAGAGTAATGTTCGAAGTCAGAGAACAAGACACCGTGACGACTAGAGATGGTGGCATTGGTGGATGGATAGTTCTCTTATTGTTGTGGACTTCATTCCTAGAATATGAGATTAGATAACAAGATAGAGTACAAATATTGTGGATATAGTAGGTTGATTGTGGGATTGAAAATTGAAATTGTTGTACATTGAATAACTAGGAAGGAAGATGATTTTTCTTTTTATAGTCGGAACTTTTAGTTCCAGCTTGCAATCAGCAAGGAGTTTATTAGGTCTAGATTTCTACAATACATTTACTTCTATTGTAAATGAACAAGAAAGGATTTTTTTTTTCGTTTCAAACATCTTTCTATCTCTTTAATTTCTGGGAATGAATAGGTCCAATAGGACATGATATGTGAAATAGTGGGAGAAAAGAAGATTGTGGGTGTATCATCAAATGATTCAAAGATTTGTTTTGTGATCTAAAAACATGTATAACTTTAATTACTAAGGTGTTTATAGCTATAGGGTGTTATAATCGAAATTGAATCGTAGTTGAAATGGTTAGATCTAAATCGATTCATCAATAACTTGATTTTGAACACTATAAATTTTTTTAGTTTGAGAATATTTTTTAATTTAATTACTTGATTTAAATTAAATCAAATATATTTTAAATTAAGAATATTAGCGAGTTCATTGTTATAAATCTTTAATCGATTCAAACTAATTAATCAAACCAACTCGAAAGTCGAATTTCACCAATGCAAATATAATAATTTCATAAATCACATGGCCCAATATAATAAATTTTATCGTATCGATCGAATTCGAATAAGATTTTGATTTGATTCATCAAATTGATTTATTTTAAAAATATATTTTTTAAATTATTTGAAACTATAGATCCGAATCAAAAACTTGATTTGATTTAGTCAGTAATGATTAATTCAAACAAGTTAAACACCCCTACTAATATTAGGAGGAATTCTTGGTAGTTTGTCTAGAAACTTCGGCAATTCTATAAATCACCCACTAAAATTAACTATTGTGCTTAATTGGGCTAATTATATATTATCTTTGATGGTTAAATCTCTTTAGCATCCTGGTCTCTAGTCCCAGTACGTTTTCGGTGATGACAGATGATGACACTATTTGGGGTAGCGAGTGGTTGTTGTGGATGAGGGAGAACAATGGCAAGAGTTGAAGTAAAGAGAGAGGAATAAGAAAATAATGCAAATGCTGATGCTTTGCATCTACATCAGCGTCGATGTAGTTGTCGAGCGATGTTGACATAGATGTAGAGCGACGAAAGGGCGATGGTCTACTATGAGCCGAACACAACCTTCCTTTATTGGGCTTGTGATGTGTCCATCCATGGCACCAACTTCTTCGTAGCTCGTCATGTTCGTTAGGTCATTTGTGTTGCTTGCCACTCCCTTGACATTAGTTGTCGCTTATCCGACACAGGTATGTGATAGGTCTACCCCCTATGCACTTCCTACGATCCTAATCTTAGTGCCTCCCCTTTGCACTCTGTGGCCTCCTCGCCCCTTGGCTCTTGTCTCTTCGCTTTCGAGTTCACAATGACACCTCGGGAGAAGAAGCTTGCAAATCCTTGGCGGAGGACCACAAAGTGACAATGTGGGGTGGTTGAGGAGAGGATGGAAGCTGTCCTAGTAGATTGGAGCCTGAGAATAGGGTTATGGAGTGGCACCAACATAGATACAGAGAAGTGTTGCTTTACAACCCCATCCTCGAGCTCCAACTTAGCAAGACAACTTCCACCCTCTCCTTAATCACCTCGCACCATCGCTTTGTGGCCATCCGTCGAGGATTTGCGAGCTTTTTCGCTCAAGGCATCGTCGTGGACTTGGAGGTGAAGAGACTATAGCTAAAGGACAAAGAGGCCACAAAGTGCAAGGGGAGACAACAAGATTGGGATCGCAAGAAGCATAAAGAGGGTGGACCCACCACAGACTTGTGTCGGAAATACGACAACCAACATCGAGAGAATAGCAAGTAGCACAGATGACCTAGAGAACATGGTAAGCCATAAAGAAGTTGGCGCCATGTATGGATGCATCACAGGCCCAACAAAGAAAGGTTGCGTTCGACTCATGGTAGACCATCTCGTCCTTTCATCGCTTCTTCCTCCCCTGCAAAGGTTTGCGTCGGCATCTTCCTCCTCTCCCTTTGCTTCACTTCTTATCATCATTTTTCCTCCTCATCTACAATAACCATCCGTTGCTCCCAATGACATTATCGTCCACCACAATTGAAAACATAACTAAGACGAAATTATTTTTTATCTATTATTTTTATATTTTTATTAAAATCGATGATGTCAAGGAAAATGGACATGAATATTTTATTTTTATAATTATAAAAAATCTAATATAAATTTTTTAAATCTAACTATTCGGATGTTAAAAGAAGTTATAATATGTAATTAGCTCTGCTAAGTTAATGTATAAAAAGTCAAAGGGTTGCTGATAGCCGTCACTGCTAATTCACCCAAACGAAGCATAAATTGGTCCGTCGTGGCCGCCGACCCCTTAAAAGCGCTGCCCCATGGAATGAGGTATCGCATCCATGTCCGCCGTGTGGGGGCTGCAGCCCCATCTGCTGCCGTTCTTCTTCCCAACTATCTCGTCTTGCAACTCCCTTTCCCTTGTGCTTCCTGTCGCTTCCGAAGGTAAACCCTACACCTTCCCCTCCGTCTTCTACAAGAACGCCTGCCGCCTCCACCTTCGCCTCTCCTCTCCTCTTCGCGGTCGTCATCAACAACACCCTCTTTGGTCTGCCCATCCTTCTTATCTGCCTCCACCTCCTCGATCCAAATCCGCTTCTTCCCGGCTGCTTCCCTGCGCATATCCTTCGACTGATAACAACACATTCGACGGCGGCGACAACAATAACAATGGCAACAACAACAACAACAACAATGGGAATCGGTGGTGGCATGAGAAGAATCCTTCCTTTGGCCCTGACGGTTGGTGGGTTCTGCTGCCGCTGCCGCTCCTCCTTCTTGGTGGAGGACCCGACGACGGGGATTCTATCTTCTCCTCCATCAGGGTTGCTGCCATTGTCCTCTTGTCCCTGCTCCCGCAACTCCTTTTCCCATTTCTTACGCTTGGCTTGACTGACACTGCTGAAGATGCCCCTGGTTTTGTCTGGGAGGTGACTGGGGGCAGGCGGACGAAGCTCGTGCATGATCCACGAGGCGATTGCTTGGCGGTTGACCGAGGGACGAATGCCCAAGATGGAGATGGCAAGCCCCCAATCTACGCGAGTCTGGGGTCCTCTTGGCGCATATGCAAAGATCTCGTCTTCAGGTTGTTGCTGCCTGAAGGTTACCCCCATAGTGTCAGCAGCGATTACCTCGAGTACTCCCTTTGGAGAGGAGTTCAGGGAGTTGCCAGCCAAATCAGCGGAGTCCTTTCAACGCAGGTTCGCTGCTCTTACTCTTTTATTACTTCTTCCGTGATTGTAGATCCTGAGTGCTACTTTAGTTTGTTTATCATGGCAGATAGCAAACTTATTAAACCAAAACCCTTTCTGTAAAATATCATGGTAATGGTTAAAAAAAGATGCCATTGGTGTTAGAAGATTGTGGCAATGAGGTTTCATGATATAGAAAGGAATAAATGTTTTTTTCTGTAGAATTTGCTAATTGTTAATTTGAGTTCAATGTTTTGTTGTCTTTTTATGGAACTGGCCAACTATTAATTTTGAGTTCAGTGCTCTAAGTTTGTTTGATTTAGTTTCATTTGATAAGCAAATTTCTTGCTTTAGTTTGACTGTTCTAGTTGCATTATGTTCTCAATTTTTACGTTGCAACGAAGTGCATTTCTCTATTTTCCCCTTGATACATATTCTACCTTACCATCAAATTGAAGATCATTTAACATTGGACAAAGTTTTGCTGAATCTTTGGTAAATTCTATTGCATTTAATACCGCTTTTGGTATGGGAAATGTGTGGGATTTGTAACAGACAAACCATGCTTGTTCATGCAGGAATCAACCTTACAATTAGTCATGTTAGATTGTCACATTGTAGGACGTTGTAATATGTATTTCCACTTGGATGTGAGGAAATCTTAATCCTTTAATTTAATGTCAAAATTCATGGTTCCATCAATCTACTTGGTTTTCACAAATTAGGATGAGTGTTAAAGATGATAAAGGATTACCCATCTTCTCCTCAAAGTTTGAAATTTGAATCAAGAACTCCTTGGTCATAGAGAGATGAGAGTAGAGTAGGCAATTATTCATTTGTTTAATCTATAATGAGAGCCTTTTTATTAGATTTTGGCAAGTTTCAACAAACACTTGTCACAGTTTAATCCAGGGATAACAAAGACGCTTAGCTGTATGGTCATCTCCACCACATTCAAGCTTTACTACTTCTTGAAGCACAATTCAGTATATGAATCATCATTGCTCCATTCTTTGCATAGCTAGTATATCCTTTCCTATATTACTCTTCTTATGGAAAGAAATGTATCAAAGTAAATGTGTAACTTTTTTGTCTTAAAAATTTCTCATTGGTTTTTGATGGATGATTTGATATTTCTTTTTTATTAGGCTTTACTTTATGCAGTTGGATTGGGAAAAGGTGCAATTCCAACAGCAGCTGCTGTGAATTGGGTGCTTAAGGATGGAATTGGCTATCTCAGCAAAATATTATTGTCAAATTTTGGTCGTCACTTTGATGTTAATCCCAAGGGATGGAGGCTTTTTGCAGATCTTTTGGAAAACATGGCATATGGGTTGGAAATTATTACCCCTGCTTTTCCTCAATTTTTTGTTTTAATTGGTGCTACAGCTGGGGCTGGTCGTTCAGCAGCTTCTTTGATCCAGGTACTGCTTGAAGCTTGATTTTTTTTCCCTTTCTTTGTTCAAATTACCCTGCAATATGTATCGATATTGACTATTCTCATCTTTACACACATCTTCTCATCTTCACATGCATCTCTACCCTATTCTCCATAACATAATGATGCATTATGTAAAATTTAATTTTAACATCATATTCAAAGATGTGCTAGTAAGATGCCCCTATATTTTTGGATTTTTTAAAATATGCTGTTACTTAGTAATTTTTAATTTTTTATATGTAACCGTTTGAGAGATATAATTATATGATTAGTATTTTTATGTATAATTATTTTAACATTAATGCTATTTTTTCATATTTTATTTATAGAATATTATTTTTATATATAGAAATATTTTTGCTTGTTTCTAATTAGATTACTAAATATTTTTAATAATTGAACAACTTTATTTTTTGTTTTAATTATATGATATTTATTTTTAAGCACATTTTATAATGTATTAATTTGTATCAGTTTATATATATCAAGATTTTTCTGGGATCTTAAATAATTTTAATTATATTACTAGGTGAAAATTGGTGTCTACAAGTACACAAAGAACTTGAAACATTTACAAGGAGAATTATTGAAATTTGAAACTTTAGTTTTGCTTGGACTAAGTCACTTGTAAAATGATATTTCAATGCACATTTGAAAATTTGCTTTTGCTAAAATTTGATGACACATGCTTTAATTATTGTTATAACAAAATCAGTTGCTTATTTATGTCATATTTGATGCTTAATTAGGATATTAAAATCGATATTATGATGATTATTTAATATGATAATGATTGACATGTATATCATTAAAGACATCTCAGATTTTATTATTATTTTTTTCATGTAAAAAGTTTATGTTAAAGTTATATTAGTTATTGTAGATAATGACTATATATTTATAGTTTTTCATTCTGATATAATAATTTAGTATATTAAATCTTCTAATAGAAGGGAAAGCCTTAGTACAACACTAAAGTTACAGTAGTTACTAATATTGCCATGTATTAGCAAATATGCAGACCTTGTTATCCACGTATTTGCAAATGATTGAAATTCTCAAAAGGTTTTTGTATTTTTTCAATGTGATGGCTAAAATGCTTTGCAAAATAAAGAAAAAAGCTTGGAACATTTGAACATCATAAAAGTCATGCAGTTAATGCAATTGGATTTTGGCGAATGTCTAATAAATGTCCTGAACTTGACTATTTTCATGTTTTGCAGTCATCATCCTTACAATGGTCATGATATTAACTCTCATGTCATTTGATCAAGCCATGAAATGTGAATTTTGTTGCTTGATTTAGGTGACTTTCTGACTTAATGAGGAACCCACTTTCATATTTGCACTTGATTAGATTGTTTTGGATGTGCTAGTTCAAACACAGACTTGTTGGTAAGCAAGTTCATTGTCTTGCATTGTATGTCTTAAATTTGATTATTTATAATGGACATGGTAACATATCTCATGTCATTTGAGTTAAGTTTGACATGCGAATTATGTTGCTTGATTTAGGTAAACTCCTTTGACATAATGAAGAAAAATGACTTACATTTTTTGCAATTGATTAGACTGAATCGAGTGTGCTACTTCAAAAACATACTTCCTGTTTAGCAAGTTCATTATCTTGCATCATATGTTTGAGTTTTCAAATGCATTTATTTAAGTAGATGACTAATTGGAACCTCTATCATATATGGCTTCATTTCCGTAACTAAGTTTCTCGCTGGATTGTGAGCTTTGTTTATATTTCACAGGCTGCTACAAGAAGTTGTTTCTATGCTGGTTTTGCTGTGCAAAGAAATTTTGCTGAGGTACAATGAATTCATTTGTTCCATTCTCATCAATCAATGCTATTCATACGCTTATACCTTAATTATATGGTGGCAAGAAATTGCCCTTGTCTATACTTAGTAGTTGTGTCAAGTCATCAAGGATGACCTATGGCCAAGCCCTTCTTTGGCAACGACGGGGAGAGGCAGACAGACCGCGCGGCAATCGCGCGGTGCGGAGGACCGCCCGCTCATCGTAAAGCACTCCACCACAGTTGTTGGTCTTCGTCTTTTACTGCCCGACGTCAACAAATTGGCTGGATCTCTTCTTTCTGTGTTGGCGCCACAGAGACGCAGTTGCCACAGGATCTTCGCAGGGCTTCTTTGGGTTGCATAGCTCTATCGTTTAGTCTTGTAGGTGATGAATATATATACAAAAGAATATAGTAAATCCAATGAACAAAACAACATCATCACTACAATTTGTTAGTTGGATTAGCCGATATGATGGAAATTTAGCTTTTATTTAGTAGCTGACATGACTCTTAATCGCATGTCTGAGTTGCTAAGCGAGTGCATGAGTGGAAGATGATTGAGGAAAAGACTTTTGTCTCCTTAATTTCGCCTTACTAGGTTCGATTTTAACTTCGCACTCATAGCTCCTTCCAACTACGTAAAAGCAAAGCATAGCTAGAAGCCAGAGAGAATAAATAAATGGGGGCTTGCCAGAGCTTGTGGTGTCAGCCCTCTTACTATAGTGCATATTATTTGCAACATTGAATAAAGTCAATACTAAAAGCATTACGGCCACTCGAACGATTGACACTTGTTCTATTGTTTATGTTATCTACTTGTCCATGATTTACTGCTTCACATTACAGAGTGATATACATCTTGTGCTTGTATGTACTTATATGCAAGGTTTAGTTTAATTCTCATTCTATTTTCATATTGGTCATCAATCAGATTGGTGTGGTACTGATATGTTGGGACTGGATGTAACCAATGTTGAACCTCTAAAATCCTGTTTTTGTTATTTTTTTGCCTCAATAATGAATCAGTATACTTTTTAAGACCTGCTATGAATCATATATCAAAACCATGTGCATAAAAGCTTTTGAAAATGTTGTAATTGGTGCATGATACGTGATACATGGTATTGTGATGCATGTATTACCTATATAACATAAATTTGTAGCTAAGAACTCATATGTACATGGATTTCATCACTATACAAGGCTGACAAGCCATGACTTATTAATGGGTTGGCTACTACCACCAAAACAAATTCTGTGCTGCTTGGGAGGTGCGTTTAGGTTCACAATTTCATGTGTCTGGAAGGATTTAGATTGCGTAGGGTAAGTGAGTGCTTTCTGAATCTTTGCTCTAATAGTGTGTATAATGTGAAAATACAGAGATCATCTACAATCTCTTTTCCATATCAACTTGCATATCTGTATAATGGCTCAAATTACCAACGATCTTACTCAATGTATCACAGACTATGCCACAGCAATTAAATTATTTGATTATAAAAACTTCCAAATTGTTATTGCAAACTGAAATTTGAAGAAACTATTAAGCTTCATAGGCTGTGGTACATGCATATTTTAGAATTTGAGATGAAATACTACTCTTGATTATCATCATTAACTTTTCATGAAAAAATATTGGCTCATTTCGTACATGTAAGTCATAACATAGTTGGATATACACACATAGAAAAATAAAATCTTTGTGTTTGTGCATTTTCAGAAAGGCATCTTACTTGTATTATATGCTTATGCATAAACTGAAAAATATAGGTATGCTTGCACAATATTTATGCAAACATGCAAGGATGTCCATATACGTTTGATTTTTATTAAGTGAATTTTAGGTCATTGCAAAAGGTGAAGCTCAAGGAATGGTGAGCAAGTTTGTGGGAATCATGCTTGGAATAGCCATGGGTACCTACATTGGATCATCAACTCCATTAGCACTTGCTTCTTTCGTCGCAGTGACAGGACTCCACATGTACTGCAATTTCAAGTCATATCAGTCAATTCAGTTAAGGACTTTAAATCCATATCGAGCATGTAAGTTCTTGGCTAGTCAATTTCATCCCTTTTTCCACCCACTGTAGATGGATAGTTATAAATAGGTAAGTTATGTAATTAGGTAATTTAAATTTGAATTTTGCTCAATTTATGTAACTTGAGATTTTTGCCATCTTCCATCAAACAAATGGTAATCTCTTTTAACTGCATGTTAACACCTTGAGAGCTGCTCTTTTAAGACTAAAATTTGTATTAGGAAGAGAATTTCTCATGAGAAACTTAAGTCTCGAATGGGCATATCACAGGTCTAAGAGTATGCTCTGTTTGCTTGTACATGTACGATCTTAGGATTGACAATTTCAGATGAGTTTTATTTCTACAAACTGTGCTTGGTGTTGTGAGAATTGTCCTTAAACAAATACCATTTTTGGCATTTTGTCTTAGTATCTTTTTTCCTTTTTATCTTTCTGACTTTTTCGTTCTTGTTATTGAAGGGAGTCGTTCCTTATACAGGGTTTTGTGCTCTTATGATAAATTTATAATATGAACATTCATGCTTTAGTAAACTCATATATGCAATTATGCATTACCAATTTACCACAAATCTTCTGCATAAGATACCTTTATATCGTGGCTTGTTTCTTAATATACTTTGTATGGGCTTTCCACAGGTTTGGTCTTCAGTGAATATCTATTGAGTGGACAGGTTCCTCTTATAAAGGAGGTCAATGATGGGGAACCGTTCTTCCCAGGCATACCATTTGTCAACAAAATAACTCGTAGAGTAAGTGAAGATATACATCTATCTTGAACATGAGTTGCTAATGCATGAAAGCTATAACGTTTTGGTCCTTCTGTATTATGTAGGCATCATGGATCTGGCAAATATGATGCGTGCACATAATTAAATTACTCAAGCAAGGCATGATATGGTCTGATATAATGGATCAAGAACAAATATCATATTTTTAATGTGACATTTTAAAACATTTAGTAAAAGACTAGCTTACTTCTCTTATCATTTACTGTGGAGTCACTTTACTATCTTCAATTTCTTAAATAACATTGTGAACTTATGATAATCTTTGTCCTGAAGGTTTCTCTTGTGGGATATTATAATTGATGGATAACATATTTGGATAATCTCTAGCAATTCATTTTTATTCGTAAAACCATGCAATGTCTTTAAAGTGAATGTGCTAGACAAAAGAAGTATGACTTTTAAATCATATCTAAGTATTCTTTGATGAAATTGACAAAATCTGAAATGTAAGTGGCACAAAATGTTTCTTGCACAGTAAAGAAAGATAACAATCCAAACATGTTTTAGAAGCTTACAAATATGTTTATCTATTGGCTGCTAGTGCCCAAAACCCAGAATCTAACTTCGAATCAAAACTGGTTTATAACACTATGAAATACATCAATATTATGCTAAGAATAACTATTATATAGCCTCCAAAAACTTCATAGCTGCTGCTTTTTGAGCTGAACTTTAAAGACCGTGGGATGATCAGTCTAAAGGATCTCACAAGTTTGTCCTTACAGTCCATGTGGACTCTGTATAATATGTCTGTACAGTCCAATGGTCTGGAGAATTGGACCTCTTTGACTCCTTCCGTGTAACAAGTGTTGTCGCCTCTTTTGATTGTCTCTCGCCTGATTAGGACTTTTTTGAGATTGGATTCCATATTTTAGAGCTTTTCTGTATGGACACAAACATCCTGAGGCTTAGGAAGCGCTCCCAAATCACACATTGTGGCAAGCCCAGCTGTTGCTATGAATGGATGCTCTCTGCAGTCCATGATATGGTTACAGGCTGCCATTTAAGCTTCCCAACTCCAGGCGAGGGTCTGGATCTGATTCAAGTCATTCTATAAAAATACCTAATTGAGGTTGGTCATATTTGTGATCTCATGAAAAAGAAAAATCTATTGTGACCACCAGAATTTCTGGAGTATTTGAAAATTTTACGGGATTTCAGCTGATGGTTCTCCAGCATGACTAGAATCTTTTAGGTAGTGGGTTGGATTTTCCTCCATTGAAATAATGAAAACATCTAGGGACGTAATGTATGCAAACAATTTCTTCTATGATCCTCATTACAGTTGGCTGCATGGTGTCCTTATAAAAGCCAGTGTCACTTTCATCAGGACTTGTCTGGCATCTTTATTTAGATGTTTACCTATTTACTGTGTTTTCATGCTTTTTTCTGCTATTTGAATTTGATTTTCACTTCAATGGGATGCATGCTATCTGTGCTCTCATATCATGATGTCCAATGGAAGCATGTCAGCTATGACATCACAGTGAGGTTGAATAGTGTGCTCGTGGGTTATGAACGTTACTCTCTCTTAAGGCAAAGTTACATAAAACCATACACATCAGACATTAGAACAATGGACAAACTTAAATAATTCTTGTTGATGCAGTTTCTAACAAATGTGACTGTGTATATATATGAAAAAAAAAGCAATGCTTGTGACATTAAAAATCAACTAAGTTGGAACACTGTTGAATCTTATAAAAGGTTTATTGATTAATTAATATCCAAATTCTTATCTGTGAAAAATATTTCTGATAATTAATATCCAAATTCTTAATTGTAAAATCAACTAAGTTGGAACACTGTTGAATCTGAAATTGGTGATATAGATCACTCATTGATTTTTTTTTTATTGATTCATTTTAAGTCAACTACATTAACCAATTGCTCATACAAAACAAGGATATCAGTTATTTCTGTTGCTTCAATATCTGATCACTTGAAGTTTATTTCATAATTTTTGGGTATTTATTTTGGATAAAAACTACTACACAAATTTGATTACTTGAATTAGTGTGTCATTCTAATGTCATGTGAATTACTCACCGTAGCGTATACCCATTGTTGCTTTTGATGACGAATAATTTTGATAATTTTGCAAACTCACAACTCTTATATGAGAAATCATAAAGATTTGAACTTAATTTATCATTCAAAAATATTGATTAGTAATATGTTGAATAGCTGCATGGATTCATGAAATTGGTCAACTAAATATTTTTAATTCTGGGCAGAGTATTAGGAAAGGATAGAATCAATATAATTGTGTTGTAGCTTCCACAATATCTTTACAATAACTGAAGTAAATTTCTTCTCCCAGAATCTACTTGAACTTCCTAACAAATATAAACCAGCAGAAGTTAAATCCCTCATTGAGTTTGAGCTCTTAAATCTAAGGTTTATCTGGATCAGATTATAGCTTGGCCCACTAGATTGTGGTGGATGTGGTCCAACATAATTATATTTGTTACTTTAATCAGCAGTTCTATCTGTTCTCCTATTCTATTGCTGCCTCTAATCTTAAATAATTAAATGAGGAATTATTTTGTTGCAGAATGTATCTTGTTTTCCTCTTTTTGTTCTTTTATATTTTTATAGTTCCCTAGTTACACGATTTCACAACTTAGTGATTCTTAAGTAGCAGATGGCAAAAGTCTTGTGCATGATCTATACATCTTTATCATGTGGTTTCTGTTTGTTGGTTTTCTTTTAGGGACAGTCTCAGATACTATCCGTGGAAGCTAAAGATGCGGCAGCTGAGATTTGCTGCAGGCTGCAACTGGGGTCTAAACTCAGTGAAGTTATCAACAGTAAAGAGGATGCCTTTGCACTGTTTGATCTATATAGAGATGAAGGCTACCTGCTTACAGAGAACCAAGGAAGATATTGTGTAAGACTAAAGTCTATCAATATATTTGTACCTTATAGTTGCTGAGTTGCTTTATAATTTTCTCTCTGCTGTAGATAATTCTCAAGGAAGGGTGTTCGCCGGATGACATGTTGAAATCTCTTTTTCACGTCAACTACCTGTACTGGCTGGAGAGAAATGTGGATATGGAGTCAGGAAGTGCTGCTGATGAGTGCAAGCCAGGGGGAAGGCTGCATATATCCTCAGATTATGTACAGAGGGAATATGGTCATATCAAATATGATGGTCTGCAAAGTGGCTGGATCACTGACGGGCTGGTCGCGAGGCCATTACCAACCAGGATACGCCAGGTTTCCTAGTTTTCTGCCCATATTAGGTTCATGGCAACTTTCTCTATAGGACATTGAAAAAGAACTACAAAAAACACAAATAGGTGATTGACAACTCATCCGATTCTTTATTGCTTCATGATAAACCGATAGTGGAAACAAGAATGGCCCTAGAAAATTCTCCTCTTGTTCGATTAAAAATTAGGCGACTGAGATTTCTGCCGGCATGGAGAGTTTTGTGCCAAACCATGCCGCATGTGTTGTGTTGGTTCTGGCTACTTGCGATATCAGTAGGTCATTTTTCGAACAAGTTCTTACGCAGGTACTCGGTCTGTACCCGTCTTATTGTGCAAAGTTTTATGGTGCTTAAAAATAGAATCTATATATATATAATTTTTGACAAGGATGTGCTGTTGTTTCAATTGTTAGTCAGTTGTATTTAGTCTAGGAAAATAAAAAGTTATACATGTATATGTGGACGATTGGAAAGGGGTTTATCGAATCACATCACAGAAGTGATGTGGATATTTGATGATGGGATGCATGTTCTCCTTTTCGAAGTAAGATTAAATCATCGTCTTGATGTATCTTTCATGAAAGGGTTTCATGTCATCGTAGACTTGTGACTGTCATGTCATGTCATGTCAGCAGTCATAATAAAAAATATTTTATAAATAATCTTTGATTCAAAGAATATTGTGTAATAAAAAAAAATAAAGTAACATGGATTGAAACGAAAAATACATTCAATTAATCTTTTGGTTCGGGATAAATAAGCAAATCAAATTAAAGAAATATGAATGCATCTTGAGGATGATAAGGATAAAAAAAACTTAAAAATAATTTCTCAATAAAAATTCGGTCGGGTAAAGCCTCGACTACAAACAAGATGTTCTTTTCTCTCTCCAAGATTTGGACTCTTTTGACACTTGAAGTTTCACTAACTTAGATATCAGGGAGACTCCACCGAGGAGCTCTGTCTTGGCAATTTGGAGCTCTAGTTAGGTAACTCGACTCCACTTTTGCATCTTGGTTCTAGCTTGACATTTTGGCACATCCAATGAGATTGTAGCTCGAATAGGAAAACTATCAGTTATGTTCAAAGGTTAGAGACGACGATTAAATATAAAAAAAAAATTAAATGGAAGATGCTACTCTGATGGAATAACGCTCAAAAAATCAAAAGAAAAAGACAAACATCGAAAAAAATAAAAGGGACAAAAATGGGTTAATTATATATTTGCCCTTTTAGTTACATCTCTTTACTAATCCGATTCTTAGATTTTAAAATTTTACATTAAAATCCTTATAATTATTAAAGTGAAACATTTAACTCCATTTATCATAACAATCATCGGTTTTATTGACGAAAGTACAAAAATAAAAAAATTTCAATTTCGTTTTTTATGATGGTAGATGACAGTACCTTTAGAAGTCGCAAGTGACTAATGTGGATGAGAAAGAAAAACAATAATGAGAGTTGATGCAAAGGGAGAGGAGAAAGAGGATGACGTAGAGCGACACCGCTCTACATCTACGTCCATATTGATGTAGTTATCAAGCGATACCAATGCATATGTAGTTGTAGAGCGACGAAAGAGTCGCTCGGCATCTGCATCGAAATAAATGCAGAGCAGCCCTTTCACCGCTCGACAACTACTTCAATGTCACGCCATATCCTTCGGCTCCAGCCTAGTAGGACAGCCTCCACCCTCTCCTCAACCACTCTACACCATCGCTTTATGGCTATTTGCTAGGGATTTGCGAGCTTCTTCACTCAAGGCGCCACCATGAGTTTGGAGGTGGAGAGACAAGAGCTAAAAGGTGAGAAAGCCATGGAGTGATAAAGGGAGGCTATAAGATTGGGATCGTAAGAAGCACAAAGGGGGGGCAAACCCACCACGAGCCTACATTGGAGACACAATAGCTAGCATCGAGGGAGTGACAAGTAGCATTGGTGTCATAAATGGATGTGTCGCAAGCCCAACAAAGGAAGGTTGCACTTGGCTCACTATCGATCATCACCCTTTCACCACTCTACATTTGCATCGGTGTCGATGCAGATGCTAAGCTACCGTTTCGTCGCTCTACATTTGCATCAACATCGACATAATTTCCTAGGTGCCGACATAGATGTAGAGCATCAGTATCTGTATCATCCTCTTCCTCTTTTCCCTTTATCTCGCCTCTTATCATCGCCCTCCCTCCTCATCCATAATAGTCATCTATAGCCTTAAGCGATGCTGTCGTTCACCATTACCGAAAGCGTAACTAGAATATTAAAATTATTTTTTTACCTATCATTTCTATGCTTCTATCGGTAAAATTGACAACGTTAGAGTAAATAAAAATAAGTATTTTACTTTCATAATTATATAAATTTAAATATAAATTTTTAAATCTAATAACTGAGATGCTAAAGAGCTTTAACTATATATAATAATCTAATATATAATTAGTTCGACAAAAATAGATAACTTCGATTTATTTTGAATTCTCTTTGCATAATCGAACCTTTCTATTTCGTTTCGTGTTACACCCATGAACCTCCTTTTATCGGAGTGAACTGCATATAATCAAATCCAACATGAAATAAAACCTTGATATATAGCTCATCTCTCGTCAAATCAAATCAAATCCCCATGTAGTTAGAAAAGTACTCATACTTAAATGTAATAGATGATCTAAAATCAAAATCAAATTATTCTCCAATAATTTATTTATTTATCATATTCAGTGGATTAGCGAAACAACAAATTAGGAAACCCAAATGCGTAACGTTGATATCTCACCATTCGAAACGCTCGAGGATAAGTCCCCACATTTTGTTTTCAGCCCTTCCTTTAGAGGAGCGCTCACCTAACGTTTGCAATATGTACCTCTCCTCGAAAAAGTGACTTATGACCTGTATAGTTATTGTATCAATTAACTCCTTGAGAAATTCCACTGTGTTACATCACAAAAAATATCCTTGTAAAAATTACTCAAAATTTTTGGCGTACGAGATCTTACACATCACTTGACCGACATTTAATTATCATGTCCGCTTAATTTGGTTGGCTGTTGTGATAGCAAACGATGGTACTATGGGAGACTATTATAGTGGTGGTCGGTGATCGATGACAACGATACAATGATCGATTTTGCTAATATCGAATCAAATAATCAGTGAGACACCTGCATTAGTGCCGGAGGAGAAAAAGGAGGGAGGTGAAGTATCTGTGTCGACGCTGCACCGCTCTACCTCCTCTTATACAGCTTTGCATCTGCGTCAGCACTAGAAGAGGAAGATGAGACAAGTGAAGCATTTACTTTATCGATGACGAGGAGGAAGGAGGAAGAGGAGGCAAGTGAGGTAGAGTATGATATCATTCATGCATATGCTATCATGTGATATATCTTTCATTGGTAAGACCGACGATGTTAGGTAAATGAAATTAAATATTTCACTTTCAAAACTACAGGGATTTCAATATAAATTTTTTAAGTCTAGATATCGAGATACTAAAAAGGTCTAACTATAGGGGTAATATATAATTATCTTGCCACCATAATTTAAAATTACCTTTTTACTCATTGTTTTCGTATTATTTATGCACGTGTTGTCACATACTGTATCTTTCGTCAATAAAACTGATGGTGTTCGGATAAATTAGATTTTTTAAATATTTTACTTTTATAATTATAGAGATTTTAAAATAAATTTTTAAGTATATGAATCGAGATGTTAAAAAGATCTCACCATAGGAGAAGAGATGATATATAATTAGCCCTAACAAATAGCCGTTCTTCATGCTCAGAGGGGGGAGAGAGGAGGAGGAGGACGAAGACCGTGCACGTCGAGTGGAAAGGGGAATCGAGATTCGTGATGATGGACGCTCAACCAGTTGAACTGGACATCGCGGTGGAGGTGCTGCTGTCACATCATTCGCCTAATGTTACATAAGTGACAGAGGTCTAATCGGCATATGAACATCATGTGTTCTTTAAGAAAGACATTCTATTTCAACTAAGCTTGATTAAAGAAGAAAAAAAAAGTAGAAGAAAAACTAAATACTACTTTTATTCTAACTCTTTTGGTTAGAAGAAAAACTTAATTAGGTGACCAACAAATCCCAAGAACTTAAATTATTAAGAAAATGATCCAATATATAGTAATTATTAAGAAACTATTTGGACTTGAAGTCGACGTGTGATTAGCTGAACAATACATCAGTTGTAATATAGTAATTCTTTCCTCTGTACCTCCAAACTTCCAAGTTTGATAATGTCTCCCCTATCCCTCTTTCTTCTTCCGTTTCTTGTTATATATCACTGCTCACCCAAAGCATAGATTTCAAAGAGCACGAGAACAGAGATGACTCCAAACTATATCACTGTTATATATCTTAGATTCCATACATGACAACGCTTACATCCGTCTTATTCCATAGGTATAGTACGTTTGCAACATCCATGATGACAGCAAGAGGACCAAAGTACTAATTAGGACAGATCACCGAGGTGGATCACTTCGCAGGTGGAGTTGGCTTAGCAGTACCTGTGACCTGCAACAAATACGTACGTACGTTCTTCGCATGCCACAGTGATCATAATCTCCAACAAAATATAGAAAGGGGAATCCCAAGCAAATACCTTCTTCGGTTCCTGTGGTTTCTGCGCCACCTTCTTCGTGGTAGCTGCTTTCGCCCCTGCGGACTTGGGTTGCTGAACCCTGGGTGCCTGCGAGGAACCCTGAGGTCTTTCTGCTTTCATGGAGGCCATTGCTGTAGACAAGGATGACCGGAGATATCGAAGGCAATTAGCTTCAGGACGTTTGCTCCACAATTTATAGTGTCTCTCGCACAGCAAAGAATCTATGGAAAGCAGATAACGATAGAGCATAAACGCCAACGGCTCAGGAAAAAAGAGGAGTCACTGTAGTGGATACACTACTCACTCTCGCGAGTGAATGAATGTTCTTATCGATGTATTCCTAGCCGTGGAAGACACAAGGAATGGTGAAAACATGTTCATTCAACTCAAATCAAGATGAGAGAAGTGTAGGTCCGATCATGGGATAGAAGATTCCCCAATAATGCGAAGCTAACACGTAAGGCTTCAAGCACTTGGAGTCTTCTTATCACATCATGGGTGCAAAACGACATGAATTATTAGACAAGTTGGCAACGGAGGACAATTGGCTTCTACAACATAAATCTTTAGCTGACCGATAGATATTTTTCTTGTCTTGCATGAGTTTCTTGTTCGATTGCCTTCCTACAAAACTTCAGGGAAAAAAAGGATAAAAGATGATAGACTAAATGAGAAGTACTTTTAATATGTAGTGTTTTGAATAAAAATATAAAAATTATCTATTTATGGCACTAAAATAGGTATTTATAAGGTTTTATTTATATAAAAAAAAAGATAAACATCACATAAACATTTGGATAAAACAATCCTATCACATCTAACCCAAATCCTCACATTGATTCACTTAACTCATCTAAATCCTCATCTTTTATTTTATGTGGTCTTAAACTGTTTGAATTAATCTTATTAGTCGCTACACCAATTTGGGATATTTCTGAACTTTCACAGTGTTAGAGTTTAGCATGAAGAAAAAACAAGGAGAAATTCTCTTAGAAAAAAAAACAAAAGAGAGATATAAAGGAAAATAATAATAATAATAGACTCGTTTTTTAAAGAACATTCCTAGATATTTAAATCCTACATATATGGCATATTAATGCGAGAAAACAAACTAATTGATTTGAATATATACATATACATATTGGTCGGTGGGTGTGACAAATAATTCTTGATTCTTCGAATGTTTCTTATGAACGTTGCCACGGATTCACTTATATTTACTCAATATTAGTTACTAGAGAGAACTATAGAAGTCTTAAGATTTCTTCTTCATAAAGATATTACTTAAATAATTTTCAACATCCCAAGTCCTTCCAATCCCTCTTTTATTACTCGACACTAATTTAATCGTTACGAGTTTTGTCAAGTATGTTCCTGACATAGTTTTTATAGAACTCTCTACCAAACCTTTTTTTTTTTTTCGATAACGAGCTCGAGATAAGTTCTAATGATAATAAAGTTAGTTGGCTCCAAATTCAGACAATAAAAAATTACTTGTAACAAAAAAAAGTTTTTTTTATGAAGATTTTTTTAAAAAATAAAATTTTAGTTGTTCAATAAATACCCCATATATCTCAAGATCTCGAATGTAGAAAATACTTTGATGCTTATAGAATTTTTCTTTAATAGGTTTAAAGAGGATGAAGAAAACAGCTTCGAGATTTATGTGAGAAAGTGTACAAGAGAATTTAATATGAAAACAGCTTCAAGATTTATGTCGGTGCAAGATCGAGCTATCTCATTCTTCACATCTCTCCCTTGTCGCGATATATGATGACCAAAATCACATATCATAGCACTCGTCGGTCCGTTTAGCGTGGATTAGCGGATTCATCTATCGAAGGCCATGGTTGTGTTTCCAATCATCTGTGCTTGATGCTGAGGAAAGCTGTCATCATTTTGTACATGAACAACTCAGTCATCTCAATCAGAGTCTTAGCTGCTCGTCTATTATGTGTTAGAAGAATCGACATATTACGATGTACTATACTTCTTTGTTCAGATTTGATATCTCAAAATATGGGCCATCGGTTGAACTTGTTATGATTTTTTGATTGGGTGACCACAAATCCAAGAATCTTTTAATCTTCTATCACGAGTAAGTCAACTAAGCTTAACTTAAGATCCGTATTGAGTGATCACAAATCGAAAGGATCCAATACATGCTTTCGCAGATGTGGTGATAAACTATGGTATTATGTAGTGCCTCCGATTGAGAGTCGACGAGGAAACTTGATAGGATCAGGTGATAAGTAGGAGTTGGAAATCTCCATACTTTTGTGAATCCCAATCAAGTTTAGACATGAAAGACATTTCTAGAATTCTTGGAATTCCTACGAAATTATGAATTCTATTGTTTATATGAGAAATCCATTTTGATATAAAGAGGAAAAATATTATTTCATTATAATAATTTTCCCAACAGTAAATGAACAAAGTCGTCAATCTTTTAACGACTTTGGTTGTCACCGTATGGGCTATGACTTGGGACTTTTGTATAATCTAAGCTTATAACATGGCCAATGTTTCTGATGGGGTTAGGCAAGAGATTATTTGTCAGTGTCGTCAAACACAGTCGATTCCTCTCCCTCGAGAGGTGTATAAAAATTAACTGTGATGGCTCCGTGAGAGATAATCGATCTGTGGTTTAAGCTTTATCATCCATAATCATGATGCTAATCCAGTGTGTGTCACTTGCAAATTTGTAGAGTGAGACGATGTGATCTATTGCGAGACGATAACGATGCTTGCGGGGATTCAAGAGGTGATTATTGTTAGTTGTTAATCAACTTATATACGATGAGTCAGTATGGCCTGATCCACGGGTCGATGTCAGGAGCTCACGATCGGTGGGGCGAGACGTCAAGATTGATCATGTCCACAAGTCTGAGGAAAGGCGGCTCTCGGTCGAGGCACTGACGTCGTCTTCGAGGAGGGCGTCTCTCGATCGGGGCGATTGTGCCTCCAGGGACGGTCGCGCTCCTGTACAAAAGCCCTCGTCGGAGGGTTCTCGACTTTGGCCGCTCAACGGTTAAGTTAATGATTGGTTATCTCTTTTTTTTTTTCTCTCCTTTAGCCAGATGTCGATCAAGGGCTTTTATACTATTGGCACGTGCAAGTACCCCCTCAAGCGACTGATGTGGTAGGGGCGTGAGTGGTGACATGGCAGGAGTCCAAAATATGTCTTATCATTCGTTTTGCTAGAATGCAAATTGAATCCGACTCTCAGCACCTCATCAGAGTCTTACAAAGGAAGGTTATTATTCCTTGGGTTCTTCTTAGCACCGTGCATAGTGTTTGGGCCTTGGTGGGATGTTTGATGTATACGTTTTATTTTGTGTGTTTAAAGAACACAATAAAGTAGCCAACTGGTTAGCTAAATATGTTAGGGAATGTAAGTCTTTTTGTTTTTGGTTTTTTGAGAGTGGCCATCTCGTTTACAGGTTTTATTATTATGTTATGAATTAAGGGTGTTTTATACCCTCTCTAGTTTTTAATAATGATATTTTATTTGTAGAAAAAAAAATTGTCCATATTTTATTTGGATCGATGGTAATTTAATTGTTTTGAATTTTATTCTTTTATTTCTACTTGTCTCATTGTTGTTAATCAAGCAAAGTAATCCAATAATGACATTCATTCCCTAAACCAATAATCAGATTAGTGATGATATTTCTATTGTGATGTTTCAAGAATTTAGTACGAAAGAAATGGTACATAATGTATAATTGAGGGATAAGCTTTAAGTTTTGAATGTCATAATTTGGTTTCCTAAACCTTGTGAAGTACAACAACATTTGTGTGTTCGTCGAGTATTAACACCACAATTTCCTTAGCATCACAAATAATTATGTGGTCATCACAAAGTACAAACATGACAACCATGCCAATAAACCATATGAAAAAGATTGAGATTCTTATATTAACTTCAATTGTCATGTCAATCTCACACATAAACCAAATTATCGTCCTACAATGGCTTGACTCACTGTTAGAATGAGGCCCACTCAGCTTTACACGGCAATTTATGGTTCTTAGCATCGACTTAAAATGATTCAATGCACGCATTTATGATTTAATAATGACAGATGATTTCACACAACAATTAATATAGTTAACCATTTACAAATCATTCTGATTGCATGTTAGACGTAGTCATAATTGATAATAAATCACTATTATTTAGATCTAATATAGTCATAATTGTTTCATCTAAAGCCTTTTTTAATATAGAATAAAATTGTAACTTATTCATTTATTTTATATTTTTTATAATTATCTCATATTGTTATTTAGCTAGTTTTCAATACATAAAATTAGTATAAATAAAAACCTCTTCTAAATCTATGGAATCATCAAAAAGTTATATATTCTTTTGTAAAGATTTTCTCTCGTCTTCCCTTATCATCCTTTCTAGGAATAATTACTTAATTTTATTTTTATTCTACATCACTTTTATATTTCTTTCTTCAAAAATACCTCTTTGATCTCACATTAAAATGAAGGTTTGAATTTGCAACTGAAATGTATAATTAATTCAGTAATATTTACTAATTCTACAATTTTCACATAAGGGGAAACTTTTATTGATAATAAATCAAGTGATCCACTTATATTCAATAGGATGAACTATACATATTTAAAAAAAATAAAAAAAAATATATATTTATTTATTTATTTATCATATGTCATTGAAAATGGTTTTCAAAAATTTTCTAAAATGTTCAATGGTGTGTAACCAACAAAAATCATATGATTATTCTAAAGTATTATCTTCTATTGCTTTCAGGATTTGAATCTAATTGTTTTGAACTTATGGTCAAACCACTGGTGATATTTGTTACAACACTCTTGTAATTACTCATGATGGAACAAAGTGTGTTAAATGGACTATTTTCAATTTACTTGTTCATAGTTTAAACGTTTCTTTGCAAAAAAAATTAGTCTATTTTTTTCATATGAAGTCAGAAGTACCCATCCATTGTTTCAAGGATATTGTCAATCAATTGAAAGATCTTGGCAAACTTCATAATAACCTCAAAATTAATAAGCAAGATTCTGAGGTCACTATCCAAATTGCTGGAAGAAATTGAGAAGGTCACTTATAATCCATGAAATGACATTTCAGGTTCATGAACTGGAAAATTATGAAAACCATCCGAAACGAGCATTCATCAAATCTCATGCTAACATCAAAACAGTGAGCAAGATTCACATGTCACTTCTTAAATCATCACAAAAGAATTGATAATGCCACTTCTGATTTATTAGAAGACTCTTTAGGTTCATGGACTTGAAGATTATGAATTTGTCCGAAAGGTCATAAATATCAAGACAATTCAAAAAGATGATTCAACCGAAGTAGATGAAATATCAATCCTTTCTAGAAACTCAAAAGAATCTTGAAATATCATCGGAATACTCGATGAAAAATATCAAATGATTAGAGCATCATTTGTTTCGAGTGTAAGAAGAACTCGGCGATACGAGAAAAAGATCACTTGAAATCGAACATAAAAAGTAAATTTGACTGACGACATAAAGAGTTTGCCATGTACAATTCATTTATTTGAGCTCAATAATGCACCTACTTATGCTAAATTGCATGAAACATTAAAAACAATTTACTTTGAGTTAATAAAGTTTCTAGTAAATGTTGATATTTAAAGAATAAGCATGTAAGTTTATCAAGAAATTAAAATTCATCAATGTGTGTGCATATTAAATTAGTACCGAATGTAGTAAGCTTAAAAGTAATTCTATATCACCCACTTGTGATCATGTTCACATCCAATGAATTTGCAGTGGTGGTGTGTGTTTAGATCTATGATTCTGGGCAGTTCTTTCTGTTTCTTTTATCGATAAAGCGATTATAGCCGCCGAAATTAACATTCTTTTTTTAAATTATTTCGATAGCATTTTTATGAACTCTCAAATAATTTGCAATTGGTCTCTCCAAATTTTCTCTTAAACATGTAGCATTTGGGAATTTGTAGAAGTTCAACCACAGCCTTACTGTTGTCTCTCCAAACCATTCAAGTTCCTTTTCCACTGGCACATGCCATGTTTCCTCTGAGATTTTGCAGGATTTGCACCTTAATCAGCATGTTTCCTGCTTTTTGGATCACATCTTCTAGTATTATATATTATTATTATATTATTATATATTATATATTATTATTATTATTATTATTATTATTATTATCATCATCATCATCATCATCTCAACATCAACATCAATGCTTTAAGAGGCAGAGTGCTTGTGTCATATTACAAAAGAAGGTGCATTCCCCCTCCCTAACAAGCCAGTCATCCATCATTTTCTAGCTGCCCTTCTTCATGTCTTCCTTGCATCTTTGGGTCAGTTGATGCAGAAGGTTCATCTAATACACACACCTTACAAATGTGTTTTAAGGTGACAATAGCACACTCAATTCGCCCAGAATCAATGCTGTGATCATTACTAGCTAACTCGATATCGCGAATCGAAGGAAAGCATAATCTTCTCTAAATAAATGAGGAGAATTGCGTGGAAACTAAGCTTTTACTTTCTGGGAGCGTATTGTATGGTGAATTAGCTGAATCATTCAGATAAAGGAATGGCCTCCATTTGATTGATAAGATGCTCAAAGTCCCACTCTATATAAATTTGTGTTGACTAGTAAACAAAAAACCAAAAATATTCGCTTAGAAGGATTAGTACTCTCGATACTTAAGTTTTAGTTAATTTAGTATTATCTATCAACATCTTCACACACATCTTTCCTTTCAGTGTCTACCATCAACAAGCTTTTTGCAACAAAGACAAAAGGCTCACTCTTTCTATCTTCTTTTTTGTATCATATCAAAGTCCATCCTTTCCTTGGTTGAATCTTACGACTCTTTCCTATTCTTTTTCG
The DNA here is from genome assembly GCA_004837865.1 of Musa balbisiana. NCBI lineage: Eukaryota > Viridiplantae > Streptophyta > Magnoliopsida > Zingiberales > Musaceae > Musa > Musa balbisiana. The sequence continues at coordinate 30,994,447 of CM017194.1, read as the reverse complement.
GACATATATATATATAGTATATTTATACGTAACAAATGCATCAAACATCTTCAAATAAGCAGATTGACAGCAGTTGATCGTCTGTGGTGCAGAGTTCTGCGCTTAGGTGGAAAGGAACTCTGCATCTATAGTACTACTCCCCTAACTAATGTTCTTTGTGATATAAATCGGTAATGATTGTCTTACTATAATGAAAAAGGAGAGGTCTCGACGCGTATGGAATAGTCAAATGGAAGCGAGGTCGATAGATCTGCCTTTATCGCTGGAAGACCTTCATGGGGTACACTTCGTATTGGAATCCTTGGCTCTTTAAGACTTTAAAGAAGAGAGAAAAGAGAGCTTTTGACTGTACAATCGAGGAGTACCCCAAGATTTCTCCACGCTCTAATTAGAGTTATATATTGTTAGCATATAGCATATCTTTGTGAGATGAGGTAGATTATACTCGATGGGAAAAGCCTGAGCTAAGATTCCAAGTAATCTTTGGATCGAGATCCGAAAACTGAGGTGTCAGTGCTTCAGTCCACAGAACGTGCAGTGACAGATGTTAGTTTGCATGAACAATGAATTATCTAATAATGGTCACCAAAAATGAGGTTAAAAATAAGAATAAAATGGATTATAGTTTGTATTGCAAGGATCAACTGTGAGAAAAGATTCGATATGACCTACGAGAAATATCTTAATGCTCGATGCCGTCTCACTTGGAAGCTTCCTCGCGTCATTTACATTGGTTGGTATGGTCAGCGTTCAGTAGCTGCAGCAAGAACAAATCCCTGGCCACATTGGCACGGGCACAGAGACTTTAGGGATGCGTGCCAAAGTACTACTATCCAACAAGTTTTATATTGGATGCGGCTGTTTTGAGTTCAAAGCAATATCATATTTGTCAGAAAGTTTGAGTTGACTTTTCAAGTATGAATAATAATTCATTTGTGACAATCGGGACATACTGATACATCCAATATTATCAGGTCGGTTGGTATTACGTAGAGATCATGTTTATCTCGGAGAATGACACTTTGGGACACTTCAACATCTCGGGATCATGGTGTGGATTTATGTGGCCATCGGAGCTGTAGCAGTGTTGATGAATTGCCTCTTCGTACTATTGATTTGGTGGGAAGTTTCAGCCATAGACTGTAGATAAGAAAGCACATTTCTTGCATTAGTGATAGCAGGAATATTCATTTAATCAGAGCTCGATACGTGGCGGATGAATTGCCTCTTCGTACCGTGAAATATTTCTTCCAGCTGGATCAATCTTACAAGATGTCGATTTTTCATGTACTCAAACAAAAGGTCAATGTCGAGTCGAACACGTATGTTCGAAGACTTGTGCACGTATGTTCAAACCAAGTAGAAATCGATCACGAACGTCGTCCCCCGACAGTGAAGAAAAATGCAATCTATGTATGTGGTGGCTTTACAGAGTGGCACTTACGTTTAACCAGCTGCTAATAATTGTTAGCAGCAGTGGCCACAGCTACCACCATCGTTTCTATCGTCACATATCATGCACAAATACAAAGTGGATACTGGAGCTGCTTAAAAGTTGGCAGCAAGTAGTTTTTTCTGAAGTCCGGATGTGAACTTTTGATAGGGTGCCCAAATCGATCGATCACAGGGTCAGCAAGCATGCATTATAATAAATAGGAGAAGATTTTTGTGATCCATAGTGCATATATTATTCAATGGGGAGCAGCTTTGACAGTGGAAAAAGTCAGATTTCTCATTCCCTTTCTCTTCCCACTGCCAATCGTTGACAGAAAGCATGGGTGACCTGAGCTGAGGTTTCCTCGTCGCTCAGTGTGTCAATCGAAAAGACTGTACTGTACAACTTGGGGTGTGTGAGAAGGCCTCTGGAGGAACTGCAATCGCTTTTTTGATTACAGGGTCCTGCTGCTTGAAAGCGTCCCTGGAAATCGCCATTGGATCAAGCTGGATGGCCCTCGACTGGTGACTTGAGAGAGAATCTCAGGGGTAAGCCATTCAGGGGCAGCACAAAAGGTCCGAACTGAATACCGCTTTGGCATCCCACCATAGACCACCTGATAGAGATAGCAACACATCAACACCAGGAAGAGAGGTCAACGGAGACGAAAAGTTCAAGGGGCGGTATCTGACTTTTGATGGTTTTGGCTGGGTTACCTGTATTTGGTGGTGAGGTGATGGAGGAGCACGAGCATCTCCAGCTTCGCGAGCTCATTGCCAGGGCAGGAATGGGACCCGTTTCCAAATGGCATGAAAGTGTTGGGTTTTGGAGCAACCTGCAACAGTCGACAAAAAGAGACCAGAATTATTTGTCTGCAGGAGGAGGAAAGGCGACTGATGGAGATAGGGACGGCGCGGCTGTCCTCCTTCGCCCACCTCAAATCTGGAGGGATCAAAATTTTCCGGGTCAGCGAAGTTATCCGGGCTGTGGTGAATGTTTCGGAAGAGCGGCAACACCTTCCAACCCTTGGGAATCAGATACCCTGCACCACATCACACAGGGAGAAGTCAGCACAGCAGATACCTCCTCCTCCGACATCCTTTTGCATGGATAGAGGTTGTGACGCCAACCCACCTTCGTACTCCACATCTTCCACCGCTTCTCTGAAGGTAAAAGATAAGACGGAGGCCACCCTCATCGTCTCCTGAATCACCCTCGATGTGAGAGGCATCCTCTTGGTATCAGCCCAAGTCAGGGACTTGCCGTCTTTGCTCCTCATGATCTCCTCTTGCTCTTCCTGAGATACGCAGTCCATGTCAAGCTCTTTCTACTGAAAACGACACTTGGAGATGGGAGGAGGAAGAAGAAAGCATCTTACCGTCACTGCTCGTAAGATGCCTGGGTTATCTCCGAGGTACTTGACGATCCAGGTGAGCACGCTGGCAGTGGTGTCCCGGGCTGCAAAGATGACGCCGATGATGTTGTCGGCAATCTGATCGTCGGTGAGCGCTTCTGTGGCTTCCATGAAAGAGCCAAGCAGACCATTGGCCTCCGTCTTCCACTGCGTCCTCCTGGACGACACAATCTTGGCCACAATTTGAGCCAGCTGTTTCCTGGCCTTCATTGCCTTGTAGAAGAGGGTCCCAGGCAGGTTGACGGGCATGGAGTTGTAGCCCTTCTCCAGGGTGTAGTAACACTGCTTCAGATCCTCGATGTAGCAGATCTCATCATTCCCAAAGATAGAGAGGAGTGCCACATTGAACGCGTACTGCAGGAAAGCAGCGGACACGCATCAAAACAGAGAGGCAGACGACGGGAACACAAGGGAAAAGGAGGAGCAGAGCATCAAAGAAAAGCGATCTTTCACGGTGTTGGAAGGTCAGAAGTAGACCGAATCAATTTCCTATAGGTTTGACTTTGCAGCTCAAATTTAGAATTGTAGTAGCGTATGCGAGAGCTTACCGTCTTCATTTCATGGAAGGTATTAACGAAACGGCCGTCCCAGGAGCGCAAGGCCCGGAGAGCGGCGGCCTCAATGCCGGCGACGGAGCTGCGGATGGCGTCGGGCATGAGAGCCCGCAGCACGAGGCGGCGGAGGCGGGCGTGGTAGTCGCCCTGCTGGAAGAAGATGGCCTGGGGGCCCAGCATCCGCTCCTTGCTGGCGGGGAACGTCGGCTTGAACAGGTGCGCCCGCGTCACCAGCACGAACCTTGCCGCCTCAGGGCTCGACACCATGACGCAGGGGCAGCCCAGGATGTGGGTCTTAAAGATGGGACCGTACCTGCAAACACCATCACCACCAGCAGCGTTATGCGCGGTGACAAAATGGAAATGGGACATCGACAACAATCCTTTTCCACCGACAGGCAGAAGCCACGAACCTCTTCTGCTTGAGGGCGAAGAAGGAGTTGGGATTGTTGGAGTAGAGCTGCAAGGTCTCTCCAATATAAGGCCAGCCCATGGTGCCCGGCGGCAAGGGCAGACTACGGGACCCGGTGAGGAATGCTCGCGAAAGCAGATAGTAGATGAGGCACAGGAACAGGAAGCAGAGGGTGAGGGAAGGAAGAAGCATGATCGTCAAGGACGCATTCGGGGTGACGATGGCGACGCAAGTGGAACTCATCGTTGGTCGGAGAGGAGGAGGAGGAGGAGGACAGGGGAAGGTGTGGATTATCCTGCGTGAGGATTTGATGTGCGTCAATGGGGAGGGAAGGGGGTTTTATAGGGGAGCCAATACAGCCGATGCACCCACGGAAATCTATTCCAGCTAATGTATCTTAACCTCGGGAACACTGAATGAAGCACTGATCATAATGTGCATCATGCAATGCAATTGTGGGGAGAGATAGAAGAAAGACAAAAGTAATATAAAACATAAATAAATAAATAAATTAAATAATGATCGATGAGTGTAAGCTTCCCAAAAAATGAAATAGTATGTGTCAAATCACTTGCACGTGTTTGACTTTGCAATCCATACTCTGTCTGTATATTTTTTTTCCAAGTATTTAGAGCTGAGTAGAAAAACTAAATAAAGCGAAAGTCAAACTCTCTTCCCAAGTTTTTGTTCTTCATAAATATATTTATTTATTTACTTCAATTCAGATAGATTGAGACTAAGTATTAACTTTAATGTTTAAGCTATGTTTTTGTACGGGGGATTGCAAAAATGGAAGACTAGAAAGGTATTAAACCAACTAAAAGAATGGAAAATGTAATGTTAGAGAAGCCATGGAGATAAAATAGGTGGAGGGAGAAGAGTAAACAATTTGGTGGTAGGAGGGCAAAAAAGGGTTAATAATGAGGGGAAGTGGTGAGGTAAAAATAGGAAGATGAGACCCACTGGGGGGGAAGCTTAGTGGGGAGCTACTGCTCTTCACTTTAAATAAAGGGTTGGATCCTTCATAGCTCCAGCCAATTACGCGTGTGATCTGAGTTGTTGACACATGGAATGGGCCTTCCATTCTATACCACAGCTCTTCGGTTGTCTTTTTATGGCCTACTCTCTCTCTCTCTCTCTCTCTCTCTCTCTCTCTAATCAATAAAAAGATTATAGCTTGCCATCTGTTTCTGGCTTTCTCATGGCTGCTTATCTTTCATCACCTGCTCTCATCATTTATGTCTACGAAAAATCAAACCATGAAGGAATGTGATGTAGCGTGTGATTGACGTTTTACACCACGTATCATCACCTATCTATCCCAAATGGATCGATTTCGCTTCGATCCATCGTTGTGTTATTTACAAGTTTCAAGAACAAGAGAGTGACGGCGCAGCATAATCTTGGATTAGGCATCTGATTCTAGACATTAAGTGTCTACTTGCTTGCTTTGAGGGAAGTAAAATTGCGCATAATATTTACCCTTTCGAAAGGGTGATGATCGTACGGTGCAATGAATGGCTAATTGCACTCGTGCTACCAAATCCTTTATGAGGGACAGCCAAGAATAAGATGAACAGCTAAGGCCTCTTCAAGCACAAATGGACACGTCTCCGAGAAGGACCACCGGAGACCTCAGACGCCATTGGGCGACTGGGATTTGTACTCCGCACCACTGTAGTCCACCTGTATGTCATCCCCATGCACGGGGAGCTCACTGGTGGCCTCAAACAAGAGGGTGATTCCAACGCCAACTGCACGTCGACTCTCTCGCAAGTCGTGGAATCTTCGGCACTGCCAACTCGACGGATTAGAAGAGTTGATAGTCAAATCATATTTACTGAGATTTTAAATGTGAGTCGAACTTGATGGGTTAATTGGTCTATCAATTTCGTTTGATCTAAATCACTGATTAAAATATTTAAATTAAAAATAATATTAATACACTCATCAGATCCTTATAAGTTAATCATAATCTTACCCACTTTTGATATGGGACTAATCGGAAATGTTATATTAAATATGATTAGATATCATACGAAATGAAAATAAAGCATGTGAAAGAATGTCCAATGCGTCACCGACGATTCAGTAAAACTCTTTAGAAAGAACTTCGATAAAGTTCCCCCGAGGACTTCCATAGATTCAAGTAACATATGGTTGGAAAGCTTTGATGCATTTTGGTGTGTGAATGGTAGCATTTTTTTTATTGACTAAAGCTAATACAATGATTAACGGGCGAACCGAATCAATTTGAATTTTGGTTCAATTAAGATGAGATAGGTCAAACGGGAATCATTTCGAATTTACCTAATCTCAAAATCAATTAATTTGATTCGATTAATCAGTTAATTAGTTTATAATTTTAAATAATTATATATGTATATTAAAAGAATATATTTGGATCAATGAATCATTCAATTCAATTCAATTGAACCGGACCCAATATAATAATATTTACAAAATTAAGCCCACGTCTTTTGTGAAATTGTGACACTAAAATTGGGCTAATATTGGTACCGAGACATCTAAGCATTTTGATTGATCAGATTAAATCGAGTAAGGGTTAATATAGTAAATTTAGTCGGAGTAATATCTTTTAAATTAAGATCGGTTTGATCTTAAGGGGTTAATCGAATCAAAAAATTATTTTTCTAAACCAAAATCAATTATAGTTTTCAAAATCGAACTATTAATAAATCGACTCGAACTGAAATCAATTTATTTTTTATTTAATGTGATTTTTTGAATTCGATTTGAACATGCATAACTATGATTTCCTCTCCTTTGTGATCATTGTTTTCACTTTCAGAAAACACTTGGGATTTAACCTGACTCTAATCTCTAAGAGAGCAAGGTTTATTTATATCTGTATTTAAATATGTCTTTCTAAGCATTTAGAATACGATATTAGGATTAGAAAGGCATAGGAAGTTATATTTGCATCTGTATTTGCTTTGCTTATGACAACATTGGTCACAAAATAAAGAGTATCTTGTCCCGCTAAGCAACCTCCTCAATTCACTAGCAATTTTGAGAAAACAATGGTAACAACATGACTTACTTTATAGTGAGAAAACTTTGATTTTCTACATCAAGAAAATAAAAAAAAATTAATTTTATAGTGAGAAGGAATAAGAATTTACAAGAGATTATATAAAAATGAGGGTTCAACGATGTTGATTAATCGTAAATGTTAAAAGACTTTGATATTTGATAATAATGACGTGGGATATTCTTAAAGAAAAATGTAACTAAACAAATAATTTCTAGATTGAAATTAATAAATATGCCATCTCATAAATAAAGTTTTAACACAAATATGATAAAATCTCAAGAAAGCATATGATCAAGAATCCATCCGAGTTCTCAATGCATTACGGAAGAGATGGATGATATGTAAATGTTGACGATAATGGTAGAAGCAAAATTACTAGTTATGATATTGTTGATAATAATTTTTTTCTTTAGTATTGAAGATGTTTTATTATGTGTGGATCAAAGTATTGTAATTATTAGTCACTCATGTAACAAGTTTTTTTGTTATTAGAATTATAACACGATGTTAATTTCATCATAAGATTAAAAAAACATAATAGGCTTAAAATATGAAATTATGTGTATTATTGATCTTGATTGATTAAATAACTCATATATAATATTTTCTTTTTGTCTTAAATGACAACTCGATAGGAAATAAATAAAAAACTACGACATGCTAGCATAACTTCATTGCTAATTTAGTCACATAAATATCTTACCCAACTTTGTGGATTATTGGATACTTCTCAAATAGGAAAATAATTTAAAAGTAGCTTTAACATAAATATGATATACAAAACAAAATTAATAATAGCCTATTAAGGCCAAATGAAATTAGCAAAAAAATCTTCCTATTTGGATGCAACTTAATTTATTTCAACCCTAAGAATAGGGTTGAGCATCAAAACCTCTTAAGAATTAAAAACTTTGAGATAAAAATATATATCATCTCAATAAATTTCATGTTTTCTATATAGCAAAAAATCTTCAAATTTGGATGAATTTCCATTTAGTATAATTGAATATTAAAACCTAAAATATATAAATAAAAAGTGTTCCAAGTGAGTTGAAATTAATTGTGTATGCCACACGGTATTGTCTCAATAAGTTTCAGCAACTAAAAGTAGTGTAAATAACACTAAAAAATAAAGTAAAAATGATCCTTCACAAAGAATTGTTTTTTAACCCATGCCTTGCAAAGATCCAACCAAAATTGGCAAAAAAAAAAAAAAAATCTTCCAATATGAGTGTACTTTCATGCCATTTCCATTATATACTCTTAAGAAACTCTCGACATATATATAACTTTATATAATTTTCTTTTATAAAACATAAAGGATGAATTTTTGCAAAAACCTTCTCTTTTTGAGTTTTTCTCAAAATGCATTTCCCATTCTCAAAACATCCTCTCTTTTTTTTTTTGGTCTAATACCTATAACATAGTATTTGTGTACTACGTTATAATATTTTTTAGTATTATTAAAAATACTGTAACATAATATAAAAATACTATAAACATTATTTTTATTGTATTACAATATTTTTCAAATAAAAAATTATAACTAAATCGATTGACCTTATAGACTGATCCATAAGAAAATAAATGGAAAAAAATGGGATAGTTTTCGGAAGAAAAAAACTTTAAAATAACTTTTTTTGGGGGACAATTAGCTCAAAAAATATATGCATAGTGAAGGCGAAGAATTTGACCGGTCAATAGATGACACCTCTACTATCTTGGAATCCTCAATACCTTATCCTTTGGCAAGCATAGTCAACGCGACGCCTCCAAGTTACATTAAAATGCAGTAGCGCCGAAGAAGTCTCTTCGGGCAATAGTTGATAAGGTCACGCAGCTGTCTCTGCCGTCGAACAGACGGATAAGTGCGTGAAGTCAAGAATATAATTACGTAAGGATGGTTAGGGTTCATGAACGAAGACACAGTACTGCAACTTTGACTCGGCCGTCCTAAAGCAGGAGGAGCAGTCCGAGTTCGGTGCCGATGATGAGTTTATGTCACTCTTGACGTATCTTCCTCGTGTGCGATGGCGTTTGGCACCTTTAGCAGTCGACGGGTAACAAACACCCATCTCTTGGCCTTTCCTTCCGATGAAGAGGTGCCCTTTTGTATGCATAATGTCCACGGCAGAGTACCGATTCCACCACCATATAAAAATGAAGGCAATATACATGCAAAGGTCAGGTTTTCACTGGTTTGTTTTTTGACATGATGTCTGGGATGTCTTTTTCTGTAACTCTCAGTTTTATCTCTCTTTATATTTTAATTCTTTGTACTTCGTTCTTTGAATCGAACCGATTTGAGTAACCCTAAGTGACTTCTCTACCTTTATCATCTTTTCAGTCTCTTTTTTCCTTTATTTTTTTAATATAAAAAATGAAGAGTGAGATGAAGTTGACTTTGATCGACTCACCTTTGACTTATTCTTTTCCAAACAAATGGAATTATAACTATTTTTAACTTGCTATGGGTATTAAGGTTTTCTTTTTCATTTCTTAATACATTTCTTATATGATAGAGAATTAGATGATGGAGAGTAGAAAATAAAAAGATACAGAAGAATACTGTATATGGAAGAAAAGATGGAACCAAATCGAGAGGTGTCATTTCGTACAATTTTTTAAGGTAAAATCATGCATTGAAAGATCTCAGTCGCCACAAAAAAGTAGTCGTAAATAGTTTCCTTCCCTCTCACGAACAAGCAAAGGGGATCACACTCCGAATAATGAGGGATGGCAGACGAGCAAGACACTGCGCATGTCGGTGCGTTATGATCGCTGATCCAAAGACAGTGGGTTCCATCGTGAAGCACCCACCGCTATTTGTTCCTGCACTGAGTCTCAAACGCATTCCAAGGAGCATTGATTTCCTGATGTGAGGAACTCAATCATGTATAGTAAGATTGTGTCAAGGCCATATTACTATTCGGTTTGAAGTAGAATCAAATTAAGCTGAAACCAAAAGGTCTGATGATCCATCGATTTTAAACCGAATCAAAAATAAGTATCAAACAATTCAATTATGATTCCTAAGTTTAAAAAATCAAAATTGTCGATTTCCAGTTCGAATTCTGAACCATTGATTCTATAATTAATTATTTATTTATTCAAGAATAAATTTTATAATTTTTATATTTTAAAAAATTTAATAAAAAATAATAAAAATTTTGGTGATTCAAATCGAGATCGTCAGAATCGAAATTGGAACTATCATTTCGATTTTGATTCCAAAATCGATTTTTATATATTTGATTATGAAATCAAAATTATCAGTTCGAAAATCATAATTAAGCTTAGCGAGAGTGGCTTCCCCCTCTTCTTCACACAATCATTATATTTTGTTTTGTGTTTTATAGAAATGAAAAGATACATGAGTCATGAGTCGAAAAACTTTTTTTGAATTTTTTTTAAAGGTTATTCTCTTTATATAGAATAAAGAGTGATCCTTTTATTGTTCAATAATTGTGTCGACGTCGATGTAAATGTAGAGTGACGAAAAAATCATTCGATAACTGTGCCAACATCGACGTATAAACAAAACAGTCATCATCTCTTGTCGTCGCTCTCCTCATCCATAACAGTCACCCACGATCGCCAACGATGTCATTGTCCATCACCATCGACGTCGTTCATCACTCTTAACTAGAATATTAAAATTATTATTTTTAATTATTTTATATTTTGATCGATAAAATATATATATATATATGTTTTACTTTCATAAATATAAAATATTTTTAAATTTAAAAATTAAAATATCTAATAAAACTAATCTGTAATTAGCCTGAGATAATCCGTGCAGGAACGAGCGAAGTAGACAACCACGTGGCCGCTGCATCCTTCATTTTCTTTTGTGGGGTTCGGTTGGTCGTTTATGATGACTGCATATGGTTTCGCAAACCAATGAAATCGTTGGCTTGTGGGGCTCGTGATTTGGTAGGTCGGGGGGGCTCGCCAGCTAAAGGGCGCGAATTTGTTGGACATGTGTGGGACACGTGTCCGCCCCAATCCCCACATACCACCGCGTTGACAACGACTTCTACTCAAAGATTTTTTTGGATGAGATTGATGGAGTTTTCTTTGGGTCAACGATCTGTCGATGTGGTGATTAGGACATTTAGACCAAATATTAAGAGAATCAAGAATTTTTAAGTTTATCATATCATTCTTATCTTTTGATTTTTTAAAAAAAATTATAAGCTTTAAAAGAGCGAAATCATATGAGTATAAATAATTCTCATCACACCAATAGGGAATCGATCAAATATTAATTTATTTGATTGACGTTAGAAAAATAATTCTGACCTCTCTTATGAAAAAGAGCGTTGATAAAAAAGAGCGTTGATAAAGACGTTGATTGAAGAGTATGGAATGGCTTATAACTTTGTTGGATCATCCTTAATCTTAAAAGATATTTTTTAAAAATTTTAAAAGGATAAAATCATGTGAGTACACTTATCAACCAATAGGAAGAATTCCTTAAAAACCTACGAGCTATACAAGACCGACCAAATATTGACTTATCAAGTGGAAACAACCGACCATTACGAACTCTACAAATACCGTAAAATTTACTAGTAAGCGTTTTAAGAATCGTTATTTGATTCTAATTATATATAACTTATTTTAAATTTTTATATTTTATATTTTAATTTAAATAATAAAAATCTTAGTAAATTAATATTTATTATTATAAATATGTCATATATCCCAAAATCTAAGTAAAAGGAAAAGACAAGACTTGAGTATACATGGATTTCAGAATAATTCTTGTACTTACTTTTTTTTAATCACAGAGAGAAGAATTTAATTTTTTATCAATATAAAAAATAGATTTTAATTCTCATGTAGTTCATCCATGCAACATCTAAACCATGTCCGATACAATACTCCACATTCTATGGGCGAAGGATCCTCCAAAAGCTAAAAAAAATTTAAGTTTCATCACTTGTCAAATCAACTTTTATTTTATTGGTAGCTCTGATAGCCTATGAATAGACATGCAATTTTCCACTTTCATAGAGATGATGTCGAGGAATTAATATCTGCACAAAGATATATCATATTCCGATGCATCAGTCACATCACCACCTCATGACAATGTCAACATGAATGTTCATCATTCTGACACAATAATCGAGGTTTCTAATTTCAACATAAATCATTATACGGTACTTATAATATTTGATGATTCAATATTGAAATAATTAAATAATAATCGATGATTTCATGTAACTGTTTAGAAAATTATTATCCGAATTCACTTTATAACAAAAGGTTTTCGATGCATTTATTTATTTTTATCTTTCGACCTCATTAATTTAAATACGAAAGAAGACATCTTACAAAAATTATCGATCAAACCTTTTATTTTTTGGTATCAAATATGTGAATCGTCGAACAATCAAAATTAAAAATGAAATTATTATGTTAATGATGATAGGTATGGATCGAAACCTCATTTTCAAATGAATTATTGAGATCAAAGAAGAGACTTTTTCTTATTTGCTACATAAAACTTTTATCAATCGACATGAAGATTCTAATCAATGTCAAGGATGAAATTGATCCTATTTTAATCACTATAAGAAATGGTTATACATTTCTTATATTTACTATAAGAAGATTCCATCGGATGAATTAGTAAAACAATATATTTATATTTTCTAAGACATAAAAAGTAGTAAAAATTTTAACAACGAAAACTTTTATAGTAAAACAAAAATAATGGATTCGAAAATTCTAACTCCTATGCGATGGATAACGACAAGAGTTGAGAGACAACCTCGAGAGAAGAATGTGGTCAAGTGATAGGGAACTCAACTCATTAACAGATTTCTTAACTTAAAAGGGCACACCATTGCTTTCATTGTTTTTGTGGTTTGTGTCGGCAAACCGAAGTGCGAGCACCAATCTTGCGTTTGGCGTGCCTCTGCATGCAGAGTCATCATGTACTTGCGGAGTAATCTATGATGGAAAGGTGAGACCATTGACGCGATACACACCACTATTATGCCCTCTAACGAGTGTCAAAGTGTGAGGCACCAAGCGATCCAGCTGTGGGACATGTTCTATGTTGCAGAGATGATCTGGGCAACACCTTAGACGTCCATCCGAGTTGGTGGAATGATGAGCATAAGAAAGGCTCGAAGTAGCTACCAACCGATATAGTAGAATACAAGGATCTGTTTATGTGGAGCAGTAGTGCTTCGATAGTTGGATCACGGTCGGATACATGTATACGTGTTAGTCTTCGGGAAGAGTAGCTACGTAGGTGGAAGATGATTTGGACGTACAGCCAATTGCGTTGCGTTCATTGTGTGTGAAGGATGGCTGTGGTGGGTGGACTAAATAAAGAGGAATCGAATGACAATAATCGCCTGGGAATCATCGACGTGCTTTTCCTTGCATGCTTTGAGGCTATTATGGACGTCGCATTACCACCACCAGTGGTTGGTGGGTTGGCGATGGATCGGAATCTTGTGTCTAACGAGGTCTTTTCGAGTCATGGAATCCACCTCAAGATTTATTTATCTAAAAGGATATTTTGTATGTTATATTATTTAATTCTCTAAAAATCATGATTGAAATAGTGATCGCGAGATGAAAATATAAGTATGTTAGAATCCCGAAAGTGGTGTAATGTCTTTATTAGTATAATTGATATTATATTCGATAAAATTATTAGACGAATATTGGATTTGCATTTACCCTTCGAACTCTCTGATCGTTCGATTCGATAATTTTCTTTTTGACAAAGGATAGATAATGAATACAAATTTTGATCTACTTTCGGTTCAACACATTTGAAATGATCTTTTCTATACTAAAATCTAGTTGTTTTGTGTTGGTTGTGATTTTAAATTTTATTTTATTTTTATGTCTCTTGCATTCGTCTTTCTAATTTTTTTTATTTTCCATGCATGTCGATAGGTATCGCTTAAGTATCATACGTTTTAGGTAAAATCAACTGAGGATGAGATCTAAATTGCATAATGATTCACGTTGTAAAGATTGCACCGAAGTGAGGACAAGCTTCGTAGCTACATGTAAAACCTCATCGTGTCAAGGTACAGCATTTAGCAGCATCAATGAAGTGCTGAGAAGATGATCGTTGTAGAGCCATATTCGAAGACTTCCATTCAGCTCCATGGACCGGCCTTACTCTCTAATGGATCACTTGCCATTCCTCAACGATGGGCTTTGGCACCAGCCAACAACAATTCATACATTGTGGAGATGGCTCGATTACTCTTCAATTTTGATTCAATTGAACTATTTGTAATATCCCGATTAACCCCACGTCGAAAGTAGATGAGACTAAAATTAACTTATAAGAGTCTGATAAATATATTATTATTAATTTTAATTTAAATATTTAGACTAATGATTCAGGTAAAATAAAATTGACGGATGAATTAGTCTATTAGGTTAGGGTGGTGACAACATTAGCATAGGATGAGAGGGAAACTATCCTATTGATCTTGAATCTTAAATTTTCCTTAAAATTAAAGATTCAAAATTAAAAATAAGCCTATCTTATACAATTTTGTATTGTTAAAGAAAATGTGTCGACGACTATGACACATAATCTTACGGTAGAACAAAAAGATTAACTCTTTAGCGGAGAGTCGAACATGCTAACTTTTTTTTGAAAATAAACACACTTTATGCTTAATATAGGCTAAGTTTGAATAATTATTTTTTTTAAAAAAATAAATAATAAACCTATGTTATTCTTTTCTAAAATAATATATTTTTTTGTTACAAGGCTTTTGATTAAAAAGACTCTCTTGATAAAATCCCAAAACTTAAGGATTTTTTTAGGATAAATCACCATAATATAAGAATAAGTCAGTTGATATGTGGCATTGCAATGTCCTAAGAATAGATTGATCCCCTCCTAAGATGAACTATATGCCAAAGATTTAACATCTCAAGCTTGTTTCTATGGAATTGCAAGGAATCAAAAGAGAGGAGTTGGTATTCCTCAGCTTTTCATTTGAAAGTTTTTGAAAAAAAAAAATTGAAATAAAAGGGTAGAATTAGGATTTATAAAAACCTAAAATAAATTTTAAATACATAGACGTTATTTAGTAAAACTTTTTATGGGTAAATTATCCTGCATATATTAGCGATTAAATTTAACTTTTTATATTTATTGATGTGTTTTTAACTTTTTATTTGTACATATAGGGGTGTTCAAATCTAATAAAAAATTAAGTCGACTTGATTTGATTAATTAACTTGAACCAGATCAAATTAATATTAATTAAAAAAATCTCAATCCAGTTAAGTTCATTGTCCTAAGGTTTATCTTGGTTTAAATCGGTTAATTAAACTAATCCAAAAGTCTAATTTTATGGCTTTAATTTTATAAATTTTATCATATCGATCCATCCAATTATACTAAACTGATTTATTTTAAAAATATAATTTTTTAAATTATTTAAAATTATAAAAATTGATTAATAAAAATTAATTTTAAATCGATTTGATTAGGTAAATTCAAATCAGTTTTAATTCGAGCTATCTTAATTTTAATCGATCGAAACATTCTTTAAAAATTATATAATTAGATATTATAAAATAATAGTTGCCACGGAAGCACCGACTTTGACGGGATCCGAACCGTTGCTAAGTCAGTCGGAACAACACGAGAGAAGGCAACAAGAACGAGAAACAAGAAGAAATAGAGGAAATTGCAGCGCCGTCCGAACCCAATGCCTCTCTCCGGCTTCGCAATAAAAAAGCGGCCACCTTTCGCGCGTGTCATCCCCCCATGGCTTCCTCCCCTCTACGCCGCGACGTGTCACTCCTCCTCCTCCTCTCCACCTTCATTCCCACGACTTCGTCCTCATCCCCATCGTCCGTCCTTCCATCCGCCGCGGACTCGGTTGGAAAAGAGAGGAGCAAACGGGACGTTCCTCGTCGTCGGCCTCGCAGGTAGCTGCTCCCCCTTTACCTCTTCTTCTATTCCCATATGGCACCGCTGTGGTTTTCTTGCACACGAAATCCGTTGTTTTTCTGTTGGTATATTGTTTCGAGCTTTCCCTGTTCCCAGGTTTTGTTTTGCAACTTCTTCTCTGTCTCCTCCGCCTCAGGTGCAGCATTCCATCGATTGCGACGCAGATCGTGAATGGTGTTCTTCCCATGGTGTGGTCGGTTGGTTTTTTCTTCCCCTCCAAATGTGCTGTTTGTGTTCTCAGATATTTAATTCACTCGTGCAATCGTACCAGTGCAGACAAGTATGTGTCGTCCAGATGTGCCGATAATGTGTTCGTGTAAATGACGAATATGGTATACTTGATTGTGAAACCCTTCGGTTTGGGCCAAATCTTCTTCCTGCTGGGAGTGAGGACGGTTGGTCTTGCCACGCTGGTATTCTGGCAACTATTGAAATCGATCATCAACTTTCATGTGGACCTCTGTTGGCACTTTCTCATTTTGGGGATTACTTTCATGACTCTACCAATACGAATGCTGACTGCCTTGAAGAACGAAGTAAAGGTCAGTCTCTCCTGCAGAAACCTATACAAGCCTTTTTATTTTCTTTTCTTTGGAGGCTATACATATGCATTATGCTACTCAATAACTAGCCATTTCTATCTTGCTGTATTGTTTTAACTTATGTCGACGCTTATAAGGCTATAGGCCTTAAAAATTCATATTATGTCGCTTGGTTTTACTATATTCACATAGTGTAACATAAAATTGTTGAGAAGCATACTACACCAAGGACAGAAACAAACTGCAGTTTTGTAGACTTTGTATGTCAAGAAAATGTGAAAGATATTAAACCATGTATGTTATGCTAACTAATAATTTTGACATTTGCATTTCTCAAGAAAAAAATGAAGGGAATATATATATATATGGTGTTACTGGAAAGCTGGAAATTTAAAAAAGCGAAATCAAGTGTATTTCACCCTATGTAGATCTATCAGGTATTGTGAAAGTGAAATATTACATTGTCATTAGAGCATCTAACTTGCTACCAAGCAATAAGTGCCATATGACTTTTTGAAATAAAAGAGATTATATAAAATTAACTGGAAGATACAAACTTCTCTGCTGAATGATTATCAGCAAGCCAAGAAAAAAATGGAGAACATACTGTTTTCCCAAAACCCGCAAACATATGTGCCACGGTATTTGTGTATCTAGGAATATGTTCTAATTTTACAACATCCAATCAGTTAGCTAATGCCATATGATTTAATCAGACAATTTCTAATATGATTTAATTGCTGACAATAAGAGTAAATTTTGTGTCGACAATTGATACAAAAAAAGACAACAGCAAGATGCATTTCTCTCAACTATTCAAGGTCGGCCATGTTATGGGCATAGTAAATAATCCGAATGCTATCATTATATAATTTTGAGCTTTATCACTTACACTATTTTCCTTAAGACTAAATGAAACTGGGGTCACTTATATGTTCATTTTGCATTTTGTTAAAATAGACTTTGCTTGAAGAGAAAATAACTTGCTAGGAGCAAGGGGATTGATACCTTTCAGATTACAATGGAGCAGAAAAGAGGTGTGTGTGAGAGAGCGAGCAGGAAATAAGCTAAATTGTAGGGACCGAGGAGTTCTAGTTGTCAAAGGGTTGTGAACAAGAGAGCATAAAAAATATGGGGACAACACATGGCCAGGATTGGCTCGAGCCTGACCCACAAATTTAAAATGAAATTTGACGTAACTTGTCCCACAAAATTTCCCTATTTACTTTGACTAGGTCTAGCATACTATCACGAACTTAGCTGGAATTGCCTAAGTCGTGAGGCACCCTTGCGGCCAAGATGCGAACTTAGCTTGAGTTTCCTAAGTCGCGAAGCACCCTTGCGCCAACTTCTCGAACTTAGCTGAGATTGCCTAAGTCATGAGGCTCTCTTGCGACATGCGTGTCCGCAAAGGTTCAGCCTAGTTTCAACCTCGTACAGGTCCCGAAGGACTTGTAAAATAGAAAGTTGATTAGATTGAAAACGAGCGACGGACAAGTCCCGACGTCTCGCAAAGAGGGAAGCCTTACAAGCAATTCAGCAAGCACCTTGTGTGCACAGGAGAAAAGAGAGGAAGGAGGAAAACAAGGACTTTAGAAGGTAGAACGAACAGTTGTAAGTCCACAAACAGCTGCTCACCGGGTGCCGGGCGTGAAGGTAAGTTCCCGTCAAGTCAACGTGCGAACTTGTGAAGATTTTTCAATGCCTGATAATATACTGAAGCCTCATCCAGCCTTGTGCCACCGGGGGGGTTCTAGGGTGCTAAGATGGCTGACGTTTTGGCCGCTTCAGCAGGCTGCAGAAAACAGCCTACAGCACGCGAAAACGGAACCATTTTGGGGCTTTTTGGCCCGGCGCGGTGAGCGATCGGACTGTGCGCTGCAACCTGTTCGAACATGCATTTTTACAAACAAGAACACGCAAAACCAAAGTAAAACAGGCTGCCATATCTTTGTTCAAGCATGCAAAAGCGACGAACGGTTCGTTGAACGAAGTTGTTGTGAGTGCGCAACGACCGTTTGTGACAATACGATGGAAACTGAGTATCTTGGGCCAGATAGAACTGATCTGCCATTTTTTTACTTGCATAACAGGAATGTCCCTGATTCTCATTCTTATATGAAGTTCTTTTTTTCTGCATGCTTGTCACTTTAAAAGGAATATTAATCCATAAAACGAAGACTTTAAGATGGTTTATGAAGAGTCACACTGTTGAGGTTCGTTTGCGAGGGAGTAGTCCCATGTCAGAATGTCATGAGAAGGCGGATCAAACTGAGATTTTAGATCTTGATGAGAACCTTGAGATATTACAGTAGAAGCTTTTGGATTGTGATCTTCTTGAAAGCGAGCAGTCTCCCCAGTGGGTTGTGCTTGGGCAGTAATTACTGTATATCTACTGAGTGGGAGCTTTGATGGGTTCGTAGAATATCATTATTGAGAGGAAAGATTATGTGGGTGGGACTTCAACACATGCATGCATGATTTGTTGGTCCCATGTCAAAAATATATTAGGAAGATTGATTTGTATATGCATAGCGGATCTTCGGATTCACTATGTGCTTCTCATGCTTCTTAAGGCTTGGTATTCTCTATAGCAATGATTTTTTTTTTTCACATATAATCGAACAACTGAAATGAAAATAAAATATTCTAATAACACACTCTTATGTTTGCACATATTAGACAGAGAGAAGTGCAAAGTCCTTACCTTTCTTTTATTATCATTGTTTGATTTTGATATGGTTAGCAATTCAACATACTAGGATAGTATATATTCTTTGATACGATTGAGATAAATTTTTTTAAAAAAATTACTATCTAATAGTATTTTTACTCAATAGCTTAAGTCTGCACCAAATAAACGCTGAAATGAACTAAAAGAAAATTTATTGAATCTGAAACTTTCTCCTAAATTTTCTCAGTGCTTATATGTTCTTTAGGTTAGCTTGCTCTTCAATTCATTGGCTTCCTTCTTTGCTTTCTTGTCTGTCCTGTTTGTGTCTCTAGGTTATCGAGAAATTAAATTCTGAGGCAACTTCCATATGCTGGTTGCTGATGTTATGTAAATGTCAGGGTGCACGGCCAATGTTGTATAAATTGGGAAGTACAGTGTAATACTCCCAATTAGTCCAATATCGGAAATGGGCAAAGACTAAGATTGACTTATAAGGGTCTGATGAGTGTACTATGTTAACTCTAGCTTAAGCATTTTGTTCAGTGGTTTGGACCAAAACAAAGTTATAAGTCAACTAGCCCATCAGACTCGGGTCATGACATTTGGTATCAGAGCTGACCTAGTATTTGGGCATGGTGAGAGGGCTCGAGTAGGAAGGGCTACCCACCGGGCTACGCTTAACATGCACTATGTTAGGATTCGATTTGCGTTATGTTGGGCCTTGACGAGGACGTCAAACTAATTGAGTGAGGGAGATTGTAACACCCCTAATTAAGCCCACATCGGAAGTTAGTAAAGACTAAGATTGGCTTACTTGGGCGTTTTGGTCAGTGGTTTGGACCAAACAGAGTTATTGACTAGTTGGCCCATCAAACTCGGGTCGTGACATATGGAGTAAAGTGGCTTAGACACAATGACCTAGTTTTGATAGAGAAAAAAAGGGGAAGGAGAAGACAATGTAGTTTTAGGAGGGAAGAAAGGAGAAAGATGGAGAAAAGGAAAGGTTGGAGAGGAAGAGTTGATAATATGGTTTGTACAATTCCTTTCTCCTGGCGATTTGGATTAAAAATCTACAGTTCTGAAGCTCTAATTTTTTAGCTGGTGTTGACTGTGACTAGACTAGCAGTTATTTGGACTTGGCTTGCTCCTGCAAATTGTGGTTAATTTGGAGACCACAGAAATTGATGTATGTGTATCATCTATAATGTTTGCCAACTACTTCTTTTACTTCTCTATTGCACATCTTTACCAATTGCATAGTGCTGAATTATACAATTCTCTAAGAGGATATATTAATTCATTGATTATTCACTGTTTGTTGCTAGTGGTTTATGACCTGTCAATTGTATCTCATTAACTAGTGATCATGTCAGTCATTATTATATATGTCTATTTCCTGTAAAAATGTTCAATTAACAAATGACTGACGCTGTTGATTTATAGCTAGAGAGGCTTCTCAATGAGATGCAAATTCAGTTAGAGAATCTCGTGTGGGAAAATAAGGAACTTGAGGAACGGCTGCTGATAGCAACGGAAGATCGAAAGGTCATAGAAATGGTACTCAAGGAGATTGAAGAGGAACATGAGAAAGCTGTAACCAGGATTGACCTACTTGAGAATGAGGTGACTTTCTTTCCTTAAACAAACTTTTGAGATATAATTCAGAGCTACTTTAAAATTTAGCTCTGTCTATGTTGTAGCTAGTCAAATAGAGTGAAAGCTCAATAGTGACTTGTGTGCCACATTGTGAAAGGTGCATCATGAAACAGTTATGAACATACTTGTGATCAGTACGTAATCATAGCAAGTTTCATAGGAGCTGGTAATTCTCATAGATGATCATGTGTTGACATGTCCTGATTCATCTTTTAGTTCATTTAGAATTTACTCCTGATTATCATCCTTATTTCATGTGATTGACAACTGACTTTTTCTTTTCTGGGTAAGGTTTAGCTCAGATAAAAATCCTAGTATCATGAATTAACACGTCACTGGTAAGTGACATTTTCTGGAATTTTCAACAGGAAACATAAGTAGAGATACATGCTTATTATGGTTTGGTTCATGGAAATATGGCTAAGATCTTATACTTGAAGCCACATATGATAGCTATGACAAACAAGTTGTCCGTGTGGGCTTGGTGAATGAGGTGGTCTAGATTTGGGATTTTTTATGCATAATTATCAGAGTGGTCAATTAACATGATCTCTTTTCCTTTTACCAGTTGTGGAGGAATGGATATGTTGATCGATAAAAATAAAATGTCTTTGCTTGACTTTAGTTATCAGTGAGTTTCGCTAGAAAATTCTTGGTATCTTTTCCCATGGTAATGGTCTTGGCATTGTGATGAAAGAAATGAATAATTTGTTCTTCAATTAAGATATGGAGCATGGGAGAAGAGGAGGGGATGCATCATAATAAAGATATAGAAGCTGAAAAAGGAAAACTTGTGTGTTTCCCGCTATGCTTGTACATGTATGGTTATGAAGTTTGATAACTAAAAGTGAATTTGAACATGTGGTATTTAAGACTTTTGTATAGGATCAGACATGTTATTTAATATGAGAAAATATTGGTTGTCATGGCATAAGAATAACTTTGCTTTTATTTATGTATATCTATCAACTAGGGTATGCAGGACACTGGATGTGACTTTGATATTGCCATTTAATTTGTTGGATGGTCATGTTAATCTTTAAACACTGGCTAGCATAATAGATGTTTTCTGATCTCTTAGCCTACATTTTCTGATCATAGTTCTTTTAAAAGAACTTGATTTTTGTTCTTGAACTCGTTGATCCATTTTGTAGTGGTTAGATGAGATTTTCTCCATCCTTGACATTGAAATTTAATAGCAAAGCTCCATGGGCAAAAATTCTGTCATGGTTATTGTCATCTTTGATGTTGTCATTATTGGGGGAAAATATAGGAAATATAGGTGCTCTCTAGGGGTTGGGATGGTAAAATTTTCAGTATGAAGTATTTATTGATGCCTCACTTTTCTTCATGAGTTTGTGTTTTGGGATCTAGAGAGGGGTGAACTCCTTTTTGATGTAATAAATTGAATACTTAAATATGGCTTTCTCAATCTCTAGCCAAGGAATTGAATGTCACATTCCGGACCCATACCAGTCCATAACTGGACTGCTACCGATTCATTTTTTACTGCAATACACATGGTTTGCCAGTACATACTGCAGTACTGAGAAAAGCCTTGAAAATATCTTAAGAAGTTAAAACTTAGGATTCTTTACAACCTATTTTTGGTAGCACAATTAGCATCGACAACAATAAAGTGATTTTGTCCAGAAAACAATAAAATATCAAATTGAAACTCAGATAAGGATAAAAAACAGTATATGTTCATAGAAAGGAGTTTTAACTTACATGTAAGTGGATTAAATAATATGTAAAGCCAAGATATATACTCTTGTCACCATGATGATCATCATGAGTGGATCGGATCTCTAGATCCATGAGTATCAAGCCTTGATCCTCATGGGCCATTATTGAACTTGCTGATTTTAGATCCATAAGTTGGTCATTGTTCGTCAACCTCTTGTGAATCAAAGTGATGGTTTGCGGAACATGTGTTATGCCATATGAATTTTGATACAATTTTTTAATCTCTATTAACATTCAGCAGTAACAACCATCTTCCAATCACTTGCTGCTGATATTTTCATATCATAGCAGTTGCAGGAACTTAAAGAAGAAAACATGCGATCGAATGAAGTTCAGGGAAAAACCCTCTGGAACAGCAAATCTCATTATGAAAAAGATGTGAGATCCCGAGAGAGTATCTTAATTGGCACTGATTACGGTAGCACTTCAATGCATCCAAGTTACAACCGGAGGGGCTTAAGCCTTTCGGACCCAGAGGAACCTCGTGAAAAAGGTAATGCCTTGGCAACATAACCTTTTTAAGCTGCTTGTGAGCTCATCTCTGTTCCTAGTGTTCTCAAGAAATTTTACCATAGGTGAGGCTTTGAGGCAACAGAGAGTTGTGGTACTTTCTCGGAGTTTGTTCAGTTCATTCCTGTCTCTTCTGGTAGGCATGATCATCTGGGAAGCTGAAGACCCATGTGTTCCTCTGGTAGCAGCCCTATTTACTGTTGTAGGCATATCTCTTGGCAGCGTGCTTGAGTTTTTCTCAACCATCAGGAACAGACCGGCTTCCGATGCTGTTGCTCTACTTAGTATCAACTGGTTCATTCTGGGTACTCTCTCTTCTCGGACACTGCCTGTCATTGCTCATATGCTTGCACCATCAGCCATCAGGATTGCTGTTCAGCTGGTTGGCTGGCTTGGTTTCTCTGTGTAGCCTAACGGTCATTAAGCAAAGCAGCTCTTGTAGTCAGTTGTGGGTGTTTGCTTTTTGATGTAATGGTTCACATCAGTATGTTCT
Organism: Musa balbisiana; assembly: GCA_004837865.1. Taxonomy (NCBI): domain Eukaryota; kingdom Viridiplantae; phylum Streptophyta; class Magnoliopsida; order Zingiberales; family Musaceae; genus Musa; species Musa balbisiana. The sequence continues at coordinate 30,970,979 of CM017194.1, read as the reverse complement.
TTGTTGCAATGTCGGTCTTGTAGCTTGTGACACTGTGGCTTCACTTGTACTGTCACTGTGGCTTACGTGGTGCTTGGTTTGCTTTCTTTCAGTTAACCTGTTTGAAATCTTTTACCACTTCATTCATCCGGGAGTTGTCCATATGTCATAAATTGCATGGTAGCGAACAGCTCTGTTCTCCTCTGGATGATGACAACGATGCTCAACTCTTATACTTCGTATAACTATATGGACTAATCAACTCTTATACTTCGTATAACTATATGGACTAATCAGTGAGAATGATGCTGTTTTACGTGACGACGGAACGTGCGTCCACAATGTCTCGATTTTTGTGGTCTTGTGCACGGTTATTATTTCATGTAGTTAATTATTTCGGTCTTTATGTTTTAAAAATTATATTAATATTTTTATAGTTGTGAAAGTGAAATATATAATTTTATTATCATAAAAAAATAATTTTAATGTTTCAATCGGTAGTAAGGGTTACTTTGCATCTACGTTGATATGTTATCTTCTCCCTAACCCTAAAGAATCATCAAAGTTTTCTTTGCAACGGAGAAGGAAAATGAATATGGGTCAGAGATATTATTACCATGGAGGCCCGAAACAATAAGAGAAAACCCTAGTGCGAGTAGTGAACGTTGTACGGAGTACCTTCCCACGGAGCTTTTTGATCTTGTAGGCCTTTGGATTAGCAATATATAATTGCTTTTAAAGGTGAAAAAGGACTTTTTCATTTTTATTTATTTATTTTTCTGCCAAATGAAACACGCGGCTGTTTCCCCTGATTTGAACGGGGAGCACAACCCTGGTTCGGGTTCCTCGCAGTCGTTGGATCTGTAGCCACCCCGAATTCCCAGCATCCGACGGTTGTGCGTGGGCCGGAGAGCCATAAAAGTTACAAGATCACCAGAACGACATTACAACTTCCTCCGATCGACGCCACCATCCAAACGGGCGCCGTCCTCAGGTATTTTCTCCCTCTTTTCCTATCCCACTGTCGACTCTCGCCGCTGTCGTCTGTTCCGCCTGTCCGCTCCCTGTACCCATCTCTCTTCCTCTCTCGATGCGTCTTTGTTGGTGTATCTGTGGTCCTTGGGTTTAAGTTGTATTGAATTGCAGGAATAGATCGTCAAACTTGTCTCTTGATCTCTTTTCTTTAATTTTTAGCGTAATGGTGACTTTTATGCTTCTATTTGATGGGGTTCCCGGATTTAGCCTCAATTTTATTGGAAACTTGTATGCTTATTCAAGTTCGTCATCTGATTATTATGTTTGTTCTCTCGAATGTCGTTTCTCTATTTTGCTACCCTATTTGAATCTTTTGAAGTTCTTGTATGTAAAGATGAATTGAAATCGTTGGATATCGGATGCCCTAAAATAAGACTGCCTTAGCTTATATTATAAATATAATCACGAGGTATTAGTTAGCATTGTGGAAAATATAAACAATACTGGTAGTTTTGGATGGCTTAATTCCTATGTTAAACCAAGTTAGCATTTTCAAGGAAGCCAAGTAGAAAAGTACGGGAAAAATGAAAGTCACAGGCACGCGAGTTCTACATGAATTGATGAAATTAAGTAGAAGCAAAGGTACTATTGTAAAATAAAAAAATTGTGGGAGTTTCTAAAAGAACCAGGGTTCCACCTGGATTGATGATCTCCTCTCTCTCTCTCTCTTCCCCGATTTCTATTACAAAGCTCCTTAATTTTATTACGTATTAGTATTTTATATCCATAGTGCAAATGCTGAACGAGCACTAAAAAGGTCCAATCTTATATTTTGTGTCTATCTTTATATTTTAGTTATTTTTTTAGTAATTTAATCTATCACTTGTTACTAAATTTCTTTTAATTGTTTTTCTCATCTCAGCATTAGTTCCTGCTTATGATCGCAAAATTTTAAAATTACTATGTCTATGCATTTGTAAACAAAAAAAGAAGAATCTTCATCTTTTGAATAAGTGTTAGGGGAATTGTGCACTATCAAGATAATATGATAATTAATGAGTTTGCTAATTATTCTTAGTTGTCTGCTAAAACTTCAAAGTCAAGACAAGCTTTATCTGTAACATCTACAGGAGCTTCTTAGCCAACTAGGGGTCTTGTTGTGCCCAAATTTGCAAAACATTGAAAGAAGAGACTGTGCTTCCATAGGGATATGAAGTGGACTTTACTAGGATACAAATGTGATGAACCTTCCAATTTATTGTATATATGTAAGGAAGAAGAGGAGATTTGATTATTGGGAAAAAATGTTATGGAAGTTACTGAGCCTCAAGAAAACGAACTGCATATTGCTAATTTAATTTTTTTTGAAAAACTGTAATTTTCTCTAGTTCTCAAGGTGACTTGAATCTAGACATTGAAGCATGGTAGTTCCAAAAGGTTCTATATTTATGGTACTTAATATGATTGTCAATTGTTTTTAAGTTTGAACTCTTGTATATGATTCTATTGAATGTTATGGGCTTCATTTTCTTAATTTATTTCTTCTTTTTGGAAAAAAAGAAATAGCTGAGTTATCTCTTGATCTTTTTGCTTATGCTTCCTAGGGCGAGGAAGTGCCGGTTGTTTATGCTTAACAATGAACATGATGAACTCAAGATTCACCAGATTTAAAGGATTAGAGAATGAGCCAACTCCTAACTTGTTTGTTGCCAATTGTGGACCAGCTGTGGGCATGTCTTTTGATAATATTGAATCTGCTTTTGGCATTTTTGGCAAGGTTGTTGGAGTCCATGCTGCTGATGAAACTGGTACACGTGTAATTGTTTGCTTTTCTGAAGTCAATGCTGCTCAAGCAGCCTTTAAAGCACTAAATGGCCTCCCTTGTGCTGATCTTGGAGGGAGAATAATGCATATAAGCTACTCAGTAGTACGGCCACTTCAGAAGGTTTTAGTTGTAGACTGAATTTTAGCAGAAAGTTTATTTACTAGGTTAAAGTATTCTCATGACATGTATTCCTTCCTTTAAACATGCCTAAGTTTATGTTCACCTTTTTTTATAATGACTAGGAGGCATCACATTTATCCTAAACAATGTGGAATATGCTGTTGACATGTCGCTTTCTGGCCTGCAGATCACATCTTCCATCTAATTTCTGGTGGACATGCTTAAAGTATTGAATTTGTTCTAATTAACTGACTGTGATGCTCTATCTACTTTTTTTTTAAAAATCATGAAGTTATCACAATGTGTTTAATCCTCTAAATCAAGTGCTAAGGAAACTCATTTTAAGCTATTTTTCTCTTGCCGTTTTGTTCACAATTCCATCAGTACATTATGTAGTTACTGTCAGTGATTTCCTAGCACAATGTGCACTGCACTTTCCTTCCAGGAATGATGACCATTAAAATATTAATAACTATAGATTATCTACATTTCTATTTCTCCATTTATAACATTGTACATATGGTGTTGAACTCTATTATGTGCACTTCATTGGCTATTTTACTTACAGCATGCTGCAGTAACATAAGCTTCATTCTATAATCTGATCATCAGATTTTGATATCTGCAAGATGTTTGGTTTGTCATCAGACACCAGGTTGAAATTCATTGCAATAAGAAATTGAATTGCCAAATTGCTTGACACATTTGATTTATGAACTTGTATTTAAAAATGAAATTTGAGTAGAAGCATCGATAGTTACATTTACTTTAGTTAATAAATATATTTTTAATTTTTAATTATAAATTTTAAAATATATTATTGGATATTGTTTATTTATTATAATGACATTAATAATAAATTATATTAGATACTTATATAATGTATCTATATGGACATGAAAGGAATATACATTATATAACTCTAATATATGAAGAAGGAAATTTTTTTAATTCAAAAAGTTTTTGTGGTCTTTGGAAATGGAATTGAAAGCCCATTTTACTAATAAAAACTTCAAATTCTCTCAAAGAGGAATGGATTGCCTCCAAGAATGAAAAGTGGAATTTGAATTGCCTCCACCATACATTTGGAATAAGAATTGTTCATTCTATTTTCACTCTGATTAAATTCATAGAACCAATTGCAACCTAAATGTTATTTCCATTTCTTGTAAATTTCTTCCATATTAAAGTAATTTGCTCAAAGCAGAACTCAGTTTGAAGGATGTAAAACTTGGAAACTTGGTCTTATCTTGAAGTAATCATCTTCCATTTTGGTTCAAGTTTTTTCACTCCAAAATATACTTGGTAGGATTTGGTCAACATGGACAAAACTTATCAAGATAATCGTGTTCTACCACCATAGTTGACCGAAGGATGATATTGATTTTGATTCTATTTTTATTAGTTCATGTCCTGCTTTAAGTCTTGGAAACCCCTTGTTATTACCTTCTTGCAAGAACAAGGTCGATTGTAGTAGTGTTTTTTTCTTTTTTGATCAAATTCAACGTCTTCTATTTGGTTCAGCATGCAGTGAATTATCTCATCAAAGCCTTATTTTGTGAGTGCACAATTGATCTGGTTATGAGGACAGGCCTTGGTACAATAGTAAGGTTGTTCCTTTGCGACCTGGGAAACCAAGGTTCGAGTCATGGAAACAATCTCTTTAAATATTTAAAGATAAGACTGTGTACATTGACCCTCTCCAGACCCCGCATTGGCGGGAGCCTCGTGCACTAGGTACACCCTTTATAGTTGTTTTTGTTATGATACCACCTGAAGCCTTTGTTAGTTTCGAGTTTCAGTTTTCTTGGTTTCATTTTCAAATCTAGAATGAAGGACTACAAAATTAGGCAGTTAACCATCAAATTTTAGCAGAATATTGAATCTGCAAAATTTGATAATGGTGTTCAGGAATTAAAGTGCTTATATGCATAGATGCAATTTTGAAGATTCTGTTGTTTTTTCTTCCCTTAAAGCACTGAAAAAAGATGTGTGTTATCAGCTGTATTTATATTGTAGCCTGATCTATATCTGATAGTATAAATGGTTAATGGAAACAAGGGTATCATTATCTGTCGTAAAATTTATGCATGAAATTTTACTGAGCAATATATGTTGTGGGCAGTATCATAGAGATTAAATGATGACAATAGTGTTTTTCTAACAACTTATTAAGATATTTCTTAGGTTTATGTTTCTGAAGGCTATTATATGAATTCAAATTGCTGCCCACTGAATATGTATGTTTTAGCGTGTAAATAAGGAACCCTTGAACTTATTTGAAACATATACTACTTTCTTTTCATAGGATTTGTAAATGTCTAAAAGATTCTATGTCGCTGCAGTAACACAGATTTTGTGTTGGCCTAAGCATTCAAGGATTCGTGATTTTGTCTCATGCCTAGGGCTTGTGTGACTGACATGTATCTCATGTATTCTGTAGAATTCATCATTGTAATCCATTTAGATTATGCATGTCCATGACTAAAATTTATATCTCTTTCTAGGTACATAAAGATATGTTTTTTCTAGTATATTTTTCGGCATCAGACTTGGGGATTCCAGGAATTTATCTCGTGCATGATTTTATCACTGTGGAGGAAGAAAAGGTTAGAACTCAAGTAAATTTATAAATGTTCTTTCTGTATTTATAGAATATGTTCCTGGAATATATTTAGAAAGTCCATCTCTCTGTTTTATTTTCAGAGACTCCTTGCTGAAGTTGACAATAGGCAGTGGAGAAGTTTGTCGAAAAGAAGAGTTCAGCATTATGGTTATGAATTTTTGTATGAGGTAAGCCGCTTTTTGTACCTACCTACTACGACTGAATATATGACATTCTGCAAACTTCTGCGTGATTATGAAATTTGGATTTACAATAAAATTTGCCGGTTGAGATTGCTACAATTTTACATACCTATTGTTATCATGGTTCATTATTGTGCCGGGACTGGTACATGCTGTGGTACATACCAATCCGATGGAGAACTGAGTAGTGGACCACCTGGAATCAGGAAATGGGTATATAACAATTTGTTGTATCCAAGGGTTTGCTTGTTTATCAGACTGGCTTCTCTCAGAATCATTTATAGGCTCCAAATTTCCTCTAGCTTTCTTTTTGGTCTGACTGGTTGTTTGACTGAAGTTTTGCCTGATACTGCCTATCATTGATGACTCTTGTGCCCTTACATCCTTTTGTGCAGACAAGAAACATTGATTCTAAGCATTTTTTGGGTGAGCTTCCATCCTTTGTTTCTGACATACTTCAGAAAATCTTATCATTTCCTGGTCTTGGTCGTGATCAAAACAAAGAAATGGATCAGTTGACGGTATGTACTAGACATTTGTTTCTCACTGTTCTCGATGTGTTCATTAAACTCTTTCTACACGAGTAAGCTAGAAATAGTTGGCTGCAACTTTATCTATAAAGAGAATATATTATAACACTTAAATTTCTTCTTGTGCCATCTCAGTCTCTTTAATTTGTTTTAAGATTTTTTGAGTCATTTTGACAATTAAGTCACAATGTGATCGATGGAGTTGTGTTACATAAGCTGTCCGTTTTATGCCTTTAGTTTGATTATTATTCCTTATGGCAGAACTTGTTATTTCCCTCTTTTCAGTACTACATGAGCTTTGTAGTTGCTTAACTTTTTTTATTGCTAAGTGAACTTTGTTGTTGCATGAGCCTACCAGGCTACCAGCGAGCTGGACTTGTTGGTTTCCGAGGAAATAATTCTCTTTTCTTCCTTAAGGGGGGAAATCTGTACCAACCTGAAAGGTTGATGTCCAATCAGTTCCTTAGTTTAGGGTATTTGCACTATAGCCATCCATATACAACTACGAAAATGCCTCAATAAATAGATTTAGTGTTGGTGTTGATAGAGCCTGGTTATATCATATTACTATAGTGGCCCAACATTTATTCCATGGATGATAATTTTTGTTACTTTGGGGTTTTTACTGTGGGCTATTATTAACTATGTATTTAGATGAATATGAAATCACTAATATTGTAAAAGTCTATCAACCAAGAGATTTTTGTCAAACAAAAGTTTATATAAACAAATTGTGATTTAGTCAATATCAGTGTCAAAAAGTCGAGTGCTTAATTTACCTATTCAAGAAAATATCCAGGAGGATTCTAATTATTCTACAATCATGCACATTTTAACTACTAAAACTCATTACCGTCCAAGGAGATGGATATGAAGGATACAGAAGAAACATGCATCTTCTTTAATATGGCAGTACCAATACTATTTTTTTTGCTTCATGTTTAGGAATGTCAGCAAAAACTAGAGAGTAGTGTTTGGCAAAGTTCTAGATTTGGTCCAGTATCAATACCAATCTATTGGTGGATTGGTTTGGTATTGCATGCAAGGTTGTTTAGGGATGTCAACAGGGTAGGATGGGGGAAGGGTGGGGGCAGGGGCGGGGGCGAGGAATGCTTCCCCCATCACTATCCCCGTTTCATCCCCCATTCCCTATCCACATCTCATTTCCCATTTAGACAAGGCAGGGGGGCAGGGACAAGGAATCCCTACTGGGGGCAAGGAACTTGCATGTTCTTTATATTCTCCTAATCAATTCATTTCATTTTAGAAAAAAATAAAATTATTATCAAAACTAATTAACAATGTCAAATTTTTTAAATAATAACAATAATATTTGTAAAGTTTACATGTCATAACTCGTAATTTTATTGATGTTTTGATATTGTTTCATTTGGTTCAATTGAACTAAATGACTCGCAATTATCTCACAATTGACTCAACGAAGGCTCAACTTAGCTTGATTTGAATCAGGTCTGTGCCTAGTCCACCCAGCATATGGGCTCACATATTGATAGGGTGGGGATGGGTACGTAGATGTGTGGGAGTGCTCTACCCATCTGGCCCCATAACCGCATAGGTAATAAAAAATATTCTTCATCTCTAACCCCATCCCCATTTATTCCCCCCATCCCTGCCCCATTAGGGGATGGGTCCCTGCGGGTACTTGTATTCGTGGGTATAATTGATGCCTCTAAGGTTGTACATATGTTGCTATAACCCTTTACAAATTGACATGGATTGGCAAAACCAATAGAAAAAAGTATTTGAATTAGTTTTTGACTAATTAGGGTTAATAGCAAGTAAGAAACAAAATTTTGGCTAAATAATAACTGAATATTAATTCAAAATACGTGTGTTGCCATGCCCTTGTACAAATTGACATGGATTGGCCAAACCCAATATCAACAAGTATTTGAATTAGTTTTCAACTAATTAGGGTTAATAGCAAGTAAAAAAACAAAATTTCGGCTAAATAATGACTGAATAGTAATTCAAAATATGTTTTAAACATAGATTACAAACGGTATATGAAGAAAATATTTATGGAAGTATTTAAATGTCCTAAACATGACATATGGTGTATGTACTAGAAACACATAAGTGAAAATTTGATGTCATTCCTTAATATATGCTTATCACCAACAAAATGATTGCCTTGAGTCAATGGGAGATGATTCCATGCTTTCAATGTAACTTGGTTATAAATCAAGATCATAATTTTGAATGATCCATTCATAAAACTGCTTCTATGGTACTAGATATTGGTATTTGGTGTGCCACTAATAATTTTCTTATCAAATGATTAGTTCAAATGTTTTTCTCTTTAAATTTCTTATCATATGGGTTCTTATTATATGTTTTGGGAAGTCTAAACTACCTTTGATTTTGGTTACAGGTTAATGAATATCCATGTGGGGTAGGCTTATCCCCACACATAGACACTCATTCGGCATTTGATGAACTCATCTTCAGCCTTTCAACAGCTGGTCCATGCATTATGGAATTTAGGAGATATCCTGAAGGGACTTGGTGCCATCCAACTGCATCTGTTAATGAAATACATGAAGACACCCCTCTTTTATCCTCATATATTACTAGAAAAGCTATTTTTCTTCCTCCTCGTTCTATGCTCTTGATGTCTGGGGAAGGGCGTTATGCTTGGCATCATTATATTCCACATCGCAAGGTATGCCTTTTATAGTAGCTCACTAGCTCTTGACAAATCCAAACATGCTAGCATATTATTGACTTTGTCGAAGAAGGAACTCTATTTGAATCATGATAGAGATCTCATTTTGAGACATTTTCTCATCATATTCGAAGTATTTAGTGTAATTAAAAAAGGAACCTCATTTTAAGAATCTCATATTTCATTCATTGAATGTTTGTTGTCCTTTTTTCATTGACATTATTTGCCCTACAACAAGAAGATAATAATAAAATATTGAGGTCTCAACTACTTGGGCATTTCTGTTGTTTTTCAAAAAAATTTCTTTGGTCTTCAACTATGTTTCCTTGCACCAAATTCTTTAATTTGGATCTATGGATCACTACAGTCTGATAGTGATAGAGCATTATGTTGGCCAGACACCAATATGGTTCAAGATAGAAATTACCACTCATTAAGCTCACTATGTAAGGCTTACCGGGCGATAAGTGATTGGTACCAGTTTTACTATTTGGTATGCCTATTGCCTGTTACCAGTATTGTATCTTTCTCTATTTTTAAATTTTATTTCAAGTTGACAGTTGTCAGTAGTTGCTTTTTCTTATATTTCTTTCTCTTTCTCCTCCATTGCCTCCGTTTCCTCCACCTCATCTTCTCCTCCTCTTACTTTGCCTCCTGTTCTCCTCCTCATCCACATTGCCATCACTGCCTCTTCTTCTCCATATCACTGTTATTGCCTTCTCATACCGGTATGTGTCGCCTCCTCTTTTCTTCTCTTTGTCTAATTTGGTTGTATGCCAATTTACGCTAGTATTGCATTGATCCAGCCACAGATTGGTATCGGTTTGGAACCTATATTCTAAACCATGTGTTGCATCATTTGTTATAATTGATTCACCTTATTTAATCGGTACATGTAGATCTAGAATAACCATGAATATTGTGCCTAAATCTGTTATAAGTTAGGCTTGTTAAATCATTTTTTGCAGGTAAATAATTTTTTGCAGGTTGATAGAGTAGGGGAAACGGCAATCAGAAGAAGTTCACGTAGGGTTTCTTTCACTTTCCGCAAGGTTTGCTTATACTTACAATTTTTCATTCATCTTCAGTATCTATTTATTGAGTTGGATAGAAAGAAGTATCGGGGGTGAACTATTCTTAAGCATTTACAATTTTGCTTCGTTGGAAAACACATTTCCCATACAATAGATGAAGTATAAGGTTGCTTTGTGTAGTTTTTGTTTTCCTTAATACATCTATTTATGATTGTAATATTCTAGTGAATAGCACCAATTCTTATTAAATAATCTGTGTAATTTTTTTAGTAGATCTTTTATTTGTTCTAAGTAAAATATTTTTTTTAAGGGTAACCGGTGATTCAAAGAATTTGTAAGACAAATTTTGGATCCTCAACAAGTCGGGTACACCATCACCATACCAATACTTTGAGTATAGAATATTTAGATGAGATTTCAAACCCTTAATCCAAGTTTAATAAATTGAGTACCCCTTATAGGACTAGCTTATTGGGGATAGAATTTAGAGAATGAGGAATCAAACCATCAACCTAAGATAAGTACCATTACCCAACTATGTTCAGGTTTATAATGAACTTCTTAATCATGTATGATGTTTTATTTTAATATTATAGTACAATCAAGGTTCGTAATTTCATACCGTATCGGTGTATCGAGCTTTGCTCGGTATGGTACGTTATGGGCGTACCAAGGGGTATGCTAGGGCGTATCGCTCGGTACGTGTATATATATAATATAAAAAAATATAATAATTATAAAAATAAAAAAAATTAAAAAAATTAAAAAAGGAGATGTACGCTGCCTTAGTGATGTCGCCTCCTTTTCTTCTCCTCGTCGCGTCAGACGAGGAGAAGAACGTGGTCTTCTCCTCATTTGCGACGTTCGGCGAAGATGGTGAAGGTCGCAAACGTCTCCTACTTTCGGCAAAGAACGCGGTGAAGGCCGCAAGTATCTCGGGCCTTCGGTGAATAACGCGATGAAGAAGTCAAGCCGCCATCTCTCTGTTACCTCTTGGGTTGGGATTGTCGAGGGAGGGCGACGTCGGATCGGGAAGCATCGAGGTTCTCCTGATTCTCCCTTTTGTTTGAGCGCCTTCTCCCTCTTCTCCCTTGATGCTTCTTCTTCCCTCGCTGCAGCTAGGCTGATATCGCTTGGTAGCGGGAGATAATGGTCAATTACCGACTTGTTTCGAGCGTTAACGGTTGAAATATCGATCGTTACCACCCGATACAGCTCCGTATCGTCCGATACAAGGCTAGATCAATGGTACCACCCGGTACGGGCAGAATCATTTGGTATTGTAATCTTTGAGTACAACTATAATTTAGTACAAGATTTATCATACTACAACATACTGCTCGATACGGGCGGTACATACCAATTTAACAAGGGATTGGTATGGGTGGTATATTGGTATGTTCCATGTATCGTGTGTTGGTACACTTGGTATGGCTTAGTACAGCTCGATATGTATCGTACCAATAGTTGGTCGGTACACCAGTATGGACCGGTAAGACAAACTATGATTTAGTATGGTGTAGTTTTAGTGCGTGGTATGAAGTTTATAAATATTATGCTTCTTGTAACATATAGTAAATATCTGCTATTACATTTCGTAGCCATCTGAATATAATGAACCACATTAGCAATACCATGAGCAATCACCTGTATTGCCGTTCTAGTTGTGGCACTGTAACTTTTTTGTCCTCTATATAAATCTTATAAACTTCTAGTTTCTGCACACGCTATTAACTATATAAATCTTATAAACTTCTTGTTCCAACTTGTTGGTATTGCCTATGCACCCTGTTGGTATTTCATATGCACCTTGCACTTTTTCTACAAACTTCTCTGGTCAGGTAGTAGTTGGAATTCGACCATGATCATTATGCCTCATTTCTCTATTGCAAGCTTTTCAAATAGTGTTAGTTAGATCTAGTTTATTAATTCAAAGAAAGATACACGTCATTGTAGGTTAGGAAAGGACCATGCTGCTGTCCATACAAGCAGAACTGTGACTCTCAACTGGAATGTAAAAATCAACAGGTAAAACAAGACATAGTCCAATCATCTCTACCATTGAAACGAGAAGCATTTTGTCCAACAGACACTGACCGAATATAAAGGTAAATTTCAGTTTTTCACTTAGTCATTTGTTAAATTAAATTAAGATGCAAAGAATAATGAGGAAAAAGTTAACCTTTTGAATGTTGTGCAGGTTTCTAACCATGATTATCCTGTGACAACCTGTGTATTGATTAGACTCTAAATCAGGTGCACTATCATGAAAGCCGACTTTTATAATCACCTCTCATAACAATCATTCAGTTGTAACATCTTCATGTTGATTTTTTTTCTGGAGCTGAGATGGCTGATAATGAATATTCGGAGATTTTGTTCTCAATTTTTTTCCTTTAGCTGCTTTTGTGTATCCCGGTGAAACTCTTGCAGACTTATTTTGGCACAATATGATTGTTGTGTCACGTGTTTTGATTTCTTTCTTCTCCTATCTTTGAAACATTTTAGTTAAAGGAGACACTGTTTACTGGATTTTCTTGATTTTGTTGTATTAAGTGTTGCAGTAGGTGGAAGTTTGGTTGCTCTCTGTTGGACTTCGTGGAGCTTTTTATAGGATTAGATAGATTTTGTATGCCACTGTGATCTTTTTATCAAGCCTTGTGCTTATAGCTTTGGATCCAATACCCATACTAAATAGGGAAAAGGGGGCACCAGTAAATTCTGCATCAGATGTTCGAATATCTTCCTGGGCATAGGATGATGTACTTACGGGCTAATTATCTAGTGGCCAACTTAAAGCTGCAACCACTTCGAGGAAGTGATCAATTTGATGATGTACTTATGGGCTAATTATCTTGAGGACTTGATCACAAGACCATCTTATGGGTATGATCATCTTGAGGATTTGATTACAAGACCATCTTATGGGCATGATCGTTCTTGAGGACATGAATGATCTTGAGGACTTAATAATATAATAGACTCCAATGTATGATGATCTCGAGGGTGCAATCGTGTGACCATCTTGACGATATGATCAGCTTGAAGGTGCGCCCATCTTGCTGACGCTTCTGAATTGAGGGTGCAATTGTCTAAAGGTTGTGATCGTTGTAATGACGTGTCTACCTTGAGAAAGCAATCAATCCAAAGAGGTGAGGTCAGGTGGAGGGGCAATTGTTGTTGGCTTGAAGGTGCGCTATCTTGACTTGACAATGCATTCGATTTGAGCGCTGCCTAGAGGTTGCGATCGTTTTCACGACATAGCTGTCTTGAGAAAGGAATCAATTCGGAGAGGTCAATCAAGGGGGTGCAATTGTCTTCGAGGTGTAGTTGATCTGACGATATGATCGGCTTCAAGGTGTGACCATCTCGACAATGCGTCCGACTTGAGGGTTCATAACAATGTGGCTAATCTTGAGAAAGCAATCGATATGAAGAGGTCAAGTTGAGGGGTGCAATTGTGTCAAAGGTGTAGTCGACTTGACGTTATGATCGTGTTGTTGAAGGTGCAGACTATCTTGACAATTCATCCAATTAGATGCATCCATGACTATTTTAACAATGTGGCTTTTTTGAGCAAGCAATTAATTCGGATAAGTTGGGTCGAGGGGCAATCATCTTGAATGTGTAGTCGATTTGAACGTGCGACCATCTTGACGATATATCCGACTTCAGGATGTCCGTCCGGTGGCTGCAACATAGCTGTCTTGACAAAGCAATCAATCCACAAAGGTCAGTCGTGGGATGCAATCATATTGAACTTGACCTATATATTCGATGGGTTATAAATATCATATATTTGATATAAAATTAATTAATAAATTTAATAAATTAATTTATTATTGAGATAAATTATAAAAAATACTTTGACTAAAGACTAAGACTACCGATGGATCAAATGTTGAGTGGAAGAGTCAATATTGTGTTTGAAGATTATCGTGCTAAAAAATTAGATTGTCGGATGAGTCATTTGTGAGTCAAGGTTTTGATCGAAGTCATTTCAAACTAATTCGAGTTCGATAATGAGCTAAAATAGAGCTCACTTATTATATATGATGCATCGAGAAACATTTATGTGATTAAGAAATATGACAAGAAAGCTAATCTTCCATGGAAGCGGTGGCAACTTTACGACACGAAGAATTGCATGGATATATATATATATATATATATATATATATATATATATATATATATATATATATATATATATATATATATATATATATATATATATATATATATATATATATATATATATATATATATATATATATATATATATATATATATATATATATATATATATATATATATATATATATATATATATATATATATATATATATATATATATATATATATATATATATATATATATATATATATATATATATATATATATATATATATATATATATATATATATATATATATATATATATATATATATATATATATATATATATATATATATATATATATATATATATATATATATATATATATATATATATATATATATATATATATATATATATATATATATATATATATATATATATATATATATATATATATATATATATATATATATATATATATATATATATATATATATATATATATATATATATATATATATATATATATATTTATTATTGAGATAAATTATAAAAAATACTTTGACTAAAGACTAAGACTACCGATGGATCAAATGTTGAGTGGAAGAGTCAAATATTGTGTTTGAAGATTATCGTGCTAAAAAATTAGATTGTCGGATGAGTCATTTGTGAGTCAAGGTTTTGATCGAAGTCATTTCAAACTAATTCGAGTTCGATAATGAGCTAAAATAGAGCTCACTTATTATATATGATGCATCGAGAAACATTTATGTGATTAAGAAATATGACAAGAAAGCTAATCTTCCATGGAAGCGGTGGCAACTTTACGACACGAAGAATTGCATGGATATGGGCAGTCGATCTTCCTTATAGCAGAACTCCGACCGAAGTACCAGTCTCCCACAGCCTCAGTCTCCACAGCTTCCCAATTGGCTGCAAGAAAGAAGAGATATGATCATCACCATGGAATTCCCATTTTCTGATACGAGTGATGAAGTTTTCACAGAGCTGCTAGAGCTTACAGTGTTATCGATCCTTGGAGAATCATCTGAAAACCACGTATCCAAATCTCCAGATTGGCAATGAGTGTGGCATGAGAGGATGAACATTCCCGTAGACGAGCTGCCTGCTCCCGGCAGTGCGTTCAGGAACGTTGTCCTGAAACCTGATATCGACGTATTAGCTCACTCTTTGCACACGAAGATTAAAATGGCAGTTGACATAAATCTAGAATTACAACTATTAATAGTCGCCAGCTGATCTACAAGTTCTTCAAAGATAAGTATTTGAATCGCCTAACGTAGACAGCCACTACTGACACATCACACCCATTCGGTCGACAAGTGAGACATGGTCCCACGGGTCGATGACATGGCACAAGACGACCGCATGAGTTCGGTGACACAACATTGACGGAAAGCTTGAACCGATAAAATTACTACTTTATAATTGTATACCATCTTATGACTCATTGATGGTCAAACGATGTGCGTAACCATTATCATCGACATTTACCTCTACCAAACAGTTGACTATCACATTATGAAAGGGTTCTCTTTTAACTTAGGTATTTAACTGAATCCTCCGAACTCTTACTAGCTTAAGTATCAAAAGAACATTTAGCTCCTTGTAGGGTCTATGCCTAAGTTCCCGGCACCTCACCTTAGGTTAAGACAAACTCGAAAATAGATATCGATTAATTTCGAACCCGAACTCACATGTTGGACGAGGAAAACATATATGGTAACACCAACCTTGCAGTTTCTGAAGTTGATCCGAGGAACATTTCTTGATATCGAGCTTGCAGTTTCCCCAAGTGTTTTTCGGATCAGCAGAGGATGGCACTAAAATATGATCGATCTGCGATCAGGTAACATACGTCACACAGTAGAAACCTTCACGAGAGTAGTTTATAAGATAATATAGCTCATTAAAGTTACAACCTGCCATTGATCATATGCTGCATTGAGTATAAAAAGGGGTGTCTTCATTGTGGCCACCACGTTCTGTGGGAAAAAGCACTGCATGTATTCACGTAACCAAAGAGTGAAGTCAGATGAATTGATGTCTTCTGTATTCGTTCCAGAATGAAAGTATACTTCCCACCTTGCTTGCTTGTAACCTCGACGTGCATGAAGATGGCAAATTATTTGCTGATCCCTTCAAAACCGAAAGCACCGCAGAATTATCATCACAAAAAAGTTGGAGGGAGTCATCAATCAAGAGCATGGAAGGTCAGAGCATACATGAAGATTAACAACATCACTATAAAAGGATTGGATCGAGTCTACTCCAGAAATATCCTTCCTGTTCATAGAAACCTAGTACTGGTTAACGTCAGATCCAGAAAGAGATTTAGAGATCACAATCAAAATATCATATATTAGGTTAGACATCAATTCAATCCAAAAGTTTAAGCCATTTGAGTACAGACAAGACCTAGTATATATAATCTTATATGAATATTTGAAACAGTAGCTCGACGATGAGATTCGTGACGCGGACTAAAGATATAGAACTTACGCATCAATGAAATAACCAGCATCGGAGAAGCATTTCACTGTTGCACTAGCTGGGAGAAGACTGCGGAAGCTGTCACAATGTAGTATGGTTGTCAATCCACCTGCTGAGCAACCACCGAGAAGTGCCTGCGAGCATTCGCCAATGTTAGAACAGAAACTTTGAGAGTGTCAAGGCTTGACCACTTCACATCCACATACGTTTTGTGCTTTGTTCATCCCCTTCGCCAATAGATCTTTCATTATAGCTCGCCAAACTCTGGCTCCTCTGAAGTGGAGACCTGTAGCCTAATCAAACGAAGACGTGAAAGACATGTTATCGATACAACGTTGCTTAGCAAGGAAATGAAACATATATCAGAAGCATCGGATTAGGAGCTCACAGGATCTACTTTTTCTACGTCCCCTGTAAATGAAGCACCATCACAGTACCGAATCTTGACCCGGTTCCAGTTATAGAAGTCTGCAAGCATTGCAAGAATCAAAGCAAAGAGTATGACAGCAAAAGCTCCATAATGTTGTTGTTGCATTTGATTGCATCATTCGAATGATGCTATCAAAGTTAAATCTGACATGCATCAAAAAATTGTGTTAATAGTACATTGGTAGAGAAGGAAGATTAATCATACCAGGATTGCTTTTCTGAACGCCTCCTAACATGCCAGAGAAGGATTGAGGCGGCATATGATCTGAGGAACCTCTAAAAGTGTCTTTACGTTCTAAGCATTCATTAACGGTGCTGCACCATCCTCCTCCCTGCAAAATGACGAGGAAGGGATTTATTCCATGACCAAGAATAGATTATTTCGAAACTTGGATGTTCCAATGGATCAATTTGAGATTTATAATACCGTTAGATCTAGTATGGTGTTGTAATACTCTGATTAGACACACATTCGACAAAATTAAGATTAAATTATAAGAGTCTGATGAGTATATTATTATTAACTTTAATTTAAATATTCTAATTAATAATTTGAGCTAAATAAAGTTGATAAACCAATTAGCTCACCAACTCAATAGTTTGTCGGTTCAACAGTTTGTCTTCACTTTGCTCAATATAAGGCCAGTATTGCTTTATACTAATATTTTTTTATTTTTTATATTTATTTACAAAACTTAGTACATTCCGACAATACCATCAATATACTGATACAAACCGGTAAGATACACAACAAAACTTGACCAATGCATTAAGGATATATGAAATTGTGAATCTTGGCGTACATTTCTCTTTTTTAGCAAATAGAAACATAATTAAAAAGGAATACAAATCTTGTTACTTCATTTTCAGCGGTGAATGTGCAAAATCTACTTTCACTTTACATTTTTTGTCTATCAAAGAAATTTTTTGTATCTACTGTATGGTAAAATAATCTATCTATCTGTTGTTGCATGTAATATAGAAGACTAAGACTGGGAAACCTACAAGGAATTGAAGTTCTACAAGTTCTAAAGATAAATCATTATCTAAGAGGCATTCCAATCACCATTTCTATTGCCAAAGCTCATGCTTCAGTTCTAGATGTTGAAATCAGGTTTGACAGGGATCCTCTGTTGACACAAATCATATATGCATACAACATATAACCAACAATTAATCAAAAACGTACCAATCATAATGTTTGCGAACTACATCAAGAAAATAAACTGACCTCGACGAAAACCAACCAGTTATTTGCACCAGAGCCAGAACCAGGGGCGAGATTATATGCTGGAGGACTTCCATCCAAGCAAACTGGAAAATAAGAAGATGAGCTCATTTGGAAGCTGCCGTGGGTAGATTTCCAAGAATGAACTTGTTCGGATAACTATCATAGCAGTGAAGAAGATAAGATCCAAAAGAGAACCCATGGGTACACAGACCTGCTCCTTCAGCTACTGCACTTTTCAACAGAGTTATGGGCACATTGTCACCTTCAACTTGTATAAAGGCCAGTAGATAGAGTAAGCAGATGAGAGGGCACACCCATGTTCCTGATTTAACACCAACCATTCTGCAACATCGATTCGAATCTGTTAGCACAGAAGACAGAAAAGCCTACAGGAGGAGTCGAAAGGCCATTCTGTACTTCATTAGAAATAGGAATCTACCAGAATCCACGGGATAATGCAAGACTGGGCCTCAGAGAAACATGCAAGCTGAGAACGAGGAACTTAGAAGAACTAAAAAGACCTGAAATTTAGCGGCGAAGCACTGCGCACAAACCGCTTCGCGATGAGCTGAGAACACTTGTAAGATGGAGAGGAACTCGAGATCTCGGCTGTGCTCATTATTGGCTGTGGAGGAAGGGACACTCTTTAAAAGATTTTGCTGTGCACGGAGTTTTTGGCGTAATGATTCCTGGAATCGTAGGTGCTAAAAGACGGACAGCAGAATTTGGAAGGTAACGATCAAAGAAAGAAAAACATTCAAATATTCCTTCATTAAATACCGAAGGTGGAGGAAAGAATGACTATGATGGAAAGATGACGCAAGAAGAATATTTCGTGAGCAATTATATTACCATTTTGAAGGTTCATGTATCGGTAATGCACGAGACTCTCGGGACTAATTATAGATTATCCTATATAATTAACTATTTTTATAAAAAAAAAGTAAGGATTAAAATAATAACAAGAAAAAGAGGTTTTAGGATGAGGTTATTCCTTTACGGTTTCTATATTTAGATATACATGTAACTCCCGAGAGTCTTATATAGTTTAATTACTTTTTTTTATGTAATTAGTTATCTTTAGTATTCTAATCCTTATACTTTCAAAAGTTATATTAGGATTTCTATACTAATGAAAAGTGAAATATTTAACTATGTTTCTCCTTACGTTGTCGATTCTACTGATGAAAATACCATATGTACTCAATAGTAAACCAAAGTGAGGCAAAATCAACATGTGTTCAGTGGTAAATTATATAGCATTTTCGTTAGTAAAACTAATGATGTGAGAAAAAAAGGAGTTAAATGTTTCATTTTTATAAGTATAGAAATCATAATATAACTTTTAAAATTATAAGGATCGGGATGCTAAATATAATTAATTATAGGTGATAATATGTAATTAATCCATAAGGCTCCTCGGGAGTTAATTGTTTCTAAATTTAGAGACTATAATTATGGTAAAGGAATAACCTCACCATAAGACAACTTTTTTTGTTATTATTTTAATCATCGCTCCTTTGTTGTTATAATTCTAATTAAAACTAATGACGAATATGAGTTACATGAAAGTTATTACGTGAGGAACAAATGGTGATACGGATTCAGAAATTTTAATATTTGTAAAGTGATACTATCATTTCAGGTTCTTTCCAATTTTGATATGAGATTAAGGTACCCCAAATATAACAATTCATTGCACACATTCCGACAATTAATAATGGATTGAAACCTAAATAGAAAACCTAAATGGATGATTTCTTGAAAAAGTTTTAAACTTTTCTTAGAAAGATGCCTCTAATTTTTATCGTTTCCATTTGATACCTTTATTTTCTATGATATATGAAATGGCTCTCACCATCATTTTCATCTTGTTATCTTCCATTATGTTCATCGTCGAGCCTTTCCTATATATTATTTTTTTACGGACTTAATTGTATTTGCCTAAGTTATACGATACTCTTACATGTATATCCACCATTAAGGATGAGTCTCATCGTAATCTCTCAAAAAGAGAAGATAAGTCAGAAGAAACATTATACTCAAAATCTCACATGCATATATTTTAGTAAACACTTGATAGACAATATAAATATAGATAAACTTTGTAAGCTCTGAATGATTATACAATAAAAGGTCTAACATAATCCACTATGACCAAAAGTCTCCATAAGTGCCCACATGATACTACTGTAAAATAATAAAATGAAC
Organism: Musa balbisiana; assembly: GCA_004837865.1. Taxonomy (NCBI): domain Eukaryota; kingdom Viridiplantae; phylum Streptophyta; class Magnoliopsida; order Zingiberales; family Musaceae; genus Musa; species Musa balbisiana. The sequence continues at coordinate 30,950,510 of CM017194.1, read as the reverse complement.
CAGCCTAAGATAATATCCAAAGACTCATCTAGCCGTGTGCTATTTGGATAGCTCTAGGGTCCTAAATAACTGACATTCTGCACAACACTACACAACCAAAAACTCAAAAAATGACTACCTAGATAACTTATTTTTGAGTAGTATTATCTTTGTGCACCGCACATAACTTGCATATATAGATCTAAAATAACCACAAAAGTCAATCAAGATAGGAGTGTCAACTCAACTATAAGCCCTTTATATATTATACAAAGCATGAATAAGACTAAAAGATACGGGCATATAAAAATATTATATCAAACACCTTATATATAGATTTATCTACGATATTATACTCTACGTATTCTTTCAACATCTTCGTCAAAGACTTTACGGACGCTACATGCCCTTACCTTTATTAAATCTTTAATATTTTGTTTTGGTTGTAATGCACCTCTTAGCTTTCGATTACTATCCATCCCTGTTATTGAATAGTTAAACTTTGATTCACCAATATTATTTCAACTTATTAGTGACTCTAACTATAGTATGGGGCCAATCAAGTTATGTTGATCTTCGTTGGTCCTCACGGATCCTTTAGATGAAAGAAAGAACCTATTAGTCTTCTAACATCTCATGTCACTTAAACTATATGAATGCATGTTTGAGCTTTAATTAGTATAGCCTCATAGATTTTAAAGTTTTTGAGGTCATTTCTTCATAAAATTTGCCCATTAATTTGTCTATTACTTAGTCGTTGCCTCCAAGTAAGTTCAAATTATCTCTACTTCTTATTAATATTCTATTAGAAAATGAAGTAGACAGTATACTCTTAATAGAACCAATCATTATTAGTGATGATTTGATAATTATTGTTTATCGTTAAGTCTCTTCATATGGTTTTTGAACAAGTGCTAAGCTTGCTAGTTAAGCAAACTGTTATATTTGATTTCGCTCATTCCCTCAAGAGTTGAGAAGGCTAAGGGTGATTGACCTCACTTTTTCAAGGGTTATATTTCATGCATCAAGCTTATTACTAGCATTCACTTACTCTTTGCTCATACTCTGAAGCATTTGAAGTATTTACAATCTTTATGTTGAGTTAGATATTGTGATTTGTCTCCTCATTACCATCGAATTTTCAAAATGCAAGAAGGTTTGCTTGAAAAGAATACAATTCTACCTTGGAGCAAGTTACTACTGGTTTTGGTCACCTTCAGGATTGTACTACATTCTCCATCGTTCTACCCCTACCCCTATAAGCAAAATGGGTATAACATCACATGCTACCTATTTTGTTCTTTGCACTCCTACATCAACCATATATCCTCACTTTCAAACTATCTTGATGAGAAGCCATTCGATACTAATCTTATGAATTTTCTTAGCATTTTCCTGCTTTGTCTTGGTGCATAATGTTTGTCTCTACATTTCTCATATCCTCGACCCCTTTCATGTTTATGCACTCTCCTCCGTAAGAGTAAAGAATTAATGACTTCATAGAAGCCTTACCTTTGTAGTAGCTATTACGAAATATGGGACAGCATCACATATATAGTTGAAGAATAGAAAACAAAATCACAGATTTCTTACAGAAAGGTTTCATCGTCATACAAAAATTGATATACAAAGATCGTAAAACAAAAAAAAAAAAAAAAAAAAAAAAAAAAAAAAAAAAAAAAAAAAAAAAAAAAAAAAAAAAAAAAAAAAAAAAAAAAAAAAAAAAAAAAAAAAAAAAAAAAAAAAAAAAAAAAAAAAAAAAAAAAAAAAAAAAAAAAAAAAAAAAAAAAAAAAAAAAAAAAAAAAAAAAAAAAAAAAAAAAAAAAAAAAAAAAAAAAAAAAAAAAAAAAAAAAAAAAAAAAAAAAAAAAAAAAAAAAAAAAAAAAAAAAAAAAAAAAAAAAAAAAAAAAAAAAAAAAAAAAAAAAAAAAAAAAAAAAAAAAAAAAAAAAAAAAAAAAAAAAAAAAAAAAAAAAAAAAAAAAAAAAAAAAAAAAAAAAAAAAAAAAAAAAAAAAAAAAAAAAAAAAAAAAAAAAAAAAAAAAAAAAAAAAAAAAAAAAAAAAAAAAAAAAAAAAAAAAAAAAAAAAAAAAAAAAAAAAAAAAAAAAAAAAAAAAAAAAAAAAAAAAAAAAAAAAAAAAAAAAATCGTATATTCTTAAAATCATACAGATCTATAAGAGATGATGAATGAGGTCAATTGTCCTCCTCTCTAGCGATGATCTAAATGACATAAGATATAAAGACGCTCCTCAAATCACTATACAATTCTTCTTTCCATACACACCACACAATCTAGAAGGGGTTGACTCTTTTTACTGTCCACATGCCCCAAACAAGGGCTATCGACTAAGGAGAGGGAGAGAGGAGTATAAGAGGTGATAATAAAAAAATGGTCTAGCCTATGGCCATTTGGTTCCCTCCTCTTTATAGAGGCTCCATATCAATTTAACTCTAATGGATCCTGCCCTATTGGATACTGGATCTTTATCCAACTACTACAGCCTCTTAGATTAGTGGATCTCTACTCAATAATCTCTCATTGTCTCTTTTTCGATCTTATCCATAAGATCCAATAATTCAATGGCTTATTAAATATCCAATAAGACAAGGGCCTCTAGTGAATATCTCATATTCGAACATTTACTTATCGCAACACCTATCATATGTGTGTAACCCTCTAGGCCACTATGTCGCAGTCCCTAAACGATACAGGGGAATCTAATTCATTAGATCTATCTGTCATCAATTATCGTGTATTTATAGTCCCTCATCTATCTAATATCTTAGAGACCGTATACCGGACATGATGTTGTTAGACCCATACGAAATCTACTCGAGTCTTCCTCTAATTAGATTCTTCCTGAGAACTCTTTCTCTCTCAATCCGAATAACCATGGCTAGGGATTTGCTTGAGCAAGAATACATAGGATATTCCTCTCATGACACCGAGAGCAGATAATCCTTATTGACACTCAATAACCCTATTAAGGTTGATTGTTACTCTCGATAACCGGTTGTGCTAGATCTCGAACTTTTAGGCCTAGAAGTCTGGTATCAAAGAGTAGAGTACTCATATAGGATATCCTTGGTGTCTCAAGTCTAAAAACTAACTACACCGTTGGGATGACGGAATCACTATATGATAATGAGATATCATCAATCATCCAATATTATTTAAGTGGATCAATCAGTGAACTCATTCTTCAATAAGCACCTGCATTATATCCCTAGAGTCCCCACACGAGCAATATAAGACCAGCCACCTTCATCATATGGATGGGTGTATAGCGCATGCACTAATCTATCCAGTTATCTTGATGTCCATTTTCGAGTAACCATTGGTCGAGATTATTTAGGGTCTTTGTTTAAAGACGAATTGATCACATACTACTTATTTTGTTCTTTGCACTCCTACATCAACCAGATATCCTCACTTTCAAACTATCTTGATGAGAAGTCATTCGACACTAATTTTATGAATTTTCGTAGCCTTTTCCCTGCTTTATCTTGGTGCATAGTGTTTACCTCTACATTCCCCATATCCTCTGCCCCTTGATTATGCACTCTCCTCCATAAAAGTAAAGAATCAATGACTTCATAGAAGCCTTACATTTGTAGTAGCTGTTAGGAAATTTGGGGCAACATCACATGTATATTTGAAGAATAGAAAACAAAATCACAGATTTTTTACAGAAAAGGTTTCATCGTCATACAAAAATTGGTGTACAAAAATCACAAAACCAAAAAACTATACGTATTTGAAAGATGTGTTACCTAGAAAGATCATATATCCTTGAAATCCTACAGATCTATGAGAGATGATGAATGAGGTCAATTCTCCTCCTCTCTAGCAATGATCAATATGACACAAGATACAAAGACGCTTCTCAAATCCCTGCACAATCCTCCTTTCCATATGCACCACACAATCAAGAAGGGGTCGACTCTTTTTGTTGTCCACATGCCCCAAACAGGGGCTATCGACTGAGGAGAGGGAGAGAGGAGTATAGGAGGTGGCAATAAAAAATAGGGTCTAGCCTATCGCCATTTGGTTCCCTCCTATTTATAGAGGTCCTATATTAACTTAACTCTAATGGATCCTGCCCTATTGGATACTAGATCTTCATCCAACTACTAAAGCCTCTTGGATTAGTGGATCTCTACTAAATAATCTCTCATTTTCTCTTTTTGGATCTTACCCATAAGATTCAGTAATTCAATGGCTTATTAAATATCTAATAAGACAAGGGCCTCTAGCAGATATCTCATATTCAAACCTCTATTTATCGCAACACCTATCATATGTGTGTGACCCTCTAGGCCACTACGTCGCAGTCCCTAAACGATACAGGGGAATCCAATTTATTAGATTTATCTGTCATTAGTTATCATGTATTTATAGTCCTTCATCCATCTAATATCCTAAAGACCGTATACCGGACATGGTGTTGTTAGACCCATACGAAATCTACTCGAGTCTTCCTCTAATCGGATTCTCTCGGAGAACTCTTTCTCTCTCAATCCGAATGACCCTGGCTAGGGATTTGCTTGAGCAAGAATACATAGGATATTCCTCTCATGACACCGAGAGCAGATGATCCTCTATCAACACTCAATAGCCCTCGTAAGGTTGATTGTTACTCTCGATGACCGGTTGTGCTAGATCTCGAACTTTCAGGCCTATAAGTCTGGTATCAAAGAATAGAGTACTCATACAGGACATCCTTGGTATCTCAAGTCTAAGAACCAACTACACCATTGGGATTACAGAATTGCTATTTGATAATAAGGTATCATCAATCATCCAACATTATTTAAACGGATCAATCAGTGAACTCATTCTCCAATGAGCACATGCATTGTATCCCTAGAGTCCCCACACGAGCAATATAAGACCAGCCACTTTCATCATATGGACGTGTGTATAGTGCACCAATCTATCCAGTTATCTTGATATCCCTTCTCGAGTAACATTTGGTCAAGATTATTTAGGGTCTTTGTTTAAAGATGAATTGATCCCATTATCATGATCTCATCATGATCCGATTCTCATTATATAAATCCATAAATATGATAATATATATAATAGATAATATAAAATAAAAAATTAAATAAATAATAAGCAAAAAAATATCTGGACATAAAAGAGTATCATATATAACCAAAGATACATCCAACACGCGATACATTTTTGTGATTAAAAAATATGACAAGAATACTAATCATTCATGGAATTGCTGGCAACTTTACGACACGAAGAATTGCATGGATATGGGCAGTCGATCTTCCTTACAGCAGAACTCCGACCGAAGTACCAATCTCCCACAGCCTTCCCAATTGGCTGCAAGAAAGAACAGATATGATCATCACCATGGAATTCCCATTTTCTGATACGAATGATGAAGTATTCACAGAGCTGCTAGAGCTTACAGTGTTATCGATCCTTGGAGAATCAGCTGCAAACCACGTATCCGCATCTCCAGATTGGCAATGAGTGTGGCATGAGAGGATGAACATTCCCGTAGACGAGCTGCCTGCCCCCGGCAGTGCGTTCAGGAACGTTGTCCTGAAACCTGATATCGACGTATTAGCTCACTCTTTGCACAAGAAGAATAAATTGGCAGTTGACATAAATCCAGAATTACAACTATTAATAGTCGCCAGTTGATCTACAAGTTCTTCAAAGATAAGTATTTGAATCGCCTAACGTAGACAGCCACTGACACATCACACCCGATGACATGGCACAAGACGATCCCATGAGTTCGGTCACACAACATTGACTTAAAGGTTGAACCGATAAAATTATTACTTTATAATTGTGTACGATCTCATGACTCATCGATGTGCGTAACCATTATCATCGACATTTACCTCTACCAAACAGTCGACTATCACGTTATAAAAGGGTTCTCTTTAACTTCGGTATTTAACTGAATCCTCCGAATTCTTACTAGCTTAAGTATCAAAAGAACATTTTCGGATATACCTCAGATGTAGCTCTTTGTAGGGTCTATGCCTGAGTTCCCGGTACCTCGACCTCAACTTAAGATAAACTCGAAAATGGATATCGATTGATTTCGAACCCGAACTCACACATGTTGGACAAGGAAAACATATATGGTAACACCAACCTTGCAGTGTCTGAAGTTGATCCGAGGAACATTTCTTGATATCGAGCTTGCAGTCTCCCCAAGTGTTATTGGTATCAGCAGAGGTTGGCACTAAAATATTTTTGATCTGCGAATAGGTAACACAAGTCACACAGTAGAAACCTTCACGAGAGTGGTTTATAAGATAATATAGCTCATTAAACTTACAACCTGCCATTGATCATATGCTGCATTGAGTATAAAAAGGGGTGTCTTCATTGTGGCCACCACGTTCTGTGGGAAAAAGCACTGCATGTATTCACGTAACCAAAGAGTAAAGTCAGATGAATTGATGTCTTCTGTATTCGTTCCAGAATGAAAGTATACTTCCCACCTTGCTTGCTGGTAACCTCGACGTGCATGAAGATGGCAAATTATTTGCTGATCCCTTCAAAACCAAAAAGCACCACAGAATTATCATCACAAAAAAGTTGGAGGGAGTCATCAATCAGGAGCATGGAAGGTCAGAGCGTACATGTAGATTAACAACATCACTATAAATGGATTGGATCGAGTCTGCTCCAGAAATATCCTTCCTGTTCATAGAAACCCAATACTGGTTAACGTCAGAGCCAGAAAGAGATTCAGAGATCACAATGAAATTAACATATATTAGGTTAGACATCAATTCAATCCAAAAGTTTAAGCCATTTGAGTACAGACAAAACCTAGTATATGTAATCTTAGCCATAAACGACTATACGCTCAATCCATATTTTTTATCTTATACACATGAATATTTTTGGTTTAACACTCTTTATCTCGTACATATATATATGAATATTTGCAACAGTAGCCCGACGATGAGATTCGTGACGTGGACTAAAGATGTAGAACTTACGCATCAATGAAATAACCAGCATCGGAGAAGCATTTCACTGTTGCACTCGCTGGGAGAAGACTGCGGAAGCTGTCACAATGTAGTATGGTTGTCAATCCACCTGCTGAGCAACCACCGAGAAGTGCCTGCGAGCATTCGCCAATGTTAGAACAGAAACTTTGAGAGTGCTAAGACTTGATCACTTTACATCCACATACGTTTTGTGCTTTGTTCATTCCCTTCGCCAATAGATCTTTCATTATCGCCCGCCAAACTCTGGCTCCTCTGAAGTGGAGACCTGTAACCTAATCAAACGAAGATGTGAAAGACATGTTATCGATACAACGTTGCTTAGCAAGGAAATGAAACATATATCAGAAGCACCGGATTAGGAGCTCACAGGATCTACTTTTTCTATGTCCCCTGTAAATGAGGCACCATCACAGTACCGAATCTTGACCCGGTTCCAGTTATAGAAGTCTGCAAGCATTGCAAGAATCAAAGCAAAGAGTACAAAAGCTCCATATTATTATTGTTGTTGTATTTGATGGCATCATTCGAATGATACAATCAAAGTTAAATCTGACATGCATAAAAAAATTGTGTTAATAGTACATTGGTAGAGAAGGAAGATTAATCATACCAGGATTTCTTTGCTGAACGCCTCCTAACATGCCAGAGAAGGAGACAGGCGGCATATGATTAGAGGAACCTCTAAAATTGCTTTTACGATCTACGCAATCATTAACAGTGCTGCACCAACCTCCTCCCTGCAAAATGACGAGGGAGGAATTTATTCCGTGACCAAGAATAGATTCTTTCGAAACTTAGATGTTCCAATGGATTAATTTGAGATTTATAGTATCGTTCCATATAGTATGGTATTGTAATACTCTCATTAGTCACACATTAAAGATGGACAAAATTAAGATTAACTTATAAGAATGAGTATATTATTATTAACTTTAATTTAAGTATTTTAATTATTGATTTAAGTTAAATAAAGTTGATAAACCAATTAGCTCACCAAGTTTATCGGTTAAACAGTTTGTCTTCACTGATTAGGGTAAATTGACTTTGCTCAATATAAAGCCTGCATTGTCTTGCACTGATTTTTTTTTTTTTTACATATACTTTCAAAATTTAGTACATTCCGACAATACCATCAGTATACTGATACAAACCGGTAAGATACATAACAAAACTTGACCAATACATTAAGGATATATGAAATTGTGAATCTTGGTGTACATTTCTCTTTTTTAGCAAACAAAAACATAATTAAAAAAGAATACAAATCTTGTTACTTCATTTTCAGCAGTGAATGTGCAAGATCTACTTTCACTTTACATTTTTTGTCTTATCAAAGAAATTTTTTGCATCTACCGTATAGTAAAACAATCTATCTATCTGTTGTTGCATGTAATATAGAAGACTAAGACTGGGAAACCTACAAGGAATTGAAGTTCTACAAGTTCTAAAGATAAATCATTATCTAAGAGGCATTCCAATCACCATTTCTATTGCCAAAGCTCATGCTTCAGTTCTAGATGTTGAAATCAGGTTTGACAGGCATCCTCTGTTGACACAAATCATATATGCATACAACATATAACCAACAATTAATCAAAAACGTACCAATCATAATGTTTGCGAACTACATCAAGAAAATAAACTGACCTCGACGAAAACCAACCAGTTATTTGCACCAGAGCCAGAACCAGGGGCGAGATTATATGCTGGAGGACTTCCATCCAAGCAAACTGGAAAATAAGAAGATGAGCTCATTTGGAAGCTGCCGTGGGTAGATTTCCAAGAATGAACTTGTTCGGATAACTATCATAGCAGTGAAGAAGATAAGATCCAAAAGAGAACCCATGGGTACACAGACCTGCTCCTTCAGCTACTGCACTTTTCAACAGAGTTATGGGCACATTGTCACCTTCAACTTGTAGAAAGGCCAGTAGATAGAGTAAGCAGATGAGAGGGCACACCCATGTTCCTGATTTAACACCAACCATTCTGCAACATCGATTCGAATCTGTTAGCACAGAAGACAGAAAAGCCTACAGGAGGAGTCGAAAGGCCATTCTGTACTTCATTAGAAATAGGAATCTACCAGAATCCACGGGATAATGCAAGACTGGGCCTCAGAGAAACATGCAAGCTGAGAACGAGGAACTTAGAAGAACTAAAAAGACCTGAAATTTAGCGGCGAAGCACTGCGCACAAACAGCTTCGCGATGAGCTGAGAACACTTGTAAGATGGAGAGGAACTCGAGATCTCGGCCCTGCTCATTATTGATTGGCTGTGGATGAAGGGAGACTCTTTAAAAGATTTTCCTGTGCACGGAGTTTTTGGCATAATGATTCCTGGAATCGTAGGTGCTAAAAGACGGACAGCAGAATTTGGATGGTAACGATCAAAGAAAGAAAAAGAAAGAAAAACATTCCAATATTCCTTAATTAAATAGCGAAGACGGAGGAAAGAATGAATATGATGGAAAGATGACGCAAGAAGAATATTTCGTGAGCAATTATATTATCATTTTGAAGGTTTATATAGAGACTCTTTGGACTAATTATAGATTATCCTCTATAATTAACTATTGTTACAATATAAAAATAAAAATAAAAAATAATAAAAATAAAAAGAGGTTTTACGATGAGGTTATTCCTTTACCATAATTACCGTCTCTATATTTAGATATATATTTAACTCTCAAAAGTTTAATTATATATATATTTTATATAATTAAGTATCTTTAGTATTCTAATCCTTATACTTTCAAACGTTATATTAGGATTTCTATACTAACGAAAGTGAAATATTTAACTATGTTTCTCCTTATGTTGTTGATTCTACTGATGAAAATACCACATATACTCAATAGTAAACTAAAGTAAAGTAGAATCAATACGTGTTCAGTGGTAAATTATACAACATTTTGGTCAGTAAAACCAATGATGTGAGAAAAAACGGAGTTAAATGTTTTATTTTTATAAGTATAGGAATCATAATGTAATTTTTAAAATTATAAGGATCAAAATGTTAAAAATAATTAATTATAGGTGATAATATGTAATTAATCCGTAAGGCTCCTCGGGAGTTAGTGTTTCTAAATTTAGAGACTATAATTATGGTAAGGAATAACCTCACCGTAAGACTTGCCTTTTTTTTGTTATTATTTTAATCATCACTCTTTTGTTGTTATAATTCTAATTAAAACTCACGACGAATATGAGTTGCATGAAAGTTATTACGTAAGGAACAAAATTTTAGTAATACTATCATTCCGGTTCTTTCCAATTTTGATATGAGATTAAGGTACCCCAAATATAACAATTCATTGCACACATTCCGACAATTAATAATGGATTGAAACCTAAATAGAAAACCTAAATGGATGATTTCTTGAAAAAGTTTCTCATTTTAAACTTTTCTTAGAAAGATAACTCTAATTTTTATCATGTTATCTTCCGTCATATTGATCATCGAGCCTTTCCTATGCATCATCCTTTTACGAACTTAATTATATTTGCCTAAGTTGTATGATACTCTTGCATGTCTATCCACCGTTTAGGATAAGTCTCACTATAATCTCTCAAAAAGAGAAGATGAATTAGAAGAAATATTATATTCAGAATTTCACAAGTAGATATTTTAGTAAACACTTGATAGACAATATAAATATAGTTCAAACTTCGTAAGCTCTGAATGATTATACAACAAAAGGTTTAACGTAATCCATCATGACCAGAAGTCCTCATAAGTGCCCACATGATACTACTACAAAAATAATAAAATGAGCTAGCCTAAGATAATATCTCAAAGACCCATCTAATTGTGTGCTATTTGGATAGCTCTAGAGTCCTGAAATACCTGACATTCTGCACTTGCTCTACACAACCAAAAACGACTACATAGATAACTTGTTTTTGAGTAGTATTACTTTTGTGCACCGCACACAACCTGCATGTATAGAACTAAAATAACCACAAAAGTCAATCTAGATAAGAGTGCCAACTCAACTACAAGCCCTTTACATGTTATATAAAACATGAACAAAACTAAAAGATATGAGCATATAGAAATATTATATCAAACACCTTGTATATAGATTTATCTAAGACATTATACTCTACTTATTCCTTCGACATCCATGTCAAAGACTTTATGGATGCTACATGCCCTTACCTTTATTAAATCTTCAATCTTTTACCTCGGTTGTAATGCACCTCTTAGCTTTCAATTATTATCCACCAATGTTATTGAATAGTTGAACTTTGATTCACCAATATTATTTCAACTTATTAGTGACTCTAACTCTAGCATGGGGTCGATCGAGTTGTGTTGATCTTCGTTGGTCCTTGCAGATCCTTTGGATGAAAGAAACAACCTATTAGTCCTCTAACATCTCATGTCACTTAAACTATATAAATGCTTGTTTGAGTTTTAATTAGTATTGCCTCATGGACTTTGATATTTTTGATATATTTTCTTCATAAAATTTGCCAATTGATTTCTCTATTACTTAGTCATTGCCTCCAAGTAAGTTTACATTATCTCTACTTTTGATTGATATTCTATTGTTTATCATTAAGTCTTTTCCGATGGTCTTTGAATAAGTATAAAGCTTACTAATTAAGCAAATAAATATGATATTTGATTTCACCCATTCTCTCAAGAGTTGAGAACGCTAAGGGTGCTTGACTTTGCTCGCCTTTTTAAGAGTTGTATTTTATGCATCAAGCTGATTATTAGCATTCACTTACTTTTTGCTTATACTATAAAGCATTTGAAGTATTTGTAATCTTTATGTTGAGTTAACTATTATGATTTGCCTTCTCATTATCATCAAACTTTCAAAATGTAAGAATGTTTGCTTGAAAGAATACAATTTTGCCTTACTTGGAGCAAGTTACTATTAGTTTTGGTCACCTTCAGGATTGTACTACCTTCTCCATCATTCTACCCCTATCCTTATAAGCAGAAAGGGTATAACATTGCATACTACCTATTTTGTTCTTTAATTGAGCACTCTTGCATCAATCAGATGTCCCTACTATCAAACTATATTAATAAGAAGTCTTTCGTCAATAATCTTATGAATTTTCTTAGCTTTTGCCTTGCTTTGACTTGGGACATAGTATTTTCCTTTACATTCCTCATATCCTCGGCCCCTTTCAAGACTATGCATTCTCCTCCATGAGAGTAAGGGATCAGTGATTTCATAGAAGCCCTATCTTTGTAATATCTGTTGAAAAATCCGGGTTAGCATCACATGCGCAGTGGAAGAACATAAAACAAAATCACAGATTTCCCATAAAAAGGTTTTATTGTCAAGATTGGTACACAAAAATCATAAAACAAAAAAACTACGTGTATATAAAAGATGTGTTACTTAGAAAAATCGTATATCCTTGAAATCCTACAGATTTATGAGAGAGGATGAAGGAGGTCAATTGTCCTCCTCTCTGGTAATAATCCACATGGCATGGGATACAAAGAGGCTCCTCAAATCGCTGCACAATCCTCCTTTTCATGCGCACTACACGATCAAGAAGGGGTCGACCCCAAATAGGGGCTATCGGCTAAGGAGGTGAGGGAGAGAGGAGTATAGGAGGTGGTAATAAAAAAAAAGTCTAGCCTACAACCCTTTGATTCTCTCCTATTTATAGAGACCCCTTATCAACTTAACTCTAATGGATCTTGCCCTATTGGACATTGAATCTTCATCCAACTATCAAAGCATTTTGGATTAGTGGATCTCTATCTAATAATCTCTCATTGTCTCTTATTCATAAGATCCAATAATTTAGGGGCTTATTAGATATATAATAAGATAGGGGCTCTAGCGGATATCTCATATCTGAATCTCTATTTGTCACAACATCTACCATACGTGTGTGACCCTCCAGGCCCAATATCGAGCTACCTATGAGTCATACCTATCAGAACTTATTCTGGCTTAGTGAATTATTATCTCTATAATGATTCACTCAACTAATCGACTGCCGACGTACTAGACTACTACGCAGCAGTCCCTAGACGATATAGGGGAATCCAATCCATTAGACATATCTGTCCTTAGTTATCATGTATCTATATTCCTTCATCCATCTAATATCCTAGAGACCGTATACCGCGTATGGTGCTGTTAGGCCCATACGAAATTTACTCGAGTCTCGTTATAATTGAATTCTCCAAAAGAACTCTCTCTCTCTCTCTCTCAATCCAAATGACCCTGACTAGAGATTTACTTAAGCAAGAACACATAAGATATTCCTCTCATGATACCAAGAGTGGATGATCATTTATTAACACTCAATAACCCTCGTAAGGTTGATTGCCACTCCCGATGATCAGAAGTGCCAGATCTGGAACTTCTAGGCCTATAAGTCTGATATCAAAGAGTAGAGTACTCATACAGGACATTCTTGGTATCTCAAGTCTAAGAACCAAATACACTACTAGGACGACAAAATCGTTATCTTACAATGAGGTATTATCAACCATCTAGCATTTTGTGAGCAAATTGAACAATGAACTCATTCTCCAATGAGCACCTGCATTTGTATCCTTAGTGTCCCCACACGAATAACTATGAGACCAGTTACCTCCATCATATGAACGGGTGTACAGTACACTAGTTTATCCAATTATCTTGATATCCCTTCTCGAGTAACCTATGATTGAGATTATTTAGGGTTTATGTTTAAAGGTGAATTAATCTCATTATCGTGATCTCATCATGATTCGATTCTCATAGCATAAATCCATGGACATCACAATATATGCAACAGGCAATATAAAGTGAAAAAAATTAAATAAATAAACAAAATGAGTGTGTATCATGTCACACGTGTCATCCCTCACGTGATTGGCTTGCTGGGCACTTATGACTAGTAGTACTGTGGTGCTTTCTAGCTTACAATGTTACAATTATTGAATTTCAAATTTTAATGATAAAATCAATTGATGAATTTATGATCTAATTTGCATTTTGAGTGACACAAGACTAGCTTCGATCAAGGAGACGTAAATTGATTAAAGCAGGAGGAATCAGACGTTGGGCTAAAGTGAACATGTCAGAAGATTAGACGTTAGGTTAAAGGATCGGTCGACGTGTCGGTAGAAGGCTTCGTGCCATGAATTCGGGCATCGGGTCAAAGGATCGGACATTGCGCCAAGGAGATCGAAAGTTGCGGGAGTCAACATGCCAATTGGGCAATACGTCGAAAAAGAGGATGATGCACCGAAGGCTCAGACGAAGCGCTAGATGAACCGATGATATGCCGGACAAAAGATTCATGCTTTGTAATCATTTGTCTAAGATCGAAGTAGTTTAGGGGGCTAATTGAGTTAGCTTTTGATGTAATCATGCTAACTCAATTAGAGGTCAATGGGGCCTCAATTGGGACTGATTTGGGCTCATTGGGAGGCCCATTCAGTAGCCCAAAAGTTGGGTCAAACGGTGGCACCGTCAGAACAGGCGATGGAACCGCTTGTAAGTTGGAAAACTCAAAAAACCTGATCTCCGAGGCTGTCAAGTAGTGGTACCGCCCAGTGACAATATGTCAGGCGGTGGTACCACCCAGTGACAATATGTCAGGCGGTGGTACCACCCAGTGTTAGTGTTGTAGGTGATAGTATCGCCCAGCACGAGCGGTGGTACCGCCAGGACTAGGGAAATACAGGATGAGACCTTTTTTGGCTCTAATTTTGAAGTCATTTGGGAGTCTATAAATATCCTAGCTATTCCTACATGGGTGAGCATGAATTTGAGCAAAAGAGGGGGAAAGAATACTTGAGTAAAAATTGTAATCTTTCTAGATTGGTGAGTCTCTTCCTCCTAGAGTTAGAAGGTTTCTAAGAGAGGAGTGAGATCTAAAAGAGAGGTATAAAGGTTTTCTCCTGAGCCTGTGAAAAGGAGAAAGAGTGTAAAAGGGTAGTTGATATTCACCCATTGAAAGAATATTGGTAGTGGAAGTCGGTGGCCTTGAGTGAAGAGGAATCGGGAGTGGATGTAGTTCACGACGACTGAACCACTATAAATGTGGTTTATATTTACTTTAAACTTTTCATCTTCATATTGCAATCTGATTTACTTGCTTATGAATGCTTTCATTATGCTTACGAATGCTTTCAAGTTAAATGCTTTCCAATATTGGCTTTCATCGAACGTACGAAGTTTCAAAACTGACGTTTTTAACGAAAGCACTAATTCATCCCCCCTCTTAGTGCTGACTCGATCCTAACAACAATCTATCGCCTTGCATCTACCCTTTTCTTTATAATCAATATATCTATCTCTACAACATCGTGGTACTGTTTTAAGTCCACATTCATTCTGATCAATGCTTAGTTTTGGGTAGCTAAGCCCCTCTGAACTCATCATTGTTTCTTCGCCTCTTTCAATAACTTGCTTTGATACCTTTATATTTTTTAAGTAGTTCACCTTAGTTGATAGAAACATAGATTGTAAGTCATACATGGCCTCTATTATTATGTTGTAAGACTTGAATCTATAGTCCTTGTCGTTATGTTGCTCTCTGAAGCAAAGCTCTCGATAGCTCCTAATTATACATTTGTATGATTAAGTCCTTCGTAAGACTTCTCCTATGTGCATCGCATTGTCTCAAATTATTTCAAGATAATCTGTTACTCTACATCACCTCTTGGTGATGTCTTCATTATACTGTAATCTTTATGTGATGAACTCGGGCTATAATATCACATTGTGCTACCTCTATCGACACATTGTAAGGCCTTTGCCACATCTGATTATACTCACTCCTTTAGCAATCAACATTTATCCACTAGACTTGAGTCACATGGATGACGTGCAACTTTAGAATAGTTTATGGTCCAACAACTCTTAAAGTTCATTGATTTCGTTGAAAATTAGTATACCATTGTCTAGATCCTTAGCTTTTACTTCTAGCATAATCTTTATTGTGCATAGATTTATTTACGATAACTTGAATGATAACACTGTGATATATTCTTCAAGAGTCCCCACCTCCATGTTCTCTTGTCTCATTCTAAGGCCTTCTATCTCCCACTTCACCTCTGCAAGTGAAGTCGTCTTAGTTCCTCTATCAATTGCCTCACTAAGATAATGTCTATATACCTTAAAACTCCCTTCGATTTTAGCACCATGCAAGATGAGCCCACTTTATTAGAATGAAAAAACTATAGAACTATATGGTCCCGCTTTTACCTTTGAAAAAGTTTATATTCTTGACCTCTATTTAAGGAAAGCTTAGCGCATCCGCTCCATGTTTTGTCTTCTATGTCGACTCTATACATGCGACTTAAGTATTTCACTAAGTTCCACTCAAATTGCTCCACTCGATTTACATTGATACGATGGTTTACTAATTTAGTACACTTATATAAGGACTACAAATGATAGACTATCCATAATCATCTCAAGGTGATCAAAATTAAGTACAATGGAGCATGAAAACTTTCTATTAGGTATGAAAATGATACATTTGTAAAAGACTGAATTGTGCTATGGATTTAACACTTTACTAAGCCTTACAAAGTATAACGGGAGTTATATTGATGAAGGATCGCAATTTAGCAAGTGTAACCCTTCCCTTCTCTCTGCCTAACCCTCGCCTTCTTCGTCACCACCCACCATGAGAGGAGGCTGGGAGGACGATGGTACGCAGGCAGGCAGGAGGGCTGTGGCGCATGGCAGGCAAGGAGGCACGTGGTATTTCACTCGTTGTGGCATTTATAACTCTAGCACAAACTTCTCTGTTACAAGAAGATGGTCGTAATGGACAAACAGGATTCACTTTCTTACAATGTAAAGCAGCATTGTTTCTAAGGCATCATAATAAAAGAGAATTAAGATGCACAATTCCCTTCGTCGGTGATGGAAGATCCCACACATAGTAGCTGTAAACCATATGCGGTTGCCGTAAACTCGGAGAGAAAGTGCTGATGGATCCGTTAGCAAATAACATACCTCATTGATGATTTAGCTGAGATGATAGAACTGATCAAAGTAGTAACATTTGTTGGTTCACCAAAAACCGTCTTGACAAAAACCTATTGCACCAAGAAAGCTGTCATTTATGCACCTCCTCAAATACTATCTTCACAACTGTCAACCAGTAATTTTCCCATAAACAAGCTTTAATTCACATCAACACACGTTCACGTTCACAGAATTGAGAGTTTTCCAGCCTTGAGACAGGTCAGGGAATCATAGCACGAGGGCCTCGAGCACAAAATAAGATGAGCTTCCAGCATTGGCCTCTAGCTTGCATCCTCTGTTCTATGATGTAAATATACTTCCACGGAAGGACATCCCAAAAGAATAGGAAGGAATGCATTAAATGTTTACACAACCTACTCTTCTTTCTTGACAGGCCTGCTGCCATCTGGGATCCACGATGCCCAACAGAGAGGCAGCACGGTGCAAGCTGCCTGTATCAAGATGCCTACTGATAACCCTGAGAAGTCAGCACCAGATACACCTACAGATATGGCAAGTGCCACTCCAAGATAACCGCTGATAATAGTTGCAAGCGCCACCGCTGACATTGAAAACGCCATGACTGACCCCTCACACCCAGACGGACAGATCTGTGCCATGAGAACACTAAAAGGGAGAATTTTGAACTGGAACAGAGATTCTTGCAGTCCTGAGATGATTACCACGTACATGGAGTCCACAATCCTGATATCTCGGTAAATTCCTTTTACAAACAAGACATCAGATACCATAAACAGGGCGATTGCAACCTGCAATGCCCATAAAATTTTTTTTGCAGGAAACTTCCTGAACTGCTTGTTGTAGGCTACACTCCAAACAAGTAATGCTGCTTGGCCAAAGACTTTGGAGAAGCCGATGATTGACGAGTCAAGATTTAGGTGCTGGGTTTGGTAGAAGAACATGGTGCCATTCAGCAGTGGAATCATAGCATAAGATGTTGAGAACCACGCAATCGAACGGCTGATCTCAGAGTTGCAAAGAGCAACATGTAACTCAGATATCTGTTTTGAGATGCTAGAGAATTTTGATGAGTGGTTCATCTTTTTGGGAAGGTTAAGGGAGCTCTCAGAAAGAGTGATGGTCATGAAGAATTGGAGAACCAGGAGGACTACAAAGATCAGGAACATAGTTTTGGGAGAGAGCTCCTTGATGGCTATGCCACCAAGGATGTTTCCAAGGATGCCCCCAAGAGAAGCCGACATCCATGCAAAGGACTGAAGTTGGCCTGATTGTGATGGAGAATGTAATTGCTTCCCAGCCTCCACAACAATGGCATCATTGGCAACCTCTGCTATAGAGGCACCAAGGTTCCCGAGGAGGAGAAAGAGAGTGAGCATGGCAATAGAAAGCGATGTCCCAGGTAATGTAGCAATTGCCAGCCATGAGATTGCTTGCAAAATAGCTGCAGACAAAAGTGTAACTTCAAAATTCATCATCAGAACAGACAGAAAAATATTCAAGATTATATATATATATATATACACACACAGCAGAATCTTAACCATAACTTAGCTGAAATAAACACAAATGATGACAACAAAACTTTAGCATGGCACAAATAGCTGTTATGTTCCTAAAAGAATTCTGGCACTTTGAACCATTCATGCGATATTAAGAATCCCTCTTTGGAAAAGTATCATAAATTAGTTGGAACAAACAGACTTTATCACCTTGAAACAAGTAATAGTAATTGACAATGCAACACATCTTTGAAATCTGGAATAAAAAATTCAAGGTATACATCAGGAAGAAACATGGCATCTGATGAAAATTCTCTTCTCCTAGTGAAAAGAAGGTGGCTTAGTCTTGAATTAAGAAAGTTCAATTAATAGGACTTTACAATTATTTGTAATGCTAGCTTATTTCTTGTTCACCAGTATTCTAAGTTACTAAAAAGTTTTAAAGGCTGAAGTTGAATGAAAGATTGGAAATGATTCCAAAGGAAACAAAAAGAACCAAGTATATAGTTATTTTTTCTCATCTAATAAAGTCAATAAGCTGGCCTCATGGCAAATAGGAAAAAAAAATCAACTAATTATCAACCATCATGTGATACATTTTAACCTATTGATGACAGTCACTAATTACCAACTAATGAATGTGTTCTAATGCTGTTGTTTGATTAAACCAAAGGAGAGGTCGATATACGATGACATCATTGACGACTAGTTCTTTCTACTACTACGTCACTTAAGTCAAGCATGGAGGAAGAACTAAAATACATACATCTAGTCCTAAGGATATGGTACATTTCCAGATCTTAAACATATAACACATGCATATTATTAAGGATGACTGTCAATTGCATTTGACGAAGTTTAGTCTTTTCCGTACAAAGAATGAAAATGATTATGCTCTGTTTGATTAAACACTACTTGGTTCTTTTACTTTGACAAAATAAATAAAAAAAGATGCTGGAAATGAGATTAACGGGGACCTCATTTGATGTATTAGTCCCGCTAAGCAGGTAATGAATGAGTAGAAGGATCATGATTAATATTAATAAAAAGTAAATGCAGCACTTAGAAGGCCCTTTCTGTATATATGATCGAACAAGAAATTCCAAAGAAGACTCTTAATTTCTATGTGGTTGGCTTAAAATGACTGGTGGAGTACCATTAATGGACGATCCTGCTATTGATGTCTGCTAGGTGGAGGGACCTCATTAGGAAACAATTACGTAATTAAAAATATCAGCACTCTTAAAATGATGAAACGTCTATTAAATAATATTGATCTTGAATTAAGTTTTTATGCTTGATGTGCACAACTAAAGTACAAAAAAAAATTATATTTATGAAACATTAAAATCGTTTACAAAGGTTGTGCTAAATAAAGTTGCTATGAGCCCTGCTGGCTAGCAGAATTCACTCCCAACCGTCCACAAATTCCTTGCACCTCCTGCTGTTACTTTCAATAAGATTATCAAAGATAATAATAGGTCAAACTTCAAACAGTTCTTTCCCTTTTTGGGTTTACACATATCCTAACGCTGAACCATGTTAAATTTCCCTAAGATGTCATGCAAAATACTAGAATGCCAATTGTCAGGTGAGGAGTAATGATGTAGGACAAGTAACAGCGAACTTCTTTTTGATGAAAGAGAGATAGAAAGAGAAAAAGGAGATAATAATTCAAAGATAATAGAAAAAACTTAGATAATTACCAGACCCGCTCTGGCTCAAGGTCTCAGGATGAAGATCTCGTATCTCTGCACGCCTCGCATGTGGATGATGGAATCATTCCATCAAAAAAGCAACTTGTGGTATCGCACTACTCACACACGATGTGGGAAAATAACTCAATTCATTGATTCATTTCTGATTGATGCATTGCAATGTTCTAGCCCCTTTTTACAGGCTGAAGTGCAAAAATAAAAAACAAATAAAATATTTTCAATTGTATCAAATCAAATATGTGATATCCTTTTTTCTTTGAAGAAGAAGATAATCTCATGATGATATTCTTGATTAATATATTTTCATCTTTTTAAAGACAAATCTTCGATCAAGATTGATAATCTTCAATCAAAAACAAATATGATTTCTTTCATCTTTTATGCATTTGTTTTCTTTTTCACCTTAATGAATAGATTTTGACATATGACCTAAACTAATTAATTTTATTTAACAAAAATATCCGCTATGTAGGAACTCACCCTAAGTTCATATAATTGAGATATGAATTAGCCTTGATGAAGGAAAATCTTGGTTAGACCAAAAGCTCTAAAACCAATCTGATATAGGACGAGTAACAACGAATTTCTTTCGATGATAGAGAGATAAAAAGAGAAAAAAAGATAATAATTATAAAAATTTGGATAATCCTGGCTCAAGAAGAAAGTTCTCACGATGAAGGCTTCACCCTCTGCATGTCTCGCACGTGGATGATGGAATCATTCCACGGGAAAAGCAATTGTGGCATCGCACCACTCACACATAAAGTGGTAAAAGAACTCAATCCATTGATTAATTTCAAATTGATGCATTAAAATACTCTAACCCCTTTTTATAGTCTCAAATACAAAAATAAAAAAGAAATTAGAGAAATTTAAAAAATTACATTCGCATCAAATCAAACCTTTTTTTTTTTGAAGAAGGTAATATTTGATTTGAGAAGTAATCTTATCTATTGATGATAGTCTCCATTAATAGATTTTCATCTTTTTAAATATGAATCTTCAGTCAAAATTGGTAATCTTCAATTAAAAATAAATCTCATTTCTTGCATATTTTTTACATTTACTTCCTTTTTTCACTTCGATAGGTAAATATTAACATAGACAACTTATTATATATAAAAAATATTCCTATACTAATTAACTTTACTTAATAAAAGATAAACTAAATTGCGTGTTAGTAATCCGTTACAGAATACGGCAAAGAAACGAATACCTTTAGCAGCAACGGAATATGATGAACTTAAGATACAGAAGGCGCACAGTCTAGCTTCGAAACAACTCACCCAGCAAGATCTAGAAACAACTGAAAGCGTCGTGAGAGGGCACCAAGTCTATTGGAGCGGATATGTTCTACAGAAACAACATGATTCGATGGGTCCTCCGTCCCAATTGTGATAAGAATCCAACAGGGAGCAAGAATTGCCGTTTCAGAGAGAAAAAGGGTCAAAGGAAAAAAGGAAAAGAAAAGGCAGAGAGAGAGAGAGAGAGAGAGAGAGAGAGAGCACCTCCGATAGCGACGTAGGGGAGGCGGTGCTGGCCGGCGACGTAGAGGGCGTCGGAGAGGATGCCGTAGAGGGGCTTGGCGACCATGGGAAGATTGGAGGAGTTTTGGAGGATCTGCAACGAAGAGGGGGCGACGCCGAGGCCGTCCTTGAGGAAAAAGTTGACGCCCATCCATGGGAAGCACCGGAACCCCTGCACCCAGAACCCTAAACCCACCACCCTCCGTAACGCCTTGTTGTAATGCCCATCTTTCACCATCTCCGACTTCCTTTCGTGCGTGCTCTGAGCAAAAGTATTTATGGAAGTCGATGGAAGAACCGAAGGCGAGGAAAGGATAAGTGGATGTGAGGAAACGTGGAATCAAAAAGCACAATGACGGTTTAGATAGATGACACGTGGAATAAAAAAATAACATAAATTTCAATGCTCAATCAGCTTCTGAAATTAAAAAGCACAACACACGACTTGATTGTAATCTCAGAAAAAAATTATTTATGGTGTTGTGGTGTGAATCAACAGAATTTTGTAGATGAAGAGTTATCATATTCACACAAAATTAAATTTGACAGTTTGTAAACCTTCCATCAAATTTATAATACTATATATAAATATATAAATTATTTCTGAGATTGATATTTTAGATATTTGAAAATGGATATATGAGAAAAAGCCCAAACTAGAAAAATTATTGTAGAATAAAATGTATTATTTGGCAGAATTTATTATTACGTAAAAAAACAGTCTGTTTTAATGGAAATGCATTCACTCTTCATTCCCTCCAACGACGGTCTTTCGATAACCTTTACAGGTGATGGACAACCTCAAGACTTCAATGACAGGAACAGTGCAAGCAGGAACAAGACATGGGACGAACATAACCAGATCTGAGAAATCAACAAAGTGAAGACCACAAAAAGTATGTTACAATTTTAATTTACTTAACTCAATCTTCTTCACAGGGTAAGTGTATGCTTCATAATCAATTTTCTGACCAAGAGAACTCAGTTTTGTGAGCGTTGTTATCAGATCAACCTGCAGTCAACAGTACAAAATCAGAGATGACAAGAAGCATTTGAACATTGAACACAGATCCATAACTGTGACAAGTAGACAGACTACCTTCACTGATTTGGGTAAGTTTTTAGCTAATTTATTGAAGTGTTTCTATCTTTTTTTCAGTTTTAATGAACATATGAAGTTCCAAGAAAAAATAATGTGCAACCAGCTTAGCAAGTTACAGCATCAACACATTTGGATGCTGAAAACCAGCATAAAGAATTAAGAATAGTTTCTAACATGCAATTTTTCCAATTATATTTTTGATATTTTCTTTGAATTTTTATGTTCAAGACATTTGGATGCTGAAAACCAGCATAAAGACTTCCGAATAGTTTCTAACATGCAATTTTTCTAATTATATTTTCAATGTTACAAGCACCCACCATCTATTTTATATATCTATAAAAACAGAATGATGCCAAGTAATTTTATAGCATATAGAAAAATAAAACAGAGTTTTAAAAAGTGGAAAATATAATACACTAATTTTGAAAAAATATGCCAATTAAACATAAAGCTTTTGATTTTTATTGCATGAGAAGTTCAAAGCTTAACTTGATTTCTTATAGAGGCATGAAATATTTAATTGGTGAATGCTAAGAAAAGAAGCAGTCCAGATATTATTTTCTGAATGATCATCACCTCATAATCTGTCTGGGATATAGTTTCTCGGCTACGTTGATACTTCTCAACCCAAGGACGGACTTCAGGATCAGATGACAGAAGGTTCTCTGTTGCCAACTGATCAGGACCAAGAAACGCAGACATCACTGCCAGCTGAAAAAAGTCACCAATCCATAAGAACATGACAGCAACTAGATCCAACTGAATCATAATTTATATAATAGTAGTTGGATTAAAGTAATAATGTAAACAGTATGTGGAATAAGAGCTTCATAATTTATGCATTTCGAAGCTTTGATTGAAGCATTGTAAAGCTAGTTTCTGGATGAAAGAAACAATAAAGGAACCCCAGAAGCGTTTTGCATAATTTGACATCAGTATATTCAATTTTCAAAAGAATTCTCCTATTAAAAGAAAGAAAAATGTTGTAGCTATTTGAACAGTATTTATTATGAATCAAAGATGAATTTATATGTTTGTTGTCTTAGTAGATTGGAGCACTAAAATACTGCTCGTTGGAGAATTAAATAAATAATACGCAGACAAAAGCAAGTTCTAACTTGACAAAGCTTCCTGGTTCTGAAGGACATGGCATAAACACAAACTATATGAAAAAATCTGGCACACGATACTATACCGTAGCAGTAATAAGACATCAATTACTTGTATATTATAAAAAAAGGTTTCCACAGGTGCACTCAGTTTTGAAATATTTCCGACATGCATGTGATGCTAGTAAATACTAAATACCATCTCAATTTACTTATTTTTGAGATTTGACAATTATCTGAGAGAAAACCATGATGCAGCAAAATATTCAGTACCATCCATAGTTAATAATAGCAATCAGAAAGATGAAATGGTTGGGAGGTACCTGGCGTGGACCAAGGCCAATAGCAGTGAACTTTGCTTTCATTTCCTCGACAGAAGCCTTGTTCCACTGAGGGATCCTTCCTTCTGGATCAGGAGCTTCAGCATCCATACGCCCAAATTGTTTGTCAAACAAGCCCCACTGTTTGCATGGGAGAGAACAAGGAAAGAAAAAGTTAATAACATTACTAGTCCAGGAAGGTCACCAAGAGAGATACCTAGAAACTCAATATAAGAGAAGAAAATAATCATAAAAAGTTATACTAGTAGATGATGAAAACAAAATTATAACCAAGATTCAAATATTGGCAGTGCCCACACATGCCAACTGCATATTGGAACGGCAAATGCTGGTAAATCATTTGTGGAAATCTTCATCACGAATGATGTGTCACCAGAACAAAAAAAAGATTAAAAGAAAAATTTTATCAGTTCTCATGCTTATCTCCTCTAGAATCATGTTACTGTAATTGTGCTACCATATAGATGGTCAAGCAAGGAAAATATCTCTAGGAGTTCCACACGTGGACCCTAGCCCCCATTCCCAATAAAGAAGAATGCATTGTTCCTGAATTAAAAACTTGAGATGTGGTTTAATGTATGAGCCGGTTCTATAAATCATACCTTCCAGGATAATGGAAATATATCCAAAACGGAATGTTAAAATCCCTAAATAAGCGACATCTAGAATATGCAACCTGTGCTATCTAAATCAGCTAGCACTCAACCAATTGCCAGATGTTACTCTATATGAGAAAGAGAAATTGATATTTGTTACAATGATTATGAAAATTCATATTCAATTGTCTCAGACTAATGTCTAGAGATATATTTTGATCCAAATGATCCGCTCAATGAAGATTTTACAATAATCCTAGAACTAGTATAGAGTACAAGACTGTGGTCCCTAACATTAGTCCTTGACGACAAACAATTTTTCAGATTTCTACAGAAGCATCAACTCTACAAGTTACATATATGTTGTAAACCAATAACAGACAGTGAAAAAACATAGTAGACTTACACCTACAACATATCAAGATTGTGCATCACAACGTGATACTGTAGGTAAGGGAGGAAAAAAGTAATAGCAGAAATATTAAGATATTTTATTCTGAGAAAGTTAATTTATTTAAGAAATGAGGTTTGCAAATTGTTTGGATATCAGATTGGAAATGAAAATTAGTTTCACTTTTTTCATGACCATTGGATTGAATTTGGCCCACTCATTAACAGGATTAGCAGGGAGGTTGTGTATCAAACTAGAATGAGTTTGAAGGCGATAGTAATGGACTTGATAGTTAATGTAAGGCAGTTCTTACCAACATTTAAAACAAGTCAAAATCCATAAGACCGATGGCAAAAGTGCAGTTACTATTGTTATGATTTAGCATCAATGAGACATGGAACCATTATTGAAAGAAAAACCTTGTAAATTGGCTTAATATGATTTGGATTTAAGCACAGAGTGCTCAGGCATGCATCTATGTTGTGGTCAGCTGTGTTGGACAAGTTATTGTTTCAAGATAAGTCATTTTAGTATCGTATTCTGCAATCTTTAGAGAATTTATTCATCAGATGATCTGTTACCCCAAAAATTTGGAAAAGAATTTTGTAGCTTGGTAAGATGGGACAACAATTTATGGACATGAACAACAAACCGAGTGGTTTGCAGATCACATTAAAGATAAAGCATTGCAGGTTCAACTGAAGAAAGATGTCTATCATTTGTGGATTGAAAGGAATAGGATATTCCAGAAGTAGATTTCTGATGTCAAGAAGATTGTAGAAATGTCACAGAGAATATCGGAATAGCATTCTTTTATAAAGAGGATAATCAGAAGATCTTTCATGCAGACAGCAATGGGGTAGGTCTATAAAATTTGCCTATGGAATATGGATATAACTTCCAATAAATGACTGTATAGGAGTTAAGAGATAGAAAGTAGCTAATTTCTTCTTGTTTTCGTCAGAATGGATTGACTGTTTGTTAATTGTTGATTGACTGTTTGTTAATTGTCTACAACTCTGGTATATTGTCCTATTGACATTGAATAGAATGGCTTACACTTTGCAAAAGAAACATTAGAATTTTTTTTCAATAGATGACAAAAGATAAGTCAACAATATCTTAATCAACTTTGGACATTAGGGGTATTGATCACAGCTTCAGGATTTGAACTTTTTCTTATTAGCTTCACTTCAGGTAAGAATAATCAAATACGCTTAAGAATTCAAATACGAGTTGCATTGGCATGTACCAACAATTTTTAGTTCGACCAAGGACCAGCACTAGACCATATAGGTCAATAATTATCAATAATTTACACTTTATTATTATTTTCTGGTGATCCCTGATGGTAAGTTGGTACATAGTTCAGCGTATTGGCATAGCAGTATTTTACAAGACTGATCGATTAGCAAAACCAGTATTGGATCAGACTTTAAATCCTTTCTCATCCACAAAATTGAACTTTGATTAATGAATTAACCTGACCATTTGAACCATATACTGTTCATAGCAGTATCACCTAGACGGCCTGATCTAAATCACAAAATTAAACTTTAGTTGAGGAACCAACCTGACCGTTTGAGCCATATGCTGTGTATAGTAGTTTTCCTTTGTCTTCCTTTCCACCACATTTCTGGATTGCAGAATCAAGGAATGTTTTCTTGATTGCTGCTTGGGCTATATTCATAAAGTTGAGCAGAGTTAAATTAATGTCCATTCTAAATAAATAGCAAACTAAATGCCAACTCATAAACCATGAAATATGAAGGCAACAAAAATAACAGTTCATTTCATTTTTCACCAATCCAAATTGAAAGCTAAAAGACAAGCTTATGTAACGCCATCAGTGCTGGATGCTAGAACAATATATAACTCCACATATGAGACTAGGTAATATATCAGAAGCGTGTATCACTGTTCCAATTTTTACTAAGAGAAATTACTAGCAAAACTGCTCCAAAAGCATAAGCACCCATTTTGATAATATTAGATGAAATGATGTAATGTCTAGAAATACCACCAAGAGAGTACATTGACCAGAAACTTAATTTGTTTTAAGACCTAGTAATATTTATTGCTTGGAAAACTTAAAATTTGCATTCAAAATTTCATAGAGTTGTCATTTAAAAATTGATTTCGGTTAGGTCCCAATGATATTAGGACCAGGAGTTGGTGATTCTTAATTTGGTTAGCAGTTTGGATGGTTGTGTCCCATTCTACATCAGAGAAGGGTTTGAAGTTGTACGCAAATCAAATTACAACAGGCAGACAATTCCTATTATTAGATAGATTTAAGATCCAGAAGCCAACATTGGACAGTTTAACTTACCAGCATACTGGATGAGGTCAGCAAATGAAATTGGCCCTCCTTTGGAATATGTGTCAATCCCCATTTTTGCTTCCATTAGGAGATCCAAAGCAGCAGAAAGTCCACTATTTTCAGGTCTTCCTAGTTCCACACTTCAAGAGATTAAAAAAAAGGGCAAAGAGATAGAGATGGTTAGGATATCTGATGTAAGAATAACATATGGCTACTAAATAGATATAGAACTGAGATAATTTAGACATCACCAAAAGAGATCTACCTCAAACGGATTGATCCATTTGGGCCCCCAGATTTTGTAGCCTGTACATTTACTTTCAAAAATCAGTTGCCTCCACAGCCAAATTGATGTGTAAAGTAAGCAAAAATATTCTGATGCATTTGACCAGTAACACAAAGTCAGCTAACCTTGTCATATGTCATTGCATCATTTAGTGCTAGCGTAAGTATGGACGGAACAAGATCTGGATGTCCCTTTAGAAAATGTGAGAGATATTAAACATTTCAGAATATAAAGAATCAGAATTGATATTTGTCCAGCAATTTTAGACCGTCAGTAACAAGAATCATAACAAAACCTATGCTGTGGTTACCTTTATGATTGTTGAGAGAGTTCCTTTGATACTTGCTGATATATATAAAAAATGGGAATTTGGTTACTGAAACAATTTCAATACTTCAACCAAGAAGTCAACAATGTAATTGCCTATTGGTACTTACACTGAAACTCGGAACGTTGCCTACGTTGTATCAGATCAGCTGCATTGGACACTCCTGTTAATGATCCTGAGCTTGAAATCAGTTCCTAATGACCACAACTAGCAGAAATCAACATTATATAATTAATCAATCAATTCAAACCACAAAGGACTATTTCAAAGTTAAATTAGGGGATATACAAGCTTAAGGTTGCCCAAGTATAGCTCATATTCTGGACATTCTGTCATTTTGTAAAAAGCTTGAACATTTTTGCACTCCTAAACATCACAGCAGATGTTCCATTTTGCTTTATTATCTGCATCGTCTTCACATTTTAAATTTTGTACACTAAGAGATGTTGTCTTTGTTATAATCTCTTTAATTTTTAGCTTCGCATAGAGATAACTTGCAAGTGGATTTTTGCTTGTCATGGATTCTATATTGTTTTTGGTGTTTGTTCATCTTCGCCCTGATCTTAGACCCTCTTAAATTTCATATGTTGAGATGGAAAATCAACCAGTTAGAAATATATTCCTATCAAGGATTAAAAACAAACAATCAAATCAATGATTTAACAAACACGGTTTTAACAAATTCCTATAATAGCATTACATACTCATACTTCTTTTCTGCCCATTTCTACCAATAAAAACGTAGGCGGGCAACAGAGAACTCCACATTACGAACCAAACGTTAAAAACTTAAGGTGATGAAAGAGAAGTAAAATAGATCGATGAATAGCGAAAACATTATCATCAGACATCGTTGAAACTGGTAATACCATGCCAACGACAGCGCCGACGCATCTAAGAACATCTCTCCTATGATACACGCATCTTTCATCGGCTTCACCAGCGTCTTCGGCTCTGCGGTAGCAGCAGACGACGCCCTGCTTATGCACAAATAAACATCCGCATAATTATCTACCATTAAGCGATAAACCGAAAAAATGCAAACAGATCGAATGCAGTCGACGAACTAACTTCAAATGATCATTATAACAGAAAGCAAAATAACAGGTTAAGATGTGGTAACAGGGAATCGAAGTGAGGCGTACACTGGAGATCCCGGGGACGGCAAAGGCCAGAGAGGGCCGAGGCGAGTGAGGACGGAGACGGAGCGATGTAAGCGTGGAGAGGAACGAAACTCCCGCCATCGTTCTTACTGATGTGATCTCGGGAACCGATGGATCGGTGCGAGCGCGAGGTATTGTATCATGTGGACAGGTTGCAAAGCGTTATCTCGAAGTCGGCAATATCTGCTATCCTCCGCTCTCCTTCGGACAAAATAGGTAACTGTTTCCATCTCGGGCTTCATAATTGGGCCTTAAAAAAATCAAAAACTTAAGCTACTAAATTGGTGGGTCAGTCAAGATTAATATAAATCAAATCAAATATCAATTCAAACTCAATATATCACTAAGCTCTTTCAATATTTACCAATATCGATCTATAAAATAATTTATTTTTAATCTTATCACACATGAACTGAGTATTTCCTAACATCTTATTCATTATCAGTTCAATGGCAAACTCAATATATATCATCGACTCTCTCAATATTTACTAATGTAGAATTATTCTTTTAGTTCTTTTTTGAATCTCTCATCACATATAAATATTTTCTAATAAATAATTTTGGTGACCGAAAAAGAAGCAATAGTTCTGTTGATGTATATTTTGCATTTCAAGCATGGCAGAAAAACTTTTGGAACCAAACATTGATGAAAGTTGTGTGTTAATGTACATAAACTCAGACTCATTCTCAAAAGATTTGAAGAACTACAGGACTGAAGGTCTTCTTGTTCCCCTTTTCTTGCATAGAAGCTGTCTTGATAGATAACATCATTTCCCCTCATAAATAACCACCTCAATTTTTTTGGGGCTAATTACATAATATTACCTTATATAGTTATTTTTTTTAGTATTTCAATTCATACACTTTAAAAAGTTATATTATTATTTATATAATTATAAAAGTAAAATATTTATGCTTATTTATTCTAACATCATCGATCTTATCAACAAAAATATGAAAATAAATGATAAAAAAATAATTTCAGTATTCTAATTTATAACGGTGGATGACGTCAATGATGAAGGACAACGATACCGCAAATAATTATTATGGATAAGAAGAGTGGGGATGAAAGGTGAGAGTTGCTCTGCACCTACATTAATATCGATACAATTATCGATCATCTCTTTTGCTACTCTGCATCTGGATCGACACTGTAGTTGCTGAACGACATCACTCTACATCTGCATTGGTATCAATTGATACAAAATGATCCTCACCTCTCATTATTGCTCTGCTCATCCGTAACAGTTACTCGTGGTCTTCAACGACGTCTGCTACCACCAACTAGAATGTTAAAATGATTTTTTTATCTTCTGTTTTCATATTTCTATTAGTAAAACCGATAATATTAGGGTACCTATATGTTTTAATTTTGTAATTATATGGGTATCAATATAATTCTTTAAAATGTAAAGATTGAGATACTAAACATATCTGGCGACAAACAATACGTAATTATTTCAACTTTACTTCATAAACAGCCAAAGAAATTTCATAAAGATCCAAGATGAACCCAGCATAACTAGATTTGCGCAACACACCAAGTCCTACCTCAATCACTCAAGTACATCACAAACACCAAAGATTTGGAAAAGGAAAACTAGTAAACCGTTTCTTCAAATATAACACAACATTTTAGTGGAGCAACTTTGATCAGCTTCGATCATATAATTCTCTCCCTAATCAGATATACATATATAGAGAGTGAGCCAAGCAAAATATAAGGTGAATCTATTGGAGTGAGACAAAGAAGGACCAAAGCATTAATTTATCATACATATAAATCTTCTAAAAGACAAGATAAATTCACCCCAACCCTACTCCTGGCTAAAAAAAGATACCAGTCCTCTGAGGTGCAAATCCCAGAAAAACTCGAGTAGATTTCCCCCATCGGGTTAAAATACACACCAAATCACACTACTGATAGCTTATGTCGCTGACCATGACTATAATGAGCTATAAATTCTACGTGCATGTTCTTGATCTTGTGCTAAATGGAGCTGTGTTCGACTGCACTAAGCAAGCTTGTCGTCCGCTGCCGTTTTGTTCCACCGGATGAGGATAGATCGTGCTCTGCTGTCTGCTCCACGACTGCCTTTAAGGCATCCTCGATGGCTGCTACCAATTCCTGCTGGTCGTCGTAACCATTGGCGTTGTGCTCCTCGGTGATGACGAGGACGTTCTTGACGCGGCCACCGACGGTGGTGATCTCCGCCTTGAGGATGCGAAGCTTTAGTGTTTTCAGGGCGCTAGTGAGATCCGGAAGGAGGTCAGGGCGGTCGTCGCAACACAAAGACGCCCTGACGATGAACTTGCCGTCATCGTCGCATATGGAGTCGACGGTGAGCTCGTCGTCTTCGGTAGGCAGCGGGCTCTCTTCTGTGATCTCTGACGTCTGCCGTTTCAGTTCCTTCACGTGCTGGATGACCTCGGCTAGCAATGATGCTTTATCCGTCTGAAAGTATGAGAGGGGTTAGAAGTAGACCACAAGCGATTGAAGTCGGAAGAGGAAAAACGTGGATGAGATGGAGCACGAGTTAATAGCTTGACTACGAAGCAACAAATGGAAGAAGAAAGAGATCATAAGGGAACATCAAAAACCCTAAGAGCGATTGCAGCAAAAGTGCAGCAATTGCTGTTTCTGGTCTACTGGTTCTTCTTGTATTACTTGTGTGAGTGCTAAGTCTTGACCTAGGACGCTCGCGTGCATGTTTGTTTCCACTTTCCATTTGAAAGTATGAAAGGAAAACTGTAGGCAAGAAGATAAAGCTGCTGCTGCTGCATGTTAGGGCTGCTTTTACTTAAACTTTCTACTGGCTTCTGACAGGAGTGCGCATGTTTGTCTTTCTTAGTAGTATACTGTGCATTCTCTGCAACATCATTCCCACAGAAGCTTTGTATACAACTTTGTCCCTTGGGTTTTCTCGCTTACCCTAGTGTTTACTTGACTCTCACCTCCTTCCTTCCACAACTAGACACTAGTAGCTTGTAAATGAGAAAAATAAGGTGTTGATTGCACTCCTTGTCTCATTATACTACCAATGATCTTTTGTGCTATGGTTTATGGATGGTATGCGGATTTGAGATATTGAATGTGCTCGACTTGTTTACCTTGGTGGTGTTTGGGAGCATGCTGCGCAACTTGGCAAGATGACCATTGATGCGCTCCCGACGCCTGCGCTCGGCCTCGCTATGGCTCTTGGATGCAGCAAAAGCCTTGGCTTCCATGATTTCCTGGGCAGTCAGCTTCTCCAATTCTTCATGAATGGTCCCAAAGAGAGACGAAGAAGCCGATCCTTGTGCTCGTAGAAATCTATGTAAGCCCACAGTAGCACCAGCCATTAATCCGGGCGAATCCGAAGGGAATTGCAAGCCACTCAAGGTCCTCCTGCTATTGTACATATCCGCATACGAAGGAGGGGCAAAGGGAGGCAGATCGGGGCATATGAGTTGCTGATCCAGTCCAGGATTGCTATGTGAGAATTGATGATGGGTTTCGCCGATAGAGTGAATCGAAGGAAGACACCATGGCAAGGTAGGATTAATAGCAGCAGAAACAACGCTTCCATCTCCTCCTGGAAAGAAGTGTTCTTCACCTCCTCCGCAGCCATGAATCATATGGTATGGGACTTCTATTTGATTCTCCATTCCTGGATCTTCAGCAAATCGAGTGCCGGCACTTCTTCCTACCCTCTCTCTATCCTTTGACCTCTTGCGTCCACAAAGATAGCTTTCTGGATCGATCAATCACGGCCACGCCCTTGCCATCTCCTCCCCCTCCCCTTTAAATCTTTCTCCTCCACGCTTTACCTTGGACGACTCCTCCCTGTGGGAAGATAGTGCGGAAGCCTCAACCAGGAGCAGCAGTTCATTTACGGCACTATCTCCTATACTACTTTTCTCACCTATATAATAAGAGCTTTCATCTTTCTAGAGCAAACCTGCAACCTTCCTGTTGGATATATAATTACACTGCCCGGCAACTGTGCTACGGAGACAAGAGAGAAAAGCGGAGGTGCGGCGATGGAATTAGAACCGACCAGGCCTGAGGAGTTCAAAAAGATGGTAGCCATAAAGAATTGGAACAGCCATTGAAGGTAGTATAATGACAGTCCTTCTGACTCAGTCAAGGCCCACGTTCTGTCTGCCTGCGCCTGCTTTACTTTCCCAGTTCCACGCCCTCCCCTCCCACAAAACAACGCAATGATTGTGTTTTGGAGCGCACTTCCTCTCGCTCTCTCTCTCTCCCTTTCCCTCTCTGACTTAGCTGATCACGCCCTGGTTGCGTCCATCATCTGTTTACAGTACCGAGTAGAGGAGCTACGCCGTTGGAAGCATCAAGACGGCGAGCCATGAACTGTTGGACTGCAAGCACGGTGTTCATACGCCACTGTAGACCGGGGAGGTATTCACGTCTTAGAAGATCGAGCACATGCCCTCGATTTGGTCCCCCGTCCTTTATCTTTTATTCTTGTATACCTTTTCTTAGAGAAGGAGAATGATTCGTCCACCGCGGCACGGGCAACACCACCACCACCCACCGATGCGAAGAAGGAAAAGGACAAATGATGATGTCAGTGCCACGCGCATGTGACATCAATTGCGCTCCCAACTTGGTCGAGTCTACCTAAGTTCGTGTTTCACATATGAGTTTCAATTCGTACTCACGCGAAACAATATACTTATATTAATAGGTCCTTTTCTCGCAAATATTACAGAGCAAACTCAAAGCATGTCATCATGGAAAACCCAATTATAAAACTTTTAATGAAAATAAATTCAAGAATTGTCCAAAGTGAATTTCCTTCACCTTAATTTTTAATAATCTAACTGATGAGATCAATAATGGCGATGTGACCCACGCTGACGTCAGTTGTCCCGGATGACACCCCCCGCCTCACCCGACCTGACAGTGCCTGGCTAAAACAGTTCGGAACACCGACCGAGACACATTAATATCCTACGCAAGCTCGGTCCATCACGCCACGCCCACACCGGTGTCAGACGTTACCATGAGTACGAATCTGCTTCCTGCAAGCAGACACATCAGGAAACAATAAACTCTCCTGTAAAAACCCTCACGCTAGGAGAAAAAGGGATGAAACACTCAAAAACACACCCCCCTATACTTGGGACTGACTTGATCGTTGGAGGGGTCGGCCCGAGCTTTTCCGACCCGACCTGTGTGCAGGTACGAAGACGGAGTCCCCCACCGAACATCTAGCCGAGGGGTCCCTTCCCAGAGAAAACAGCGACCCAGCCGCGATCGGACCACCGAAGCCGACCACCTCAGCCATCCCTAAGTCTGCCCAGCAAGATCCCCGCTCATTCGAACTTGAACCAAGCCGCGTTGGCCCCGAGGATACGGTGTAAAGTTGTTGACACCAACACTAACAAAACATAATAAGTCAACAAAACTAATAATATCAATTTCATTGAATTTAATGAATACTCCATCTTATTCGAAAATATTTAATATATTATCTTATCAGTTGAATTTTGAAACTGTTTTTAGTATTATTAAAGCCAGGAAGATTGACTCCCTCATTGATCTCACAACTTGTATCAATAGTCAAGTAATCTTCTGACTCACTATAAACATCTTTATTTATCCTTTATATTTACCCTTCATATCAAATCTTTTGTGCTGACTTAAACAGATAAAAAGGCCAAAGAAGCTTGATCAAAAATATAAAGATGCGAAGGGCCTTAATGTAAAAAGAACACATTCTGCCTCTTCCAACTCACGACCTAACCCTCGCCAAGTAGTCGAGGGAAGAAAGGCCGGGAAGGAGAAGACGAAGGAGAGTAAGAGGAAGAGGTATGTCCTTCTTATTTTCTGATTTCATCCCATTTTTGGTCATGATACATGACACATTACCTGTTTTGGATTCCCATTTTAATTCTTGGTGAGGAGACCCATACCTGCATATACCTATGTGCAATCTTGACCGATGACGATGAAGTTGACTTTGTTTTGCTTTAGTGGAGACTAAGTGCCATCGAAGAAGTAAAGGAAGACGAGAAAGGAATTCCTGTTCTAGATGTACTTATTAGAGAAAGACCAAGCACATGTTCATAGAGGGTTCGATAGGTTATTTGTTATTTGTCTTCCTGCCTGTCGAGGTTAAATGCACCCTTTTCAAGCTAATTACGATGGTATGACTTTGATCGTAACAAAGTTGCCATCAAACAGCATGACATTAAGACACTTTACTTCTCATAGAATAGATACTACAGGAGGACCAGCATGTTGAAAGTTAAGCCTCTAATGGAACTTTTAGTAGTGTCGTTGTTGGATGAGGAAGTGGTTAGATTAATCTATTATGATGTGAGAAGACATGGTGCATGTGTTTTGCTTTTTGATGTAGGATACACTCTAGTGGTAAAAGCAGACAACTTTGGAGGACTCACTTGCGTTTGCTAAAAGTCCTGCTATTCTCCGTGTCTCAATTTTGGACACATTGCAGGTGTAAACTAAGAGAGAGTGAAAGAAGAGAAGCTTGTACTATGAGGCCTTTGTATAGGCTCTAGGGAGGTACAAAAAGGGCAACTATATTACAATTGATGGAGAAAAATCAGCGACTGAGCGAAAAATCATCTCTTGACTCTCTAGATTGAGAGAATTATTCACATTAATATTCCCCCTCAAACGTGAGCTGGTATTGTAAAGCAACTATCGGAGCCAAAAGTTGTGGTATCAGCTATGGCACAATATGCAGCCTCAGTGCTAAATTGAGTACCAGATTTGCCTTTTGTGACACCAACAAATGAGATTCTCCAAGAAAAAAAGAAATCAATACCTATTAGTAGACATATTATGTGTTTGATCACCTATTCAACCAGCAATAGGATATGCTTGCAGGTCTGAATGAGAATTGAATGAACAATGTTAGTCACAAAAGAAAGTGCCTTTGATATATCTCAAAATATGGAGGACTGCAGCAATATGTATAGAACGATATATAACATATATTGGCTGACAAGATGAACTGCATATCAGATCTCTGGAAGATAAACATTATTGCCAACTAACTAACAATGAAGTGTATGTAGGAACATGAAGCGGCTGTCTACCAGTAGCATGAAGTTTGGAATAACGTTAAGAAGAAAATCAACAGTCTATCAACCAGTCAATCCAACCTTGGATAAGAGATCTCATGCATAATTTGTTTGAGAAAGATAACATTCAGCGGAACCTATTGAACTATGTAGGGAGAAGATAGCTATCACACGAAGGAAGAGAAGGACAAGGCAAAACAATCTATGTTTCACTCAAAAACTTTTATATGTTTCATGACTCAACACATGGGGTTTATATAGTCCCCATAGATATATGACATTCATTACATTTAATATGAATCACTCTTTTCCAGGGACTCTTTCAGGAACCAATAATCAATTTGGCTTATCCTTTTATAGGCCTTTAATGTATTTCACTTCTTGATACAATGAACATCTTTATGATACCTTGACAAGTCTAATTCTAACATTCTCCTCCCTTAAACTTGTTCCATCTCCAAGTTTAAAGGGAGAGAATGTTGGAATTAACTTGTCAAAATATGTTCATTGTATCAAGAGATGAAATACATTAAAGACCTATAGAATGATAAATCAAATTGGCTATTGGTTCTTGAAAGAATCTTTTAAAAAATAGTGATTCATATTAAATATAATAAATATAATATATCTATGGGGACTATATAAACCCCATTTGTTGGGTCATGAAACATATGAGAGAGTTTTTGCAAACATAACATTGTATTTCATATTAGAATTTCTTCCACATCTACGGCTTCGGCCACGTCCTCGACCATAACCTCGGTCTCTTTGGCTAGAATTTTTTCTATCACTTTTATTGTTTTGATATTCTTAATTAGTCTAATTTTTGCCACCTTTTCCTCTTTGTCCATGACCTCTTCCTCTTTGAGATTTTGATTCACTTTTATTTTCAAGAGGAAGCTTGGTTTGTAGTGCTTACTCTATAGATTTTCTTCTCTTTTTGTAAACCTTTGTCATAAACTTGAAAAGAACCCTTGTTTTAATGACATTTGTTTTAAATTTTTAGAATCTTTAATCACTACAACAATAAAATCAAACTTTGGATCTAGATATTTTAGTATTTTTTTCATTACTCTTTGATCACTTATTTGTTTATCATTTGTCTCATTTAATGAATAATAGAAGTGATTTTTGAGAAGTAATCAAAAATAAGTTCAGAAGTACCTTACTGTAATTTTTTAAACTCAGCTCATAAAACTTGTAGGTGAAACTTTTACCTTATTCACACCACTGAATGTTTTCTAAAACATTTCCTAAGCCTCTTTTGAAATATTTGTTGGAGGGATGATCTCAAACATTGTATCATCAAGCCTTTGGTAAATTGTGAACAAAGCTTTTTTTTCCTTCTTTCTTTCATCTTTGAGTTATTTTCTTGTTTCTGTATTCATTGCTCTTTCTTCTACTGCACTTAGTTCAATAAATTCATCTTCTACAAACTCCCATACATCTTGGGAGCCTGAAGGAACCTTCATTTGAATGCACCATATATCATAATTTTTTTTTGTCACTCTAGGGATTTGGAGTTGGATGGTGCTTGAGAAAGAGGCCATATAGCTTAACCTGAGCTCTAATACTAAATGTTGAACTATGTAGGGAGAAGAGATATAATTATTATACAAAGAAAGAGTAGAACAAGGCAAAATAATCTATGTTTCACTCAAAAACTCTCTATATGTTTTATGACCTAATACATTGGGTTTATATAGTCCATATAGATACATTACATTCATTATATTTAACATGAATTACTTTTTTCCAAGAGACTCTTTCAAAAACCAATTGGTAAATTTGGTTTATCCTTCTATAGACCTTTAATGTATTTCACCTCTTGATACAATGAATATCTTTATGATACCTTGACAAGTTTAATTCCAACAGAATCAGATAAAACTTCAAACTGAAGAAAGTTCGGATTAGTACCTTCTGAAAGATCATTCTGGATGAAGATCTTATCATGAACATAAAGTAACAAAAGAATGGTACATGTGGAAGTTTGGTCAATGAACAATGCAGGGTCATTTGCATTAGAGTGGAAGCCAACTAATTTATAGTGGAGCTAAAGTTTGAAAACTAAGCATTAGAAGCTTGTCTGAGTCCACAAAGAGCACAACAAATTCTTCAAAATTTATTTGGTGTACAGGTGGATGCAAGAGGAGAATGCTTATAGACTTCTTCAAAAAGATCACCATGCACAGAGGCATTTCTAAAATCAATGTGGAGTGGTGGTCAATGGCACAATATAGCAACAGTTGTGAAAGCTCTTAACTAGGTTTATCATGCTACTGGGAAAATGTTTCCTCATAGTCAATTCCATAACCATGTGTAAATTCTTTAGCAACCATAGTGGACTTACGTCGCTCAATCGACCCTAGTCTTCATTTTGTAGACCCACTTACACATTATTAGGAGAATTATCTTCAGTAAATCAACTGGTTCCCTAGTCTGAGTTTTGATAAGAGCCTCTAGTTCTTTTATCGTAGTTAGCTGCCAAAGAGAGCTTAAAAAAAGAATAACAGAAAATGTGAGGTTCATGTAAGGATGCAATGGTGGAATAGCAGCGATAGTCACATAGGTAAATAAGAAGATGTGTTACTTGAGTGGGACACTAGGTCACGATGTCTGGATTGTAGTTTAGTTTGAGTGTATGCTTCTAAAGAGATCATGGTGGAGAAGAAACCATCAATGGACAAGAGTGATGGGGAGACTATTGTAATCACCAGTTCTTGATTTATGGGACAATTCATTAGAAGAATACTATAGGATGACAAGGCATTGTTAAAAGACTAGTGAAGATTGGTTTGTGCTCCGAAAATGTGGTATCCTAGAGATGCAGTCTTTTGCAAAAGGGGTCATAGCATCCTTAACCGTTATGCTTAGGTTCGCGAAACAAGAAACAACAAGTCAAAATTTAGGTTCATGTTTGATATGCTCATTGGATTGAAGATAAATAAAAGAGCACAACCAAACATACGAAAAACATTATAATTGGGAGGATTATCATAAACATATGAGAATTTAGTTGTGATAGATGTGACTTCATAGTGGTGAGATGAATGAGTTGCAAGTACAACATCTGAGATACTGAAATTCATTGTCAGTTTGCGAGTTTCTTTAGATATAAGTTCAACTATAGCGGAATCCATAGTAGGAGTATGACCCAAGAGACCAATCCAGATTGATGCAAAGTCATCATTAGCATAAATCCATTAAGAATTGCTAAGCCACATGCTATGACAATGTTTCAGATATAATTGAGCATCATCAGCATAAATCCATTTGGTTTCAGGCATGACCAATTGATTCCACAGTACAAGAATTTTTTGGTAAATCATGTTTTTTTTTTTCAAAATAAATCATGTATCTTACTTACTCAAAATTGATGGCAATAGATATGATCATTGAAGTTTTCTTTTGAGAAATAGAAAACTTTCATTAGATATTTAGACATTCAGAAAACATAGAAAAAGGCAGGACATGCCATTCAAAAGTGTCCCTCCAGAAACCTGTTCCTGCCAATTCTAGTTTGATTCCAAATCGGCTAAAAAGGAAAAAAATAAAAACACAAATGAGTTCTAGCACTTCAAACTTGAAGTATAATGCCCTGGGTTTGAATCTTGGTGTAACCTTTTTTTTTCTTTTTATCAATCAAAATTTGTGGTTCGGAACCAGAACAAAAACCAAAACTGCCTGGAACCTGGTCCAGTCTGGTTCCGGTTCCAGTTTTATTTTCCACAGAATCGGAATCGCCGATTCTGGAACCATGATCAGGTCTAGCTCTAAGAAGACAATGATGGAGGTGATGGATATTGGAGATTCATTAGATATTTTTGTAATAATAACTGGTATCCCATACATTAAGATGGTAACATTAAAATCCTGAAGGTGTTCGTTGTCCTTTATGTTTAGTTTTACCTTTTCACCAGGGACTGCCATATCTTTCACTCCTTCAGAAATTTTTTCATAGATTTAGGCCAACAATGATGGTTGTTTATTTGAAGGTTGATAGGAACAGGATGAGTAGCATCTGCCTGGGCCATTGGTTGGAATGACATCAAGTAAGTCATAGGATGTCAACTGGCAGTGGTGAAGAAAAGAAGATTTCACTGGAAAACTTCACCATGGACATTGCTGAGAAAAATAGAAATTCTAGGCCTTAGAAGGATCTGTATGTTCATTTTCTCCCATACATACTTTACTGTACAATGTGAGATATTTATATAGGCTTTAGGGAGGTAAAATCTGTAATCATTTCTACATATGATGGAGAAAAATCAGCTCTTTATTGAGGAAAAATCATCTTGATTCTCTGGATTGAGAATCTGCACATCAGTATCAGAATACTATTTGATCACTATAACTTTGTTGGCTTTACAGGAAAATATAAAGATGGCATTAAGTCCAATTAAAGATCAATCCCTTGGATCCTTCGAACTTTTGGGTGCAATCAAAATAGAAGAATATAAGAGATGAGAATTTAAAAATGGATGTTTGATTATTATTCTAGACTTGTTACAGAATTTGTAACACCTAACTGTTACGTATTTTATCATTTTCTTATTTTTTACTTGATTTTATATTTTTAAATATTCATTGTTAGTCAAAACACCTTACTGTTAAATGGTTGATCTCGATTATCTCAATTTGTTGTTGAACAATTGACCCTATCAATCTCAATCCTGACTCTCTATATCTTGTGTCACAGTGTTTACACGTTCTAAATTATGTTCCATTTTAAGTATCTATGTGCCTTAATGTAGTAAAATAATTTGATGATGCATCATATTATAACAGATGACTCAGCTTCTTATATTGCAAAGATAAAGGGGAGAATACCAAAATTTTGGAGTTTCTGCTCAAATTTAATTTTTGTGCAAATATATGTAAATAGTTCACAAAATTTTACAAAATGCAGGTACACTGCTTAAGTTATTGGCGGAAATCTGATGACCATAAAAATATGTTTTGACCTGATTTCCATGTTTATTTATTTATTTTCTAATATATAGGTGATGTGCCCACCAGTTTGCATATTATATCAGGTTTCTTTTACACTTGAATTTCCATGCAAATTTTTTAGAATATTTCTTTCTATTCTTTTCATGCTTATCTTTGGTTATTTTATGGTCAACCATTTATCTTTCTAAAGGATTATAAATGGTCTGTATAGCTTATTGTGGAAGGCTGTTAATTTATGCCATGTTTGTATGACATACTTATTCTAGACGAATCTTGTGATACCTTCGTGATAACTTGGCATACTGTGTCTCAATTCTCCATTTAACCACTATCAATTTTGGGAGTTGCATGTCACAGCCAATTTTCTCAACCAATTCATTCATGAAGATAGCATTTGATTCTGAAGGACACCATTGTTGGATGGCAAGCAAAATAATGAACGTTTAAACTATTGGCATCACTTGTACAGGAAATACAACATTTCGTGCTTTCAACATATAATGCAGAATATTGAGTAAATTTTGATAGGTGAAGAAGACTTTTATCTCCTTTTCTATGTTTAATGTAATTACTTTGCAGGGTGAGCCAAAGATGAAAAATCCTTGTTCCTCAATCTCTTATTAATTTGGTTTTATTCTTCGAGTTGCAGAGAGCAAAAGCCTATGACTACGGATGTAATAAGCAATGGCTCTGGCACAGAAATTATTGCAAACCATTGTTCAGCAAAAATACCTTTGCTGAATTGCTGTCACTCTTTTCTCTAGGTATGCACATTGTCAAGCCTTATTATCATTTCTTCTGACCGTGGCATTTGGATCAGCTCTGTATCCAGTAAGTAGTTCAACCAATAATTAGATGGTTGGACAGTCAACTTCATCTCTTATATACTTTTGGTCCATATTTATGTGGCCTTCTTTATGCACTTATGTTAAGTCATATCTAGCTTGCAGTGGATTGGGTGTAAGGAGAACTTTGATACTTTATTCCATATCTTGAAAGGCAAACTACAGCTGCAGAGATCAATTGACAAGTCCATGGAACAATGATAAAGACATTTGATCAAGGAAAGTCGTGGTACATAGAAAAGTTTTATATTTGTTTTAGACTTATTTTTCCCTTAAATTCATGAAGTTTATTTATTTTGTAATTTGTAAACAAAAGGTTAGCAACCATCAGTTTGCTTTAAAATGATGGCATGCCTAAATTGCAGCCAATGAATTTTTTATATTTGTTTAGGCAACTTTATTTGTAACTACTGTGACATCTTTTCTGCTGAAAGTGACCTTTAAGCAAGAAAAACATTTTCATATTTTATAAAACGATTATTCATAGAAAATAAATGCTTCAAGACAGGTGTTTCATTGAGCTTGTCTACATATGGGATGATCTAGTCAACTCTCCCGGTAAGCAGGAAGACTGTGTCTGGCATGATCTATGTAATCTTAATAAGTGATGCTTCTTGGTACTGCTAAAAATTGTATTCCTGTGATTCAGATGTTCATTGCTGAAAATTTAACCTCTGTGTTGTGTGTGCACATGAACACAGATGGTTGAGAAGCACCATTAGGAGTTTGAATCTTTATATGGTAATGGCCTCTCTTTATCTGAACAATTGTTGAAAATTACTTGGGGAAAATAGGTCATCATCTTAATATTTCTGGAGATTATAAATGCAACTGTGTGCTCTTCGAAGTGGTATGTACAGTAATTGTTGGTGACTGACAGCTTTGTATTCTAAGAATTCTGGAGCAACAAAAATTCTATCCATGAACTACCAACTACTCTTGAAGACCTTATTATTGATAGGAGCACTGGTGGATCTGACATGGGCCCATGACCTCTTTCCAATCGGCAAACAGGTAGGTGAGGTGAGCTAAGGAACTAATAAAGTAGTGTTTGATGTGCAATAGGCATTGAGATAGGTGCTATTCTTCCGTAATGTACCCAGTGACCAAGTTTGGTGGGGAGTCCATCCGGATAATGGAGGATTATGCTCTCTCAGAATCCCTCATTTCATGGATGCACAATGGTTATAAAATTATCAGGCATTGGAAAGACCACATCCTTAAAATAATTATGAATATATGGTACAGTAGCATGTAATTGTAAACCTCGTAAACAATGTCACTATCCATTATAGCAGTTTTTATTCCTATTGACTTGATCTTGACTAAGCTAGTAGGGTTCACAGAAGGAACTGTAATTGTTATTTGCTAGCTGGGAGCCTAATATGTGACTGGAGATTCATTATGACATAACAGCCGGTATTCTTTATCTTTTGTAGTCCTCTCACCTCCTTAGTTTAGCTGTAAATGCTTCTCAACAGCAAGGAGCAGCAGCTTTTGGAGACAGAAAATTAGGGGGGGGAGGAAGAAAAAGGCAAAAGGGGATGGAGCAGCTTGTGACGCCTTTTCTTTTAGGAAGGATAAATACTTATTAGGAACCTTATCAAAAGGCTAAAAGGCTGCTTGTCGATGCCCACAAGCATGACTACATGCTTATTGGGAAGTGTTAACTCATGATGGTCATTGTCTTTATTACCCACCCATAAGCATTCAACTAGGGTTACCAGAAAAATTGTAGCTAAGATTTTCCTATGATGGCTCTCACAAAATTGTAATGATCCATACCCACACCAATCATTTATTTGTTGGTATGCGGTGCTTAAATCCTTCATGATGCTGCATAAATAAAAAGCATAGACAGCAATTTCAATGTGTAAAAAAAGTCATAGGAGGGGATGCATATTAGTAAAGGAGGGGGCAACGCTCTTAAAAGAATGGAATGTAATAGGGGGGTGTTTTAGCAGATGTTGATGATGGCGGTAGCGCACGCGCCGGGAACATTGATTCCCTTTCGGTGAAGCTACGTACTGCCCCGAGAAAGAAGTCTATCATCCCACATCGTGACACCTTTCTTTCTCCCTGTCTGCTACCACATTTTCCTTTCACTGCCCCTCCCTAATCTATTAGTCCACTACTAATCTCCAGTGGACAAGAGAGCTATGGATTTGCCAACACTTGCCGTGTCCTCTTCCTCGTAAATTTTTGTGCGGGGAGAGAGAGAGCTCGCAAACGCCAGCAGCAGCAAATCAGATGAACGCCCATCAATTGTTAGATTCTAGTGTGTGTCCATTTACAATAATAAAAAGCAAGACTGGGGACTACATAAGCCCACCCCCCCTCCCCCCACGAGCTTTGTGATCGCCCTCGATCTTTCTGTATCATTCCTGCTCTTTTCCTTGCTCTCTCTCCTTTAAAAGCTAAGCTTGGAGTGAGTATAAAGCAAGAAGGTGGAAGAAGCTAA
This sequence comes from Musa balbisiana, assembly GCA_004837865.1. NCBI lineage: Eukaryota > Viridiplantae > Streptophyta > Magnoliopsida > Zingiberales > Musaceae > Musa > Musa balbisiana. Next base: position 30,905,864 of record CM017194.1, on the reverse strand, counting down.
CTGACGTCGAGTGCTACTATTACTGGTTGACGTAGTCCAAGGGAGGAAGAAGACGAACAAGTAGAAGAAGATGATCACGTTGGGAGACTTCTACAATGTGATGACGGCGGTGGTGCCGCTGTACGTGGCGATGATCCTGGCTTACGGGTCGGTGAAGTGGTGGAAGATCTTCACGCCGTTGCAGTGCTCCGGCATCAACCGCTTCGTGGCCCTGTTCGCGGTGCCACTTCTCTCCTTCCACTTCATCTCCGGCAACAACCCCTACACCATGAACCTCCGATTCATCGCCGCCGACACGCTGCAGAAGCTGATGGTGCTGGCGGCGCTCACCGCCTGGGGCTGTCTCAGCCGCCGTGGCCGCCTCGACTGGACCATCACTACCTTCTCCCTCTCCACCCTCCCCAACACCCTGGTGATGGGCATCCCCCTCCTCCGGGGCATGTACGGCGAGGTCTCCCACAGCCTCATGGTCCAGATCGTCGTCCTCCAGTGCATCATCTGGTACACCCTCATGCTCTTCCTCTTCGAGTACCGCGCCGCCAAGCTTCTCATCGCCGAGCAGTTCCCCGACACCGCCGGGGCCATCGCCTCCATCAGCGTCGACTCCGACGTCGTCTCGCTCGACGGGCGCGAGATGCTGGAGACGGAGACGCAGATCAAGGAGGACGGCAAGCTGCATGTGACCGTCCGGCGGTCGAACGCTTCGCGGTCGGACATCCACTCCAGGCGGTCGCTCGGCTTCTCGGCCACCACCCCTCGCCCCTCCAACCTCACCAACGCCGAGATCTATTCGCTGCAGTCGTCGCGGAACCCCACGCCGAGAGGCTCCAGCTTCAACCACAACGACTTCTACAACATGGTGGGCAGGAGCTCCAATTTCGGCGCTGCGGACGTCTACGGCATCCGAGGGGCGGCGGCGACGACGCCCAGACCATCCAACTTCGAGGAGGAGCACGGCGCCGGCAATACTGCGGCCGCCAAGCCCCGGTTCCAGTACCAATTGCCAGTGACCACGACCGCAGCGGCTCCGCACTACCCGGCTCCAAACCCAGCCGTGTTCGCTCCGACAGCGACGGCGGCTCCGAAGACGATGGTACCTAAAAGGGCCAACGGACAAGCTCATCTGCTGAAATCGGAGGACGGTGGGGCGAAGGATCTGCACATGTTCGTGTGGAGCTCCAGCGCGTCTCCAGTCTCCGAAGCGTTCGGTAATAGCAAGGAGTACGGTTTGCCGGCGACCGAAGCTTCCGGCTTAAAAGAAGTCAGAATGGAAGTTTCTCCGGGCAAAGGTAGGCACTCTCTGTTCTGTGCTATTTGCTGTTTGGCGTCGAGCTTCGTTCAATGAATTTGATTTGGTTCACAGTGGACGGATGGAAGGACGGCAGGGACGAGTATTTAGAGCGGGAGGAGTTCAGCTTTGCGAACAAGGCAACCATGGACAAAGAGGGTGCTCAGCAGGAGGGAGACGAGAAAGCCAACAATGAGGCCAACAAGGGAGGGCTCAGAGAAGTGAAAGCCATGCCGCCGACGAGCGTGATGACCAGGCTGATCCTGATCATGGTGTGGCGGAAGCTGATCCGCAACCCCAACACCTACTCCAGCTTGATCGGCGTCATCTGGTCCCTCGTCTGCTTCAGGTAAAAACCTTCGTCGATCGACAGGAAGGACTCGGCATCCAATCTTCTCATCGTCTTTGCTTGTGAACGTGCTACTACTGCAGATGGAACTTTCAGATGCCCGCGATCGTACTGCGTTCCATCTCCATACTGTCGGACGCCGGCCTAGGCATGGCCATGTTCAGCCTCGGTAAGTTGCCATGCGTCTTTCGATTGTGCGTATATGCGCTTCACACTTACTGATGTGTTTTGACTTGTCGGGGTGGGGGGGATGGATCAGGTCTGTTCATGGCCTTGCAGCCAAGGATCATAGCATGTGGGAACAAGCCAGCAGCTTTTGCTATGGCGGTGAGGTTCCTAACAGGCCCCGCTGTCATGGCTGCCGCTTCTCTTGTCGTCGGTCTTCGTGGTGTCCTCTTGCACATCGCCATTGTACAGGTACTTGCAAGAATCTTCTCCATCCCATCCAATCCTTTCCTTTTGCCTTGCACTCTCTGTATCTATTTCTTACCTCGGTGATGGTGTCATGGACATGGGCAGGCAGCACTTCCCCAAGGCATCGTTCCCTTCGTATTCGCAAAGGAGTACAATGTACATCCGGACATTCTCAGCACAGCGTGAGTACAGCTGATCTGCGTTGGTTCCTTTTTCTTCTGCCGCTGACTCGATGCACGTTTCCAGGGTGATATTTGGGATGCTAATCGCCTTGCCTATAACCCTGGTGTACTACATCCTAATGGGCATCTGAAGCAGACAGGAGTGGCCTAAGCTTGACCTCACCCCGCAGCAGTGGAAGGCAGTGGCGACGGGCATACCGGCGAGGATCAAAAGGAGAGGAGGGGGTAGGGGGCTGGGGGGGTGGGGGGTGGGGGGAGAAGCAACCAAAACCTGCAAAAAGGGAACTCCACTAAACGCATCAACTTTTGCTGTAAAATGGTGTGCCAGAAGCCTTTTTCTTTTTCCCCTTCTCCTTCCTTCCTTCTTCTCTTCTTTTCAGTAAGCCCTTCTTTGTTTCTTGGTAAGTACATCCCTGTAAACAGTATGGGAAGAATTGGAACACAATGGATGTCCTAATCACTCTTCTATCTCAGCTCAGTGTGTGGTGTGGGGCTTTTGATGCGATGTGTGGGAAGATGGTGGCGTAAAGCTGAATTGTTTACCATCCATTAGTCCCCCATTGCCGGTGTTGACGTCGACCCCTTTGGCATATGCGATGACAGCCTTCCGCTGGAACGCAAGCGTATCATGAGCCTGTTGGCACATCCTACTTGTTGTTGCCCGCTTTTGCGGGCACTAAAAGCTTCGGTAGTAGCATCTGCACCATACGTGGGATATTATTCAGGTGGAATCACTAAGTTGGTGGTTTGATTTCGGAAACACCCACTATTTCCTACACTTGTATTCTTCTTTGAACAGATTGGATGATATATATCCCACTAAAGGAAACCCTATTTGCATTCTTAATTGATTCAGAATACTATTAATAGTGTCATGGAAGGAAGGCCAAATCAAGGAAAGATTAATTTCTATGAACTAGTCTTTTAGAAATTGTATATACATATATATATATATATATATATATATATATAAACAAAGAAAATTAGATTCTCCAATAAATGCAATTGTGAAACAGTTAGCTAAATCAGAAGAAAACTCAGTCAAAACACAAATTATGCAATGGCTCAAGCAAAAGGGATAAGTAAATGTTCTAATAATATTCTATAAAGCATAGAGAAGTGTCTCAAAGGTTGGGGAGGACAAGAAAATTCAATTTTTTTATTTAATTTAGAATAAATTAAGTAATGGCATCATTAGTTTAATTACTCAAAAAATTTGATCAAACATGTTATAGAATCATTATTTGTTTGGATTTAATATTGTTATTATCATAGTGATTCTACAATTTCACTTGGATTATTTATCAAATGTCATGGATTCTTAATAAAATTTAGAGTAGAAAATTCTGCATTTATGTGATTTGTTTAAATGCTTTTATCTGAGAATTTTGTTGCAGTTTTGAAGGAAAAACACTTGTAAAGGTTTAATTTGGAATACAAAACTCTATATATAGGCACTCAATCTTATAATGGTAGAATAATAATCACCTCCCATAGAATGTTCTTTTTAAGGAAAAAAAATGTATCATTTAATAGAAATAATAGATCATAGAGAACCCTTAATCTATATTGTAAGCTGACCTACTTTTGATATTCTAATCAACCAAAAGAAAGGAGAGGTGTAAGTTAGGCTTTTATTATTACTATTTTTATTGAAAATGTACATCATAAATTGATGCTGGTTTTTTAAGATTTAAAATATGTTGGTATAGTACCAAATGTATGCCAAAAGATCTTCACATCCTCCTGCATTGCTATGATAATGTCCAATGAATATTTACAGGTCATAATAATAGACCATCATAAATAATATGTCAATATTTATATGATAAACTTGTAGCATGTGTATCATGTGACATGGAAAGATGTCATCTTACCTACCATAGGATGACATGGCGTCACACACTTAGCTCAAATTTAGATTCCGGTGGCATGAAAAAGTCGTGCTTTGGTTGACCTCTTGCCGGTGAGTATTGCTTGGGTGCCACAGCAGTTCTAATTAAATCGAGAGGTGAAGACGGAGAATTGAAGTCAGCATTTGAAGCATGTAAATCTCATAATAAAATGACCAAAGTCGTAATCAAAATTAAGGTGATGGATTGTGGAGTGAGGTTTGGGCATAAGAAATTAGCTCCTGCTGGCACTGAGACCAGCAGACGAAAACATGGAATGGCAAATGGAGCTGGATACGCATTTCCAAGATCCTCAAGTGGCTGCTAAAGATCTATCTCACACTTTTCACCGTTTACTTTTCTGAGCGACGATTCTTCTTTCGATTGGAAAGTAGCCAAGTCAAGCAACCATTGAAGCAGAGAAAGCTCGCCGCCACCAGCCTAAATCATCTCGACAGGAAACTAACACTAGTGATCCATTTGGATTAGTATATGACAGTCACCTGTTCCTCGCTTTACATATTTCATTTGGTTAATGGGAAACGTCCAACCCCTGTGACGATCTTTCCTAGGTCAGATCGATCCCGGATCGACAACTGATGATGGCGCCAAAAGTAAGATGGATGTCAGATGGGTATGAACTGCTGTCATCGATCTGCAATGGATTAGCATTATGTAAATATATATAATTCGTGTTGATCTTTGGTAGAATTTGTAGGTGGGAGACCAAAGAGAAGGACTAAAGAATGGGTGTCGAGGAAGCCGGCAAGTTGGACTCTGTACTGGGTGTCCGTGCAAGCTGGAGTTGATTAGCAGACGACCACTCGCACTTGCTGCAGCACCAACCTTAGACAAGGCCGGTGATGACCTAACTTTACAGAAGGATGATGTGGTGCAGCTACCGGGACGTGTATCTCCATCCCCGCCCGCCCACTGCTGCTTTGATGATGGCATCGTGGAACCGCCACTGGAAAAGGAAGGGCCAAGGGGAATAAGAACAACGAGGAGAGGCGCTTTTGTCCCCGCCCCGGCGGACCGGACAACCGCTGGTGGCGGACATGGCTCGCAACTTGGCGGAGCAGATCAGGCGCCTTATACAATAATACATCAAATCGTCTGGCAGTCCAGTCCGTGGCAGCCCCCACCACCACCACCACCACCGTTGCTCGCTGCCCGCCACCGCCGTCGCAGGGTGGTTGTCGTTTCGATGCCCACCGAGCCCGCTCAGTACCTCTTTGTCTGGGACAACATTTTCCATCAAATCGTCTCAGATCTCGATGCATAAATCCAGAGAAGAAGAAGAAGAAGAAGAACACAAGTCCCACTACTACTCATCTTCAGACATAAGATTCAAGCAGGTTCCCATCAGTCTAAACTGTATCAGTCTCATTTACACGTCCCTCATGCTTCCTTTTACTTTAGATAGCGTCACAAAGTCCAACACACAAGAAATCATCTCTTTCTTCTGCGTCACACTACGTATCAAAATCCCATTTTTGATCACCTAAAATGTGTATATACGTGGACAAGACCTGATTCTAAGTTTTGGAGAGAGAGAGAGAGAGAGAGAGAGAGAGAGAGAGAGAGAGAGAGAGAGAGAGAGAAAGAGAGCCCATCTTTTCCTTTGCCTTTAACGAGTTGTAAATATATACGATAGTATTATTATATTAGGAATAAAGTGAGACTCGATGGTCGTCCCGACTGCTTTCGTGACCCCACGCATGGCCTTACACTGTTGCCTGCACATGTAACACTGCCCATCCATGGCCTTACGTCGTTACAAACATGCGCACGCAACGTAGTCATTAGATTCCGCAGTTAAGATGGATTTGTTTGGTCGGTTGCGTGACATCGATATCAGTCTCGCATACCACCAACATCGATGTCGGATATACTTCGGTGTCCACCAACGGGTCGAGGGAGGGATCATTGCACCTGTCCAAGATAAGGAATCTTCCAAGTGTCTTGCTCCATCGTAGAGAAGACGACCTATGTTTTCGGAAGGCATTCTCGTGCATGCACCGCATCACATCGTGTTAAAGATGCTTCTCTAAAGGATATAGAATTAGATCAGCATCTCATCAAAATCTTCAACTCTGATGCTTCTTGTGGATGGTTTCTGTATTCTTGTATGTGATGATACGGAGAGGGACCCGATCTCGGCCAAGTTTAGCCTCTCGTTTCTTCCCTGGGATTCATGATGCGGTGGCTGACTACCGCCACCATGAACTCTTCAACTGTCCCAGGAGATAGCTCGGTGGACTCGGGAAGTGATGCCCATCATGCGTTGCCGAGCTGTTCTCTACATGTTGGAGACTGAGTGGGCTGAGCTGTTGAGCAATACTTCTCCCCCCGACCTTCTCTGGTTGGCTTGGGGGACGCTGCATGGTTCTCATCGCAATTGTCTTGTTACGTCGTGGTCGATTGCGGTCTGAGGATTTAGTTGAAGATGATTCAAAGTTTCTTTACGGACTCAAATTTCAGAAGATGAAGGATGATCGAGCTCAAGTCGTCGTTTGTTTGTTGTGTAGAAAATGATGCTGGAAATCATAATTTCAAACCAAGGGATCAAGCCGACATAGATTTGATGCAGGAGAGGGGGGCTATACGAGAACCCATCGAAGATGAATAATATAGATTCATTGCATCCTATCGAACCATTCCTACTTGAAGGTAACAAAGTATTTTGTTTTTTTTTTGTTTTTTTTGTTTTTGAAAGAGAAAAGAGATAAGAGAAAGAGGTAAAAGTAACATTAAAATAAACACATCACTTGCAAGCCTTCGTGAAAAGGAAAGTACGAAAAGGATCCATGGCGACAATACATGTTATCATCCCCCTCGTTTGTTTCTTAGAAACATACGCATCTTGCTCATGTCAACCGAGTTGCAGAAAAACAATCATAGGGCTTTAATCACACTAATCCATCGGGAACAAACAGTTTACTCCGATACATTGTATCCATCCAACTCACTTCTTGGAATTCTTGATTTGGACACGAGCTTGTAATCTCATGCACCAAAAAGACAAAATGGAGGAGGTTCTTCCAAACACAACATGTGCACCCACCAGACGTATTCGCATTTATCCAATCTAAGAAGTCAGAATTATATTCTCTTGACAGCAAGACATCTCTGACAGCATTAAGGAACCTCGGGACCATTTTAGGGAGGGCAATAAGAACTTGCAGCTTAGCATGTGCGGATGCCGTGCCGCTGATGTGTGCATGCTAATAATTCCTTCGTGTTGCATGCCATGAATTGCATTCCTCTGGATAGGTTATAGGCAGGCAGCACAATAGAAAACAGTTGATATATTACATTTCTCAAACTTACTCGAGGAAACCAAGTGGTCAAACAGGTGCTAATGAGCTCTAATCCAGGCAACATAAATGACAAGTATTGCTCGACTGCAATAGAAAATGAAACAAGAATGAACATGCTTTTTGTATCTGTTCATTGCCCAACGATAATGCATTCGCCGTTCTGATTTAAACAAAATCCACTAAGCAAACAACATATATAAAGATGCTGCATAAGCAATGAAGGCAGTCACATCCATGATAATACACTTGTAATATCACATCAATTGAAAGGAAAACATCGGTAGTTACAAGGACGAGCAATCTCAGCACAATGGAGTCATGATTTTAAAAGAATAATCAGCATGAGAATACACTGAACTTGACGCAAGGGGTTATGTTTGGGACAGGAATAGAACACCCAAGAATAAAGGCCTATTGGGTAAAAGAGGCATTTGCTATCGTTTATGTTGAGGAGACGAACCAATTTAAGATTACAAATAGATACTCTGAATAAAGATATGCTGCTATCCTAAAATTAGTATGATTGAACCAAAAAGGAACTAGCATGCCTATAAAAGATGCGTAGTATACTTTGATGGTCGATTACATGGATTTGAAAATGTGAAGAGGTCTCATTTAGAAACACAAGATACTTCATCGTCGGTGACTGGCATTCCCAAATCCGAATGTTGATCTTGTTCGGCTCCCACCCTCCCCATATTGATCATTCCATTGTCTTAGTTCATTCATGCTGGTGGCATCATAAGCTACGGAAGCACCCACCTAATTGTAGAAGGAAATTTAGATATTGGAAAATATGCTACCAAACTGAATAAAGAATTAAAGTTATTAAACCATCATATTTGGTTATTTGCTGTGTTTTAATACCTTGGATTTTGCTTGAATAAAATCATCCAACTTCAGTGGTCTTAGTGAAGGCATTGTGTCACTTCTACCTCTCTGATCACAGAAAAGGTTATATAGCGTCAGGATGTACTAGATCTCCAAGGAACAAATACAGAAAAACACAAACAGAAGGAATATAAAAAGATGAATGGAATGCCTGAGCAAGTAGTTTAGAGTGGACTCAGAAATGGTTGATTGTTTTCAAAAGGGAGGTCAATAAACAAATGGAATCAGAAAACAAAAGATATGTGAAAAAAAACTGAGGAAAAGATCACCCCACCTCCCTTTCTTCTTCTAGAAATTCTTCAACTGGCCTATAAGCAGCTGCAATGCACAAATTCTGCATTTGAAGAGTGTGAGAAATGCAATCATAGTTCCACAAAGGTGCAACAATATCAAATAACTTGCCTTCAAATCACTTCCTGAATATCCTTCAGTTGCAATGGCAAGTTCATTGAATCTAAAGTCAGGTTCAAGATTCTCTTGAGAAAGAAGTACTCTCAGAATCTTCATTCGATTCTCTGCATCAGGAAGGCCCACATAGATCCTGCAAGTAAGCATCCACCAACCTGTTCTTAACATGAAATTTAAAAAAAAAATTATAAACAGAATTTGAATATGTTGAGGGTCTCTCTCTCATTACCTTCTTGGCAACCGCCGTATTACAGCATCATCTAAGTCAAATGGACGATTTGTAGCAGCAAGGACAAGGATCCTCTGGCTATCCTTCGTCTTCATTCCATCCCAAGCTGCCATAAACTCATTGCGTATTCTTCTTGTTGCTTCATGTTCAAAAGCACCACCTCGAGCTCCAAGCAGACTATCAACCTATTTAGTGACAACATAAATGAAAAACCTTCCAAGTAGAGTGAACATGCAGGAAAGGAAACAGATACCATAAAGAATTCAGGAAGGAATATGAACAAATTAAGCAGATAAACACGTCTGTAGCCAAAAAATGCCTACCTCATCAATAAATATAATCACAGGGGCAAGCCGGCTGGCAAATGAGAAAAGAGCCTTAGTGAGCTTCTCAGCATCTCCAAACCACTGTATTCAAGGAAGAGGAATATCAAATAAAGTGACGTAAGGAAGAAAACAACCGACAATTATGTAAATTTATAACTTCCCCGACAATTCATAAAGATAAAATTGATAAAGAGAGCAAGACAGCTATTGACAAAGTAAACTTTATGCTTCATGAGTTATCAGATAGTCAGACAAGCAGAATACAAAAGTACACCATAATAACCCTAAAGCTCATCTCATCAGAGGCTACATGTGATGGCAAAATCTTCAGTTGTGGTTGGCCTGATAGTGATTTGGTTACTAAAGAGAAGTATGATAGCAGATAGAACAGGAATATATATAGAAAAGCTTGAAGCAAATGTTAGAAGACAAGAAACCCCACAAAAGCCAATGGTCAGTTTAAATTATTTCCCAAAACGGTAAAACCATCAAAAAATACTCTCTCCAGCTAAAGAACCGTAATATACTGGCACAAAAACACAATTTTTAACACCCACACATGCACACATATATAAAGGACTCTTTCTACAATAGATGTTTCGTGCAGCCAAACAGAACAATAAATTGATACATGTGGCCACGTCAAACCAAACCACACAACTCCTTGTTTGGATAGACATTAAACTGCATAACTTCTTAAGGTGCATTTGACAACACGTTTGAAATGTGCATTGAGAGGCCAATGCACATTTCAAATGTTCAAATGCTAATATTACCTCGAGGTAGGATTACCATTTCAGCATTTGCGGGATGCTAATGTAACTTTTCAAATTCTCAAAATACCATATAGGACTATACAACGATTTAAAAAGGCGCTCGGGCGCTCGAGCGAGGCGAGGCGAGGCGAGGCGAGGCCTGAGCGCCTCGCTAATCTTCCAGGCAACGTGCTTCAAAGAGGCGCCGCTCGCCCGAGCCCAGGCGCTGGGCGCTTCAGGCGAGCGCCTAAGTTAACCAAGGCGACCGAACTAGGATTTTAGGTCTGGTTCGGTCCTAGTTCAATCTCCGGTGGTTAGTTGGTTCAATCGAACCAACTAAAACCGTTATCAGTGACAACCCAACCCTAACCCTTGTTGCCGTTGCCGCTCCCGATCCCGCTACTCGCAAACGCTGCTGCTGTCGCCGCTCGCACCTCCCACTGCTCGCCGCTCCTGCTGTCGTTGCTCGCCGTTGTCGCTGCTCGCAAACGCTACCGCTGTCGCCGCTCGCGCCTCCCGCTGCTCGCCGCTCCTGCTCCCGCTGTCGCCGCTGCCTCCTTACACTCCGCTGCCGCTGCCGATTCCTCTTTTCTCAATCAGCAGGCTCAGCACCCCCTTACACTTCCTTCTTCTCCTTCTGTTAACAGTATACAATATACTATTAACAATATACTGTATACTGTTAATATTGTTAGATTTATTTGAAATTATTAATTTTCAATACTGTTAATAGATTAATAATATATTATTTTGATTTTAATACTGTTAATTTTCATTTATTTGAAATTATTGTTAGGTTTCAAGAAGATGATTTATGTGAAAATGACGATAATATTGATTATGATGAATGACTTTGATGTAAAATTTTATTGTTTTGAATTTTAAAACTTTTTGTTAATGTGACATTGTGATTTTGTATTTTAGATTTTCTTAATTTAATAGCATATTTTAATTTAAAATTTTAAATAATTATATTTATTAATTATATTATATATTTTTATATTTTAGCGCCTCGCTTCGCTCGCCTCGGGCGTTTTTGGACCTTGGTGCCTACCGCTTTTTAAATCACTGGGACTATAACATTATCTAAAATCACAATATTACCAACATTATTTAGTGAGAAACCAACACAATTTACGTTTTCTATAAGATGAAATTTTATTTATTTGTTTTCAAATATTATTTTGCATTCATTTATATGATTATTTTTTTATTTATTATAAATCAGGGCCATACATTATTTTGTAAGATTACATGTATTCATTTATTTTATTTATTTACTTATTAATTTAAATAAAAAATCTGTATTCACTTTTGAATAAATATTAAAATATTAAAATGATAAATTTGTCATATAATATTCAATGAACTTTTGAAAAACAATTTTACCAAATAACACTTACGTTAATGCATATTTAAAAGGCATCTTTTATCATCGTTTACCAAACACTCAAAACACTCCACAACTACACATTCTATTAAGGCTCTTTCTGCAAATGCACAGTAAAAATATAAAATGTGTTCCCAAACGTAGTCTTTTTAGCCCCAAACTTAATCTACCACTAAACACCTGAAGTCAACCCCACTAAACCTTAGCTAAACATAACCCACTATAAATTCATCTCAAAAGACTAGGATAAAAACCTAAAATCTTGGCCTTCATAGACTGTCAAATAAATTTTCTGGCATTGCAGGTGAAAAGATATTTAATTATACATATAATCATGGACACCCCAAGAAGAGCTGATCAGAAAACAAAGGCACACATTGCATTGTCCCTGATCTTGGTTATCTTTCCCCAAGCAAAACTGAACAAGACTGCATACAGAGTTTCCTCAATTGTTCTTGCAACAGCAATCTGAACATTTTAGTTTCCTAAAGATTGATGCCAACTAATAACCCAGTATACTTCAAGATTTATTAATCATGGAAATCCTGCTCTTCTAATTTAAGTTTAGGAATGCAGTTTCCCAATGTTTTCTTCTGATTGCTATCATATATGAGCAAATCTCATATTACAAAATCCTCTCAGGTTCTAATTAAAATTTGACTATTGGCTTGATCAAGGACAGCAAGCTGCCTCCAAATCACTTGTTATGCTGAATAAGATATGATCACCTCACAAATGTCCTGATTGATTCCTGAGATCGTTTTATGCATACAAACAGGAGTTTCTTGAGCTGTAAAAAAGAAGATGCCAAAGTTCCTTCAGTGAGGTTTGGTGTGGAAACTTTTGACTCATCGAATCATTGATCCAGATCAGAGGATCAAGATCGATCAAATAATCCAGATTTTACAACTGCTTTGTGTCAGTAGGAAATAATCCTATTCTGCCAATTGGGTGACATCTGAGGCCACACAATCCTTTTGGCTCGTCATTTTTGGTATCGTTTTGCCAGCTCCATGAGTTGTATTTACTTCATGGATCTATCAAGGTTTAGATCTTTTTTTCCAATTTCTTTGGTGTTGTCAGATTAGTAAAATTTGTTGCTCGCAAACGCCTGCTTAAATACTTTATTAGCTCAATTACAGCAAAATCAAGAGAAGCTTCGTTGAACAAAGCCTTTGACAGGAGACTTTTGTAGCCCCTAGTATTCAGAGATCAATATGAGGAAACAGATGAATCTAGCTGATATCAGTACGATTTCAACAAGCAAATAGTAACTATTTCTATAGTTCTTAGACACAGATTACAAGAGGAAAAAATATAACAATAGGAAAAGAAAGAAAAAGAAGAGACAACTGTGACAAGAAGGATAAGAGAAGAACAGCTGAACAAGGATTAGTAGAAAAGGCTACAGGTTTTATTAAGTTCAATTTTCTGAAAAACTTTCCATGAATCCATACTATCCTCAAAGCCAGATAGTTTCTCTGATATGACCCTGAAACTATTCTACAATTTTAGTCAATCTAGGACTGCGAGAGGGACAGAGAGAGAGAGAGAGATCAACTTATCTCTCTCTTAACCTGTGCCAGTTAACTGAGGGAATTTGGGTCTTTCAAGGACTCTTTGTCAGACATTTGGTGCACAAAATACAGGTTTGGCACTTGACCAAACAGCAGAACATATACCTCAGACACAGCCACAACTCAGTGACCACTAATATGTTGAACAAGAAGAGGGGATAGGGTAAGAGGGAGAGAGGGAATTTGGCCACAAGGTAAGATCTTTCTTACCTTAAGTTGTTCTTACAACTTAAGATAACCAGTAGCTAAAACTCAATAGCATTTGTAGATTCACGTGGGTTAATACCATATCATCTTTACTAGATCTTTCTCTTCTTCTATAGATGTTTGACACAATCAAGACCTAATCTGCCAACTATCTCATTAGTTAATTCAAGTTACTATGCACAAGTTACAAAGAATATAATAATTACTCAAACTGGTTTAGAACTTGATATTTTCTTCTTTAACATTGGCATTGATCTATTCATGCAAATTCAGCTTCTTTGAGAGGCAACATAAGTGTCAAGTTCCAACGCATCAACAGTATGCACTCTGGGCTCTTCTAAGCAAAGTTATGACCCAATCATCCAAGATACATCAACGAAGTCTACCCTTGCACTGCACCAATCAAGGACCCAAAACTAACTATTTGTAATTAAAATAAAACTGGCCTGATATAACTAGCTATAACTAGTAAAACTAACTTCGACAAACACAAATAGAAGCAAATCGGGGATTTTTACATGAAGATACTGCTATTTGCTCTTAAAATCACAACTGAATGGAAGCTCAAAACCAATAATGAATTTGCAACACTTAAGTGCAAGCCCATAAGATTCTATGCATGCATTGAACTAGAACGTAACTTTCAAAATGATATCTAAAGTCTAAACAACATATAGACATTTCTCAGACGATGATCATAATGAGTTTAAACTTGGGAAAACTATGGATGTGAGAAATCATGCCTATTTGTAGATTCTCAATGCATATTCAAGTTCAATACATCCTGATCAGTTCACACACCTTTAATTTGTGAGAAATCATGCCTATTTGTATATTCTTAATGCAGATTCAAGTCCAATACATCCTGATCAGTTCACACACCTTTAATTTGTGAGAAATCATGCCTATTTGTATATTCTTAATGCAGATTCAAGTCCAATACATCCTGATCAGTTTGCACACCTTTAATTTGAAACATTGGTTACCCAATCCATAGGCAACAATTGAATCTGTTTAATCGATTAACTTATCCTTAAAAGGACTTGGTAATTGAAACTTAGTAAAATGACAATACCTTAGATGTAAGTGAGGAACTTGTAATGTTGATAAAATTTGTTCCAGCTTCTGTTGCAAGTGCTTTTGCAAGAAGTGTCTTTCCTGTACCTGGAGGACCAAACAGCAACACCCCTTTGCAAGGCTGACAATAAGTTTGCAAACCATTGTAAGTCAGCTAAATGTGATATTCCAATATAATGCACATCCGTCAGAAATGTTAAAAAACCAAACATCAAGATGATGTCCAGACTACTTGGCAAAATGAAGAGTGGCATGATTACTATGGGAAAATGAAAAATACAAAAGCAAAGGAGATCTGCAGAATGATAAAGGTCCACATTTTGCTAATGAGAGGATTTACCCGCAATAGATTGCCACGTGAAAAGAGTTCTGGCCTCCTCATAGGAAGTGACACGAGCTCATTCAATGTCCTCTTCACATCTTCAAGAGCACCAATATCATCAAATTTGACACCTATTTCATCTGGAGGAATTAACGCTGAGACAAAGTTTTTCTCAAATTCGTCCTTGGTAATAGTCTGCAGGAAGGTATATTCATTGTGAAATCAAATGTCACCGCCATCTAATGTTACTAAAAATAACATATTACATATATAGTCACCCTGAGAAAAAGAACCAAGGCCACAAAGAATGGATGGGTAACATAAATACCGCTAGAATTTGTGAGGATTTTTTGAAGATCGATTCCTCTTCCTTTAATCTTGCAATTGCAATATCCAAACTGCACCCCAAAAAAAAAGAAGTCAAATCTCCAAAACTTATAAAAAAAAATTAAGATAATCAACATATGTTAGTAGCTACCTTTCAGAGGGTATCATCAACCTATCACCCTTAATGGAGGGAAGAAGACTAGAGGATAGGTAGTGATTTTTAGCCCAGCCCACAACTTTCTCGGCTTCTGTGAACATCAGAGAAAAGCAAAAAATGTATCTGTTCATACCAATCAGTACAGGAAACATAATGTGTCTAATGCAACTGAAGTTTATGATAACTATGAGCCAACACTTCTATATGAACCTGAACGAATACACCCAGATACTTAAACTAAGCAAAACTAAGTAAGCAGCAAGATGTTATAATCCCAATGTAGTTCGCCAAAAAAATAATTCGCGGGAAAGGGCTAAAGAAAGAAGAACAAGAAAACATAACCAAATATTAACGCATTGATACACTGTCAAATCTATAAGAACAAAAAGGGAATTAACCATCAAGCACAAAAAAAACGTTCAATGAATAAGCCTCCCACTTGCATGGGTTTAGAGAGGATCAATGTACACAATCTTACTCATGGAAGTAGATATGTTATTTTCATGAACCTTGGAACCTATAAATAGACTTTCATAAACTGAAGTTCGTCTTAAGATTGTAGTGGAGATTGCAGATTAAAGGTGTTTCATCAATAAGAAAAGCATTTTACTTTCATGATAAACTTCAAATCCCCTCCAACCATCCAGCAAGAAATTCTTCAGTGTCAGATGAAAGTACTCACATGAGTTGGGCTAGAACTATATCCTTGCTTTCTAAATTGACTCAATCAACTTATACAAAGTAAGGAGCACTTATCCATACAACATATGCTACCCATATAGTCAATTTCTTCTAGAGGAAGATATAGTCCCATCACTTCAGTACCCATAAACATCATAATATTGACCTTAACATCTTTACTCATCCATTGACGATTTCAGTTTTTGTATAAGAAAATATGCAGTAACCTAAGCAGTCAACTCACTAATGGCTTACTCCAGCCCATTCATTAAGGTTAATGAACCAAAATTTAATCCTACATCCAAAGACAGGATTTTAAATGAGCCAAGGTTGAATGTGGAAAAGCTCAACTCTTTTAGACTCACGACCTAACCTATTAATAAAAAAGTGAACAAGTTCTTTTATAGACACATGAATAAGCTCATTTATAAACTCATTAACAAGATCACTTATAGGCTCATGACTAGAAACTTGTTTACAAGTCACAAATAGTTGTTCATGGTGTGGCCTTAAATTATTATTAAATCAATAAGCATATAATGTGTTTTGACATATCTGGTTAATGATAATTAAAATATTACAAAAGCAAAAAAGACTTCTTATTTTTTTCTTATATGATCATATTGTTGCCTCAATCTTCAAATACTGAGAAATCAGCCAACATTGTGCATTTTACATTGGAATTGAGAAGAAATTATCAATAGTTGATGGCGTTGAGAAGAAATGATCATCGAGAATGCATGGTAGATCATGGGTTCATATTACTGATGGATTATGAAACATATACATAAAGTTTTAATGTTGCTGTTTTTGTTGTAGTTATTCTTTGTTGGTGTAGTTATTCTTTTTCATTTTGTTGGTTTTTGTCAGTGTGTTTATCTGACGTTATCTACTGTATTAGTCATATTTTCAAGTTTTACTAAAGAATAGCTTGCTTTTAGAACAGTATGAGATCAGGCTCAAGCTTGGCTCACCACATTTACAAGTCCGAGCTCATTTGACAAGTCAAACAAACTTCTAATGAGTTGAGCTTGAGCTGGCTCAAGCTCTCCTAAAATACTAAAGCTCGAGCTCAAGCAAAGCACTCAGTTTCACCACAGCTGTCAAATTGAAACATCAATAATTAACCAGATATGAACTATAAGGCAACACAACCCTCATCTAGAAAAAAGCAACAGATGGATTGCATGGATACAAAAGTTAAAAGACTGCAAACGTAATTGAAGATACGTCAAGAACTCATCAAAATGAATTGATCTAATGTCATTCTCCCATACAAGATACTTTAAAATCCTTCAAATGTCAAACCTGTTGATACAGGGATCACGAGATGATTGTGGTTGCTTGTTAATGCAATAAAATTCAGCATATCACGCTAAAAGTAACTCTGTTTACATGCTTCTAACTTTAAGTTGTCTTGTTGGTGTTCTTATTCAAAAATAGTACACATTCACACACGAGAACACAAATAAAAACAGCCTGGATATTCTGACACACCGCAGAAAATGAGAGGCTGAAATTTTAATTTTAGTACATGATAAGAAAAATGAGTTATAATATTTCAGTAACTTTCTTACTCTGCTTTGTCAAGATTACACCATCAGTTTTCACATGCAAAAGATCCATACACAACATCTCATTCTCCCCAAGAACCTGCAAAATGATAAGTTAGATATCTGAACAAGATTCAAATCAGAAAAGTCAATGTTGACAAATTCTCTTTAGACTTTAAGAAATTACAACTGTTTAGCTAATAGATTAACTTGAAATTATGCACACCTTATGGAGTTCAATGAGATTGTTCCTTGATATGATAATTCTTCGGTCCTCTTCAATCTGTTTATTAAATATTCTGATTTGTTCCTCTTCCTGCAAGTAAAAATGCCAATATACAAAGACAATAAAGAAGTTGAGATTTGTCCTTTATCTCTATGGTTAGACTAATGCAAATCTTCTCTCAATTTTGTGACCACTGTTAAATCGTATCTGATGTTCTATAAAAAAA
Organism: Musa balbisiana; assembly: GCA_004837865.1. Taxonomy (NCBI): domain Eukaryota; kingdom Viridiplantae; phylum Streptophyta; class Magnoliopsida; order Zingiberales; family Musaceae; genus Musa; species Musa balbisiana. Next base: position 30,888,064 of record CM017194.1, on the reverse strand, counting down.
AAGAATGAATAAGCAACATCCTTTACTTTTAGACCATTGCCCAACAAAAGTAATTCAATTAAATGAAGAAAATAGCATTAACTTCTATTGAATTTCTCCCTATATTGTCAAACTTTTAAGCGCTGAGGTGCAAATGACCAACTAATTGAACTTCAAGGACATCCTCCACTATAAGAAGGCATCAAATGTTAAGTACCAAACTACAAGACCTGATGGTTCAAGTCCAATGACTAACATGGTCAGCTGGACTTTCTTTTGACTTCTTTTGATTTGATTTTATCATAGTGTTACTTGTCTAACTATTTTCTAGAAACTAAAAGCTCTGAAAATTATGGTAGTTACTTTTTTAAAATGTGATTTGATTCTCAAGTGTTGGTAGGCGAGACAAACTAACAAAAAAAGAATATATTGCTACATACCTCAGGTGGGTGAATAAATATAACATTACTGAAAAGTTTGCATATATCTTTTTCTTTTGATGATTTACTTGCTCCCAAACCCTCAGTTATTCGCTTCAATGGCAGGGGCTGGAAAAAATAAAATAAAATCCACGATCATCGTTAGTATAACCAAACCAATTACGATTATCAGATGCAACAACCATCATTTAATCAACTCAAACAATGAACTAAACTAACTGGTTACATCATAAGTTGCTAGATTATAGAAGTTTTGTCCACTGCAACAAGTGAAAACAAAGAATGATATCATGAATTTTTACCCGAAAACTAAACAATGAAAACAAGGGAGAATTGAAGTCGAGCTACATTCATTTGAAAATTTGACTTGAGCTGGTGAATACAGATTTTGCATGTCTCATGCAAGTTGGCCACATCAAGTCACAACACAGTCACAGTGTAGCCATAACCTCGACGCACCCCACACTGCTTCCAATTGACAATGGCATGACTCATATCAAAATTTTCAGGCTACTCTAAATTGCTTTTGGCTTATGATAATCAAAAGTTCTTTGAAAATTCATCTAAAGCTTCTCAATCAAGCCATGTCTCCCTTACATTTCCACAGGAATTAATCATGTAGTTATAGGTGTAGCCAGATCAACGATCTGTTATGTCCTTTCTCCTAGTTTTCTTTTTGATTCTGACTGACTTTCCTATTCAATAGAATGATTCTGTTAATTTCTCAAGTGAAAATGTAATATGAGGTTAACCAATCAAATTCTATATGTTAGTATGATCGAATAGATATTTCAGGTACATAGTCCAAAATTTTACAGGTGTACTCTAGAAAACAAAAGCAGAATTGGTTTACTATATTTTCTGAAAACAACATTCTGATGGGCCATGAAAGTAGAAAGGGTTATTTTGGGATTTGTTTCACAATATGTATTTCAGGAGCCAAGACATACTTTGGCAGTTCACTTTAGTAAAAGGGATAATAAACAGAAAGAAAAGAAAATTTTGAAAAAATGGCACACAGGCAAAATATTAGAAATAAAGCAACCCAATTCACCAGGCTCCTTAGAAACCCAGGTGTTGGGTGTCTGTGTCATGAAACAGCCTCTTCATTCACAGGTAAGGTTGCGTTACAAAAATGAAATATTTCCGCTTTCAATATAGTTGATTTAACTGCTAGAAATTTATGAAATATGCAGTTATGAGACCTCATAACAGTAATATATATCACACATAGTAAAAAAAGGTCATAGTCTCAATCGTGTATTATCAAATCTTTAGTGGGCCAACAAACTTATGGTATCAGAATGACATCTTTGTTATAGGGCTAAAGGTTATAAATCTGTCCCAAATTTCTACACAACGATGACAATAAAGCCATTATGTATCAATGATTTGGGCTCAACACATGGATCTTCTGCCACCATTAAATCATATCTTAAAGGTTATATCCTAAGAGTATTTAAATCTTTATTTAAGTTTCTAGTGAAATCTTTTCATGACATTCTTTACCTCTCTTAGTATCACTAGTAGTAATTATATCATATCTTATAAGTACAGAATATATATATAGGCATCTTAAACATTTTTTTCTCATTTTATCATCAATCGAAACTATATTTGATTGTTCACAGAGGAAAACGTTTCCTTTCTTATCTTTCCTAGTAACTCTATATATCCACCTCACCTCAGCACTTGAATTTTATAGTCACCAAATATTGTACCAAGCTAATTTACATTGGGCATTGAGCAAGCACCTCTTTCATATTTGAAAACTAAAATTTTAAAATTGACAACGGAAGTGGCCCAACTTGCTTACAGGTAAAAATAAGTTCGATTTTATAGGTTAACTGAAAAACTGATCAATGTCTTGGTTTTGCTCACAGCAAAGCGATTTATTTTTTATTCTGATTTCTAAGTTTCAATTTCAAACATAATATGCTATTCCTGTCTACAAATATATCTTCTAGAAATGCTGAAATAAAACAAATTAAAAAAGCAAACAAAAACAATGAGACAAAGAAAAGGGAAGAATACCAGACGAGCAACACGACCAAGGCCAGGAAGCATCATTGTCTGCATGAGTCACAAAAAAAAATTCAGGGAAGAAAGTTCTTTTAAAACAGGACAAGTGCCTATTCAATAGTCATAAATAAAGAAGGATAACCGTCAAAATATCTAACAGAAAAGAAGGATATCTCAATGTATTTCCCTAGAAGTTGGATCTTACCAATCGTTCTTTCTCCTTAGACCCTGACTCTACTATGCTTTGTCCACAGATCAAAACAACAGGTCCGGAAATCTGGTCAAACATTTCCATCACTTCATTGATAAACTCTTTTCGGTTGGACTTGGGAACTGCCCGTGACAACCACTGAGAACAGTCTGGAAAATAAATGATAACTGGTTGTAGTGATGGTAAAATCTGCAGATGAATATAAACAATAACAATAAGTACCAAAAAGAAACTAAGGGAACCAACTGTAACCATCATGGTGCATTAAAAAGATAAATACGAAAGTTGAACGGTTAATCACAAAGATATCAGGATACACAAAAATGATATTTATATATTGGTATATAAGTAACCAATGAAGAGTTGAATGGAAGGCAATAAACATATCACCTCATAAAGTGCCTCCATCGCTATGTACCAGTCTTCTGCCTGAGTATCAAGATCATGCACAATATCCTGAACTAGAAAAGAACAGAAAAAAATGTTTCACTTGGTTGTGAATGTGATGATTTCATTACACTTATGCGCTTGATTGAAAGTCATGCAACCTAAGCAGCATATCTAGTTCATGGTAATGGTAAAATGGAAGCACAAGAAGTTTAGCAGGCAATGCATTAAATAGTCACACAAAAAAGTACCAATATTTTCAATTTGTGAATACAAGTTCAAGTGTAGAGACAACAGCAAAAATCATACATATGAAAAAGGTCACAAGAAGTTTAGCAGGCAATGCATTAAATTGTCACACAAATAAGTACCAATATTTTCAATTTCTGTGAATACAAGTTCAAGTGTTGAGACAACAGCAAAAATCATACATATGAAAAGGTCACAAGAAGTTTAGCAGGCAATGCATTAAATAGTCACACAAAAAAGTACCAATATTTTCAATTTCGGTGAATACAAGTTCAAGTGTTGAGACAAAAGCAAAAATCATACATATGAAAAAGGAACTTCAAGTATAATGCATGTTAATACTTAATTAACATTTCTATTATGCAGTTGTTTTGCACATTATATCATAATAATGAAGAAACATCTCACATTGTTTCCCAATATTCTGTCATTATAGAATTTCTCCACATCTCCTTGGATTCATTATCACACAGACAGCTTAATAGCTTCTCCAGTGCATACTTACATATATGGAAACATGTATTATGTGTGCATATAATTAAATAATTACCTTTAAAAAGTTAAAAGGGAATGCAAACCCTCCAAATTCTCAAATTTGCATGGCATCTACTTGCCAAATTGTGCTCATTCTAATTCATTCTAGCCTTGGATTGGCCAGGTTAATAATGACTCATCCTGGCCACTGAGGGTTTTGCGCTTAAGCATAGATGGTTATATAAAACTTTTGTTATAAAAATGAAACAAGAAGCTAACAAGATATTCAAACATTCAAGAACAAAGCAAATCAACATTTCAAGAGTAACTTCATGAATTCTTTCATTAATTTCCCCATCTGTGTACTGGTACAAGAACACCACAAAAGAACACATGAAGGATTAGTGTGTGCTATGAGCTGTTCCTACATAAAAAAACTAGCATGACCACCTCTCTCTGAATGCAGAATTAATCATCCAGTACATGTCACAGTAAATACAGTTCATCCAGGCAGTCAGCTCAGAGATGCCATGTTTAGGACTTCGATTCTAAAATTCTTCAATGGTTTTTTCAAGTAATAATGAAATATCCTTCACCAAAAGGATGTCAAGATGCATGGAAGCCCAGGAGGATATATGCAAAATTTCATATTTTGGAAGGCCAGAAAGGCATCTTCAAACTTCTTAAGGGTCTTTAGTGATTTCTTCAGTTTTAGGAGTTTAAGAAATCAGTACCTTGTAAACTGCTACTGGCGAGAACCCAATTACACTGTCACAATGCCTTCCAGACTAGAAGAACTTCCTGAGTATTCTTCTCTATTACTTTTGAATTTCAAAACAAGATCCATAAGTTTTTTAACATTACAACCTATGATCAAATAAACAAAATCCAGAGTTTATCATGAGATCAAATAAATATTGAACGTCATTTGTTGGGTCGACCTTATACTAGAAGCTGCTGCAACAGCAAATATCGTAAACCACAAGAAGAACATGTTACAAAACGAACCATGTCAAAGTTAGAGATAGGCCAAGTCTATGAAGTATGAACTAATCTTTCGAGTGCCTTGGACCAGTTAAAGAACAAATAACTAATTGAAAAAAATAATAAAGCTTAGCTGGATTCTACAGGTTTTATGCAATTATATGTAGTTGGATTGAAAGAGATCAAAAACAGATCTATAAATGCAGCAAATGTTAACACTTATTAATGAGAAGATTTCATATTAGAGTGGAAAAGAATCATACTGTCAATCCAATAAATAGATGGTTTTGCATCTTGTTCCTTGGTAGTTTCACTATTTTGTTCCTTGGTAGTTTCACTATTTCCTTCCTCCACTTTATTCCCAGTATTGTCAAGAATTACAGCTACTTGGTCACCATTGACCTCGTATACTTCTCCACGCTGTCCAGTAGACAGAGACCTGGAAAATAGCAAGATTAGATTACACGTTAAGAATCCAAATTAAAAGACTATATTAGAGGATGAGGACAAAGCATAGTAAATGTGCATCTAAAATCAGATAATATTAGTAGTAAGCAAGTAAGCAACAGTATATAGTAGCAAACACAAGCTTAACCCTCATAATATTACTTTGCAATCAATCATGGGAAGTTAAGAAGAGCATTGATATTTGCTAGGTGAGTAACACGATCTCGGACTTCAAAAGAGAAGACCTCCTATACAAAAATCCTGGTCGACTATCCTGGCTTCTAGTTTTTGTCGCAAAGAAAGAACTAAAGCCATCAATATAAGATGGTTTCATGAAGCATAAGGGTAAAGATGATAAGGGAAACTTCAGCATTCTGCCTCAAACTAAAATGATACATAATTATTAGAAATATGACAACAATGGTACAGTTCCAAAGCACATGACTTTCGCACAAGGCTGACCAACATGTGATCCAATAGTTATCCTATGCTACATAGGAAAACTTACCCACCCACCTGCCACTAACAAATGTAAAGGCATTTGTTGAGCCATCAGAAGTTGGTATCTTCCCCAATATGATCCTGTGATATATATGCTAAGAATTAGAATCTAATAAAGATGTAGCTCAATGAGGTGGGATGAAGCTTAAAAAGGTTGGAACAAACAACAATCTTTAGGAAATAAAGGAGGTGAAATGATCCTAGCTTTCACCAGTATAAGAGATTTATTCCTGAATCTTTTCCGTTACATAATTTAATCCAAGCTAACCGTCTTAAAATCCCAATATTATATATTCTGTTCTCTAAGTTACCTACACTAAGAAGCACATTGAAAATTAAAAATAGATATTCACATTGTTGGGCTATTACAAAAGCATAAAACTTAAAAACTAACTTAAAACTTTTTTCATAGGTAATTAAATATCTATAAGCATTTAAACTGCCCCACTCTGAAATGTTAGAGAACAGAATACTTGATTAAATAAACAAAGAACCGTGAAAAACAAATTCAGATATTTTGTAAGCGATCAATTGTCTTTTTTATGGAAGATATTCACACCTAAATTATTTTTCCATCTTAATTTTGATCAACTATTTAGATATTTGTATTCTAAAGGTATAACCACATTCTGTTGTAGATACAAAGGCTGTAATAGACTTCCAGGGTCTTGAATGAAAGTGTCAAGAAAAATGATGAAAGATTTGCTACTGGATCTGGCAATAATAGAGAACAACGGAATCAACAATCTCACAATGAAAAAGGAAGAAGAAGAATGGAATTATCAATCTCATGCATCACATGTTGAATATATACCCTGCATATGCCTGTTCCTACTCTATCAATGAAAACTTCATTTGATCATCTCTATAATGGTTATGATAATTATCATAATCATTTTAGAAAATATCAGAAGGCTTGAAGAACTAAGTAGACAATGTGAATCAGCATTATAAAAATTACTGTGAAATCTATAGTCAAAAGTAACTTTAGGCAAGAGGTGCCAATCTTGAACATAGTAACCTACATACAGGTGGAAGAAAAGCTAAAAATTGATATTTAAGATCACAAGAGAACCATAATTTCCTCACAAAAAACAAGTATATATTAAGTGATAACTATACATATTTCCAAGAAACAAAATTGAAAACCAGAAAGGCAGCAGAATACAACATGAAGTATCAGTCTCATTAACAAAAGCTGGTCACATGCCAACACAAAGAAAATTCCAAAACTATATATCAATAGAACCAGGTTATGTCACAAGCAAAATTTGAACAGAGACTTTCCAACCATGGTTTTAAATACAGGTCCACAGATTTCTGCAACAGGTTGGACAAGATATAGTATTAGTATTATTCGGCTACATACCAGCTTGTATAGTCTGGTGTCACCAAATATAATAAAAAGATTAAACATTGATCAGAACCAACCTATATGGTCAGAATCAATAGGCCAAACTGTAAACCGGTCCATACCTACCAATCCACAGGGTATTTAAAATCATGTGCCCAACTATTATACACAGTATTACAGGATGTTCAATCCTAGTTTCACTACACAGATTTCCCATGATCCAAGTCACATATTTCACTACACAGACCAACAATATTAAACATTTCTTTGACCAACAAAGCAAACCAATATGGCAATGTATACCACTAAACTGATCTTTTACTTGTCATAAACTCTTTGTCTGTAAAACTATGTAGACGCTGATAAAAAAAGTGATGTGCTACTTACAGAAAGACAAATTGTCTTGAGAAGATAACATGAACAAAATGTGGAGACAAAGCATTCACAAAAATCACAATCATCATGAAGAGACACAATAAACAATCAGCTATATATTTCAAAGTTCAATTAGTATTTAGGTTTTCACAAAACATCCGTATCAACTAATAATATGATCTTCCATCCATAACTTAAGGCATCACCAGCACTTCAGTCGGTAAAGTCTATTGCATTGCAAGTTAAAATATAAAGATAACTACTCATGAGATGTTTAGCAAAAAGTACTAAGCATGCACAATAATCAACTTAAGAGACAAAGGTTGCATTTATCTCCACTACTAAATGAAATAAAAGAAGGAAAAAAGATTAAAGAAGCACCTATTATCAACTTCAATATGAACTGAAGCACCAAGATACTTCACGCGATCCCCTGAAAGAATATACAAAATGGACTAAGCATGCACAACAATGAAGAGGGTAAGGAAACTTCAAACTCACAAAAAGAAATTAAAGAAATTGAATCATCTAGTCAAATATCCCCACAGCCATATCACGAATTAAGCAAACTGCAAATCCTAATCCATAACAACAATCTAAAATCCATGTAAAGTTAACAAAGATTTCGTTCTGATTTCGGTACAATATAACGGATGTGACAGAAATCTTACCATGCAACAGCATTGTTCCAATTTAGGAAAATGAGGTTATGATACAGTGTCAAAATCAAGATATGGATACAAAGGATATAAGCTCAAACAAATATATCAAAAATAAATATCTAGAATAATTACATTTTTTCTAGTTCTTAAATTAGTAACATTTTCAAACTATTATATTTTTTTAAAATAAAGTTAATAATCCTTCTTTTGTAAAGCTAACATTATATTTTTAAGATTATATTTACCAGCAGAATTAGAGAGGATATAAAGCACATTGGATTTAAATCCCATGATATCCAAGACATCTGATCTATTTGCTCATTTCTTTCTCAAACATTTACAGTCTCCCCACTTTCTCACAAATAGACCACCAAGAATGGCATGGTAGCAATATCAACCATTCTACACTGATCACAACAAACTCCCTTTTCGTATATCAGGTAAATCAGTCATCATAGAATTTTGTCTGCAAATATGCAATCTGCAAAGAGTTATAAAATACTATAGACGAGGCATTCACCTTACAGCAAAATGCCTTTTCAGCAGAGATCAAATGTTCAAAGAACTCTAAATTTCAAAAGACGGTCCAAAAGTGGTAGAGGTCATATATGGAGAAAAAGTGAAATTAATAAGCTTTGCATATGAACTAGTAAAATGGAACTCTAAACTCAGACATATAGCTCTCAGCTCCCAAGCTAAAACATGATAAGGAAGAACCCAGTTTGTCTCTTGCAACATTACTAGGCAAAAAAGTAAGCAAAGGTTTAGATAACGAAATATCATTCCAACTTTAGTGTAATGAATGTACTTCTCAGTTCTCACAAACCTATGCCTACTCATTGGCTAGCTTCAATTACTTGTTCTAACCCAAAAGTTATCAATTGTTCCAGGCTGTAGCCAAGATCCTACCAGTAAACATCTTATATTCAACATGAGCTTATTCGCTTTTCTAATTTCTCCATATGCATCATTTTCATCAGTTTAAATTGCTTGCCAACTCATGCTAGCTATGGTACCTAAATTTTGTAATTGGACAGAAACGCGAACAAGTAGCAAGAAGGGATTTAAGAGGAAAGACTCAGCTGGTCGGTCATCAATTAAACAAGGTTCAGCACAGAGATAAAGGCATCACTTCGTAAATTAATTCTAATAATGAGGATTTTCTGATGATACAAGCAATTTAAGGAATAATATCTGAAGCTGTTATTGAGTACATTAATTTTTATTTGAATTTCTAAATTTGAAAATGAAGAAAATTGTGAAATGGGAAAGCTTGATAGTATGCCAGTACAACACTTGTAGCCAACAACCATCCCATTTATAAAGAGGCTGAAGTATAACAGATTGGAGATTCATACGAGACAATGGGTTTACCAAAAGAGAACTCTCTACAGAACTGTATGTTTAGCACTGTATAATACTTTAACTAAAAATATGAAGAAAATAACAGATTTTGACATTAAGTTTATTACCTTTTTTAAATGGTCTTTTTGACTGCTCAGGTGATGCAGTGGCATCTGGCTCATTTGATGTAGAGGAACTTTCAACTTCGCCAGCAACTCTCTGCAGTAAAATATGAAACAGATAACAATCTTAAAGTCATAGTTGGGACATTACAGCTCGCTATTTTGTTGTTATATGAACCTAAAGCCAATAATCTGACCAACCTAGAAGACATACACCAACATGAAATCACAGAAAACCAAGCCAAGAAAGAAAATCACACCACTAAAATTTTAGATAGTGTAAGTTTGCAGAATTAAAAGGATCTGCTAATGATGACTGACTAATTAAATTCAACCAAGATTTTAAGCATAATTATCAAAACTGACTGTTGCAACATGGATTGACGAATTTGGATAGGAACAGATCTCAAGCTAACATATGAGTGATTTCACAAATAGAACAATTTGACAGCATTCAGAATCAGTCTAAAACCAGTCAGAATCAGTTGAAATTCATCAGCATTGGACATTCCCATAAAGAATCAATTGATTTCTCGACAGATCATCAACAACCAACTGGGCTTGCACAAAATTTGCACAGAACTTCCTGTTTTCCAAAAATCATCCTTATGAAGAGGCATAGAAGAATTTCCACCAAGCAATAAGAAACCCATATACTCAGGCCATTTCAAATCACGGGCATTGAAGCAAAAGCAAAACAATTAGTCAAAGTGTTCAATCCAAAATTGTTTTTTATTCTTTATCTACAGCTGTTCTTCATAAGCTCTTTTGTATGGTTGTTTCTGCCAATCAAGGCCTTCGAAATGGATTGCATACATGGTTAAATGCATGATGCACAGATCTTCCTGTAGTATTTTCAAAAAACCATCCATGTGAAGAAGAAAATAGAAGTATTTCAACCAAGCAATAAGAAACCCATATACCCTTTGGCCATTTCAAATCATGGGCACTGAAGCAAAAGTGAAACAATTTAGTCAAAGTGTCAAACTCAATCAAAATTGCTTTTTGTTCTTTTTCTATGACTGTTCTTCATAAGCTCTTTTGTGTGGTTGTTTCCGCCAATCAAGGCCTATGAAATGGATCGCAATCATAGTACAATAACGGTAACTAATCATGGTACAATAACAGTAAACCTCTTCAATACATTCAGTTGAAACGAAATCAGTTTATCTGGAACATGGACAACACATATATACAAATGTACATGTGTAAGGAAGGAAGGTTGATCCATAAGGATGGCTAGACCAAACAATAGTAATTGCCATCTATCTCGTTTATATATATATAAACGAGACAACGTGATTGACATTTTGGATGTCACAATTCAGAAAATGGATTGTTAACATTCTGGATTATAAGCAAAATTCCAGTATGCCAAAGAAAACAAGGGAAAAAGATAGAAATAGATGGCAATTACTATTGTTTGGGCTAGCCATCCTTATGGATCAACCTTCCTTCCTTACACATGTACATTTATATATATATATATATATATATATATATATATATATATATATATATATATATATATATAAGGCGACGTCGCCTTTTATAAAATATTTATATATAAATATTATATATATTTTTTATTTTATTTTTTTTTCGTTCCACCCGATAACGGACAGTCCGTGTACCGGTAAGCTGACGGACCAATATGTACCACCCGCACCGGGTGGTATTATTCGAAATTGCATACCTTGGATTGAATCTAACTCGTTAATCATCTAGATATTTTTGAAGTCCAGTAGTCTATAATCATCACTAGAATGCTGGTTTGTCCTCATCACCTTTCTAATTCTATGTAACTAATAGATTGTCTTATATGTTCCTTCCATATCACCTTTCCCCCATTTTTTGCTACATATTGTTCTATTCAATATAGATTATGCATTTCAGCTTTATGAAGCTGCCCTTTACATGCATTAGACTCAAAATCGCAGTAAGAAAAGCCTTACCAACCAACCACACAAACTAACATTCACAAATTCTTCCTTCAATTTAGCAATCAATAAGTAGATTGAATAAGAATCTAGTAGAAAGCTATAACAGAGGATTCAGGTAGTTCCACAGGATATAAGCATGAATGAAAATGAAATAGAAATTCCCCCCCATAACAGAACTATTACATCTTCTTTACTCCCCCTGAATTCTCTCGCATCTATATCTCTTATGTTGGCTCCTATTCTTTGTATATGCTAAACTTCTAAGAAACTAAGCAAATATGTGTCATCCAATATACAGTTGACATGATTATGAGGCAGGTTTAGGTGGAGCTTCAAAGAGTGGGGTTCCAAGAGTTAGATTGTCAGTTGAAGCCATACTAATAAATTTCCAGGCTTTATTAACATTTTTCTTCGTTGAAAGTTGAAACTACAGCATCTTTCTTGATCATATTTTTAGCAAGAGCATTAGTGACGTACCTTTGCAAATTCCTCAAGGCTGCATGGCACAAGCTTCTTGAGAGCCTCAGCAGAAGCTCGAACATCGACGTCATCATCACTTTCACCTGATTTGCCTTCATTACTGCTTGTCCATTCTTCATTGCTTAAATCATTTCCATCTTCAGCCTCTGATTCAGATGTGCATTCTTCTCCCGATTCCACATGACCATCGTCTGTGTCACTTTCAGAAGCACACTCTTGACCAAAGTCCTGCACAAACCAACAAGCAAGAGATGTCAGACATCTCATATCAAGCCAGAAATAAACTCAGAGAGATGGTGAGTGACTACTGAGGACAGATGTTGTTCTTACATATGGAGCAAGAACATTGCTGTCAAGGACCAGCAAAGGAACCTGCAAATCCCGAGCAACAGCTCTTACTATTCTTTCTCTATAGAGTTCAGTTCCTACAAACAGTATCCAGATTCCAAATATTATTAAATTCACAATTGGTGAGAATAAGAAGTTCAACAGAAAACACACATATAATGACTTTCCATAAGCAACCTGGGAATCCCTGTAACAATATCCTTCCACTCGAAGAGGTCAGTCGAGCACCATAAGACGATGTAAAGTTTTTTTGTTTCAAATGCGAAGCAGCACATTCAACCAATAGGTTCTTCGTATGTTCACTGGTAGAATAAAATCAAAAAGGTTACAGCATCAAAGATTAAGTATAGAAGGATCTTATAAAAAGACTTACCGAATATGATACGGGAACTTATCCCAGGAAACCTTGATCTTATCCCATGGAACAACCCTCCGCATGAACTCATTCTTGAACCGCTCTCTCTTGGTAAGAAAAGGGCATTCTTTCCTTTTGCTATCAATTGATAACTTCTCACAGTTAAGCCAATCAAGTTGGTCCTGTTCCCCGAGCCAAGCATGTTCATTACAGCGATTTGAATCCGAAAAAGTCTCCTCCTTGCTTGTACTCTCCTTATCAAAATTAGTGGCATCTTTGACCGGCACGTGTTTACCGCCACTGGCACTACTTCCATCACCCTCAGAGCTGTAAAATCTACAGCAATTATATGAGATGCCAGGACTATACCTACTACTAAATATATCTTGTCTCCAAGGAGAAATTGCAGGTGAGCAGAACTTTCTAACAAGAGAGTCTCTTAGTGGTGGATCAGTATCAATTTGAGGGCTGCATCTGCTATAAGAGCTTTGGGAAACACCCCTTCTGCTTAACCTAGATAAATTCCAAAATTCTAGGCGCAAAGAATCCCACTTCTGTATTCTACACTTCAATCTCCTTGCATACATTGCAACTATATTCGATTGGAACTAAGGGGAAAAGCAACCGAGAGGTCTATGATTGATTTATATCAAGCCAGTGGCTTCCACAATCTGTACACGAAGCATAATATGAGGTCTCAGATTTGATGGAACACTATTAAGTAATAGAACAAAAAATTAATTGGCGGCGTCGAGATTGAGTGCCTCGAAACTAGAAAAATACCGTTCAATTTCCTTGCATAGAGCAACACAAGATCATTTTTTTATGAAAAAAGAAATCAATTTGCCCATAACATGAAGATAACAACATAAAACGAAAAAATAACGCTTGCATTGAATCAACAGTATAGAAATCTGCTCCATATCACGAAAAGCAAGAAAACAAAGCCAGCAAACCCTATGTAATCGATCAAACGAAAGTCAATAAAATCGACGAGAACACAAAAAAAAAAAAAAAACACCGCCGAGAGAAGAAGCGGGAAGATTCCACAGACATGGACTCAAAATTAATCGTTGAAATTGCTTTCCAAGCCTGAAAAATTGGGGAGAAGCGTTATTCGAGCGAAGACGGAACCTACTTTTAGGGTTTCTCCTGGACTCTTCTCTCTTCTCTTATTCTGGGGAAGGTCAGTGATTACGGCTTTTACCTCTAGTTTTGAGGAGTGCCGCGGCTTCATCCGGTTCTTAGGGATCGCTTTGGCCTATATTGGTCGGAAGCTATCCAACCCGAGCGACCATGCGTCCTATATAGCGTAACGCCGTTACTTTATATCGGGTTTCCATTATAACGCCGATAAACGTTCCCAAGAGTGCAAATCGAAACGGATTCGAACTCAGACCGGACCGGTACGGTTCGAGTTTGATGATATCGTACATGGAACAATTAGGTTGTGATTTGAACGGCCTAAATTTAAACCCTAAATAATTCAAATTCAATTGGGATTATAAATTCATTATAGGACAATATCCTACATGATGCATTGCAGTGCCACAGATGAGTCTGAAGGAGATTCTGAGATGGGTCATCGCACAGACACATCAGGAAAAGATAAATCGAGTCTCTATAAAGAGAACTCATAATTATCATGTTAGGAATAGAATTAGGTCGCCAAGATCCATAACAAGGAGATTGAAAATCCCTGGAAAGCTGTGAATATGAATAGAAATATGTTCAGAATTGTGACTGCTAAAATTTTACATGCATATAAAAGCTGTGAATATGAATAGAAATATGTTCAGAATTGTGAATGCCAAAATTTTACATGTATATAAAGTAGGAAACAAAGTTGCAGATTGGTTTCTAGATATTATTAGAACTGAAGGTTTTGCAAGGAGAAATAGAACAGTTGGACAAGAAGAGGAAGTGCAAGCAATAAAAGTCATGACAAAAATAATTTATAAGCATCTGATCAATGATCAACATTATTTAATATGTTAGTTAGCTAGGTTGATAAAGATCTTGATGATTGATATGATTTTTCCTTACTTTGGCACTGAGACTTGAGCGAAGCCTAGAATTCCCAACATGAAATGTTGAAGGAAAAAAAATATAAAGACCTCTCATTTAGTTAAATAAAGTACCTCTAAATTTGTTTGACATCTAAAATTGTCAAGAATATAAAGACATAGATCATGTTTCATAGATAGCTTTCAGTGAAGGGGAAGTTCCCGTATAATGTATATATCTAGGTCAAACTTAGCTTAAATGCAACAACATTCATCAAAGGAAGCAGAATGAAAAGTCTTGTATTCAGAACCAACTCTGACTCTTAATCACCTGGATCATAAAAGGAGTGATCTGACAAGCTCATCTTCTTAGTGAAATCTATGAGCCCAAAGCTAATTTGGAAGAGTAGAGAATGGTCTTGAGGGAAACCAAAGAGCTGTAGTCATAATAAAAAAAACACTGCATCATCCACAAAATGCACTGAGCAAGTACTCAATACTGAAAGCGCTGGTTCATCTAAAAGCCTTCCCTATTCCATGTCATTTCATGCCAGGATTCCAATTTTGAAAGACATATATCACGAGGAGGGAAGAGAAGTGGGAAGCAGTTGTTTTGGCAGTGAAGGCTACATTTTACTGTCCTCTAATATGCGATTGAAGCAAAACACATAGTAAATGGTCATGAAACAGTCCTGCAGACCTCTTCCTTCTGTGAAAGTACTTTGGTTAGAGCTTGTTCTTTCTTGTTCTACTACAAAATTGTTAGAGATTACAAAGAACACATAAAAAACACGAAATTTTGCATTATAAAATCAAGAATTTCACAAGTTGAGGTGTAACAGTGGCATCCAGATATTTGAGTATTCAAGGGAGTATAGTCATTAGATTTTGTATACAAGTATATCAGTGGACACAGATATAAACATTTAAGTGGACATCATCTTGATTTATACAAGGGGACATCATCTTTTGGAGTAGACCAAGGATACTCCATTGTCGGATCCCTCGGAAACTTCCTGAAGTTGAGAAATGGTGCCCATAACATCAACCTTGATTCACATTAAAGAGAACTGGTATCAGCATTTTCATTAGTTGGAATACATGAACTGACTTCTGTGATGCCATATGTCTGCTTTTGTAGAAAAGTCCCTACCAATTGTGTCGTAGTAGCATGTATCAGCTTAGTATACATTATGGTTTCAAGTATCTAAATTGAGTCAAATGCTTATTTACCATAGAAGAAGAATACAAAATTAGACTGAATGCATACCTTATGATTCTGAATAACCTGAATCTTCAATTTTGATGAAGCTACAGGTAACATATATGATATGTGCTAAAGAGAACTATAGATGCTATAGAAGATTATGAAACAATAAGTATCAGTGGCACGAAGAATGATCAGAGGAAGATCTAAAAAAATTCTGCCAAAAACTATAAATTAGTGTTTTCAAGGTTTGTTCACGATTAATTAGCCACATTTTAGCTCATTTTTCTGTGTCAATTATTTTATTTTTCAAATCTAATTGAAACACCTAAAACAATTTAATTTTTCCTCTGTTGCTGCATTAGCATTTCAGTCGAGTAGATTTCTCAGCTTCTATAACTACTACACAATATTTTCTCTTAATTCATGAACATGACCTTGTGAGTGAGATTGCTGCTGACAAGAAAAGACAACACCACTCCAGATCAAGTCTTCCTAGGAACTGAGATCAGTCTACTCACCCAGGAAAGAAGATGAAAACACACATGAACTGCAGATACGTCTCGAAAAACTTGCGCTTGTACCATCGCAGCCTCAGCCAGTTCATGATGATGGGCTGCAAAACAAAGCAATACACATTTTCACAAACACAAGCGAGTCTGCAAAGCAGCAAGTCTTTCTAGACTCACCGGAATCACGAACAGATAAAGGACCGCAACGATTCCTCCCGATATCAATGTCGTCACTAAATCCTCTTCCATGTTGTTTCCTGTCACTGCCAATGCCGATGGCGCCTCAACCTGAGCCAAAGAAAGCTTCACAGAAGATGGACAGACGGTAGTAAAAGGAGTACCCAAGGGAAGTTGGACTAACTGCTGCCAAAATGGCTCCATACTGGAGAAGCAAAGCGAACTTGTCGACCTGTGAGCTTTGAGTTCTTGGAGAGACGCATCGAGGAGCCTGTAGCTGGGCAAACACAAAAGAGGTTAATAGCAGCGCTAGATATCGAACCGTGGGAAAGAGGAGGAGGGTGACCTTATTTTTGCGAATCGAGAGTCTGTTCCATTTGAAATTCGGGTGAAAAGATGGTGAGAGTTGCGGCCTGGGAAGGAGGAACGAGGATTGGAGCGTTGGGGGGACGAAGCTCCACGAACTGCTCATCTTCTGAGAGGCTTGAGGTGGGGGAGCCGATCTAATGGATAGCGGTATCCCGAGCATTTTATGGCCATGTGAATTCCACTGATATATCAAGTATTTATGGATGGATATATAAGGCCTTGCTCTTTCACTAGTGCTTTAAAAAGAAGGTTAAAACATCACTCCAATATTTTATATATATATATATATATATATATATATATATATATATATATATATATATATATATATATATATATATTACTTTGAGACTAAAAAAACTGTGTTCTAATTCTAATTAATATACGTTATTTGACTATCAATATAATTATGTTGATTTCAATTGATATTAATATTTATTAAAAAAACACTTTTAATTTTTAAAATTATCATAAAACTCCCTCACCTTCAAAATCTAAAATTTTTTTATAAATAATGATTTTACACCTTGTCACCTTAGGTTATACCACCTTTGAATATTGATTATCTCTATGTATTGATTAACGAGCTTGTCATATTAGTCTTAATCATCTCTCCTATCGATCAACTCTATTATTATTGTTGAACACGGGCCCCTTATCATTGCCCACAATCCTCCCTCATCGTCACCTACATGCCCCTCTTGGTATCGACTATGAGTGAGGAAGTGACTCGTGCACCCTAGTCATCACCCATAGGTCATAAGTGATAAAACGATTATTCAAGATAAAAATATATGATAAATAGGATGGATGTGTGACCAAAGACTTGCATTTGCTGGTGACCCTCCTCCACTCGATTGTTCTCTTTGGTGATGATTGATCCGAGAAGTATAGATGTAAAACAATTTTTTTATTCAAGAAGTGAATGCTTTGTAAGAATTTTTTTAAAACTAAAGGTTTTTTTTTCAAAAAATCATACTTATTTTTTATGACTCCTATAAATTTAATTTTACAATATAAAAAGTCAAATAAGTGACGAGAATAATAAGAGGTATTTGATGTGTTTAAAATTTAATATTTTTTTTAAAACTTACTAGCAACCATAGATGATAAAGAATAAACCTTAGTTTATTCGACAAGCATGCTACAAGTGCATGAAATTGGATTATGACCTTTTTCTCATCTCTCTGTTCCTACGAAGACGGACACACATGAAGAATTTAATATTTAAAATATATAATATTAAAAATTCAAGGAACAAATATTATATTTCCAAACTTTTTTTCGAAAAGAAAAAGATAATCTATTATTTCCAAACTTTTAAGTATAGACATGCGAAACACCAAAAATGTTTATATCATATAGCTAGATTGAATGCATCAACTAAATACGATATGCACTTTGATAGATTAAATGTTCATGTCAGCATACTTGAACAATAAAAATGTTTCTATGCTTTATATGATTTTTTATCCTAATCTCTTTGGAAATATCAACAGTGTGTTCCTTGCTGGAAACCACAATAACCTAAACAAATAAAAAGCGATGATACAGCATCCACCTTGAATGGCTTCAAAAATAGTGTTTATATGGCACTTGTGACGTAGAATAACAAAAAAAAATGAATAAGAGATCAATATGAACATTGAACTCTTCCTGTATTACAATTCCTTTAGATGCCTAAAGTTTAGGCCCATCATATCTGCACGACAAGAAAATTTTAAACGCGAGAGACCTGAATCATACAACTGTATGAACAGTTTAATCGATTGCAGAGGGTAAATAAGCACCGTTTTCCCACAATAAACATCCATTGCAAGCCTTATGCACTTATGATATGTGAATACAAATGGTATATTCAATATGAGAGACGATGAACACCGTGAATCTTGCTATAATAGGAATCAGTTGCGAGCACAGTTTTCTTATGCAGTGGAGAGTGCAGAATTCTCACCAAGTCTTGGGTGTTGAATCAGATGAATTCCATTAGAACACATTTGGACTGATGTTTCTATTTTTACTTCCTGATATAAAGGCAGCCTTGCATAGCATTCAAAAAAATGAACAGACCACCGTTGCTTACATCTAAAAAACAATTTATGCACTCAACAAAAATTATGTGAGATATACAAACGCAACTCCTGTTAGAACAAGTAGCCAAAACAATTTGAACTTCAGAAGCAAGAAGTCTAATAATATGTTTAGTTACAGCTTTGAAATCGGAGTGATGCTTTAAGTTAGCATCCCTATATAGAAAGATTTGGAATGGAACAGCATCTACTAAAAACTTGGAAAGTCACCCTTGCTCAAGTTTTGCCTTGTCCTAGAAAAGTTATATATATTACGAGAGTAAAAGAAAGGCCAGCCTACTTTGATACAACTAAACTTAATAAAAACCATAATAAAAAAAAACTTTGACAAACTTCATGATTTTACTAAGACCTGCAAAAATCATGAAATTTTGCAAGTTTCATGCTTTCGTAATACAAGAATCTGTTCTCAAAGCATCAAAATCTAAGAAGATAATAGATGTGTTATCCTTTGTTCTTAAGATTCTAGCTTCACTCAACACATTGTTTGCTATCATATCTGCCGAGTTTTGATCATCATTATTGCTTTTCTGTTTCATCTGTGAAATACAAGTTAAAAGTGATCAGTAAGGACTAAGAAACCTGAAAAATATACTAAGTTAAGAGAAATGTTAAAGATCAACATGCCTGAAGGACAAGCTGCACTGCCTTTTTCATGCTGATAACATCCCACAGTCCATCACTGTAAAAAATTAAAAATATACATAAAAGTTATTGGAAGTCAACAAAGATCAAGAGAAATATTTATTTTATGTGTAAGTAGAAGTAAGGTGGACTACCTTGCTATCAATGCAAATGCTGTGCATGAATTCTCAATTGCCACAACCTGGCTTATGTACGGCTCTGAACTGAAGCGGTCATCTTGTTCTTTCAGAAACTTGTCACCAAGCATTCGGCTGATGTTTAATCCTGTAAGAACAGAAAAAAGTTAAATATAAAATTCATATATCTAAGCTGGCCCTTAGAGTATCACGGAATTACCACAAAGGCGTGTTTCACTTTCTTTTAATGGTTTTCCTAATTTGGCAAAGCGAGCACGTTCAGTTGTACTAGTTACCCTATGATCCTCTGTCATAGGGATAAGCTTTCCATTAACACTGCAATGAAGACAACATTTAGGCAATCATTGAAAACAAGGTAAAGATACAATGGCAAAATTGCAGATAGATACTTTGAAAAGTTCCTATGAATTGGTTTGAAATAATCTCCTAAAATTATTTATTGTATATTTTAATTAATAAAAGTAAGATTGGCACAATGGTTTCCATGATTGTAATTAATAAAAGTAATGGTTTGAGTCATGGAAACGGTCAGTCTATATATTTAGAGGGAAGACTAACATATTGAACCACTTGACATCCTCTATTAAGGAGAGCCTCGTATATATTTTGATTAATAAATACTTTGGAGAGATACCTGAGACGTGGTCTCATGTATACATACAACACAACATATGCAAAAAATTGATATCATGACAATTTCAGCCAAACAGGAAGACAAACAGAAAGATTGTTGTTACCATCCAGAACCAACCCATCCTAGTTCTACTCCAGGTAAAGTTCCCAATCAACAAGGGCACATGACTACTCATCAAGTTTGTGATTATTTAAACATGAAACTACAACAATAAAAATGAGCTGCAGTACCCCAATTATTTGAGTTGGCTACACATCTCTCACTAAGTTACATACAATGCAATATCATTAGTTGAAGTAAGAGACTTAAATCTTTACTTATAATTTTAAATAAGATTTTCTTAAGTCTACCTGTACCTCTCTCCATATCACTAATCCTAATTGTATCATCCCTTATAACTATATGTCTATACCATTAAACAAATTTTCTTCATTTTTTTCTTATCAAAGTTACACCTAATTATTTAAAAATGAAAATAATTTTTTAATCTTTCCTAATTGCCTCATAAATCCATCTCAACATTATGATCTGAATGACATGCTTTTTATACATGTTGCTTCGTAGCCTCCTAATACTCAGATCCAAAAGCATAGCTGGTTCATCTTATAGAATTTTCTTTTGAATCTAATAGGTACTTAGTAATCATACAAAGCTCTTAACATCTCCCTTCACTTTAACCATCCAATTCTTAATGAACAATATTTTCGTTAAAAGCTCCATCATGTTGATAACTTTTAGGACTTTTAGGTACTAGTATTTTTTGTTCATCCAACTTAACAATATCCACAGGACTTCTCTTAAACTAAATCCTTGATTCTTCTCTTAATATTACTAAGTTACATTTCATACATACAATATTAATCCTACTTAATCTAAATCCTTTAATTTCCAACATTTATCTAGTTAGTTTTTCTCTTATACTATATCCTCAATTCATCTCTTAATATTACTAATATTACTAAAATTAAATCTCATAAATACAATCTTAGTCCTACTTAATCTAAAATTTTATTTTCCAACATATATTTCCATAAATCAAGTTTAGTATTTGCTCCATTCAAACTCTCATCAACTAATATCACTTGCATATAAAATATACCGAGGTGTATATTATACATGACTATTAAGTTCTTTCATTACAAAAGTAAAATGCTAAGGATTTATCTTTGATGTCATCTTAATACTAATAGGAACTCACTAGACATCTTTGATGTAACACTAGTGACTACAGTATCATACATAATATATCTCTTACAACATGTAATTAGTGGATATACTCAAGGTTCAACAATTTTGTGTACTGGTACTATACCAATCATGGTTCAGAAGGGTATGATACTGTTGTACTGAGTGTCCATACACCAATACGCAATGAGTTTTGGAAAAAAGAATGAAAAACACTAAAAAAACGAAAAAATGAAACTTCCCACAGGGAAGTACCCAGTATAGGGCCTGTACCATCTCGTATTGTCTGGTACAGGCCCTAAACCAGGCATACTCAGATGACAGTTGCATCTAAGTATATTTTAACCGACTCTTCGAACAAAAATCATGACATTTAGTGTAAAGATTCAGCAGAATGGATTTTAATCATCATAAAGCAAGCAATCCATACAAGTCATGTTGCATTGGCTCTTTAGCTTAGTGGTGCCCTAGAGATGATGATTTTTCTTAAAGCAAGGATTGTCCTTCCCTGCTCCTAGACTTTTCTCCAAGTCTACTAGAATTTTGGTAAGTTTCTCCCTGTTTAGTTAAGCAAAAACCAGCCAATAAAGTAAAGCTTTCCAACTGCCAAGAACCCTCCTCTTGTGTCATATGCCTAGTCCTAAAATTAAAAATTGTGTTGATGTCAGGCGGACAGTATGTACAAAAATTCTCAAAATTATGAGTTTAAGAAAGGCAAATACATATTTTTGAAGAAAGTCCCATCATATTATGATCAAACGACAATAATAAAAATGGCATTTTACACTGTTTTAGAAAAATGTATGGGTGATCCACAGTCCAAATATACATTTATAAAACAATAGGCACAGTTAAACATGAAATTCTGGAAAATCTATTCAGAGAAATGTCTGTACTCATACCCTTCTCTTTTCAAACAGTACGCAAACTTAAGTTCCCACATTTCATGTGGATAAATTTCTAAAGCATGATGGTTATGTATCCTCGAAAGACATGCTGTTAGATGACCCATGTGAATTCATATGGCAAAATGCATGTAAGCAATAGGTATGTCATGAACAAAGTGATACATACATAAATGATATATTGTACTTCTTGAACAAATTATCATCTATCAAATTATCACAAAAATAATAGAATCATAAAATTACCAACAATTTACATAGATACATTAAAAGAAGCATACTTCATAACACAAGCTGAATCACCCAAGTTTGCGCATTGTGCGAAGAGTTCTCTATTATTGTCAAACCAAATCAAAAGAAGCGTTGCAGTACAACCCTGAAAAGATTTTAATTATAATGATGAAATGAAACTGGTTTTATTTTCTAAAGTAAACGCCTAGCAAGTATACAAGATAACTTTATCCTAAAGTTGTTTGTATTGACTTTGTATTTACAGAGTGCAAAAAACTGAGAACTACTATCAGAAGTCAACATTGAAAGTAGGTTTCAGCCATCCAAGGAAAACAAATTAAAATATCCATTTGATATCATGTACGTACTTATGTTCATCAACAAATTGACATTGTTATTCCCGGATTGCAAAGAGCTGAAAACTAATTGCAGCACTTGACAGTGTTAATAGGTTTCCACCATCCAAGGAAAGCAAATCAAAGCACTCATTTGTCATAGCTACTTATATCCATTGACAAACATAGTATAGTAATTATTATTCGTAAATGCTAACTGCTTTACATGTTTCAACATCCAATTTTGAAAAAGTAAAAAAAGTCAAAAGGTTAGCAAATGTGCAAATAAAAAAAAAGTAGCAATTAAATTTTCTCTCTGATATATAGGATGATCCCGCCCCTTCATTAAATGTTTGGTGCATATACAGACAATGTACTCTGTTCCAATATTATACACTTCGGTATGCCACTTGCTATAGCATTTCAGGAAAAAGATGAAATAGCAGGATTATCATGCTTGATGCCCTAGGGTCACTATACTATTTTCCATGTCACCCGTTCAACACCAATATCATAGAGAAATTTTACCAGAACACTATATTTCTTTTAAATCTTCCATGGCAATACAAGATGGAAGACAATAAACAAAGCACAAGAGATGAAGTTATGACTAACTTAGACATTTTAATTTTTAAGAGCATTAATTTACTTAAATTAAACCAGTCATGTGAACATTTAAAAATAATTGCATCTTCATATTTACAATAAGTCACATTTACTCATCATTAACAACTCATGAATATGAACTTCATAAGGAAGGAAAGAACCTCGTACTCATGACTCATGTCAGCTTCAGTCCGAGCATAAGCATCTCGCAGAATATCTGAAGCATCACAAAGGGATAGAACATTTGATATCCTTTCAGGATGAGATAAAATAGAGGCCACATTGTCAGGTAGCATCCTGGAGACAAGAAAATAACCATCTGTCATCCACAAAATGGGAATAAATAACTACATGTTGCAGAGATGAAAAGATCAGACACTATCATCAAGAGTAAATTATCATATTACTTCGACACTCTGCCTTTCAGCAGAAGAAAAGGTTAGACATCAATGCCGAAATGAAAACTATGCACTGTGTGTACACATGAGATCAATATGCTATCTGCCTAAAATATTAGTATTTGTTAGAGAATTAGAAAGAGAAATGCAGAAATGATAGATACCTTTTATTGGCTGTTATTAATGTATTTACACACAGTTTCCGGCAAAACAATGGTAAAATGTTATTGACATCAGAATTCATGTCGTGCCAAGAGTGTGCTACCACATACTTATACATATTGCTAACTTAAGCCAGTCAGCACAGGTCCAATCCATGCTATTCTAGTTAACAAGTACTCTTGTTTAGAGACAAGGTTTAGGTCATAGAGGTCTAGCTTCCTTTTCCTATTTTCCAGGCACTTGTACAGTAATTCATAAAAGATTTTAGGGGTTGATTGAGACTAGGATCACCTTGATAGCAGTGATATTTCACATACTGGTTCATGGCCAGCCCAATACAAGTAGTGTATCAGTTGGAAACAGCGTGCTACATAAAAATGGTATCTGCACATGTAGGTCATGCCTTCCGATCCCTCCTTTTATCAATGCCTTCAAGCAAAAACCCTAATCACACTGCCTTTGCCCGATGAAGCTCCAATCACACAAGAAGTAAAAGAATGTAAAGAGTTTCAAATGGTTTTAAACTTTTAATTGAAACTTACATATAGGAGATACCCCATTACTGAAAATAAATTTCCATGGTATAAGAGTTAGTATAGATAAAATCAAAAAGATGTAAGGTCCCAATTATTTGAGGTCAGATAAAAAGATCTACTCCCATTGAGCCATGTCACTGGTCATTAGATATTTTTGTATCCTCTAATAAAGTCTTATACATGTTTCTCTACCTAGCCTTATGCCACAAATTTGATAAGGCATTCTATCTAACCAGTTCATCTATTGGTCTTCTTTGGTCCTTTCATCCACCTTATATGATATTAACTCATTTTATTTATAAACGCAACTATCACTAATTTTTCAATAATGAAAATGTTTTTTGTTCTCTTTTCTATTAACTCAACTCATCCATTATCCTTATCTGCACAATCTTAACATTTTGTACATCGTTTACTATGTCAATGGTGCACAGGCACACAGAATGTACACCACTCTGAACACCCCTCATCGATTTTAACAATACTGCTTCAATTCTAAGAGCAATATCATCATGATTTTTCCTCCACTTTCTAAATACCAGACACCTAAAGGTTTTGTTTTCTCACCCATTTATTTTAAATTATACGGCCTTTGATCTTTCTCATGAAGTTGCTAAAAGTTGCACGTCATGTATCCGTTCTTAGTCTGTCTTGAAACCTTAGTTTTGCATAATTAGTTGTATTACAAACATGAACAAGCTTGGAGAGTCCAACAAATGTGATTAATCTTCAAGATCCAGAATACCAATGGCGCTACATAAAGCATAAACCACCTTGACAAAAACATGAGACAAAAACAGAGGCCCATTAATATCATTATGTTATTACATTAATGACAGCCAGTAAGTATATCTTACACAAAATCTAGAGAAAACGAAACTAAAGTGGTTCATTATAGAGTCAACCAATGTAATTATTTTCAAGTTATCAAAAAGGATCAAATGAAAACAAGCAATACAGACTACAGACAAAAAAATCACAAACAATGCACATGATTGATCAAATATTGACAAACTATCTTGCAAGCGCATGATTGACCATGATAATCTAGCATATAACTACATGTGGCATATCGCATGAAATTAGGATCTTCAAATAGGTGCACTATACCAACTATGCCAAAAATGAGATAACATACTGGCTTGCAGCTTTGGCAGCTCCAGCTCCACCATGCCCATCACAAATACCAAAAATGCCAAACTGAAACAGGAACAACTTATTAGAAGTTTAGAATGATCATGGAATAAATTGCACAATGTTGGGTAAGACAAAACCTGTTCAACACCAGGAAGGGGACACTGGAAGAAACTTATATCTTCCATTGGAAGCACTTTTCCTCCTCGACGCGCAGACATTGGATCACAAACCATACCAACTCCACAAGGTATATGATGTTCAAAATATTGTGAAAGCTTAACCTAAAGCAGATGAAATTAATAGATAAAACAAATTATATTAAGGATTTATAAACAAAGTCAATGACAGAATTTCTTATACAAAACTTCAATTCAAATGAAGCAAGGACTCCTATTTCCACCATAAAATTTTCAAATAAATAAGTGATAGAGCAAACAAAAGAATGGTCACAAATTTCAATAAGTTTCAGTTATGCCATCTTTGGTTAATACGGTGGCACCAAGGTTCCCAGCCATGCTGATGTTGTATCAATACCCTTTTCAATATTCTTACTTTATGGCAGCCAGCAACGGTGCCACCAAGGTTCCCAGCCATGCTGAAGTTGTAACTATACCCTTTTGCATATTCTTACTTTATGGCAGCTGGCAAGAACAAAATATCACAAGTTGTCGACACTATACTTAAACAAGGCCAGTAGAATTTTCCTGGATAGAAGCCTAAGCTAATATCCAGTACAATATAGTGACATAAGATCATTGTGAAAACATGCTATATTGATGGTGACCATTGCAAGCACTAGAAGAATTTAATCTATAAAAAAACTAGTGCAATAAACGTTATTTGAACCATGGTTAACAAACTGGGCAGCATTAGAAAAGTACATACTACCCGCTATGTAAAGCCTGGAATGTACCAGTCTGCCTAATTTCAAGCAGTCCACTTGCGAATAGCTTATTGCCAAGAAACCATGTGATCCAAGCTTGCTGCCTGATCTAGGCTTGAAAATGGGCCTGGACTAGGAAATAAGCACTGCTCTTTTTTTCTGAATAAAAACTCTAAAACTAACCCCCTTTACATGCATGCTTCTCTGTCTCCCTCTGTCTTGCATGCGTTCGCCATTGATTGCTGCCTATCACCTGCGTCCACCAGCCACATCCGTTGTTGCCCCAACCCTATCCAAATTCTCCTATTCCTCCTCCTCTTCTGCCATTGCAACCTTCTCTTATTCTCTGCCTCCACCCCTCTTCTTCTCCAGTACCACCTCCTCCTATTCTTTGTTGCCTCCTACCCTCTTCTTCTCTACCATCACCTCATTCTCTTCTTCTATGTCACCTCCTACCTCCCTCTTCTTCTCCATCTCCTCTCTTTCCTTCTTTGTGCCAGGGTGTTCTGACATACTGACATATGTCGGTATTTCCAGAATGTATTGAACCCTACCAATATGGCAATGGACCAACACACATCCGATACCCAAAATTGAAAACCATGATTTCAACTAAAATTCAACACAACATGAAAGAGGTGCATGCGTTATAAATTTTCACCATTTTTACTAATACTATGCATAAACCATTTCATAACCATCTAAAAACAAACAAAAGATACAAACTAAAGTAAAAGAGCAAGCCTACCCACACATTCCTCCTAAGCTGCATTTGTGCTACATCATTTTGTGACAATTCAATCTAACTTCATTTCATATGATCGCAACCTTCTATAAATAAATCTTTGAGAAAATGTTACAAGGTTTGCCAATAAGTTCAAGTAAAAAATAAATGTAGACCTATCAAGCTCAAATTTGTAAATATAACAGTTCTTAACTAACCATCAATAATAGAATAAAAAGAAAACAAAGAAAATATCATTCAAACTCACAGAAATTTTAGAAGAAGTGCCAAGGGTGATAATATCTCCATCTGCAAGCTGAACAGGCTCACTCCAATTTCTAGATCCGTAATCTGGGTGGTGAATTGCCAAAGAGTTCAAATATGTTCCGTTCAAGCTACCCATGTCCACCAGTTCCCATTTTAGACTCTGTACCAACAATTGCAAAGAATGCTAAACCAGGACCTAGTTGCGACTCAATGACATGATATGTAAGCCGCAAACAATAGGAATAATGTAAAAGAAAAGCTATCCGGAGGAAAAGAAATGTGAAATAAGTTATATACATCAATGAAAGAACTACTTATTGTTATGTTATGTCTCTCCCAATTATAATTACATTTTTAATAGGTCTCCCAAGTATCAGAAAGCAACCTAATAATTTCCGTAAGTTTTACTTATCCTGAATAAAACTAATCCTTAAAGGACTTGAAAGCATTTTCCTACAAAGATCAGCTTAATCACCTATAGCACATGCACAGGGCAAAAATGAAAGGAAGTCTAAAAGTAGGAAACTTTGTATAAAAGGCTTACATTCACATTCCAATTTATATTTGCATGCTTCCCTGAAACCTCTGAATCCTTTAACAGTAAATCACTTGGAGAAACCCTTCCAAGTGTTAGGGGAAGCACAGAAGTGCTTGCTGACTCCCTGGAGCAACAAAGCCCACGAGAAGGACCAGCTATGACTTCCAGGGTCAAGCTGCTTCCTGCACTTCTAAAAGAAAGATTGGATTAAGTAAATTCTAGAAACTTACAAAAGAAGGCAAATATATGTAGCTAATAATTCAAACAAATGATGGTTAAACAGTACGCAGAATTTTTTTATCAGTGAAAGAAGAATCTGGACTTCTAGGCTTCTCATTAATGATTCTAATATCAAAATTAGAATCCTCTCTGATATGTTTTTTGTCATCAATTGGCCAGCTTGATGTCACCGAACGCTTAAGTGTATGACCAACTTCAATATCTTGAGAAGCATCGTAAGAAACATCCAGTACCAAACTATCGCCTGTAATGACAAAATCTTTTGAGATTTATTGAGAAGAAGACAATTCATAATAGAAAAATAAGCATTATGATATAAAAATAATTTACTTTGTGAAGCACAAAAATCGGTTGATTGGACCTGCTCTTTACTAACAAGTCCCTGCCTTTTTGACCAAGTGGTATTTTCATCAATTTGAATTCGTGAAGCCTCAAGAAAAATTTCAGGCATATCATAGCTTTGACCAGAGTTACCATCCACATTATCAGAAAGAAGAGGTCTCACAAGATTATCAGCCTGAAAAGAAAGAACCAGGAATTAAACAGCATGTTCTAAATTAAAACAAAATTCTAACTCAGCCATTACGTTAAACCTAACATAAAATTGATAATATAATAACTCATGGTTTGCAATACCGTACCGTACCGTACCAATTAAAAAATACATAACTATTTAACAGACTTAATAGTTCCAACTTTTTATCCACCAGACAAACAACCAGTGATTTAAGCATATGAGAAATGATACATAAGTGTTTTACTTGATAAAAAGCTGAATCCAAGATATAACCAAAAGCAGAAGCTAATTGTGGTTGGCCAAAGTAATTACTAGAAAGTGGCAGGAAGTGACCAACACCAAGTATTCAGTCCTTTCAATATCTCAATCACCCTTCTACATACCAAGCAACCCTAAATCACCTGGAACATACCAGTCCACTTTCAAAACAGAACAACCCACCCCGGGTAAGCGCTGTGAACCAAGCTTACCACTGAGTTCATTTTTAAAATTTATTCATTGTATTTTTGAAACCTTAAAACCTAACCCACATCATCCCAATGTAGGTCTCTCTCTATCTTTGTGCAATCTGCCAGCGCTTGTTGTTCGTCACACTGCCTCCAACCTCTCTCTACCATCCCCAACCCAATCCGCTGCCTCAAGCCCCCACCCACTACTCCATGCCCCAGTTCGGTACCCCTCTCTTACCTCCTCCTCTCTGCCTCCTCCACTCCCCTTCTCTGCCACCTCCTCACCCTCTTCTCCACCTCCTCCTCCTCCTCTTCATCCTAGGTCTAACCCAAGCACGATTTGGACATAACCATTTTCCTTAACAAATTAAGAATGTTAATTCCACATATCAAATTTCAAACTTCAAAATTTAAATCATAGTTCCCAAGTAAAATATTTATAAATCTTATAAAAACATAAATAACATTAAACTCATCCATAAATTATTTATTCATGATGTACATTTGCATAATAATTAAGTGGAAAATAGTAATCAATGATATTACAATTTGAAGCATGGAAACACATGCATTATAATAAAATTTATGAATAATCATTGAAAAAATAATTAAAAATATAAATTAATAAAATACTATCAACATCAATTAATAAATTCAACGTGATACCCAAAGTCTAAAGCATAACATCATGTACATAATCTAAATTCACAATTGACAAAATATAATTTCATTATTCAAGATATTACTGTGCAGATGAATTTTAAAATAATACAAACCATATATTAATAATATACTATCAACATCAATTAATAAATTCAAACTAATGTCCAAATTATTGTAAACTATAACACCATTTGCTTAATTTAGTTTCCTTTTTAAATTAAGATTAGATTCATGATTAGTAAAATATAATATCTAGTCTAAATAAAAATACATGATTTTCTTACATACATAGGAAACACAATTAACATGTTAACATATCAAATAATTAATTTTTTTATATATAAATATCAAAGAAACCAACTTAATTCTTTAAGGTGATCCCACCCTTTCCCTTTTTCCCTTTAATCCAACTCCCTTGATTGATAGGAAAAACGAAAGAATGAGGGGGCATACCAGGTTATCAAGGGATTAAGAGATAACTCTAAAATAATCCATAATTAACCTTTTAGTAGGTTTAATTTCATTCCTGTGGTGTATCTTCCAATAATCCAATTCATGCTTAGGATTTTAAATAAGTAATATATTAAAAAATTGACCTGAGCACCACTAGAGATTCTAAGGATCTCTCCATTGAAGATGATTGTTTATGTCTTATCATAAATCAAGGTTCGTCATACCATGATACATACTAATCCAATAGGAGATCAGTATGGACGATACATACTAATCTGTTGATACATCCCATCATACTATGTGCTGGTACGTCGGCATATATCGTACCAATCATGGTTCGCCTTATCAGTCTGTATCGATATACTAACCAATTGTGAGTATGCACCAAGCTGTACTAAATATATACCAATGTACTGCCCATATCAATCCCTTATCGGACTGATACGTACCACCCCGAGTGATGTGCTTCGCTTCGGTACGATGAACGATCGGTATACCGATACGGACCAGTAAGGCGAACCATGACATCAATTACCAAATATAGAGAAACCCTTCAAATTCAAACATTGAAATAGATGGAAGAACATGTCAAACACTGAAAAAGCCAAGCAGCATTGTCGAATCAAAATTATAATAAAATAAACCAGTAAAAAGACTATAGGCGACGGTAGCATACATTACAATGCAAAATGGGTATTAGGGATTATAAGCACATCCGAGAGGTCAGTGTCAAGATAGCCAACAATAACAGATCAGAAATTCAACGACGCTAGCAAAAGGATCAGACCACAACCAATTGCCCAAAAGGGCCCGACCTGAACTCCACAAGATTGAAGAAAAGGAAGGGCAAGCTGATCTAACCTTGACGGCAGACGCAGGGAGACGGGGGGAGGATACCGAGGAGGAGGGAGACAGGAAGAAGCGCCAGGGGCGGCAGACCAAGATGAAAAGGAGGAGGAGGAAGAGGAACATGAGGATGAAGACGCCTGCGAGGCTCGCTGCCATCTCCGACCTCATCGACGACACGGTGGTCGGGTTAGTGGCGTTGGTAGCGGTGGTCATCGTCAGCATTCCCATTGACCACTCATCCCCCGAGAACAAGAGAGGGGGCGAGAAGGGCGCATTGAAACTATGGCATCCCCCATCTCTTCTCGCCGCTCAGCTCGGATCGATCGTTCCCCTCCTCCCACTTCCGCCCCTCTCTCTTCCTCTTTTGGTTATTATATCTTCGCACGTGGGTGTACTTTGCGGATGCCCGCAGTAATACTATTATAGGTGGCATGTCACTCGTACGAAGATGGGTAATTGTATGGATGAGCGACTTCCGTGCCTCGTTTGCTTAGTTTGGAAGCCAATAGAACCCCATTAATTCCAAACTTTCTTTGACACGTCTTCTTACCTGTTTCTCACCTAACCGATCTAATCTTTGTTTTCAACTAGGTTTTCAAAACAAAAATTAAACTAAGGGTATAATAAAAACTGATTTTATATCGATTCTAATAGGACTAATTATGTATACCTCTAGCAGTTAAGCTACCTTTAACATATTAATCTCTATATTTTAAAATTTATAATAACATCATATAGTTACCAAAATGAAACATAATCTATTTATCGTCATTTATTTTACTAACGAAAATATGAAAACAAAAGATAAAAAGATATTTTTAATGTTCATAGTGATAAACGACATCGATGGTGACAAACAATGACGCCACTAGAGTCGCGGGTGATTGTTGTTGATAAAGAGAGTGCCGATGAGAGATAATGGTCGCTCTACATCTACATTGACTGGTGATGTCTGTGGTGGTCAATGACGATGCCGTTGGGACTGCAGGTGGTTATTGTGAATGAGGAGAGCGGCAATGAGAAATGATAACCACTCTGCATTTATGTCAATGTCAATGTAGTTGCTGAGCAATGCCGCTTGTATCTGTGTCGATGTTAATATAGTTCTTGAGCGACACCACTCAACATTTGCATCGATGACCCTTTTACTACTTAGTAATTGCTAGTCATATGTGTCTTGCAAGCCAATCATGTGAGTGATGGCACGTGTGACTTGACATGTAATTTTCTTTCTTATTATATTTTGATATTTTATCACTTTATATTGACTATTATATATTTACATATATATATATATATATATATTGTGATGCCCTTAGATCTGTGCAATGGGAATCGGATCGTGATGAGATCACGATAATGAGACCGGTTCACATTTAAGCACAGATTTTAAATAATCCCGATCATAGGTTACTCGAGAGGGATATCGAGATAACCAGACAGACTGGTGTATTATATATCCGTCCATATAATGGATGCAGTTAGTCTCATGCTCGTATGGGAACACTAGGGGTACAATACAGGTGCTCATTGGGGAATGAGTTCACTGATTGATCCGCTTACAAAATGTTGGATAGTTGATAATGCCTTATTGTCAAACAGTGATTCCGTAATCCCAGTGGTGTATCTCGTCCTTATACTTGAGACACTAAAGATGTCCGAGTGCTCCATTCTTTGATACCGGACTTATATGTTTGGATGTCACAAATCTTGTACAACCGGTCATTGGGAGTGGTAGTCAACCTTACGAGGGTTATTGAGTGTCAACAAAGGATCATCCACTCTCGGTGTCATAAGAGGAATGTCCCATGTATTCTTACTCAGACAAATCTCTGGCCAGAGTCATTCGGATTGAGAGAGAAAGAGTTCTCCAAGAGAATCTGATTAGAGTGAGACTCGAGTAAAAACCGTATGGGTCTGACAGCACCATACCTAATATACGGTCTTTGAGATATTAGATAGATGAGGAACTATAGGTACATTGTAACTGAGGACAGACATGTCCAGTGGATTGGATTCCCCTGTATCGTGTAGGGACTACGACATAGTGGCCTAGTACGTCCACAGTCGATGAGTCAAGTAAATTATTATGGAGATAATAATTCACTAAGCTAGAAGGAGTTCTGACAGGTATAACTCATGATCAGCTTGATATTGGGCATAGAATGTCACACATATATGGTAGGCATTGCGATGAGTAGAGATTCGGATATGAGATACCCATCGGAGCCCATATCTTATTGGATATCCAATAAACCCCTGAATTATTGAATCGTATAAATGAGATCCAATAAAAACCTATGACAGATTATTGGATAAAGATCCACTAATCTAAGAAGCTTAGGTAATTAGATGTAGATCTAATACCCAATAGGGGATGATCCATTAGGGTTTGATAAGTGACCTCTATAAATATGAGGGATTTAGTGGTTCATAGGCAAGAGCATTTGCTTGCCTCTCATATTCTCCTCCCCCTCTCCACCTCAGAGCAGGCCTTGAGTTTTGAGGAGCGTCATCGTAGTCTTGTTGTGTGGATCATCGCTAGAGATGAAGGCGTTTGACCTCCTTTACCCTCTCCCAGAGATCTGTAGGGACACAGGGATATACGATCTCCCTAGGTAATATAATCTATTCTATATACAGTTTTAAGTTTCGCGAATTTTTTCGCACCAATCTTCACACGACAACGAACAAACCTTTGAGGAATTGGAGATTTTATTTTCTGTTTTTCCGCTGCACATGAGATGTCACCCCCAAGATTTTTCAATAGTAATTGCATCGACGTCGATGCAAATATAAAGCAATAAAAGGGTTACTCAGCAACTGCATCGGTGTTGACGTGAATGCAAAGTGGCCCTCACATTTTGCCACCACTCTCGCCATCCACAATAGCTATCAATGGCCCCCGATAATATCATCATCTACCACTACTAATTGGAATGTTAAAATTATCATTTTACCTTTTTTTTAATGTTTCTGTTGGTAAAGTTTTCGTTGTTAGATTAAATAGACATAGATGTTTCAATTTTATAACTATAAGGATGTCAATATAACTTTCTTAAATATAAAGACCGTGATACTAAAAATAGCTAATTATAGTGGCTAATATATAATTAATCCATTTTAATATCATTAAAATATTAAATTATTGTACTTAGAAATATCATTTGATGGTATCATGAGTACCGTCGATTGATGAGTCAGCACGGTTGATCTACTATCGAATGCGTAGGCTCATCCAAGTGCCTCTTCTAGCAACGTGGGAGACTTGATGAGATGAAATCACATGGATAGCCCAATCAGAAGTCGTTCTATCGGTGAGGACTTGTTTTAGGATGGCTAGGTAAGCAGACCACGATATTCCTGATTACAAGGTTCCTCCCTGGGGGTTGGGTCATCAAGGTGTCTTGGGGTTGAGGGTTGCCTTGTGATCGCGAGGCTATACCTTAATAGCGGGGTCGTCTCCCATCCGTTGATGGTCATACCTCCAATACTTAAGTCAGCGAAGGGGAGAAGATAACAGTATAAGCTATATGATTGAGTTAGTGGGTAGAGAGTCCCCTCTTTCATCATAAGGTAATGGATTTCTTTTTATATTTGATCCATGGGCCTTTTTACTAGTTGGCCTGGGATAAGATCAGGTTAATCTCATGAGCTTTCTGGTCTCTAATCTTGATAAGATAGAGCGATTATTGTAAGTCATTGATACAGTGCACATCGGGACACATTGTAATATCACGGAGTTGATGATCTGGAGCTCTGCTTAGGTGTCGGCCTCGGTGGTAGATGAGCTGGCATGGAGCAAAATCATCCCTGTTAACATCTTATATCTATTAAAAAAAATAGGAATATAACAAATGGTACAACTATAAAAATAATGAGTAAAACTAAAATCATCAACTCCTCGGATAAAACAAAATGATCATGCAACCGCCTAAGCTTCCATCAAGTAATGATTTGAATACTTTTGGATGATAGGAAGATTAAACAACAACTTTATTTTTTTATTTAAATGGTAAGGGGCGAAGATAGGATATGATATTAGGATAAATTAATATTAATTTAAAATTTTATAATTAATAACTAGTAAAAAATAATGATGAGTTAAGATTTATAAAATAAGGGTGTGTTCGGTAAAGCATTTTAATTTGTTTTAGGAGTTGATAAAGGTGGCTAATGGCATTGTTGATAAAGGTCGACATCCTCAACATTAGAAGAAAAAAAAAATCTTTTAGTCATGTTTATGTTATCTCATTGTTGTGTGAACTGAACCAACTTTAATCTTTTAGCTTTATATTTCTACAAAATAGCATTCCTATCACATTTGTTGTCATGTTATTATGCAAAGACTAATTATTGCATTTCTAAGACAGTGGCAAAATCATATAAATTCCTTTTCGTGTATTTTATTTTTGTTGTTGGGCTTTTTCATGAGATAATGTTTGTCATATAGCCTTGCAAAGTAGAAATATTATATTTTTAGCATATCCAGAAAACCATCTGAGCTTTCTTTTTCCATGCATTGTGTTTATTATCACATTTTTAAGAAACAACATTATATGCCTTCACAAATGTTGCATTACATGAAGAAATTTAACATTTTAATTTGGTGCAGTGAGTTCACAAGAAATAGGAAATTTCATGCGATGTTTTTCTATGAGACATTGTTCGAAAACTTATCTAGTTTCATAAACTTGTGCAAAGAAGAAGAAATCTTGGATTTTTTATTTGTTACAACGAATCTGCATGAATTTTCTTTTTTGATACAATTTTTCTTTGTCATAATGAGCATACAACTTATTTGGTGTCATATTGTTGTGCAAAAAAAAAAAAGTTCCTAATCCAATGGACATAATAGATTTATCTTCTTTTGTATTATTTTTTATTATGAGTTTTTTTATAGAAAATAATATTCATATGACTTCTTCGATCATATAATAATATTATTATTATTATTATGTAAATAAGATATTTGTAATGTTTTTATTTGAAATATGAAAATGATGCTTGTAGTGGTCGATTATGTGATCCTATATAATTGATAATATATATTATAAATATGATTGTTCTTATGAAAGTTATAATCAATATAAATGTAATCCTAGAATTCTTATGAGATGTCCTTAATGAGATAAATTCTCATAATTATTTATTATAGACTATTTGCTCTTATTTATATATAGATAATATCTCACATGACTAAACATATGATGATATGATATGATGTGCGATGAGATAGGCATAAACACAAGAAATGGATATGTGACCGTCGTTGAGATATTATAATTCCTCTCTTATCATTTATTATCCATAATTCATCGATTTATGTGGTTTTGTGAAAGGATTTGAAGAGAAAATAAAGAGAGTCTAGTTCTCCTCGTAGATCAACATTAGTTGCGGGATTCGAATCTAAAGATGGGGACTCCCTGTAGATTAGATAAAGTTTTTTTTTCAAACAATATTAAAATTGATCAATTATTATTTGATTTCAATCTTGACATTAAAATTTTTCTGTGTAATATATAACATATTATAGTTTTTATGTACTTCTCTAGATTATTCATTTCATGAACCATCCATATCAGTCTCCTGTCAAACTAATACATATCACTCATATCGAATGACACTTCTCGATACATCATTTGATGGTAAACAAATTTTATAATTTTAATCCAACAAAATGATATCTTGTGAACTTTGTGTTTTCATGTAATTCTCTATTTTTTTATCCAATATAATGAAATCTTGTGAACTTTCTTTTTTGTCATGTAATATTTTCGCTATCGCTTTTCTCTATGAAAGAATGTTCATACAATTTCTTCTAGTACGACATTGTAGTGCAACAATGAAAATTTTTATTTTTAATTTAATGCAATGAAATAATATGAGATTTCTTCATTCAAGTTTTCTTTCTTTTGTTTTCATGTTTATCTACGAAAACAACTTTTACGTTGTAACAAATTGCAGACCAAATAAACATTTCACTTTTATCTAGTGCGGAGTAATAGTGTAAAAGAAGAAAATTTCTGCCATGATATGAGATATGAATAAGAAATAAATAAATATTTTGATGATATGAGATATGATAAATAAATCAATCTCATATGCACAATTCCCTTGTTAGTAAAGGTCAAGTCTAAGATAACAATAAAAATATCAACTACATAAGAATTCAGAAATAGTTATTACGGGAGATAGATCGAACAGCCGATTCGAAAATTGTACAAAGTTCATATAATTTTTTTGTCACTCTTTTTATTCATTTCTCTACCATTTTATTTTATATACTTTCTTTTTTTTACACAACAATATTAATTGTGGTTTGCTTACACTTCTATATTTTGACCGAGTAAGATAGGAAACCACAACGGGATTTGAAATCTTTGACGAAGTTGGGAGGAAACACAAATAATAATTATATTTTCAAACTCGATAAAGAAAAGGGTTACAGCCGATAGAGAAAGTATATAATTATATATATATATATATATATATATATATAGGCGAACCGGCCGGTCCAACCGGCTCCTATATATGGATCAGGTCAAGTGACCCCGCCCCAAAACCCTTCCGCCAAAAACCTAAGGCCTTACGTCCTTCTTTGCCCGCCCCGTCGCCGTTCGACTAATCTCGTCCTTCTCTCGGGTTGTGTGTGCGTGTTTCGCTCTCTTATCTCTCGGAGACGATGGCCGATGGCGGTGAGCATCAGAAGAAGAGGAAGCCCGAGAAAAGGAGCGCCGACGACGGTTCGAAGCTTCGTAAGCCAGTCAAGAAGGCTAGGAAGGAGGCAACAGACACCCTTACCGCTCCCGCAGAGCTGCCGACCTCCTTCCTCGTCGAAGCCGATGATCCCGATTTTCCCAGAGGTTTGGAACTCCGTCCATCCGTCTCAAAGTCCATTGTTGATCGTTAGGCGGAAAATTATCGTCTTTTGGGTTTGTTTGGTGGACGTAGGTGGGAGGAGCTTGCTGAGTCGACAGGAGGCGGCGGACGCTCGGGCAGAGGCTGAAGCTCAGTTTGAAAGGGAGGAAAGTTTTTCGAGGAAGGGTAAGGGTAAGGCTAGGAAGAAGAAGGGGCTGAAGGGATCGTCGCTCGATTTTGACAATGATTTGGGTTCTCTTTTTGGTGATGGTATCACTGGGAAGCTTCCTAGGTTTGCTAATCGAATCACTTTAAAGGTATGAGTTTGCTTGTACCTGCGCGTTCAGCTTTTATTGCGATCGGTTTTGTGAATCTTTTTAAAGATGGTTCTTTTACCTTTCTCGTTTTGGAAATAAGCTGTGCTTGCAATTGTTTTTGCTATCACATTGGTAAACCAAAATTTTGATACAAAGAGCTTTAGTTTTTGGCCCTAGACATGATTTCCCTACAAAATCGATCGCTGAACCAAAGTTCTTCTGCTATCCGAATTAACCTTTCCCGAAATTAATGGTAGGTTTCATTTTAGTTTTACCTTTGCCCGTCTCTTTTCTTGGTTGCAATGAGCTGCATTGCATGTGTGCTTCATGACATGTAAATCTATAAACGATAAATCTTTCTCCTTTGTGCCAGTACATTCGATGTTTGTATTAGCATGTGAGAAGTGTGATTTGCTCTTGGTTATTAATTTTTTGGAGAATCTCGTGAGCTCATGTCTTCTCTTGCTAATCGTTACTTCTGATGTGGGCCTAGGGATACGACCATGTGAAGTTAATTGTTAGCTAAATCTGTGGCTAGTTGATAATAGAAAATCTGAAGGATTAAGAATTATCATTAAAATAGTTATTTATTTAGTCAAAACCAGTAAATTCCTAACTTTTCAGAATGAATGATACAGGCACATAGCCTAGGTGTTGGAGCTGTCTATATCATAGGCATTTATTTGTTTAATCTTAGTCTTGTTTAGGAGCAGAAAATTGATGCTAGATTCTTTGACAGGTTCTCTCTTTCTTTAAAGGTCTTGTTTGTCTGATTATCACTTATTTTTATGTCAATCTCCATTTGGCTTACACTATGTTGTTTGAATAGTTTCTTATTATCAGTTTCTAGGTGGACTTGATTGCTCCTTATTTTGAGACAATAAGTACTGTCTTATCAAGGGTCTGCTTTCTTTGGGGGAGGAATGTGTCTACCAGGAGAGATATTAAAGAGAAGAGAAGAGAGAAGATGCATGGAGGTGAAGAGAGGCAAGAGAGGGAATAGGAGAACCAGAGGAGAGGGAATATTATTGACAATTTTGGATTCTTCTATAGTTTTAAGGCTTGCGAGTCATTGATTTTTAAACTCTTCCTTCACTTGCTTATCCCAAATGAAGTTAGACTTAATTGGGGTCATTTCTGAAGGATGAAAGTTAATTCTGCATGCTGAGGATCCTGTTTCAGGATTCTATCTTTTAAAATATGATTCTAATTAGGAAAATAACTTGCCTATTCTATACAGCGCCCATATAATTGACACAAATTATGGCTATTGATGCTTTTGAAAGTTGCCCATGAAAATGACACTGAAAATGCAATTCTATTTCTTTCTAATGAGGATTAGGATTTTCTTCAAGTCTTGAGACTCAGTTAGGTCTTGACTCAGGTCTTGGCTAAGGCCTCGGATCGAGTCCAAACCTGGCTATGGTATCTTTTGAATCTTCAAGATAGTTTGCTCTTGTTGGTTTGAGGCCACACTTGGTTAAGTGAAATGCCCGATTGGTCTGGTGTAGATTGGGTTGGATTTGTATCACAACAACATTTCAAGGGGCCTCCTTTATTGTTTTTTATGTCCGAGTCAATCTTTATGATCTCTCTTAGAATAGTAGTTAGCCCTATGGTAATAAAGATGATTAACTTTTGTGCCTCTTTGAGAGTAAAAAATCTTGCCTTAACTTTTCTTATCTCTTGATTTTTCCTTCCTGAAAATAATCTTTTTCATGTTTCATTGTGTTCTACCCACTTCATTCTCTTTCTTACTGCATACTGATGAAATCTGCTGTCCATTGCTATGAAGATGTGCATATTGGGACCAAGAACTTTGTGTTATAAGTAGGAGTCATTTGGGATTAGGGAGATCCAACATTGTTGTCATAAGCTTGTTTCTAGCCAGGCCCATCCATCTGAACTACTTTAATGCCAAGATAGCCCCTCAATCAAGGTCCCTTGCTTTAGAAATTTTGGCCTCAGATGTATTTGCGCTTGACATCTGAGATTGATAGGTATACAACTTTCTTTCCTATCCTTGATGAACTTTATTAGATATTATTTTATTCAAAGATGATTGGTTAATGTTAGGTATGGTGGAGTGTTTCAAGTGCCATGTTCTTTGCAGTTTGGTGGATACATGATGGAGTATGCATAGATAGGTCCATACAGGAGGCACAAGCCTTCTCTGTATGTCAGGAACCATGCAGATTG
Organism: Musa balbisiana; assembly: GCA_004837865.1. NCBI lineage: Eukaryota > Viridiplantae > Streptophyta > Magnoliopsida > Zingiberales > Musaceae > Musa > Musa balbisiana. The sequence continues at coordinate 30,847,155 of CM017194.1, read as the reverse complement.
TTTTTTGCCGGTGCTTAACCGTATTAGACCTGTGGTTTAACCATCAATTGGATGGGTTATATTGATTTGATCAAGAACTGGTGATGGGCTATGTCATCACATGGTGTGTTCTGTATACTGGTTGTTTTACTGTCTTTATTATTTTTCTACTACAGTGTGGTACAAGTTGGTATGATGCCTGATATGCCATACTAAGTTTGAAAGGTTGGAAATATTGTTATTAGAGTGATATTCAAACCTTAATTAGTCCATTTCATTTTATTTTGTTGCCATATATGATGGCTGCATAGAATTCATCAATCTTGCAATGGAATAGTAACATTATAAATTATTAGTGAACTAATGTTACAGAATTACCAAGTTAATTTATCTTACCAGGAAAGTTCTAATGAAAAAATTAACAACCCATAAGGAAATCATGTGTCATCATTAGTATTTTTAGCTTTTAACCTATTCCAGAAAGTTGTGCCATATAGTTCGTAATTCAATAGGCACTATCCATATTAATATTGTCAGATTGATTTAATTTTGCCAATTTTTTTCTGGTTCATATAACCAAAAATTGGTTGAAATTGACCAAACCATCAATCTCAATCAGAGATGAAAGATTGGAAGAAACAAAAAGAGAAGATGGATTTCACTGCATAACAATAAACTTCAGCCTACAACTGTGAATGCAGAACATTGAGTCAAAGCATTAGAAGAATCCATCAAAATGCAAACCATAGCAAATTTCTCTCTAGAACATGATTTTGTGGAAGAAATTCTGTCGGGAGACCCAGGAACTGCACCCATGTTAGACAACCACCTTCTCAGGAAGGTGTTGGTAGATTGGTTTCAAAGGGAAGATGGTAAAGGCCTATCCTCTAATAAACTTAGGTTTACTAGTAATAACTTCTAAACTATTCAACTCAGATGAGAACTTGAAACTAAAAAAACCTGCAGCGAAATCTATGACTTGTAATTCACTTGTGACGCCCCAAAGCATACGTAGAGACAGTTTCAACGCAATTAGAAGAGGTGAGTGTCCAAAACACTCACACAGATGCTAGTTTTCCACTGTTTTGATTTACCTCATCTAGATCCAACTAAAGTGCTAGATGGGGATGATCTTGGATCTTCAAGATATTCACTTCAAATGAGCTGCTAGTTTTGTAGTCTCCAAATTTTTGAGCGTTTCAAAAGAGACCCACCCTAGTGTTGGGGAAGGCGGGTGAAGGGATGCTTAGTCATGTTCTAGCTTGTTGGTTGCTACCTGACGGTACAATAGGGCCTGTATCCCTAGATCCAGGGGCTCTATGGTGGAGGTAAGGAGGGGGGTGAAGAAACGTCACATAAAGATAGATCATGATGGAGGAGAAGCCACCCAACCCTTTGGTCAATTTGATTTTGTAATTCTATAGAGATGACAAGTAAAACTTGTTTTCGTCCAATTTTTTAGAAGTATTGATTTTTTAACTATTAATTGAGTGTATGCTTTGCGTGCATGGTGATTTTTAGAAGCGTCAGACCTACAAGGATTCCATCAATATTTTCTAAGTTGTATATGATTAATACTTGAGTCATTTGTATGATCTATATGATGGTCACTATCGTAATTTGTTTGTTAAATATATTACTAATGGATATGTTTAATTTATTTTTATTAAATTAGTCTCTACAACTACTTGTCTATTTTGTATATAATTTTTAATTTTTAAGTTTTGATTCACCTTACCGATTTGTACAATGTATCGATCAGTTATTGGTACAGTACGTACCGAGTTGTATCGAACCATTCTGAGCATACCGACACATGGTACATGGGGGCATACCGATGTCCCACCCGTACTCGTCTCTTATCAGATCAGTACATATCGCTCGTGCTTAGCGGTATGCTACAGTTTAACGAGCCTTGGTTATGATTTCATATGTCTTTTAAGAGAGTTATATTCGTTGAGTAATGTGAGGAAATATAAATCTTTTAGCATATAGTATTTTAATTTACAAAACTTTAATTTTTCATATATTTTCCATTTTGTGGTTTTGTAGTATTTTTAACTTTTTTATAGATTAATGCCTATCTCACTGGTTAAAACCTTCATGCTGATTCCAATCCTATAATACCTGATTTTGTGAACTATGGTTGGGATGATGATTGGATGTGCTATAAATGATGATCAATTCAAACTAATTAGTAAAGTAAGTCCCCACGAAAGAGGACAGAAAATGAGGATCAAGTGTTAACACACGATACTGTAGTGTCACTTGTTTGTTGTATACTGTCATAGATAATGCGACTGATATCATGTTGTTGCACATGCTGTGGGAGTCATGTCAACTTGGTGAAGCTTTGCAGTATCATGTTAATATCGATTTTTTAGCAATTTTTACCAGGACACATATTTCAATAAGGATATGAAATTACTATTATTAAAAGGATATAACACATTTACAATCAATTGCATGCTTATGTGAACTCCAACAATGTTGCATATCGTATCTTCTGATTTTGTGTAATATTTTATTTACGTGAAGAATGTCACTTTTGCATTGCCATGGAGATCACAGTGTAAATTTCACTCCCTAAACAGAATATTTCTCCACGAATGAAGCTTTGGGGCGTAATTGTTGAGGTTAATCGAAAAGACCTCGTGATCAGTCTTCCGGGGGGGCTGAGAGGATTTGTTCATGCAGAGGAAGTTACAGACATACCCATATCTAATGGAGATAAGGTATTAGAAGAGAAATATCTTGCTTGTAAAATAAATTTTCTGTAGGATGCTAAAAAATGCTGCCTGTGGCTGCATTTGTCATTTTATAACTAAATTCTTCGGAACTGTTGATTTTACTTTCATAATGATGAAGATATATGCTATGGTTATAGCTTTTTGTCTTCTATTTTGCAGGTTTCTGAAGGTTACTTTCTATCCAGCATATTTCATGTTGGACAGCTTGTGTCCTGTGTTGTGTTACGGGTGGATGATGACAAGAAAGATGGAAAGGGAAACAAAAGAATTTGGTTGTCACTACGACTAAGTTTGCTGCACAAGGGCCTGACTCTAGATGCAATTCAAGATGGAATGGTATTTCATAACAATTTTAGAGGATAAATAGTTAGAAAATATCGTGTTCGGTTAAGTAATCTAAAAACAGTTCTGGCTTTCCTGATCCGTCTTTTCTTCAAATTTAATTTTTTATTTTATATATTTAAAGAATAATGAACTGGTAGCTGAAAGGAAATAGGTATTTAGGAACAGAACAAGTCTCACTGCTTGAGGGTATATATTGTTGTTCTTGCTTCCAACATACTTGTGAGTTGTGACTGACTAATATATTTCAGAACCTCTTTGATTTTATTTTCTTTTCATTTCATTTCCTCGCCCATATTCATGGGATACAGCATTAATCTTCATTGTATATATGGTACTTCTATCCTATGATTTCATGTTTTCTCATATCATGAATTTTGGTCCATGCAAATTGAAAACAATTTAATTATTTCTTTGTTTTACAGGTTCTGAATGCACAAGTAAAGAGTGTTGAGGACCATGGCTACATTCTTTTTTTTGGAGTATCATCTTTTACTGGCTTTTTGCCGAAGAATGATAGAGGTAGCTAACCCAGCCGCTTGCATACATAGATGTGTATTCTTATGCTCATTACTCTCTTTCTGAATGTTTGTTACATAATTTTGTTGATTTAGTTCCACTTATGATATGGGAAATAATATTGAAGTTGCCCATTTTGATGTGCATTCTCAAGTCTTTTATTTTGCAGATGGTGATCAAATTTTCACTGGACAAATTATGCAGTGTGTTGTCAAGGACATTGACAAAGCTCGAGCTGTTGTTCACGTTGATTCTGATTCAGATTTGGTTTCAAAATTTATAGTATGTTTCAAGTTGAAACTTTCACCTCATCTAGTTATTTGCATTCTTAGATTACCATCTGACTTTTTGTTTAAATTCATTATCTCTTGCAATAATCAATTTTTTTTATAGATTAAAGATTTGAAAGGGCTCTCCATTGACCTTTTGGTTCCTGGCATGATGGTCAATGCTCGAGTCCGTTCTACCCTTGAAAATGGGATTATGGTGTCATTTCTTACATACTTTACTGGAACAGTAAGGTTCTCACTTAATGTTATTTTTGTTTGCCTCTGTTGTCTCTGAGCCATACAACCATACTGTCGTAAAACTTGCATTACCATCTAGATTTAGTCCTTGATCATCTTTTTGACAGGTAGACATTTTCCATTTGGAGAACACACTCCATAGTGGAACGTGGAAAGACAATTACAATCAGAACAAAAAGGTAATTATATTTCCATTTCTGGGCATTGGTCAATCAAAATTATGCTATTGGATAATTTTCATTGACTATCTAATATGCATTCCAACTATCTGCTCACTTGGTGAATTGTTCTGACAGTTATTGCTTATAAAATGGTTTGCATGCTCGCTTGTAGACACTTGCTTTCCCATCCCCTCGTGAAACAAGCATGTTGTTTGTTCTAACTAGTGATTATGTTGCTCAATACGTCATATTAAATCACATTAATGTGGTTGGTTACAGTATGTTCTTTTTCAAATACTAACAATCAAGGTCTCAATTTCAGTCCATACCGGCTTGTTCGGTACGGTATGTACCAAGTCGGTACGCCCAAAAAGAGCTGAAAAACCTCCAAAAATACCTGGAGGTAACAATCCAAAAACATCGTAGCGTACCGATTGGTACGCCTCGGTAATGGTCGAAATCCGGGGTGTATCGACCAATACACCTCGGTAATGTTCGAAATCCGAGGCGTACTGATCGGTATGCCTCGGTAATGGTCGGATTTCAACTGTTACCGCTTGGTACATACCCTGTATCACTCGATACAGAGTCAAAACACTGGTACCACCCGGTAGAGGGCGGTTCGCGTACTAGTATCCTCTCGGACCGGTACATACTACCTGTACTGAGCGGTACACATGAAAATTAAGAACCCTGCTAACAATACACTCTTAACAAGTAGCAACAATTTGTAATGTCCCAAGACTCCCAACTATTTGGGTTGACCACATAGAATTTACTTTTTCACTATTGAGCTTTTTACAGGGCAGTATTTTTAGTTAAACAAAGGGCAAACAAGTCATTTTGTGTTAATTCCAAAATACTGTTAGCACTTCCTTTATGCCTCCTTACATCACGAATACTAAGCTACTCAGCTTGCTTTATCAGGGTATCTATATGTTTTCGTTGAATATGTTTATAACATAAGCAACATTTCCTCGTATTATCCTCTATTGGTGTTTATACCTATTTGTTTGTATTACATCATTTTGTGTGATTTTGTGCATCCAACCCAATGGTCTCATGTCTACTGTGCAAACTTCTTGTACATGTTACCTATATGCGCAACATTCCAATTGATAAAGAATTACTAGTTTTAAACCTGTCTTTTAAAATTTTCCTGTCATCCTTAGGGGCACAGAAATTTAAAATATTTGATGCCTATCTGCACTTTAACTGCAACTTTTACTCTGTATACAATATCTGTCAATTTTGTTGAGTAATCAAAAGATATCTAAACCATTACTTGCAGGTACTTCTTGTATTTTTTGTTAGATATCGATGCAGGAGCAATTTTGTTTATTTTTATTTTTGGAATAACTCTATTTCCTAAGGAAAATTTGTGCAAATGTGATAAGCTGGCATGTGCTGAGATCTTATGTTTCTAAATAAAACTCATCTAGATTGCCTAGGAGAAGAAAAGATGAAGCAAAAAAAAAGAGAGAACAATTTTCACATGAATGGAGACTCCATTCCTACAGGGTCTTCTGAACTTGGTCGAATAATCTACAATGAATTCTTAATCATTTGAAATATTTTGTAAAAAGAAAAGATTAATATCCATTTAGACTTACATTGTTCTTAAAGTAAGAAACTTTGTTAATAAGCCTTGATTGAAGAAAACCCATAATTCCAGGTATGTAATTTTCTTGATTGAAATTTTTATTCTTATAATTTTTTTTTTATTCTTGTACTTGGGTGTTTATTGAATGTGAAGTGTTGTATTCAAGAAGATGACCAAATGAATGACCATTAAAAATTTAACATCATGTTAGTGGTGAAATCATATTATTATCTGTAATGGTGTAATTTCATTGACCATGTGTGAATCAGTAGAGAGGTGTGTGACTTTTATCTGAGTGTGCATTTTTGAGAGTGTGTATCTGGTATATATCTATTTCTTTTCTCTAAATTAATCAATAATTTACATTCTCTTGTTGTCTTCCACCATTCTTAAATCTGAAACAAGCATAAAAACTGTTTTCGAGCCCTTCTTCCTCCGTTCTTACATCAACTACACTTTCAATGCTTCTCTTACATTGCTAAAATTGTTAATATATACTTGATCTTTGTCCTTAGTTTAAGACCTTTTCTAATTTTTCTCTCATCTATATTAAAGTTAATCCCAATCGAATTTTCATCAAACCAGAATAATTTAATTATCGAACAGCATATACCATTACAACAATATCATTCTTGTCCCGTGCCTTTGTAACTAAGAACGTTTGTATCATGTAGTTGATAGCCAGTGCAAAACTTTGTTAGAACTCATGAACTTGGGTCTTTACCAACCATATACTTCTCATTAGTAATTGCAGTGTGCAAATCCATTTGGTGGAGAACCATATCTGGCCAAACCATATATTTACATATCCCATTTTCTACCAGTGATCAGACTGTCATCAATATTGCACATCTGATCAACATGTAGCACAGCGTCTACCAACATCATATGACATAAGAGAACTATCATTTTTAAGTTTTCAAGACAAATAGTATTAAGTTTTTCTTTGATTTTTTTGTAATATGATTAGTAATACAATAGTAACATGACAATTTTACAGAAACAAAATTGATGTCAAGCATGCATAAAAAGGACGGTATCATTATCATACTGGTATGGTCGCCAACCAGTACAAGTATTGGACTGATATTTGAATTCTTGGTTGAAAATCTCTTCTATTCAAGATGCTCATATCATATTAAACTTATCATGAGCAATTCTGTAAACAAGGACATGTTTCCATCAATGAACATAGTGAATCAGTTGTAGTTATCGAATGCCTTACCAATGTTACTGTATGCTAAGGTTCGTCGTACCACAGTGTACTGCTCGGTATGGGTGGTACATAGCAGTCCAATAACAGATTGGTATGGGCGGTACATTGATATGTCTCTATGTATCATGTGTTGATACACTTGGTATGGCTTGGCACAGCTCGATACATACCGTACCAATAGCTGGTTGGTACATTGGTACAGACCAGTAAGATGAACCAAGCTATGTGCCCTTAATGAAAAAGGGCATACCCAATGCATGAGACTCTCATTGATGCAGGGTTTGGAGAGGATCAATGTACACAGGCTTACCTTTCTACATACTGTTAAATATCTAGTTATCTACATAGTTTAACAGTTAAAGTCTGCCACTAATGGGGTATAATCCATTTTATGGCCATAGCAAGGTTGCATATGATCCACTAGTGGGTTTGGTTCACTAGATCAAGTGGCCCTGACTGATAGGGTCAATTCAGTAAAATGGCCAGGCACATGTCACTGCACTATGTATATGCAAAAACTACCAAATGGTGACTTCTGTAATTGATGATTTGTTATGAAGAGCTCATATTATTAGAATCTTGATGTTCTTGGTGTTTTATCTTTTGCCCACATGCTTTACAATTTCATCAAATGCATACATATTTAATTTTTTGCATCTCACCATCTGTTTGCATTTTTTGATGTAGGTGAATGCTCGGATATTGTTTATTGATCCATCAACTAGAGCTGTTGGACTAACCTTGAATAAGTATCTTATAGATAATAAAGCTCCACCTGCTGTAAGTAATCTGTAATTTACTGCAATGCTGTAATTTTGTTCTTTTCTTGAAGAGATTCAAAGGCATTTTTTCAGTAGCTCAACCAATAAACTCTAGCATGGAATCAAAACCTTGCAGCCTGAATAATGTAGAAACTAGTAGGAACAAGTGGAGAGAGAGAGAGAAAAAGAGAGAGAGAGAGAGAGAGAGAGAGAGAGAGAGAGAGAGAGATAAGAAGCTAGAAGAGGAGAGGAGGGAAGAAAAAGAAGAGAGACTTAGGACAGCAATGACAATGGCTTCTATTCCAGTACCATTTTTGATGAATTATACTATTTATTGCTCATAATGAGTTCCAACAATTACATTAACTCAAGATATTTAGAAGGTAAATTCTTCTAAGATCCTTATTTGGGTCCTCATTACTGAATGATCTTTTTCTGGAAAGTAGACTTCCACAAACCGAGCCGAGCTTTGTACTGAGTTGGTTGATATTAGCCTTTTCTCATTAGTAGAATTTGAAACCCTAGGTTTATCTGGCATGGAAAGTCATCGTTCATGCTGTGCCGAGCTGTGACAATTTTCACCAGCTGAGTCATGACAGAGCTCAGTTCATTTAACTGAAGCTCTTAATTCCTGGTCAAGCTAAGCATCAATGTAATTAGTAATTCAACTCATGAAAACCTTGGTTTAGTTTCAGCTTTTATTAGATTGGTGATGAGGATATCTAGTTCTCTTCAAATAAACTTTTTTATTTTCGTTCATATGTTGGGTCAGTTGTCTTTTTGTTGTATAATTAATTTTTGCTGATGTATTTTATGTATCAGTTGATTGTGTGGGTGCATCTCTACTTTTGCTAACAATTGTTGGTTCTTTGTAGTACGTTCAAACCGGAGAAATTTATGATAATTCACAAATTTTAAGAGTTGATAGAGGGCTTGGTTTTCTTCTTGAGATACGTTCTTCTCCAGCACCTTCACCAGCATTTGTCAGTGTATGTTCAAAATTAGATTTGCATGGTTTAGGCACTGGTATATGATGAAGGGTCTCCCTAGTTGTTGCTGATTCTTATTCTATTTTGAACAGATACACGATGCTTCTGATGAAGTTCTGAAGCCGGAAAAAAAGTTCAAGGAAGGGGATTATGTTCGTGTTCGCATTCTTGGAATGAGATATTTAGAAGGGCTAGCAACTGGCACAATGAAGGTACATTTTTTGTTAAGCTGATCATCTTTATTTTCATGGGCATTAGTGAAACTTTAAACTTGAATGGACTTTGTAACTCCATGGTACCTGATATATGCATCTTGATTTGGTTTTGGGTATCTTTAAATTGGTGAAGATAGTAGTGTCAGATCTGTCATGAGCAAATCCACCAATATTTGTTTCTTGATTTACAGTAAATAAACTAATTTACAACTTCAAATTTATTATTAGTAGTTTTATTTCTCTCTAAGAGATATATGAAAAGTAATAACCATAGTAAAACGAATTTTGAGCAACTGAATGTACAAAATCGAGCTGGACCTAATTTTGACTTGACACCGGAACTTATTTACCTCTCAAGGAGAACTGGATCTCGTTGCCAGTAGTATATATAGTGCTTATTTTTTGAAGATGAGCTGAATGAATCTAACTTCTAATATTTCTGAGACCATGGGAATTACAAATTTCCTTTATTTTTCTTCTGAGACAATTTTGGGATTTGATCTTCATTGGAAAAAGTTTATATGTTAGGATCTTCTCAGATATGTTAGTGCTTTCAGGCCAGTGCTTTTGAAGGGTCTGTTTTTACTCATTCGGATGTCAAGCCTGGAATGTTGGTGAAATCTAAAGTCATTGCTGTTGAGAACTTCGGTGCAATTGTCCAGTTCCCAAGTGGTGTTAAAGCACTATGTCCTCTCCCACACATGTCAGAGCTAGAGATTGTAAAGCCACCTAAAAAATTTAAGGTCTGTGTTCTCACTCGATTTTTTTTGTGTGCTAAATATATTAAATGTTTGTTTTTTTCTCTCACTATAGTATGCACTTTCTGCAGGTTGGAGCTGAATTACTCTTTCGTGTGCTTGGTTGTAAATCCAAGCGAATAACTGTCACATACAAGAAGTCACTAGTATGTTTCATTTAACAATGATCCCATTTGTTTCTGTTGGTTCTTAATATATATAAATACATATACATATATGCTGATGGAGAAACTTGCCATGTATACTTTTTCTGAAATACTTAATTCTAGATATTTGTTTTTTACTAAATTCTATGTCTGGTGTTCTGATTAGGTCAAATCGAAGCTAGACGTGCTAGCATCATATGGTGATGCAGCTGAAGGATTAGTTACACATGGATGGATCACTAAAATTGAAAAGCATGGTTGTTTTGTAAGGTTTTACAATGGTGTACATGGTTTTGCTCATAGGTTAGGCTCTTCCTTATTTCCTTTCCTGAAGAACTAATATATTACAATGTTATGTATCTTTGTTACTTCCATATGATGGTTTGCCATTTAAATTTGATCATTTATGCGTTCGTATTGATCCATGTATCTTTCATTAGACATGAAACATTTGTATTTGCTTTAGAAAAGATTCAAAAAGGTACTGATGTTGTTTTCAGACAAACATTTTTTTGATTTTATTTGCATTCAATGGCATATATATACATAAGTATGGCATACCTTTTTAACTTACAGGATGTGGAATAGGATAAATAGAATTCCGTTTCCACATTTGGAATGGCATTTCCTATATTTCTAAGCTTTTCAGATGTGGAAGCATGATCTAAAGGGGTCCGTTATGGCTTCTGCACGTGCTTGCAACTAGCTTGAAACTTCTTGCATGACTCGTAAACATTATCTGAACCAAACAGTGCAAATCCATTAGTTCTGTATCATGTATGTAGGTTCTTATTAAAATAATACTTCCTCCAGCTGCATTTATATCCTTTTTGTGGAAGGATGTATTCCTTTATTTTTTAAACTAATCTCCTTTTTTCGCTTTTGTAAAGTGATATCTTTTTCCACTTTGGACTATGTTTCTACATTTAAATTCTGACAGAACTTCCTTTACAGAATATAAATTTGTTCAAGCAACTTGTCAAGTAAATGTCTTTCTATGAGCTTACTTTGAAAATCTAGTGAAGTGTGAAGTTCAAATTTCAATTCAATGTTTAGTGTCTAATATTATTTCACATGCTTCTTTGTTTATCTAATCTAGATCTGAGCTTGGATTGGAGCCAGGAGCTGAAGCAGACTCTGTGTTTCATGTTGGACAAGTGGTCAAGTGTAGAATAATAAGTTGTGCTACCACTTCACGAAGAATTAGTGTTAGTTTTGTTATATCTACCAAAAGGTCTGCAATCCTTTACAATTAACTCCCTTTATATGTCTCTACCAAAAGGTTATATCTACCAAAATGTTTTTGGCAAATTATGATCGGGTAGGAAGGTTGACCTTAGTTTCTTAGTATGTAGCTGTACTTTTGTGTACATCATGCCTGCTGCAAAGCTGTATTACATTTACAAAATGATAATTTGGTTGGAGAGCAAACTTGTTTTTCTCCTCCATCTAACCTACTAAATCTTTGCATAGAATTCATTTCATTATCTTTTGAATTCAGGTGGAGATTTGTCATGCTTTTAATAGACCTTGGTTGATATCTAAGTATGTTTGAATGTCTGAAACACTGACAGGACTTCCGATGATGGTGCAGTCAAGATGGGTTGTGTTGTCTCTGGTGTTGTTGAGCGTCTGACTCCCACAGCAGTCATTGTCAGTCTTACTAAGAATGGTTACTTGAAGGGAACAATTTTTAATGATCATTTAGCAGATCACCATGGTTCGAATTTGATTTAAAAATTTTCATTGAAGTACTTAATGTATTATTGAGTATCTAACTCCCAACTGGTACTTTTGTCAGCGCAAGCCACTTTACTGAGGTCTTTGTTGAGGCCGGGATATGAATTCGATCAACTTGCTGTGTTAGGTATATCCTAATTTTGTTCCTTTGCACTTTTTTCTCATTGCTATTTATTTGTGTCAAGTTTATCCATTGAAATCTATTTACTATTAGCAAGAATACCAGATAACATGATGTTGAGTCTATAATTTAGTTTTTTTGCATTAAATTAATTACTAGTACTATCAAATAATGTCCTTGCAATTTGATGTTGTTTTCATAAGTTTATTATCTCCTATCATTTTCCGAATGTCAATCCCCAAAGAACAATTTCACCAGCTTTTCCAATTTTTTTCTCTAGTATCTATCCATGCTTTTGATCAAGTTCCGTAGTTTCATGCTTTGGTACTTGGTAGTGTACTGATTAAGGTACGGATTGATACCATACTGATTCGAACTGATCTACTGGTCGACTGATGGTATGGTACGTATCGCTTTATATTGATGTATCATGTGTCGGTATTGCGAGGCATATCGACGACATGAAAAATGGCGAAAAATAGCTTCAAAAAATTTTAAAAATAGAAAAAAATATACTAGTGTTTTTAAATTGGAAATAAATATAAATTTAGTATAATTTTAGCAAAAAATAATCTAAATTAGGAAAGAATAGTGGTACATATCTTTTTTGGGCTTTGAAGAGTAGCTTTATGGTACATTTCGGATTGTCCTTTCGTTGATATTGAATTATTACAAAGAAATGATTTGAATTATTAGATTATTTGTTAAGCAACTTAAGCTCTAAGATTCAAATGAACCAAGTAATTTATCGATAGATATATCTGATTCTACCACCAAAAAGAACGATGAGACTCCATGGGCAGTGGATCAAAGTCCTAAATCCTATGTATCTGTATATTAATTTGATATGTTTGTCAGACCCAATCCTGAAGTTGATCCTATAATGTAATATACTGATACATCGTATGTCGTTGGTGTATAAATATGATTGGTTGTACCTGATTATCGTGAACCACACGTGTCCGAGGCAGCTCTTAAGGTATGTACGATTGTGGCATGTACTAGTGTGGAGTACAGTAAATGTCAGAACTTTTATTTTCGTTATTGATCGACTGCTCCATATCATAAGATCGATCATCGTATTGTTGTTTGAAGAAGAATGATCAACTATCATCATACCAAGGTATACAGTTTCAATGATACCACCTGGTACGGGTGATATGTACCGGTCTGACAGTAAATTGGTATACGGACCGCTCTCTATCGGACGATATTTTTTATTTATAAATAAATTATATATATATATATATAGGCGACGTCGCCCCACCTCGGGAGAAGAGAGGCGATGTCACACATTTTTTTTAAAAATTATATGTATAAATATATAATAAAAGATTATTTATATATATATATATATATATATATATATATATATATATATAGCGATGTCATATCATTTTTCTGCTACGTTGTCGAAATTATATATATATATATACCGAATGGTATACCGAGTGGTGCTCGGTATACAATACCATATCGTATCGAGAGAATGTCGAAACTTCAATACGGTACGATATTTTAATCCTTGCATCATACTATTGCTTGGAGAAGAATGGCTAATGACCATGTCGAGCTTCATGATCTGAATTTTGGGTGACATGCATAAAATACTGTTTCTCGGTCCATGCACCACCTTCAAACTATGTAGACGGGACCATTGACTCCTTGACATCGTCGGTTGAGACACTACTGTCCATGTTGCTGCCATGTCTCCGAATCGAGAGGTTTGCTGAATGCGATTGAGAAGTTGTTTGCATACTTTTGAGTCGAGAGTTATTCCTCTAACTTAGGTGTTAGTCCTTCCTAATTAGCCTCCCAAGCTTCATCCAATTAACAAATTGCAGTTTTGCGAAGTTTTAAGAGTGTGCAAATATGAGAATGAGAGAAAGGAGTGAGTAAGAAAGAGATTGAGAGTATAAGAGTTTGAGAGAGTGAAAGGGGGTGAGGAAATAGTTTAAAAACCTTTTCAAATGGATCCGACTGTTAGAAAGGGTCAGATCTGAGCCGTCCGTTAATAACGATCAGAATTTGATCGTTACCTATCAATGTAGGTTGGTAACAGTAGGATTTTGATTGTTACTGAGCGGTACAAGATCATATCGGGCGATATACAACCTTTTAGTTTATACCGCCCGGTACAGGGTGGTTTGCATACTGATTCCCTGTCGGACCAGTATGTACTGCCCATACCAGGCGGTATACTGTGGTACGGCAAACCGTGGGAATAATTACATATATAATTCAAATTGGTAACTTGACATGCATAACTGGATAATACTTTTTATTCAATTTGGAGTCATTAGTGTCTATATTTCTGTTGGGTGAAACTAAAATGGTCAGATGTTGGACTTACTACTTCTTTTAACTTGTTGAACTTAGCTAAAGTAGGAACAATTTCCTGACTAAATACATTTATCTAACTTGTACCTTTTCTCTAAATGCTTTACAGACTCTGAAGGGACAAGCCTAATTCTTTCTGCTAAACACTCTCTTATTAGTTCTGCAATGAAGATTCCTTCAGATCTTGCTCAGATTCATCCTCTAACTGTTGTATATGTAAGATACATACTTGTATCTATTGCATGTGTTTTCAAGCCTCGTTGTTCTTTTCTTATCGTTCTATTTTGTTTCTCTTTAATCTTTTGATTTAATTTGGACAGGGCTATATCTGCAATATCATTGAAAGTGGTTGCTTTGTTCGATTTCTTGGACGTCTGACTGGATTTGCACCGAAAAATATGGTAAATATGTTTGGATTGTATTCCTCAGGTTTTTTTCTTTGATATCTTATTCTTGTTTTAATGTTGTTCTTGTTTTAATAGGCTACAGATGAAATGATTGATAACATATTGGATGCGTTCTACATTGGGCAAACTGTTCGTAGTCACATCGTAAATGTGAGAATATAGTTCATAGCAGGTCCAATTTTTCAAAAATCTGTGTTACATGTAGTTAACATGCTTGCTTTTTATAGGTCAATAGTGAAGCTGGTCGGGTAAAGCTCTCCTTAAAACAGTCTTTGTGTTTATCACCAGATGTTTCATTTATTAAAGGATATTTTCTTTTGGAGGAGAAGGTAATGATATTTATCTTATTGCTTCATCGGTTTTAACTTTTAAACAAAATATATTTCTTGCTGAAGTTTTACGTCATCACAGTTGTTGCAGCCTTTCTGTCTATGGGTTTTGTTGAATATTGTACCAAAGTGAAAGCAATTCAAATTTAGTTTAGTTTATTTTTTTGTTAATTGTTTTGTTCATATATACAGTCGCACATCATTTAGAGCAGCTAATTTTCACAGCTTGTAATTTACATCTAATTTAGGGGTAACAGCACAATCCCATTAAAGAAATGAAAATCCTTAGATGAAAACCATTAGCTATAATGGTTTAGTATCATTATAACACCAAGAAAGTAGGGTGCCTCAGTGCATGAGAGTTTTGATAATGCGGCTTCTACTTCTTGGAAAGATCAAAGTATGTGGCCATGCCTTTGTAAGCAAAGAGCAACATGACTTGATCATTCATCACTTAGGTTGTAGAGGGTGCAACCTTAATGTGGCACCAAAACTTACATTCCATAATATTGAGAAAGAATGAAGATTATTATTTAATGTGGAGCAAAAAAGATAGTATGTCAAATGGAAAAAGTGGAGACTTGGAACTTGGACAAGGATATTATGTTAATACCAAGTGGTTGACCAATAGGTTACGAGCATGATAAAGGATATCCTTGGGGAATCTACAGGTAGAAGTGTAGCCTTGTGAGAGAGTTGGCTGTGGTGTGAGGAAGTGTAAAAAAATATTACGTCTAAAATACCATTTTTTTTAGATTGGAAAAATTGAAAAAAAAGGAGAATGCTAAAAAAATATATAGATGCTAAAAAAGAGACAAAATGAGATATCAATATGGCAAGACATATGGCTTATATTAAATTTAATAATAAGTTAGATACTAATGATAATAAAATATATATTTTAAATAATAAAAGCTAAGGAAAGAAAGAGTGGGAATTTAGGTAGTATGATTTATTAAGGATGAGAATAAAAAATTCTTGTTAATGATAAGGAGATTAAGGAGAGATGAAAAAAATATTTATATAAATTATATAATGAACATTGGACAAATAACTTAGCTTTAAAGATAGATAGTGGGTTTAGTAATCATAGATTTGTTCATAAAATTAAAGCAATCGTTATAAAAGAAACTTTAGCAAGGATGAAAATAAGGAGTGTGGAAGGTATTCTTGTTGAGTTTTGAAAGAGTTACGAGATTGAAAAAGTTGTTTCGATGAATAGTTTATTAACAAAATTTTTGATTTAGAAAAAAAACTTGATGAATTGGGAAGGAGTTTTTGGTACCAATTGGTAAGAATAAGGGAGATATCCAAAATTGTTCTAGTTATAGAAGAATTAAGATTAAAAGTCAGACTATGTTAAAGCGTGATCGAAAGTTGAATAATATGTGAAACAAATATTTGTAGTAATCAATTTGCTTATATTCTTGGAATACCACCAATATAAGATATTTATTTATAAAAACAATTAATCCAATGTGAGAAGAAGAAAGAAGAAAGATTTGCATATGATTTTTTATTTATTATGAAGAAAGCTTATGATAGAACCCATAGTAATTTATCATGGTGAGTATAGAAAATAAAGTGTGTAAACACTAATTATATTATAAAAGATATGTATGATAGTGTAGTGACGATTTACAATCATAGGAAGTGTTTTCCATGAGTTTCCTATTAGTCTAGGACCACCGATTGTTTTGATCATGTAAAAGGTATGTCTAATCATGTGACTTTTCTTTTCCTTTGAAGAATAATATTGGATTTTGGCTCTTCTTTGTACTTCTCCCCTCTGTTATTTCTTTCCTCTCCTTTAAGCTGTAGCTCTCTGTTATATAATCTTTCAGCCCTTTTGAACTCATGAAAACAGTTTGTGAATTGTCGTATATATTATTTTCAAGAGTTGATTACCAATATTTCTTTTTCATTAACACATCTTTTATCCCATGTGGAACTGCAAATATTGTGTTCTAGTGCTCCCTTGAATACTTTTCAAGGATTTGAAAAGCAGCTAATATGGTCACTAATGTGGTCATATATATGGTTGGACAATAAAATATGTTGCTTAGGCCATACACAATAATTGGTGATCAGTCTGCATATGCGACTTTCAAATTTTAAGTAGAAGATATGTTATTGTTATTTAAGATTTACTATGAAGATCCTATCAACTAATTGCTACTAAATCACACATTTTGCATAGATGAAGAGATTATAGTTGTACTTTTTATTCATCTTATAGTAATTGTTTTATCATATGTTCACATTTGCTTGTTGTAGAAATTACAATTGTTCTTTATTAATATAATTTTATATAGTTACTTGTTACCTTCCCTAGTGTGCCTGAGTGCACTGTAATATTAGTTGTCATCAATCATGAAATTTGATCATATTATTTGAACTCTGTATATTTAGTTAATTATTTTTCTTTGTGATGTCAACTTTTGTTCCTCGATTTGGACTGAATTTCACTTTCTTCATGTCACATTGTCCTTGAAGTTAAATTGAACTTTGCCATGGCTGAAAGTTGCAATGTCAACTGACAACATGTTGATATTCCTTTTTTTGTAAATTCTCTTTGATTTTTAACCATTCTTGACAATCACTATTTCAGTTCTTTCTGTTCTATTTTAGTTCTTGACATTATTGACAATCAACATGTTTTCTGTTTGGTTTAATCCAATTTTTTGGAATTTTTTGTTTGTTTCATATTATTTTCATTTATTCATTTATTTTTATGTGATACAGATTGCAGCTATACAGATGTCTGATGTCAAAGACTTTGATTTGAGCTGGGTGAAGGATTTTAGCATTGGCAGTTTGGTTGAGGGAGAAATTCAAGAAATAAAAGAATTGGGTGTTGTCCTTGGCTTCAAAAATCATCATGATGTTGTTGGATTTGTGGCACATCATCAATGTAAGATCTGTTTTCTATGTATGTCTATCGCTTTAAGAATTCCAAGTTGTTAATTCTTGGTTAGATGCCCTTTTCAGTGGGGTGTGTCAATGTGGAACTGGGTTCTGTTGTTACTGCTTTGGTTCTGGACATAGCAAAGTTGGATGGTCTTGTTGACTTATCCCTTAAACCGGAGCTAGTTGGTAGTGCTTCTACAAAGGATACTAAAAAGGTTAGATCATGATTAAGTTGTCCTTGATTAATGAACTTTTTCCAAAAAAGGAACTGTCAGATTAATGCTTGTAGCAGTATCTGCACTTCTTATTATGCAATTTGTTGTCATAATTGACATTGACTTTGGATTGTAATTTGTTTCTATTTTATCATCCATGTTTTTTCAGAAGCGGCGTAGAAACATATCTGTGGACTTAAAGCTATACCAAACAGTAAAAGCAGTTGTGGAAATTGTCAAAGAAAATTATTTGGTAAGTAGGTTATCAGAGTCTAGTTGTATAATCTATGACTATTTAGGTAATGGTTGCTTTCATTTGATTTTGCTTATCCTTGCCTTCTCAATTTTTTCAAATTCAGGTTTTGTCTGTTCCTGAGTACAAAAATGCTATAGGGTATGCATCAACGACTGATTACAACATACAAAAGCTTCCCCGCAAGCACTTTGTGAATGGCCAGAGGTAATTTTTTATTCCTAAACATCTGTGCAGGCTCTGCTGGACTGTTAATAACTTGTTAAATGTCTAAATAAAGTACTAATTGGCCAAAATGAGAACCATATATGGGTGGCTGTTTTATGATCCAGCTGGTGCTGTTTTAAATGGTATAACCTTGTTTCTTTTCTTCATTAGAAATAGTTTGGTGCTGTGTTAAATATTTAAACCTGCCACCTTTTCATTACCCAAAGGACTCTCATACTTCAGCCCAACCACCATACTGGATGTCACCTCTAGTGTTGGTTCAAAAACAAGTAGATAAGCTGTAGACAGGGGATCTTAAAAAGACATTGCTTCTTTTGGAGCCTTAATACTTATCCAAAAGAAGGAAGATAGGAGTGTGATTGCGCATGTCATCAGACCTTGAACATGGTCACAGTGAAGAACAAATATTCTCTCTCTCTCATTGTGGTCATGCCCAACCAGTTGGCAAGGAAAGATACTTCACCAAACTAGACTGATGGTTGGATTTTGGCAAGTGCTGATAGTTGTAGGGGGATGAGATATCCGGTGTGTGTCTGAGTATGAGACAATCAAGTTTTTGGTGATGCCCTTCGGAATGACATGCCCTGGTCACAGTCTGGGTTATGGAAAACATACTCTTTCTGTAATAATTAAACATGTCTGTGGTGGTGTATGTTCATGACATCATGGTTTAATGGCCAAACCATGGTAATACATCTGGCACCTGACAGTCTGAGACCATGTTCCATATTCTCAGGGTGAAAACTATGTGAAATCGAGTTACTTTGCCGTAAACAGATATTTTTTCCTTGGGTCATCTTGCCAAGAACAGCATGATTTTAATGGATGAGGCCAAGGCTATGCTATGGTAGAATTATCTGTTATAATCACAGTAGTGAAGCTTAGATCTTTGTTCAGTTTAGTATATTAGAACAAATATTTATCAATGGGATGTTCCTTGCTAGCTGTCTCGCTAACTCAATTTCTTGAAGGCATTCTAGTAGTTGGTCTAAGAAGAGGAATTGGTGTGGCAAATTCTAGACTATGCAAAGCTAAAAGGCACACTGATGCTTCAAATATTGCCATCAGAAGGGTTTGACAGCCATCTGATTGCATATGAACCCGCAACAGCGCAGAGGTTCTAAAGAAGTTAGGACCCTAGAAATGGTGTGAGAATTGTCAAATAGCCTTCAAAGACCTTAACTGCATAGTGAAGGAGGAATTGGTGTTGCAACTTGTAGACTATTCGAAGCTGTTTGGCGTGCAGATTGATGCTTTAGACTTTGCTATGGAAGGCAAATTGAAACAGATACAAGAGGGTTATTTAGTTCTACATGTGAGTTAATACTCTCAGTTATGTGTACATGCTCCAGTTCATGAGGAAATGTCCATGATCATGAATGTCAGATCTGGAGGCACTATTTACGTGGGTCATGGTGTGTCACATGGTTCGCATTACCGGTTTGTGCCGATGTACTGATCAGCCGTCGGTGCGGTACATATCGAGTTGTACCAAGCGTATTGACCTATGATACACTGGGGTGTACTGATGTACCGCCCATATCGATCCTTTGTCAAACCGGTATATACTGCCTATATTGAGCGGTATGTTTCGGTACGTCAAACCTTGGTGTGTCGTGTGAACAACATCACACTCATCTACTTCAAGACCCAAAAAAAGCCTTCTTTAAAGTAGATTCAAGAGAGAAAACTTTCTTTGTGGGATTTGATGTAGTGTGAGCGGACATTAGTCATTGAGCCAATGTGGTGGTTAATGCATGAAGCCAAAAAGTGGAGTTGGTAGAGCCTTACAAGGAGATATCAGGGTAGTGTGAGTCAACTGAGGTCTGACTTACGTTTAAAGATTAAAGATTGTCGAAGGATCACGAGTAACGACCATGAAACATTTAATCAATGAGGGATACACAACAACTTTTGGTCTATGGGAACACATTTATACTAAAGGCAAGCAAATGTATCCTCAACAAAAATTTAAAACATGAACTTTTGAGGGAGTGTCATGCATGGAACGTTGGTTCAGGTACTGGATTTGTATCGGTGACCTGGTCAGACTAGTAACAGTTTGAATGGTACACCAGTATGTATGACTCAAAGAGGAAAAAGAAGGAGAAGAGGACGGGGTGGGGGAGGAAGAGGAGGAAGTAGGAAGGAGGAAGGAAGTAGAGGAGGTGGAGGCTGAAGAGGAGGAAAAAGCATGAGGAAGAGAAAGGAGAGAAGGAAGAGGAAGAAGAAGGATGAGAAAGAAGAGAGGGAGGAGAAGAGGAGGAAGCATATCCATCGGTGGCACACAAGAAGTGGCTGGCAAGTAACAGACAATGATAGGTGACAACATTAGGCTAGCATGAAGAGGGCTTGCATTCAAGCAAAGAGGGCTCATGAACACGAGCGCTATGGATTATTAATTAGTTTTTTAAATGGGTGAAGAGGGGTCACAGGCGCGAAGAGGACTCATAGATGCAAAGAGGACAATTCATCGGTGACTATACAAGATCTAAAACAGGTCCAAAATTTGGGCAAAAAAAGAAATTCTAAAGAAATTTTAATATTTGATCACCTATTCTTGGTAAATACAATCGATTTTGATATCAATAAAGTGATTTTAATCTTGAGGAAGTCAGAGATCATGTATGTCAAAAAAAATGTTTTTTGAAAATATATCAGATAAATATCTGAAGCAGTATCGAGAGAGTCCCTGTACATGAGAGTTGTTCTAACTAATATATAAACAGTTGTAACAGAGACTAGCAAAAAAGTTGTACCAGTTTGTTTCTGGTAGCAGTGAAATTGAATTTCTTTCTTTTGACATCAGAGCAGCACTTAGATGTTTCTTGATGCGCAGGGTTGAAGAAGTTTTATTGTGTTTGTGATATGAATCATGGCTTACCCGTTGGATATTTTCTTTTATTACTTCATATTTCTTTGCTACTTTGGGTACATCTTTTCTTGTCAGATAACTACTGTTAGTTTCCTTTGATTTAAAATTTGGTTGTGTTCTAAATACCATATACGAGGTTGATAATGGGATTTGTGCTGTTTATATTGTTCATTCAAATATTGCGTCAATATTTGAAATGATTATTGTGCTTTCTTTTTTCTGTCTTCCTGGCTGCATAATTATTTCACTTTTGGATATGACACTAGTGTTGATAGCTTTGGTTCTCATGCTGTTCAGTTGCATAGTTGACTTCCTAGTCTCTTCTTGTTTTATATGTATAAATAATTAAATGCCGTCTTCATTTTTGTCCCTCACTAACCTGAAGCATACATATAGGTTGTTGTTTGTCTGATTGTTGTTTATTGTTTTGGTTATGTATCTGTTATTTCCCCTTGATTGACTGTCACTGTATTAGCAATATTTCTCAGTTTCTTAGTTTCACTTTTATGCAATATTTTTGCCTATCGTGTGTGGTTGCTGGCTTGCTGCTGCTTCTTGCTTTGTTGAAGTGGCATTGTTTGATGTTCCGAGAGGTCCTTATAGTATGTGCTTGTACGCTGTACCTTATTTTTATGTAACTCTGCAGTGCTGCATGCTATCATGGGTACAAACATATTTATTTTTTTTAATCTCTGAGTCCTAATTCTGTACCTTCTTTTTGTTTTTTTTTTCAAACTGATAATTCAGTGTCATTGTCACTGTCGGGGAGATTTCAAGTTCTGGAAGGCTTTTGTTTATTCTTAATTCTCTTACTGATCGCTTAGAGACACCTAACTCTACAAGGGCCAAGAGAAAGTCTACCTACACTGTGGGTTCACTTGTTGAAGCCGAGGTATATGATCCTTTTCTCTGACTTATTTAAATGATGTCTGATGCTACATCACATTTTATGTCACATGTTTAATCTGAAGAATTTCAATCCAGGTTATTGACATAAAGCCTCTTGAACTTATTTTGAAGTTTGGTTTTGGATTTTATGGGAGAATCCATATAACTGAGGTGCTTTTTGACTTGCTGATGGAGTTAATGTTTCATATTATCTTAACAACTTCTAAGTTCTAGTATAAACTGTGTTTTTTGCAAAATAGGTATTTGATGACACAGATTTAATGGAAAATCCATTTACCAAATTTAGAGTTGGGCAGCTGCTTAATGCCCGAATCATTGCAAAAGGTGGGCACTCAGGAAACGGTGCAAAAAGAAGTCGTTGGGAATTGTCGATTAGACCCTCACTCACGGCTGGTAAACAATATGACTCTAGTGGATTTGTTGTCTCACTCTCCTATGTGTATATATGCATTTTTTATTCACTTTCATATATTACTATGCATTTGCAATGTGTCTGTATAAAAGCACTAATATACAAAGGATACAAAATAGTTCAAGAAATTTATAGACAAATATTTAATTGGCTATGAAGAAAAATAATTCAAGACAATTTTTATGCTTAACTTGTAAAGGAAAAGTTATTTGCTTCTCTTGAGCCTTTTACGGGATGAAAGTTGCACACAACTCAATTACCAATTACCTTTTGGAGACAGATCAGTCATTTCATCTATGCAATTGGTATTTCGGAGGCCAACAGAATCATGCCATCTTGGTAAAAAAAATCCAAGTCATTAGTTAATTTGTTGCCACCACCATGTTCATTTTGCTTCAATTGAAAACAAGTATTGTTATGCGCTTAGGTTATGGTTAAAAATGGATATAGATTCTTGGAAGCTTAATGTTCAGATATACAGGAAATACTGATTCTCCGTGTTCATAGGACATAATATGAATAATTCCTCCATGTGTATCGCTTGTAAATTAAGCTAGTATGTAAAATATAACCATAGAAGCTGATGTTCCACAGAATTGATTGTTTTTAATCTGAAAGGCTAATGTCTATGTTAAACATTCTCCATGTTTTATTCCATGATAACTTTGTTTCCTCTGTATAAATATTTCTCAAGCCTGTGTTATGGCATTTGAACGTTTAATGTTAGGTAGATAACCTAAGTTGAACTTCTATATTATATTAAGTTCTGCCCTTGGTTCTAACAATAGTATAAATTTCAATTATTGGTTATTGTAAAATCTGTGTGAATAATCTTACCTTATAGCAACTACATAAATTGTGAAACCATTCTGGTCCTACAGAATGGAAAAAGGTAAGGCTTTTATTACTCACCTTTGACAAGTTAATGTGCATATATATCTTTGTCTTTAGCAGGTTTTTGTGGGTTGTATACACACAACAGTAAAAAAAAATCATTTAGTGGCCTTTGATGCTCAAGCATCATTTTTCTACTATATTTTAACTTTGTGTTTAATACATCATTAGTCATGATGCTTTATATCTACAACTAATGTGATGTTCGCAGATGCATGAATTCTTGAATAAAATGAGACGTAGATTTGACCTCTTTAATTTACTTGGAAATATGGACATGGACCTGACACTATTGGACTATTCGTGCACTAAGAATGGGGTAAATTAGTGCCTACTAAAGTAACTTAAACATAAGGCAGGTTTGAATTCACGAAAGGCAAATAAATGAAATGCATATAAAGGAAGTGAAAAATGCACAAGAACCAGCAAAGTTATCAAGGAGAGACACAATAATTATAACATGTCCAAGCTGAAAGGTAAGCCTATATTCTTTTAGACTTAAGAAACTATCTAGGAAGATCATTTCTTTTAGAGGTTATGAAGAAAATATTTCCTTTTATAGGCTTAGAGATAACCTATCCCTTCTCAAGGTTGAGGAACCTTCACAAAATGGACATAACATCGGTCAAACCATCATGTATCAATTTGAATCCATTAGTTTCATAATATTGGAACATATAGCTAGACTTAGTGTTTGACTTATCGTTCTGATCGGGTGTGCTGCTCCGTACCAGCGTGTCAAGTGTTGGTACTAAGGCACAGGCGTGTTGGCGCCATGAAAAAACCAAAGGTTTGACGTATCGAAGCGTACCGCTTGGTATGGGCGGTATGTACCAGTTCGACATAGGACTGGTATAGGCGGTGTTGGCAAATTTTGGGGCGACATCACATGTGCAGTGGAAGAACAAAAACGAAATCCCCTATTCCCAAAGAGATGTTCATCATCGTGCAAAGATTGGTGCGTAAAAATCCGCGAAACAAATTGCGTATAGAATAGATTGTGTTACCTAGGGAGATCGTATATCCCTGTTTCCTTGCAGATCTCTAGGAGAGGGTGAAGGAGGTCAAGCGTTCTCCTCTCTAACGGTGATCCACACAGTAGGGCTACGACAACGCTCCTCAAAACTTTAAGCCTGCTCTAATAAGGTGGAGAGGGGGAGGAGAGTAGCAGAGGTAAGCAAAGACTCTAGCTTATTTACCACTGAATCCCTCCTATTTATAGAGGTCCTCTGTCAAACCCTAATGGATCCTCCCATATTGGATATTTGATCTGCATCCAATTACCCAAGCCTCTTAGATTAGTGGATCTCTATCCAATAATCTCTTATGGGCTCTTATTGGATCTCATCCATAGGATCCAATAATTCAGGGGCTTATTGGATATCCAATAAGACATGGGCTCCGGCGGATATCTCATATTCGAACCTCTACTCATAGCAACGCCTACCATTTGTGTGTGACCCTCTAGGCCCAATATCGAGTTAGCCGTGAGTCATACCTGTCAGAACTCCTTTTGGTTCAGTGAATTATTATCTTCATAATAATTCACTTGACTCATCGACTACGGACGTACTAGGCCACTACGCTGTAGTCCCCAGACGATACAGGGGAATCCAATTCATTGGACCTGCCTGTCCTCAGTTACTGTGTACCTATAGTCCCTCATCCATCTAATATCCCAGAGACCGTATACCGGTTATGGTGCTATCAGACCCATACGATTTCTACTCGAGTCTCGCTCTAATCGGATTCTCCCAGAGAATTTTTTCTCTCTCTATCCGAATGACCTTGGCCAGGGATTTGTCTGAGCAAGAACATATGAGATATTTCTCTGATGACGCCGAGAGTGAATGATCCTCTATCGACACACAATAGCCCTCACAAGGTTGACTATCACTCCCAATTGCCGGCTGTACTAGATCTGGGACATCCAAACCTATAAGTCCAGTATCAAAGAATGAAGCACTCATACAAGATATTCTTGGTGTCTCATGTCTAAGGACCAGATACACCACTGGAACACGGAATCGCTGTCTAACAATAAGACATCATTAACCATCCAACATTCCGTAAGTGGATCAATCAGTGAACTCATTCTCTAATGAGCACATGTATTATATTCCTAGTGTCCCCACACGAGCAGCTATGAGACCAACTGCATCCATCATATGGACGGGTATACAGCACACCAGTCTGTCCGGTTATCTTGATGTCCCTCTCGAGTAACCTATGACCGAGATTATTTAGGATCTGTGTTTAAAGGTGAATCAGTCTTATTATCGTTATCTAATCATGATCCGATTCCCATTGCACAGATCCAAGGACATCACAATATATACATACATATGTGCAATAGTCAATATAAAGTGATAAATGCCAAAATATAATAAGCAAAATGATTTCGTGTCAAGTCACACGTGCCATCACTCACATGATTGGCTTGCTGGGCACCTATGACTAGCAGGCGGTACATTGGTGCATTAATATATCGTGTGTCGGTGTGCTCGATGCAGCTCGATACATACCGTACCAATAGCTGGTCGGTACACCGGTACAGATTGGTAATGCAAACCATGGAAAAACCTAGAAAAAACCTTTTAAATATACCTAAAAATAGGAAAAACATAGATTGAGGTTTTTTAATTGGAATTAAATGCACGTTTAGTTTAATTTCTAAAAAATTAATCTAAATTAGGAAGGGATAGCGTCATATATCTTTTTCGAGCTTTAAGGAATAGCTTTGTGACATGTTTTGTATCCTCTTTTTGTTGATATTGAATTATATACAAAGATGACTTGAATTATAAGATTACAAGTTAAACTTTAATATTTAAATGAATCAAGTAATAAATGGATGGATCGATGGATATACTTGGTTCTACCACGAAAATAAATGGTGGGACTCCATCGGCGATGAATCGGGGTCCTCAATCCTATATATTTGTATATCAATATGGTATGTTTGTTGGATTCAATCTTGAAATTGCTTCCATGACATAATATATTGATACATCATATGCCATTGGTGCATTAATATATCGTGTGTCGGTGTGCTCGATGCAGCTCGATACATACCGTACCAATAGCTGGTCGGTACACCGGTACAGATTGGTAATGCAAACCATGGAAAAACCTAGAAAAAACCTTTTAAATATACCTAAAAATAGGAAAAACATAGATTGAGGTTTTTTAATTGGAATTAAATGCACGTTTAGTTTAATTTCTAAAAAATTAATCTAAATTAGGAAGGGATAGCGTCATATATCTTTTTCGAGCTTTAAGGAATAGCTTTGTGACATGTTTTGTATCCTCTTTTTGTTGATATTGAATTATATACAAAGATGACTTGAATTATAAGATTACAAGTTAAACTTTAATATTTAAATGAATCAAGTAATAAATGGATGGATCGATGGATATACTTGGTTCTACCACGAAAATAAATGGTGGGACTCCATCGGCGATGAATCGGGGTCCTCAATCCTATATATTTGTATATCAATATGGTATGTTTGTTGGATTCAATCTTGAAATTGCTTCCATGACATAATATATTGATACATCATATGCCATTGGTGCATTATATACTTGGTTCTACCACGAAAATAAATGGTGGGACTCCATCGGCGATGAATCGGGGTCCTCAATCCTATATATTTGTATATCAATATGGTATGTTTGTTGGATTCAATCTTGAAATTGCTTCCATGACATAATATATTGATACATCATATGCCATTGGTGCATTAATGTGATGGTTGTAGTCTGATCATCATGAACCACAGATGCAGCTCTTGAGGCAAGTATAATTGTGGCATATATTGGTGCGGAGGTTGGAGAATGCCAAAACTTCTATGTTAGCCACTGGCCCGTTACTTCGTATTATAAGACCGATCAATCTCAATAAAGAATGACCAACTATCACCTGTTGTTGGCCATAACTAATAGACATTAAATACATAGATTTTACCCAATAAGTATCTAATTTTGATGAAATCAACATTAAACCCACTAATCACAGTATTAAAAACCTTAATTACTCCCTAGTTGGCTCACTTTTACCGCTATAAACATGTAAAACAACCTCATAAACATTACCCACATAGAATAAGGCTAATCATGTCGTAAATCAACAAAGATCTAGAAAGGGATTACCTCTTGGTTAGAGTGATCCTCTAATTGAAGTGTTAAACCTTTTAAATGAGCCTCTCAAATTTGATCCAATCCACAAATCACAGTTTGCTTGAGTTGAAGAGGGCGAGAATGTGAGAATGAGAGAGAGAGATGTGAGTGAGACTGAGTTAGAGAGAGTTGAAGAGTGAAAGAGAGTGTAAGGGATTGAAAGGGAGGGAGGAAAGGATTTAAAAGCCCTTTTAAATGGTTCCAATTGGAATGGATCAAATTTCAGCGATCCATCGAAAATGGTACAGGTCGGTAACGGTTGAGTTTTGACCGTGCCGCCTGGGACAGATCCCGCAACGCTCTATATAGGGTACCTAACTATAAACCGCTTGGTATAGGGCGATCCGTGTGCCGATCACCTTTTGGACCGGTACGTATCACCTACACTGTACTATATTATTGCTATTATTATTATTTTATTAAATGATATTAGTGTACATGTTGGTGCATTGTACCATTATGGTAGGTCACGAAAATCAGTGTGATACGTATTTCAATGATTAAATCATTGTTTCACATTGCGCCCAGCTAAAAGTTTTTGCTCAACTACAATGTAGCTCACTAGTAAGAATGTTGAGTGGGAACCGGCTTAAAACAATTAACTCACTAGAAAGAAACTAGCTAGTAGGTGGTGGAGAGATCACTCAATTGATATAGCAACTAGCTCA
The DNA here is from genome assembly GCA_004837865.1 of Musa balbisiana. NCBI lineage: Eukaryota > Viridiplantae > Streptophyta > Magnoliopsida > Zingiberales > Musaceae > Musa > Musa balbisiana. The sequence goes on along the minus strand of CM017194.1, from coordinate 30,818,706 downwards.
ATAGCATCTTTTTGCCTCCAAGGATGCTGCAAGTGGAAGCTCAGGCCTTGCTTTTAAGATTTCTTTTGTTATTTTTATCTTTTTATATCGGATAGGTAGGTTGAAGTTGGTCATTTTGCTCTTGGAGGCTAGACTTGATCTCTATTTATAGATGCAGATAACCATTAGAAATCTGAATCTATGCTTCAGAGGTGTTCGCCCATGGTTGCTGAAATTTAAAACTGTTTTCAAAGAGTGCCTTCTCATGATTGTCGTCTTGTTGAAGCATTGAAGCTGCCAGCTTGTCTTTAATAAGACAAGTTTTGCTGGCTACAAAGTCTCCTGAAATATTCAAAGTATATATAGGAATTGATTAGTGATGATTCTGTCAGAATGCTAAAGGCACCATTGCAGCTGTCAATATCATTGCTAGCAGCTCCATTTAGACCATGTTGTATGTGTTCAATTAAATTCTTCAATTTGAGCACAAGAATAACTCAAGTGGCTCATCTATGCTTTCATCTTATTTCTTGATGTTATTAGCTTATGGTGTGCCAGCTTGAATACTTGATCTAGTATTGATCAGATTAATATTTTCTGTTTCTTCCCTTTCTTTACTTTCTAGTTCTCGGATGTGATCAATAAATTTATAACTTGTCATCCTACTCATTTTGAGTTGAGGTGAGGTGAATTCAAGAAATAATAGAGTAGTCCATTGCATTTCATTTCTTGATGAGTGAAGAATTTTGGTTGTGCTTGCATCAAGTTATGAATATGCAGGACATTTGAGCTTTTGTATCCTTGATTGTGTAGCTTGAATTCATGTTTGACTGTATTAAATTGAAGTTAAGCACACATATAATCTATCATAAATTATTTTGCACTTGAGTGCTAGATCAAGTAACACCCCCAATTAGTCCCGCATCGGATGTGGGCAAGACTAAGATTGGTTTATAAGGGTCTGATGAGTGTATTATTATCAACTTCAACTTAAGTATTTTGGTTAGTGGTTTGAGCCAAACAAAGTTGATAGGCCAGTTAGCTGGCCAGGGTCGTGACACGCCTTTTCCACTCGAGCACCCCTAAGTTTCCTTCTTATAGGGACATAATCTTGAGCAGGGGCTTAGATCCACTAATCGAGCTATGAGAGTTTTTTTTGTGGTAACATGTGATTTATGAGAAATAAGAATTATTGTTTATCATTTGTAAATGTACTCTTGGTACTCTTTAACATTTGTTCATTTCTTATTCCAAATATGTTACCAAATTTGAAATACAAAATGATGTTGTAGTAAACTTAACCCCTCGAACATTTTCTTTTTTGGCTTTTTAAAAACCCCAGAACTCCTGATAGATGTGTGGTTGACAACTCACCTAACTAAAAGAAAATATGACTAGCTTGCTCTTGCTCTCTTGCTGGCACTCTTATTTAATACTTGTTGCTGGCCAAATGAGCTGTTCTCACATGGCAAGATGCAGCTTAGTGATAAAGGCATTCAAGTATGCTTTTCATCTCTCTTCTTCCTCCACCTTTTCTTCTCATTCTACAACCCCTACAAACTTTTAGGGTTGAGTTACTTATTTTATTTTTCTTATGGATTGAGAAGGTGGTTCAACACCGAGGACACAGATTACATGTGTTACACAGCCGTGGCTTGAGATTTTCCACCTCCGTGCTTTCTTGATATTCCATATTTGAAGCCACATTAAGACTACTGTCATCTTCTATTTGCATGTTTAACCAATGATGCAAGTCATTTATTATATTGAAACTTTTTGAATTGTCCTAGAACAATAACAGATTATTTTCATGTTAGAGTATGCTGTAGCTATTAAAGTAGTTGGTAAATCCTTTGGAGTGGTGATGTGTTCACCCCAAAATGGTGGGATTAGTGCTCTAAAAGAAGGATTCAAGTAATGCATGCCCAGCAGTTACGGTCTTAAGGACATTCCATCCTTTTCTTCATGTTCTGGAAGCATTTAAAGTAGATTGTATGTTTGAATGTCTACATATTCATGTTCCTATCTGTGCCAGTAACCAACCCATATCAATGCCATACTTGTTTATTTTTGTTCAATGGATTTGGCTATGGTTAGGGGATGGACAAGCCTTATTTTTTTTGTTGTGAGACGAAAGCAAGTGGATTCTATTCATGATCATTTTCTGAGATACAGTTGCAGATCATTCGGATATCTGTTTAATACAAAAACGTATATCTTTTATAGATACTTCATGTGTTGAATAATTTTTTGGTAATAAATAAGCAATTCACAATGTCAAACCTACTAATAGTATATATGGGGTCAGAAAGCTGGACCATAGTGGAGAATATAAGTATGACAAAAATTGACCATATTATTCTTGGCAAGGTTTGCAATATGGCCTGAACCGATACGGTTTGGTATGGGTGGTGTTTATCGGCTCAACAATTTCCCTGGTGACCAGGGTAAATCGAGCGATACGCTGTACCATCCGGTCCATTTAACGGTACATGGACCTGTACCATCCGATACCTGGTATGTCCGATACAGGGCCTATACTACCCTGTACTGGGAAGTTTCTTTTCCAGTTTTTTAGCTTGTGTTCCAAAACTCGGTACGCATCGACATACCAAGGTACTGACAGGTACACTACCTGTTAGAGCCTGACAAGTATACAACCGGTGTACAAAATTATGAACCTTGGCTCTTTGAACAAACTTGTTTATATTGCATATCCTGCTCAACTTGGATACGAAAACAAATTTTTTGAGTATCTTTTAATTGACTGCTCTATTTTTGTTGCCTTGACATATTTTTCTTTCAACTGTTTTTTCCCCAATTCCTGGCCTGAGTTTTGAACCATCACATGGTGAATTCTCCTAACCTGTTTACTTTTCTGGAAAAATATTATTCTGATTAGTGATCTTGCAACTGTTGCTTAATTGTGTAATTGCTTTTATCATTGGCTTTTTCTTTCTCCTCATTTTTCAAAATGTCTCATATATTGTTCCTTTCTTTGTTTGTTTCTTAACTTTTTTTCTAATCATTACAGTTTAAAAGAAAATTTTGAGCCAGTTTTTTGTTTTTTATTTTTCCAGGAAGCGAGGAGGCAGTAACCACATGTGTCTCTGAGGAGTTAAACTTTTCAGTTGGAGAAAATGTTAGAGGTTATGTTGTTAAGGTGGACAGTGAGTGGTTGTGGTTGAGTGTGTCACGATCTGTTATGGCTCACCTTTATGTCCTTGATAGTTCTTGTGAACCCCATGAGCTTCAGAAATTTCAGCAATGTTATAGTGTGGGCCAGGCAGTCAAGGGTTGCATCTTAAGTATAAATAGGGAGAAAAAGCTGTTGCGATTAGCATCATGCTCATCTTTTGATGAGACTGGTGATAAAGCCAGCCAAAAAATTGGAGCTTCTACTGTAAACGATGGCCAACAATTTTCGAGTGGTGATATTGTGGGTGGTAGAATTAAAAAGATTCTTCCTAGTGTTGGTGGACTTCTTGTGCAGATTGGGCCTCATCTATTTGGAAGGGTTCATTACACTGAACTTGTAGATGAGTGGGTTCCTCACCCTATATCTAAATATCAAGAAGGCCAGTTTGTTAAGTGCAAGATCCTGGAGATAAGCCGTTCATCCGAGGGAATTTTACATGTTGATTTGTCCCTTCGTGATTCCGTCATTACTAATGAGTTGTAAGTTCAAGACTTTAGCATTATACGTCAGAATCTTTATTGAAGTAAAAGCCAATGTCTAAGTACTGGTAATATACCATGCTGTCACACACAGTATGCATGAACAGAAGCAATGATAAACAAAAAAATGTTTGAAAAAAGATCTTTAGGCAGATAAATTTATCTCTAATATTTTTAAGACACAACAAAAAAATAAAACACTATGAAAAAAAAAAAGGTGGCAGAAAGGGGCTGGAATAGCAGGATAAGAAAGAAAAGCCGCCTGCTACATGCTAGCGTTACCAACCTCTGGTGGAGACTGGTGCAGGGATGGTCAGAACACTATAAATGATGGGAAAACACATCTATCCTATATCTAACATTTGGTGGTTCTATTTAACTATAGAATTTGTAAAAGAAGCAAGTTTTAGAGTCTGCTGTATTATAATTCACCTATCTGATATTTGTTAATATAGACAACCAAATTGATCTTAGTTAATATAGGCCACCTAATTGATGTTAATTTAAGGATATATGTAACTGCATTGATAAATATATCTAATTAGGAAAAGGATTCAATTTGTCTATGTTGCATGATTTGATCTTCCAAATATTCTTTTGTTGAACAGAATGCATCTAAAGAAATCTATGATGAATTTCAGGGTTTCTTGCAGTAAGAGGTTTGAAAAGATTGACGATCTTCATCCTGACATGAATATTCAGGTGCCTGTCTCTATTTTTGGTTACTTTCTTTTAATATTCATTGGCATATCTTTACCCTGAAAATTGTGTTTGCATATTTATATATGTATTTATTTTATGATATATCATGATTTTAAATCTATGTGCCAACTTTTTCAATATATCTTTATGAAGTTTAGATGATGCAAATTGATTGGTTCTTAGTGGAAATCTGGACCAAGATTTTCGGGTCCAGATTTCCACCTGGAAGCATATTGTTTTACTTTTCTTTTGTAGTTTCTACCCTTACACATTATATTACCCCAAAGTAATTCCCAGTATAATATCTTCATTGAAAAAAATATTGATTTTTAGAAACAAAGGGAAGAAATTTCTATTACAAAAAATATGGATTTCAGAGTATGGAAATCTTTAATTGGCCATCTGATGAGATTGTAATTGAGAATGTAACTTTATGGCTGGCACAATTGGGGAATGAGGTAAAAAGAGGAAAATGTCTCTTATTGTCTTTTTCTGTTTATTTTTCTTTCTTGGGTCATGTGGTGGTGAATATGGTTATTTTTAGTAGACACATTTTTTATGGGGGCAAGTCATTGGCTTCCAATTTGTGTTGGCTATGGTAAACTGTGAAGCTTTCATTCAAAGTTATGAGTCAGCCAGTCCAAGTTAGATCTAATGACCAATGACTAATGATCCACATTTTAGGATTCTCAATTTCAATGGATACCGCCTGGTACGAGCGGTACATACCGTTCCGAGAGGATACCAATATGCGGACCACCCTCTATTGGGTGGTATCAATGTTTTGACCCTGTATCGGGTGATATGGGGTTTGTACCGGGTGATAACGATCGAAATCTGCTTGTTACTGAGGTGTATTGGTCGGTATGCCTTGGATTTCGATCGTTACAAAGGCGTACTGATAGATTCGATCGTTACAGAGGTGTACCTGTCGGTATGCCCCGGTATTTTTGAACTGTTACCTCCAAATATTTTTGGAGGCTTTTCATTTCTTTTTGGACATACCGCCAGTATGCCACAGTACATACTATACCGAGCAGGGCTCGGTACATCGGTATGGACTGAAATTGAGAACCTTGCCACATTTAATAAGTAAAATTTTGGATCCTTACCTAGCAGCACATTAGTGGTTGAGGTGGATTACATGTTTTATTTTTTCCACTTAAAAAGAATTGGGCATTTATTGTTTATTTTTGTAGAGGGTTGTGCTCTACAGGTGAGCAGGTTGGATCTCAGAATATCCATGGCTATATTATCATCAAGATTTTGCTAGTACAAATCCATGTCTATATTATCTATTTGACATGTAGAACTCCAGTCTAAAAGGTGTCTGTGTCATAGGTTGTGTTGGGTCCAATTTTGATGAGGTAGTAATAACAAATTGATCTGACCTGAATGGTCCACCGGCATGCATATATTTCTCTACTTGGGTCTGAATCATATAGCCATCGGGCTTGGGACATGTTGCTTTGATGGGTTGAGATAATTGTTGCTTTGTTTTTTTAGGGGGGGAAGGGTGCAGGTCAAATCAAGCATTACTTGAAGGGAACATATTTTTTTGACCTGAATTTGACACAACTCATAAATGGACATGGAGCTGTTAACTCAGATCCATTCTAAGATAACCTATTAGGTTTGCTCAACCTAAATTCAAACAACCCATGAATCTACATTGTTTCTGTCCCAGACCCACCATTAACCCAAAAGGTAGTTTTAAAATGACAGATTCAGGTCAGACAAGCAACTTTGGCACGTTGCTAACCCAATACATGCCATAATCTGACAATGCTGCTTAATTTTAATGTACGGGGCAAATATGTTCTTCAAGGTTGCTTATAACATAATAATCAAAATCATGGTTTTTTAGAGTCATCTGTTAGTAAGCATGTGCATCCTAAGACTACATGATCTGCAATGAGATTGAGAGATTGGCTTTGTGCTTGAATTCCACATTTTGCATATATGATGTTGCAATAGTACCATCTTACTTATGTATCGAGCCTAACAGTGTTTGCCAATGCTAATGGAAGTTTACATTCTCTTCTCCCACATATTTTGAGTCATATGAATGTTTCTCCAGTTTGAGGTTGATGAGAATAAGCTCAAGGTTATCCTTTGTATTCCTACTTTTTAGCCACACACCCTTCATCTCAGTCATCTTATATATCCTACATGAAACAGCTTCACAACCTCTTACAGTAGTTTACTTTTTAGAGGCCCTTACTCGACTCCAACATCCTTTCCCATCTTTATATTCCTTTTTAAGTTTCTATTCTTTACATGGAGCACTCTCTTTCTGTGCTGAGATACCGAGTTCTAAGATCTTGTGGTTGATGGTAGCTAACACTTGGTTGGATATCAGTTACAGCGATTTCAGGTGTTGACTGGGACTAGGTTACATCTAAATTGCCTTTCTTTCAGGTGTTGAACCCTGTCTCTTATATTTTTGTTCTTTTGAGTGGATAAGTCATCCTTTCTGCAATAAAAGGAAGTTTTTCGCAGAGTAGAACTTTGTTCTCTTTATTTTCATTATTCTTCATTTGCATGCTGCCCTTGTTATAACCTAAGTCTAGAATCTCTGGTGTTTTGTCCTATGGCTCTTTAGGTTATTCTAGATCAGGTACCCTTAGTTTGTAGCATTTAGGCTGAATGTTGTTCCTGGAAAACATGTACTAGATTCGTTCATTATATTGCTAACAACAGTGACCTTCATTGTTGGGGTAAAGCTGCAATGTATTAAGGACATTATTTATATTAGAGCATGATTGAATTATGAAGTGGCAGTTACAAAAGGGATAGATGACTTTCAAAATTGTAATATGATCTCTGGTGGTTGGTAGGCTACTTCACCATAATATGGTGACAGTAATGGTTCTGACTAGGCCGAAAATAGACCATCATGGCAGTTCTCATGAAAAATTTATAAAGCTCAACTTTGTTCAGTGTGCTATCCATTTTCTTTATAGCCTTCGATACTATTCAACCCATAGTTTAGAATAAATGTGACTTCAGTGATTTTGCTTCATGATGCTTTCAGTTAATGCCTAAAGCCATCTTCATCTATTGTTTAAGCTGACTTCATATCGTTCTTCTTATAACTGAGTTCATTTTTCTTCTGAGCTTTACTTGTACCAGCAATTGGAAATAGTTTTCTACTAGCTCTATTCGACAGATGCTTATGTAAAATGGATGGAAATGAGTTTTTTTATTTCACTTTAATTTGCAGGGCTATGTTAAGAATATCACGTCAAAAGGCTGTTTCATTTCTCTTTCAAGAATGATGGATGCACGAATACTTGTGTCCAACTTGTCATATGCGTACATTGATAGTCCTGAAAAAGAGTTTCCTGTTGGAAAGCTTGTACATGCTAAGTAAGTTGTTGAACAACAGTATCATTTGGACATGCAATTTCTGTGTTCTGTCTAACGGAAATTTGTGCAGGGTGCTGTCTGTGGAACCCTTGTCCAATAGAGTCGAAGCGACATTGAAAACTGGGAACAAGGCTGAAACAGTCAAATCCATTGCAGACACTATTGTGAATTTACATGTTGGTGATATAGTTACTGGCCATATTAGACGGATCGAGTCTTATGGATTGTTTATAACACTTGACAAGGCCAATGTGGTGAGACTCTTTTTGTTTATCTCCTATCACTAGTCATCTTGATAGAAGGTATTAATTTAGCTTTATTTATTTGTTTATTTCATTGTTAGGTTGGTTTATGTCACATATCAGAACTGTCAGATGAGCACATTGATAACATTGAAGCTAGTTATGCAACTGGTGAAAAAGTTGTGTCAAAGATTCTGAAGGTAAGTTCCTTTCCTAAACACTCGGCAAAAGCTTGTACCATAAGTTATTAATTCCAATTTCCAAGAGTATGAATTTTCTGATTATTGCATTTTTTTCGAACTTGTAGCTTTGTTAATATGCTATGTATTATTATTTTTCTTTCAAGGATGATCCTCTTTAACGAATCTGACCTTCAAATCAGAACTCTTGTAGACAATTCTCTCAATTATACTTCTTTGCCAGCTTATTTTTTTATTTATTCTGTACTCAGATCGATGAAGAAAGACAAAGAATATCCCTTGGAATGAAGAAATCTTATATTGAGAATGCCAGTGGTGTTGACCAGAGCCATGCTATAAATGACAGTCATGGTCACGATGAAATTGACAATGCTTCTATGGACAATATGGACAACAAATTGCTTGATTTGCTGCATAATGATGACTTAATTAAACATCTAAAGATGTCGGAGCATGATAATGCAGGCTCTGAGATTCTTACACCATCAGGAAGAAGTGCTTCTGTTCTTCCTCTTCAGGTTTCTCTGGAAGACTCAGATGGCTCCGATTTGGATAATCCTGTAATTGCAGGTCAGGACGGTGCCAATGAGAACAAGCAGGCTGCGAAAAGGGACAGATGCATAAAGAAAAAGGCCAAGGATGAAAAGTATGTGTGTTAATTATCTTTAGGTTGGGAAGGCTGATGATTAGTTTCTGGTCTTTAAATTCTACTTATATTGCAGGGAGCTCGAAATTATCGCCGCTGAGGAAAGGCGTTTGCAGAATGATATGCCAAGGACAGAAGATGAATTTGAGAAGTTGGTTAGGAGCTCTCCCAATAGTAGTTTTGTCTGGATAAAGTACATGGCTTACATGCTCTCTCTAGCAGAGGTTGAGAAAGCACGAAACATTGCTGAGAGGTATGGGATAAATCTCTGATTGTGTTCATGGAATAAGTGTTGACAAGGAGTTGTGAGGGAATGGTTATGGGATAAATATTTATTTTTTATTCTTTTGTAGATTTGTTGTAAGTAGCATGATGTGATTATGCTTCTGCCAAATTCTATGGTTACTGACGCATTCTAACTGTATACAGATTTAGTTTGGTATTTACTTGTTTGTTCAAATGTCTTGCATGAAAAAGGAAGTAACATTTGGATTTGATTATTATTGCCTGCTGATGTTAGACTTAGACCTATATGCGATACACTTTCAACTACTTGACGAGTAACTTTAATCTTTATTCTTAAAAGGGCTCTTAGAACAATAAACATCAACGAGGAGGGTGAGAAACTGAATATTTGGGTGGCCTACTTCAACTTAGAAAATGAACATGGAAGTCCACCAGAGGTAACATAATGTTCTTTTTTTGGCTTTAATTTTTTCTGTCAATATTTCTTTAACTTCTCATATTTCTATTCTGTGGCATCTCCAGGAGGCTGTCAAGAAAATCTTTCAGAGGGCATTACAATATTCTGATCCAAAAAAGCTGCATCTAGCTCTTTTAGGAGTGTATGAGAGGTCTGAGCAACAAAACCTGGCGGAAGAGCTCCTTGAGAGGATGACAAAAAAGTTCAAACATTCGTGCAAGGTTAGTGATAGATTGGTTATCTTTTGTCAACCTGAGTATGCTGAAGGCTCTAAAGCATTTGGATATGTAGGTCTGGATGCATTGCATTCAAAGTTTTCTGAAGAAGGACAAGGATGGGATTCAATCGATAGTAAATCGTGCTGTCATAAGTCTACCACGTAAAAAGCATATTAAATTCATTTCACAGACTGCTTTACTAGAATTCAAATCTGGTGTACCAGATAGAGGCAGATCAATGCTAGAATCTATATTACGGGAGTATCCCAAGAGAACTGATCTTTGGAGCATTTACCTTGATCAGGTTATCAAGCATAACAAAACTTCTACTTGTTTTCCTTTTTACTTTTCTGAGATAAAGTTATTGATGGACTATCTTTTTTTTGCAGGAGATTCGTTTGGGTGATGCAGAAGTAATTCGAGCTTTATTTGAGAGGGCAACATGCTTAAGTCTTCCACCCAAAAAAATGAAGGTGCTGAACTCTTCTAATCATTTTCAGGGTTTGCTTAATGCTATTATTTTTACATTGCCATTTACACTTTAAATCTTGAACTTCTGAGATCCTTTGCAATCTTTCAATGGTATTCCAGCTTTTCATTATTTTACATCATTCTACTTTTTTTACAAAAAAAAACATCATTCTTGTTATACTACAAAGAAAAAGGATTGCATCAACATTTACCGTACCTTGGCTTATGTATTTCTCTTGATAGATACTAGATGGTTGTGATCCTATTAAGCAAGAAATATCTTTTGTTCTATTTTCTAATTTTTTTTAGTTTGTATTATTCTACTCTCATGTGCCAATCCATATCTAGGGAGAGAGTAGGGAGGATAACTAAAAGAGCTATCTTGAATTAAAAGAGCAATCCTGTCAGCGGTCCTAATTTCATATATGACTCCAAATTGCAAATATGATAAACACACCTATGAACTTTCTTAAGTTCTCTCAAGGATCCTTGTCTCAGTTTCAATCTAACTGTTATCCTTGCCAAATAATTTTTAACCCTATGTTTTTTCACCCTCTCTAAATGCCATGTTGTATTATTCTACTTTTATCTGCCAATCCATATCTTGGGAGAGAAAGTAGGGAATATAACTAAAAGAGCTATCATGAAATAAGCATAATGTCGTGTGTAGTTTTGCTAGTGGTCCTAACTTCATATATGCGTCCAAAATTGCAAATATGATATAGACACCTACAAACTCTTTTAAATTCTCTCAAGCATAGACTGCCATTTCGCCCTGACCAGCATGTACCAATTGATATTTATCAGTCCCGGTACGAACTGGTATATGAACCTAACCCTTTTTGGTGGGACAGTGTGACCATATAAAAAAAATTGCATGCCACTTTGCAGTCTAGGCTTAATCATGAGACGAGCCATAATACTTGTGGTCAGCCGCTGCCTACCATTCCGTCACTGTTTTCTGGTTATGCTCCTCTTCCTCTACTGCCACATCGTCCTTCTTCTTCCTCTTAGAGTCTTCAGTACAGATACCAGTTTGTCATGGTTCACCAGTACCAGTTAGTACCATATCGATCTGGCCAGGGATCTGTTCAGTATCCCAGTACGAGATTGCAAAATTTGCGAGTCTCAGTTTCCATCTAACTGTTGCTTTGCCAAATAATTTTTTGCTCCCCATCCTCATAAGGGCAAGGATGAGAGTGTTCTGATACCTGGTAAATGTAGGATAAGGAAGTTCTGATGCCTAGCCAACGTGCGATGAGGGTGTTTTGATACCTAGGAAATGTTAATTGTTGATCTAATCATGATTTATCAGAATTAAAGTCAAGTGAGTTGACAGAAGTTATCAGCTTGGTCTTTTGAACTTTCAGTATATACATGTATTATGTTTATCAGAGTAAAAGCCATCTTTTTTACTTTTGTAAGGGAAACCTGCAATTGTTGCATTTGAAAAAGCAAGTGCTGGACTGTTTTTGTATGAGTTGTATTTCTATAGTCTGCAAGCATCAAAGAAGTTAAAAATATTTCTTAGTATATTCCATTTTTTAAATCTAGCCACATGCACCAAGAATGCTAGTTTGATGATTTTTTATACCACAGTTGGACTTTCCTTATTGAAGTAATTGTGATGTTCTCACGTGTTTTGACCCTATTGACAGTTCCTGTTCAAGAAGTATCTTGACTATGAAAAAGCGCATGGTGATGAAGACACAATCGAACATGTTAAGCGAAAGGCACTGGAATATGTCGAAAGCTCCCTTGCTTGATGTGTGTATGGAAGCTATATGATCAAGCGTTCCTACAATATTATGTTTATCTTTTCCATTAGACAGGAAACAAGCTGTGGGCATGTATCAGCTGGCCTGCCAAATGGAAGGGTCATCAAAGTTGACCTTTAGGAGACTCATACCGACAGGGCGTTTATCAGAAATTTTTTTATTATAGTTGTCCCACCTGGCTATTCTTCTTTGATATCCTTGTACCGGCTGTTTGTATAACACAAAGCATTGTTCTTTGGAGGGAAATTGAGCGCCATTTTTTGGATTAATTTTGGGCATAATCGTGTTAAATCACATGTACTTGTGGAACCTTGCCATGTAATACTAACAGATTTTTCATTAACCCAATGCGATATAAGTTGTTTGATCATATATAGTATCTGGTATTAGTACATGGTGTACAAGTTGTTGAATTGCATTTTGTCAGAAGGCATATTTGGTCATTCGAAATATCTGCGAGAGCTGCCTGTAATGCGAGCACCAATTCTGTTCTGAATTGCTATACTACTCGAGAAACCTTTTTTGTTTTTTTTCCATTTCCATGTTCCTATCAGCGATGAGATTCTTTTTGCTTGTCGTGGCAAGTCATGCGTGGTTGTCATGGTGGAGAAAGGAGACAGTCGTGACATAGTAATTGCAATGCTGCAAAGGTAAATGGTGATATAGTAGTTGCAAAGAGGAATGCAAGATAAAGACTGCATACCTATAAATACCTACAGGGAGCCGAGAGGAGTCTTTGATCGTGATAATAATACTGGTTGAAGAATGATGTCGTTTGTCATCATCAAATTTATCCTTTTGTCATTTATTTTTATATATTTGTTAAGTTTTATTTTTGTAACTATATGAATACAAATATAATTTTTTAAAGTGTAAAAATCGAAATGCTAAAGATAACTAAGCTAATTTGTAATTAACCCTAATAATAATATAAAATGTCAATCATCTCAATATTCTAGAATCCCGAGGTTGGATGGAGCTCATAGAAAGTATGATGATGATCCACCACTCTTTCTCGCTTGGCCAAAAATGGCCTTGGATAGTTTCTGGTCTGTTTTCGCGTCCTGTGGCAATCACAGTAAAGTGGTGCAAAACATTAACATCTCGTAACGTAAAAACCCGAATGGTATATGATTGGATTGATCTCCCCGGTAGTAAATGCTGCACCATGCTTCGCTCGGCGCTCGTTTGCACGAACAAAAATGACTAATTTTACTAAGCTTTTTAGACAGAAATTTTAGATAGTTGTTGGATCATTTTGCTGTGTGAGCAACACTGAGTTTTAATCGTTGAATTAATTTAGAAGTGTAACATCCAAATCAAACTCTAACAGGCATATGTCCAATGGTGGCTTTACACCGTGACTGAGTCCTCTGACTCCATCCATGAGTAACCCTTTCTTACTCGAGCTCCTTACCATATCCAAATACTAAGTTAGTTTTGATACCAAATATCATAACTCGAACCTGATGAACTAACTAACCTATAAATGATAATAATATACTCATCAAAGTCAATCTTAATCTTACACATTGAAGATTTTAAAAAAAACTTTTGAAACATTTTAATAAGACATGATTTTATAAGAACTCGAATAGGTTACATTTTAATGCAATTACATTTATTTGTGCAGCACAAAAATTAATATAACCATGTTCAGAAAAAACACAATTCAATTCCTACCCAACCATAGGTCATCAAAATCACTTAAAATTCATTTAAATTGTTTCGGATGTATTTTTAAATCATCCAACTCCTCCAACTCCATTTAAAATGGCTAATCTTCTGTTATTTACAGATTCCGCAATAAAAATAAAAAAAGATAATGGATAGAAATCCTCAGCATGGGATTGTATCGATTGAGCACCACTTAAAAGTCACTAACAAGGACCAAAATCTGTGGGCATCATATATCCATCGATTGAGAGCCTGATGATGGCTTTTTCATTCTTTTCTTGTTCCTTTTGGCTTTCCCAGAAATTTTTTCCTTGTCACAAGCTGGAGGAGGCTGCGTTCTCTGTAGGTGTTGATGAATGGCGGCGAGTGGATCAAGTTGGAATGAAGGATCGTTCAAAACTTGCCTCAACTGTGCACCTTCCCTTTGCCTATAAAATGCACCACATCAACAAGTGAAAGTTGAAAGAAAAAGGCGAAAAGCACAAAACTGCAATTAATTACACCAGCTTCCGCCTAGTCTTGCAGTTCAGCTTCAAGTTGTTTGTGCTAGAAGACTGCTCGTTAGTATTCGTATCTGGAAGAAGTTCAGAAAGGGCTGATAAATCATACACCTTCATCTTCTTTTGTCGGCTTCGGAGTCTCTTTTTCTGTATAAACAAGGATTCTATATCTGAATATATATTTTGATAGTTTTAGAACTAAGAATAGAGTGTTTTTCATCAAATCATTTTATGAAGCAAGAGATGAACTCAAACTTGTGTGTTCGACGAACAAGAAAAAATGAAACCCTGCTACTCAAAGGTTCAGAAAATAGAGTAGAAGGAAAGGTAAAAAATCTGGTGCATAATAGTGGAGACATGACTTTCAACTGAAGCTAGCAGAACGATCATGAAAATCACAACTTTGTAAGAGTACATAGGTAATCTCAACGACAAGTTTCTTCAGCTTAAAGAATTGTCATTCCACAGACATCCAAGCAATATATTATAATCAATGTGGATCTCCAAAATCACAAACAATCATGTAATTATAAGAACATAAAATGTACAGAAAGAATCCAAGGTTCAGTATACCTGTTTATACTCACCACCGAACCCTAATTGGCTTTGTTCAAACACAAGAAAAACCTTTTTTTTAAGAAGGATTTAGATTGCATATCTGACATAAGAAGCCATCGCATCTTACTAGCTAAGAACTCCAAAACAATCATTGTAACTTTGTGAATGAAGAAAATTTGCTAAAGAAGAATTAAGGAAAATATTTAGTCAGCTGTTTAAATGGTGAAACAAAACTCAAAATGACATTACAACTTCAAAAGCCAAAGTCTCTCTAGCAAAGAAATCCAAATGATATGAATATTAGTTTTAATAAGTGGTGATAGGGTTAAAATGAAAACAAAAATCAGCTCCAACTTTATTAATCAGTGTGGTGAGAAAATCTTGGGAGACACCAAAATTCAAGATAAAAGGAAGTATCATCACCTTGCTGATTGCTTTTTTCACACTCAAAGACACAGCAGCATCTTTAACTTCTGTAAGAAATCATAAACAAGCTAAATGAGGATTTCCAAGTTCAAATTCACTTAACTTGGAAACCAAATAAAAATTGCAATATCACATACAACAAAACTGTGATGTCTCAGTAATGGAAGCATAATAAATCTATGGAACTTCCTAACCATAATCATCTGGACATGATATAAAATCATGGTCCAATATCGATTTCATCACCTTGTCGAACAGGCAGTACACTGACCTGTACCAGATGATATCACTGGAAAATAATTTAAAAAATAATACCAACAGGTACCAAGCTATAATGTCCACTACCAGTCCTTGTGAGTGAAGGTGGGTTACAGCATCTAAGTCGATTGATGATACATAGAACTGATGATTGAAACAATAATAAGAATCTACTAACTTTGGAATGTTCCACCTGCACAACTTCAAGTCCGAATGTGGGTTCAAAAGGCAACTAGGTGAGTAATAAACAAATTGTGGCAAAAGAAATCAAAGAGAGTATTTTCTGATTTGAGAAAAAGTAAAGTCCAAACATCCAGTGAAACTTCAAAATAAAAAAAGCCATTTACAAGGAGAAATAGAATGATAAATAGAATTAGATCAGAACACTATAAAATTGAGAACAAAACTCTGTTTTACTTTTAAAACACTTTGACGTAACAACTTAATGTAGCTACATTTCAAAGAATGTGATACAGGTTATGTGAATAAAAAAATAGCATGATTTTGGAACAAACTAAGAAGCATGGATTAAAATCTCGATCCAGCAGAATGTAATTGGAGAAAAATGTAAAACATGTGAGACAACTATCACATATAAAGTAGCAATGCCATTAATGTAAGACAGTTGTCACCTCTCGGATTTAAAGAACGAAAAAAAAAAAAAACTGATATCGATACCAAGCAATAGGACTGCTTTGTACAAGTAGATACCAATTTGCTTACCATCTAGTAAGCCCTATATGGTGAGCTTGTGAATACTAGGGCTTGGTTTTGTACATCAGGGCGAATTGCCTAGTCCACATACTGATCAGCTATCAGACCAGTAAATACCAGACCGTATCGACCAATACCACTGAGATTTAACAATTTTAATTCTATGTTCAGGAGTATATGAAATCAACAGAAAGGCATATTCCATACATCTTAACATTTAAAAGCTTAGTGTCGCAAGTAGACATGTCATGCATAACTAAAATTGTTTTACAATTAACTAAATGCCTAATTCCTAAAAGTAAAACAAGAAAAAAATGAAAACACAGCTGACTAAACAGCTACAGACACCACATGAAAAGATGACTTACTTGCATAAAACTTTTGCTTCTTTTCAAGTTTGCGCTTGAAACTTTTGTTTTCCTTCATCAAACTAGTGCTGCAAAAGAAATTCACTATAAACTAACCAACCATGTAAATACAATAACACGAATAAACGGTGATGTAAATATAAAGAAACAAGAAAGACCAAAATAGCATCTGGGAAAGTCTTTTTCTTCCAAGCAGCCTGAGTATTGAACACATTTTAGGGCTCATATAAAAATACTTTGGGATCTATTTAAGAAAAAAACCTTCCTAAAATATTGAAGGCATGCAAAAAAAAAAAAAACTAGAAGACCAGTTAGCTAATTAGGGGAAAGAATTATAGTGCAGTAAAAGATAGATGTAACATTGTGCATTCAAATATATTGTATACACGGCAACTAGCTATATTAAACAAGTCAATTGGCTCAAAGGATCCCAATATATTTGAGTCTAGTGCTTTGCTTTGGATGCAACGAAGGGTTATTCAATTTCGTTTTTAATCAAAGTAGCATTTTGATTAAATTACTAAATTCTGTTCTAGCAAGCAGCTATACTTGATGTTTATCGAGCAAAAAGGGAAAAGAGGAGAGATGGGAGGAGAAGACAGGGGAGGAGAGGAAAGGAAAGGGGAGCATAGAAGAATAGACAGGAGGAGAAAATATGGGAGAAGAGGATAGGAGAAGAAGAAGAAGAGGAGACGGGAAGAGAGGGGAGGCGAGGAGAGCTCGAACAGTACCTGAGGGTGGAGAACAAGCGACGATGGGCCATGTTGACTCGTCGCGAGCGGCAGCCGTGGTCTAGGGCTCCGTCTTCTCTCGCAACGCCGATTCGGGGTTTTTTTGTTTCTCCTTTTATATAAATCCAACTGAGTTGACTCGGTAAACTCGAGTCGACTCATCCGAGTCAACCGATTTTACCATTTTTTAACGTTTCAGCGACCGGTCCGACTCACCAGGCCTGATCTGGACCGTGAGATCGCTCGATCCTACGGCCCAGATTGCGAGTTCAACAACCTTGTATATGCTTTACTAGGATGCAGGTGCAAGCTTTGTATGCATAGTGTTTTATTGAATGTCATAAAAGTGGCCACATCAACAACTTTCTTTACTATTGGTAAGTCATCGATGAGAAAAACTTGATGTCAATCTATCCGAAAGGCTCTATATGGGAAAGCTAATTGTTGAGGGGCTAATCAAATGTCATAATCGATGGGAATTCCACTCTTCCTTCAATCCCAGAAGAACTATGATCAATATGGATCAGCTGGAGGTAAATGGCAAGTAATGAGTAACAATACATGCAAATGAATATATATATATATATATATATATATATATATATATATATATAAAATAAAAGGTTCCAATGTTGTTTAGCATTGTGGCCACCACAAGAAACCAATAAAAGAAAAAGATGGTTCATAGAATAAGATACCGCATCTCTCTTTGAAATAGCCAAAAAGAAGGGGAAAATAAGGAAGAAATTTCTTGAACAACATTCGTGATCTGAGGCATATCCACAGATGATACATTTTACTGTACCGACAGAAGATATTAGAAGAAACCAGGAGTTTGGCTAGTTGGCCACAACCATGTCTTCTCTTGCAGCCTTGGCTTCCACAATTGCTTCCAGTCTTCTCCACGCGGACTCCCTTTTTTCTTCCAAGGATTTGGCATTTTCTTCTTTCTCTATGTACTGTAGCTGGCAAGCCTCGAACAGCTCACTGTCCATGTCGAGGAACATCTTGCGGACGTTTGCTGTTAGGCCATGGACTGCTTGATTCCAGTGGCCCTGCATGTTCTTCTCTAGTGCTTCAAATATGATGGGAAATATTACACTTCGATTTTGGGCTATTAAGCTCACTATGTGATCATTGTTCCAGAGAAATAAAGCCCGTTCAGCTACCTGTAATCCATACTCATCATCATTATATGTGAGAAATGCAGAAAGAAACAGCCGAATAGCTGCCAACCAATTTTGTAAAGGCAGTCATTGTTGGCTATACGCACTGAGAACTTTGCAAACAATGCTAGAATGGTAGTATGGGAAAAAAAAAAGAGAACTGCAGTTAGGAGAAATAAGCAATACAATGAGAGATGGAAAAAGAAGAAAAAGAGAATCTAGATTAATATATAAGGTTAGTAAATACTGTTGCTTGTCTACTGGGACATGATAGCGCATATATTAGCGTGAAGTTTGAAATAGCAGCTAATATCTCAAGTAACAGCAAAAAGATTGGTTTTATGAATGACAGCAAAAACATTCAAGTAAATGTCTATATCTAAAGGTAAAGGACCATTTTTTGAGCTACCGTTCATTATTTTTTCCCCCCCAACGTTGGATATTAAAGCCATCAATAGCATTTGACAGTTGATGCTTACAAAGAAAGCAATTCTTTTGAAGTCTTTGATAGGTCATGAGTCTGGCTCTACATAAGTCCAGTTCGTTTCAAGTAACTAAAGAAAAACATAGGGATTATAGGATCCTCCAGAACAACAAATAACAAAGCCAAGTTGCTTCCAAAGAGAAAAGATGATATCACTGATGATTCATGAAACATAATGAATATCTCAATTTCTAACAAGAGCAGATCAAATAACAGAGTCTACTCAAAATAATAACAAGTTGCTGCCTTGTTGTAAAGGAAACTGAGAATATTTGACATTAGGAACTGAAAGGGAAGAGGTTAAAGGAGATCCGCATCCATGAGAATGACTAATAAGAAGGAAAAAAGATTGGGATTGGGGCAAGGGGATGGGATATATATAGAGAGAAAGAGAGACTACCAATCAATTGCCTTGTGCAAATAGGAATGGATATACTTATATATATCTTCCATTTTCTAAAACATGCGTAACGCTTTAAATAGACCAATTTCTCCACTATTGAGTTACCATGAATTCATACAACTTTGATATTCATAAATCTTTGGTTTATGAAACAAAACTTTGTTTTCCTTTTTTTGGTACCACAGCATGGTGAATTAATTCTTTGAATGTCTAAATTCATCGACACTCTTTCCACCAATTTATCAACTTCGATACTACAATGTGATCTCACATCCAAAAATCTAAAAAGATTATCATAAAGTAATAAAGTAACAAAGTCGACATATGCAATTAGGAACAAGTGCATAATTGTGGTCATATTAGAAGATTTTCTAATGAAAGAAATTAGTAAAGGTCTAAGAAATCCATGAAGTTATTTGACTTATGCAAAACAAGTGGATGTGTATTTTGTATATCTGATTGCACACTCTGCCCAGAGACTGCATAAGCACCAAATGACCAGTAACAAAATTGCATATGCTGGTGCAAGACAATCACGCAAACTACATCAGTATATGCAGCCTGGGCCCTGGCCAACAACTTCACAAATCACCTTTTCGATAACTTACAACAATAATGCCAACAAGTAGCAGTTTTGAAGTAGGAACCCTATTTAGTTAAAAAAGGAAAAAGAAGTGTCTCCACATGTAATTTAGGGGAAGAGCATGTATACTGACAGACTAGCATGTCCAGTCAAATCCTTGTTACCTAAGTACTATTTACCATCTTCCACTACTTCTGTGGGTGCATATGAATGCAACCATATCAATAAAGAAAAGAAAACATTCTATCTGGTAACACATCAAATTGGGCGCAGAACATACAAACTCATAATCCAAAAAAGACCCACAAGCTAGAATATAGGTTAGTTCTTGCATTTGCACACCAAGCAAGTTACAATTATCCACCATGAAAATCAAAGCAATTTAATGCATTCTACCTGCATTAGATATTCTCCTAGAATCATCTACTTTCAAGATAAAGCAAAATTTCCTGCTTGAAAACATTCCGTTCCTTGAAAGAAAACGATAAGTTTGCTACGAATTGAAAACAGCACAAGTACCCAGTCTCAGAAAAGCTATCTACAGGTTCTAAACCATTCACTTTTTATCAGAATATAGAATCAAGAAAATCTGCATCCAAGAGAATTCACCATGTAATAGACGCAGAAGAGAGGAGAAAAGGGCGATGGAGAAAGCCTACTTGACAACTGCATTGTGAACTAGGAGCATATACATGTCATTTATTCTATCAAAAAAGTTTATTTGATTAGCACACATATTTACTATTGAGTTTCTGACTGTGCTTTGACGTTAAAGTTTTTTCCTTTACAAATCAATACTGCTCGTTTCTTCTTTTGATATGATATCATGGTTCCTTGATTCTTAACATGACTGAATTTTCTTTCCACCACATTATTCAGTTCACATAAAAAAACTTGAAACAGTCATTTTTGTTAAGTAAAATATGCACAAAATTACACATATACAAACAGGTTTAAATAATTGTTACTTAACAAATGGCCACATTCAAATTTAATAAATAAACAACAACATATAAGCCCATTTAAAAACCTAATTAGATGATAAAAAAATGATATTAAAATTTTGATAGATTAATGCAATAATGCATGACATCTAACTAATAAGAGGGATGTAACAGACAAGTTCCATATGAAACTACATAGGCTTCATACATTGTGATCCCCTGATCACAACCAAATTTGAGGCTGTATTGTCCAATCACATTAAATGCAGTGTGGAGAAAACTTTTGCTATAACAACCCCTAACCCATAAGAAAATGCATCAGAAACCTTTCACCAAGAGAATAGTGCATTCATGTCCTCATTAGGATGTCCCCAGACCTTTGTTATATAATTCCTACAATTGTTCATTTCTATAGGTGAATCACAATTCGTACCAAGTAACCTTCCACTTGGCAGCAGCTACAGCATTAAGAGTCAAATGTCTCATAATCCTACCAAGATCCTCAAGCTGGATAAGAAATGTATCTCAGATAAGTTGGGCACGTTAACCTAAACCCTATATCCGACATTTCCACATCAAAAATATTCAAGTCACCAATCATGAAACTGATAGAAATTAATGTTCAGATCTTCTATAACAACAATATTCAAGTTACCAATCATGAAAATGAAAAAAAAACTTATGTTTCTTCCAGCTATCAATATATTCTTCCAGAATTATAAGCTTTCTGAATTTGAGGGTGACATCTCATTCAACTGCAATTATGCTTTAAATTATTCTAAGTAACCAATTCAAAAGAATATCCCTGGATTATTAACCAGTTAAGATTTATCAGTCAACAAGAATATCTAAAAATAAGAGATATTTGTCCTCCCCTTCCATCTCCTAATATGATGAATATTGCAACAATGGTGAAGTTTGTTAAATATGATGATTGCAGCCAATTACAAACACTATAGTAAGAGTGTCTCCTTTGTTTCATAGTCTAAAAGTTATCTTCTATGCATTTCTTCTACCCCTACTTACCTCTTCTTTCTTTTCCTTCCACATATTTCCTTCCCTTTTCTCTCTTTGTTTCGAGGTAGTAAAATTACCAACAATTCTTCAAACCATCTGTTTCCAACCTTCTAGCAATAAGGGCAATATTTGGCCAAACCCAATTATTTTTTAATAATACCAATACGAAATGGTGTATCATACAAAATCAATCAATACCATGAATTATGATTAAATTTAAGCATTCCACTCATCTGAAATTTAGTAAGTTTAACCAAGAGATAATATCATATGTGATTTACTAGAATCAAGTCTAAATTTGCACATAGTCATGCAACAAAGCCCAATTAAGCATTTTAATTGGGGATTGGACCACTAGTCAATGTAAGCCCAATTAAGCATTCCACTCACCTTGCATTACAAAGTGTCAATCACAAGCTCGGATCAAAGTAATGGAGCATTGCATTGGGCCACTAGTCAATGTAAATCTAAGTCAAATCCACATATCTTAATCATTTTCAATGTAGGACTAGTCACCCAAAGTGACACGAGACTCCTTCACCATCCAAGTGCCTCAAAGTGTGAAGGGTGGCCTAGGAGGTCATCCAAAAGTGGTTCATCACATTGAAGTCTAGATGTGGTGCAAAGTTAGCAGAAGGTTCTCACATTGCTTTGAACCGATGCAAGTAAAAAAGTTAGTTCAAGGCCAAAGGATTATGTTGTACACTTTCAAGAAAAGTGTTAAAGACGATGTACACAATGATTAAATATTATTTGTTTACAGGGAAATAAATGGGTAGGAAAAAAATAAAAAAGATTGATAATAATGGACTTCAAATTTGGTAATATTAAAAAAAATAATCATAGAATTAGTGCAAGTATTGTTGTGGATAAGGATCTTAACAACAATGTACAACAATGTTATCGAAGTGGAGATTTGGGAACAGAATTATAGTTCTAAATATGTAATTTTGGAAAAGAATGATTGAAGATTGAACAAGATGTGAAACAAATATTTTTAAAAATTAATTGCTTTCATGCCTCGTAGATCACCAATAAAAACCATTTATTCGTTATTATTAATGAAAAATTATAGAAAAAAATGATTTGCATATGCTTTTTAAGTAATAAAAAATCTAAAGATTTGTTATGATGAATTTTAGAAAAAAGTTTATATTCGGAACATATTGATGTTATATAAGATATGTATAATGTTATAGTCCGTGTGGATCTTAATGGTATAAAACAACACCAAGTATCCACATCAAGTCTCTAGCTTCAATATTAATAAATGATGATCTTACCAATCATATGCAAGATAGACATCTTTGGTGTATTTTATACTTCTATTTATTGATGATATTATTCTAGTTTATAAGAATTTAAATGAAATTAATTCTATACTTAAGTAATAAACGCAAACATTGGAAACTAAATGCTTTAAATTAAAAGGCTGTTGGAAGTAGAACTGAGGACACAATTAAGTTAGATGGATAAGAAGTTCTAATAAGTAAAAGTTTTATATACCATGGATTGATTATTGAACAAGATGAAGAGATTGATAAATATCTTGTTCATAGAGTAAAGACTAGGTGGTTAAGGTGGAGAGAGGCTTTCTGAATTTTGTGTGTTCATCAGGTCAATTTTATATTGAGGCAAAATTTTTATACGACAAATCAATGACAAAAAATGTGTGTGGATGAGATAAGAATGTTGAGGTGAATATTTGGAGTTATAAAAATGATAGGAAACAAAATACTTATCATTTATGAATAATTAGATGTAGGTTCAATAAAGTATAAAATGATGGAGAATAATTAAAATGGTATGGACATATGCTAGGGATTAGGGACCCCTATAAAAGATGTGAGACAAATAGTATTAATGGTATGAGGGGAAGTAGAAGGAGACGAAAGAAGACTTTACTAGAAACTATAAATAATAATCTAAATTCTCTTAATTTAAGTAAGGATATTTTTTACAAAGTCTAACAGCGACAAAAAATCCAAATAGTCTATCTAAAAAGTTGAAGACATTACAGCATCTTGTTGTTGTTTTCTTGAGCATACTCACCTTGTTCTTGAAAAAAACAATCATTAAATGTATTGAGTTATAATTCAACCATGCTAACAAACATTAGAATGGCCACTTAAGCAACTCAAACTATGGGAAGGATTTCAGTGTCTATCAGCATCATTTGACATGTCAAATCATGCCAAGCCCTACCAATCATGCACATGGGCAAACCAAAATTTTGGCCTCTTTTGGTCGGTGAGCAGCATCCAATTGGTGTGGTATAATATCCGTCATGCCCGATTTCATCTTCCTCAAAACTCTATATGCACAAGTAGGCAAGTTATATCCTACACCGATGGTATGACAAGCTGGCCTTCTCAACCACATAATTCTGAAAATAATCATAGTTGTCCACCAGATGTTTTAATGTTCTAAGAATGTAGTCAGCATGTCAACAAAATTTAGAAATGTCAACAAAATAATCATAGTCAGCATGTCAACACCATAATATAAATGTTTTAATGTCAACCACCATATATCAACATTACCATATATCTTTCCACCATAATATAAAGTCTCCTTCACTTGAGACTGCAATGATCCACATAGCAGATCGCAATGGCTAGGACTTGTATTTAAGGCTTAAAATACAGAACAAAAGAATTATAGTCAATGCAAAAAAAAAAAACCTTGCCATCAACAAGATGCAAGGAGAACAAAAAAGTGTAAGGAAAACATCTTCAAACCATTTTACGATAATGAATTTTGAGAATATGCCTAAATTTCTAACTTCTTGAGGAAGCTTCAGTGAGCCATACATGGACCAGCAGTTCTATACCTAGATAAGCTTCATGACGTGATACACCTTTTGAACATGTCAAGATGGGTAATTATTCCACAAAATTCAAATCATATATTAATATAATTCAAATCATATATTAATATTCCAACATATTTGAAAACTAAAAAAAATATATTCAAGTGAAACAAGTGACCGCCCAAATCAAGATCCATTCCATGAATATATTAATATGTAATTCCTAAAACCCAAAAAAGGAATGGACAAAGACAAAGTTATAACACATGTTAGCTAAACTTTTTGGTAAATTAACTCCTGAAATAGTAAACTTTTTCCGTGAGAAAAAACTAACTTGCCAATATGTCAAAAAAGTCTTTTGGAGTAACAAATACAGGTAAATATATCACTGGGGATAAAAATAAAGTTGCATATTTTCAGTCCTGAAGACCATAACTTATTTAGATAATTTTCCTGTCAACTTGGCTAAAAAGAAAACATATAATGATCTGAATATCTGGCAGCATTTTTCAGTGCATTAGGCAAGAAATCAAAATGACAGAAGATGAGATGAGCTCCAAACCTGGAAATGAGAGCTGCTGAGACAATGAGAGATCTGCTTAAACAAGGGAACCATGCACCGCTGGAACTCTGCTGGTTGTGTCGCCTCCAGCACCTCCTCCAACTCCCCAAGGAATAGCACTTCCTTCTGACAATTAGTGACAGGCCAGTACTTCAACAGCCCCCTGATGATCGTATCGGCAAGCTTATAATCCTTCTCGACGAACTGCACAATACAGTAGGATAGCTGCTGGTGGTACATACCCACCGGCTTTGGCCTATGAAGCGGGATGAGGGCCCGCACGAGGAACAACTTGTGCTCCTCCTTCATCGGCAGGGCAAACCCATTAATGATACTCCCAAGGATCTCCAGCAGCTCACCGATGCCGCTATGCCTCTCTGTCTCGAAGATGAATCTGTAGAAGATGTTGTTGATGGCCTTGCGAATGAAAGGACGGTGGACCATGAACTTGCCGTAGATTCGGTGGAGGATTGTTTTGAGATACTCGCGCTCCCGGGGGTCCTCGGATTCGAAGAGATCAAGGATGCGGCGCACGAAGGAGTGGTCGATGTAGCGCTTGGCGACCTTGGTGTCAGTGTCGGAGGAGATGACGTAGCGGAGAAGGAGCTCGTAGACGAGCTGAAGGTGGGGCCAGGCGGGGTCCAGGTAGGGGTCCTCCTCCTCGGGGTCGGTCACCTCCGAGCCGGTGTTCTCGTGGGAGGCCGGCGGGAGGCAGCGGAAGACGTTAACGGCGACAGTGCGGACGAGCTCCTCCTGGACGGACTCCCCGAGGCGGATGGAACTCGACTGAACCACGTCGACGAGCTCCGAGAGAGTCTGCCGCTTCATCTCCTTCTCACGGGCCGACTTAAGGGTGTCGGAGAAGTCAAAGATCACGGCACAGATCTGAAGCTTGCGAACGAAGAGCGCCTGCCGCTCCGCGACGGGCACGTCGCGAAAGAGCGGGAGGGACTCGATCTGTGGTGAGGCGCCGGCAGGCGAGGTAGGGAGGTGGTGCGCACCGGCAGCGGCGCCCGAGGAGGGCACCGCGGAACGTGAGGCGTGGTTGACGGTGACGTTGGAGCCGGGAACAGCCGCAGCGGCGGCGGGCTCGGCCGCCTCCGACTTGGGGCCCTTGCGGTTGCCCCGCTTCATGATCTTGGTGAACATCTCTCTCTCTCTCTCTCTCTATCTCTCTCTCTCTCTCGCTCTGCGACCCGCCCTGACGAAATCCCGACTCTAGGCCCTAGATCGATCCCACTTCCCAATACAGAGAGCGAACTACAAACCCTAGAATCATGAACAGTAATGGGGGAGAGGATATCATATTACAAGAGGAAGGTGATAGCAACGGAACAAAAGAGGATAAGAAGGAATTGAAGGTAATTCCAATCCATCCTTGGACTTCTGACAAGGAGATGAAATGCAATCAAGTTATTCGAGAGGAAGCAAAGAAAAAGGACGAGGAATACACACAGGGAAGAGGTGGATTACATGGAGATCAAAATGTTCTCTTTTTCTTCTCTCCTTTTCCTTGTAGTTTTCTTTTGCGTAGAGATAAAAAGGGGAGGAGGACATGTGGGGGAGAGGAGGGGCGATAGTTGATATTTGTGGCATTTCTGCTAAAAGTAGCCGAATACAAAGTTGGATTACATGGTAATTGGAATCGATGTTGATGGCAAAAAGCAGCACTGGCCCAAATAGGATTAGATCAGGGTTATCAAATTGAGATTGGAGGTGGTGTCGTTGATGTTTGATCATGCTTTGATCCCCTTATTTCAAGGATGTTACGTTGGTGCCTTATTATTACGAGTCGCAATGCCTAAAATGTTTCTAAACTCAATATATTGAACTTGAATTCACTTCAAGTTCAACTTATTATCGATATTTCAATTCTTAAATTTATTTGGTATAATATTTTTTAAATAGGTTGGTAAAACAAAGTAACAAAAATGACAACGGTGAGTTAGCGCTACAAATTTCACCAGCCCAATTCTAATCAACTAATTAACTAAATTTCAAATATGTTCCAAATTTGACCTAACTATCTTATTATATATATATATATATATATATATATATATATATATATATATATATATATATATATATATATATATATATATATATATATATATCTCCCAAACTCAATTAATTAGTACATTAATTTGATCCAAACAAATTGATCAGAGTATCCAAGAAAAATTGACCCACTGTCATTACTATCATGACAAAGGCATCTATTAATTAAATAGGAATGGTATTTGCCAATTCAAAGTAAATTTCTTGATTTAAACTGCTCCAATATGTCTCAGTAATTTAGCATTGAATATATATCGACTCCACAATCTCGGGATAATCATTTAAAAAAATCAAAATTCTCAATTCAAGTTTCTTCTAGATACATCACAACCAATCAACTTATAATTGTAGCCAATAGTACAATGACTCCACAGATATGCAAATCATGCAGAGTAATACAATTCATTCATTCCACCTCATATATATCTTTCTATTATGGAAAATGTTATAACATCATTAATTTTTTTCATATCATTAAGCTTTGTTGAGGGTGATTATAGCTGGTGGAACTTCCATATATTCACTTATATCACATCCAAAGATTCAAAGAACATGTAAGTTCCTCCTATCTCAGTTCTAAAACCAGTTCCAACCTGCACAAATATGCACTTCAATAAAATAGAGGAATGGTCTCAAGATGGTAGGTTAAAAGTGTGTGTTATAGGAAAAACACGAGAGGAGGCATACCACTCACTGTAAGTGACTCCCTGCAAACGATTTGAGATTGGTGATAGATATGCATGGGGTACACCTGCTCAACATGAGCTATCCACATCCGGTTCGCAGTCCTCTCGGGCTACATCACCAGGTATCAAACACATTATAACTTCAAATGGGAGCAAGCACCAAACATTCAGGATATCTTAGTTCATGTCAAGATGGTCAAATACTTGTCAAAGTCACTTTTCATCAACTACAATTTTTTCATTTATAACATGGATTGTTCTTTCCAGATGGAGGATTATGGCAAGGCATAATATCATTTCTTTTGGTGCATGCAGATGATAATTTAAGTAGAATTGAAAACAAAATTCACAAGACAGTTGTCCAAACAACATCTGGTATGTTTTGTTTTTTGTACCTGAAACAATTTCAATGACGAAGAAATTTGAAGGGATATTACATAAATAAATGAAAGTTTCATTATGAGATAAATCTCATGGAGTTGTTAGAATGTGAACAACCTAAGTACAGACAAGTCAACTTGTTGGTTGTCATCTTTAATATCATTCATAAATGGGGAGATCGAAAGGTCTCTTTCCTAGAGAATCTTCTAAGTCTGTTCCTGATGTGGGAACGCGTTGCAAGCACCTATCACTGCTGTCTTTCTTCATTTTCAAGAATAAACTGTGCCTGATGAAGAAAATACCAGGCCTATCAACATACCAATTAACAATAAATAGCACAAGTTTAATAACAAGTCTTTACCATCGCAGGTCAGAAGTCAGTTCAGGGTGAAAAGCAGTCCCCAGTAAGTTCCCTTGCCTTACTGCAACAATTACTCTCTCACGAGAAACTATTTCCTGCACAAACATATAACAGTTATGTACATTATTGCAAAAATCCTTTTCCACACAAATGTGCTTAGATAGTTTGATCTCAGGGGAAAAAAGAAGAATATGTGGTCAGTATCCTAAACTTGTACAGTTAGTTATCATTAAGGATTACAAAATCACTAGTTTAATATAGAGGAAGTGCGGGGGAAACACAAAGAATGAGTGACATATTTACTAATTAACTGATGATTTCCATCAACTACCAACTCCTGAACTTAAAACTTCTATTGCAGCACTCGTTGGCATTTACAAGTGTCTCGTTGCCAAAATGGCTAGATGCATCACTTAAGTTTGAAATATGAATTCTGATTTGAGCACTTCATGCAGGGAATTCCATTTAAGATATAGTGTTTATATAGCATCATATAGTAGTGATTATAGACAGCAATTAGATACATATGATCCATAATTCCAACAATCAGCCAGAAAAAAGAATTAGACAATAAGATGGAACTAAAAAGAATAGAGTCCATAACATTAAATTTCAGAACAGCAAATATACACTAAGAGACTTGCAAAACTAAGTTAACAGAGACGAACCTCCTCCTGGCCATTGTCAACAGACATACTCTTTTTCGTTTCCAAAGGAACAGGGCAATCTGCTAATATCTCGACATCATGTCCTACTTCTAAGATGGCTGGTGCACGTATAAAAACTCCACGGAAACCATTAGGCCCCCCTTCCTCCTCTGCAAGCTTAGGCACTGACAGTTCTGTTTCAAAGCTCTGAAGCTGCAAAATCAAATTTGAGTAGTCAAAATTATTCTAAAACAAAAGAACATAACAACTTTGACAAGTTAAAAGTCCCAGGTCAAAACCTGACTACCAAAAAAATTTCGATTGACAATGCAGTCTAGTCCCCCAATAAGCTCTTGTCCTCCTGACTTTTGACCTGATTAGGGAAAGTTCAACTTATTACCCTGAAATTGCTGTCTTTGATAATTAATTTTTTTTAAACTGAAAATGTGTTTCTGCTGGCTCACCAATTGCTTCATTTGCCAAGAAAATAAGTCCTGCACAGGTTCCCCAGACAGGCTTCCCAGTCCTTACAAATTCTCGCAAAGCAGGAAACTGTTAATTGAAAAAAAATGTCACAAAATATTTAATTTTCTTTTTAAAATCAAAGCTACACCACATCAACAGAAAAACTGGAAATTTCTTATTTTGATGAGTCAACTCGACAAATTCTGTCCCCTTGAAAGGGAGAAGCAAAAGGATAAGCCTATCAATACTTTAATTTTAGAATATGTAGTCTCCAAAGAAAGTAATTTTTTTGGGTGTGATCCAAACTGGTACAATGTTGTCATAGAGACTCTTACGCAGCAGAAACAAACTTTTGAATGCCAATGTGGCGGCGATCTACTTGAAAATATGCAATCAGCAATTTCTTTTATAAAAGGAACAAATGCATATAATTGCAAAAGAAAAAGACAGGAACAAGAATGTGTCTCTGAATGTCTAACTTGCAGAAGAAAGGGATGTAAATATTAAGGATCAAGGAAAATTTAGCAAGATGTAGAAGACAATTTCATGGGAAAAAAAAGCTGCATAGACCTAATTTCAAAAGAAATTGATGTCTCCAATACTTTGGCATTATCCACCGGTACCAGAACTAACAGTTCAGTTTTGTGATATCTAAGATTGTGTAAAGAACACTTTGATCTAATGTTACCAAACACTACCTAGATAATTTACAACATGCACATGCTTAGTTTGTGTACCTGCAAAGTGTATGACTGAATTTATTCATGTATTGAAATAGCAATTGTCCTTACCACTCCCAAGCATATATAGATTATGAAACAAGTGAGATAGCTAACTTCATGATAGAGCATATATTATATTTACACATATGTTTAATTAACTAATGAACCCTCAGAGCCTGAATGTGTATCGTAGTACTTTGGTTCATACTGCAATGATGATAACAATTTTACAATAAACAAAAGCAGCAGGACGGAGTAGAACAAAAAAGAAGAGAACATCACTTTCTGTCATTCAATCAAAGCCAAGGCTGAAGGAAATTTATTTTCTTTTTTGTACAGTGCATCAGTAAGCTATGTAGTTAGTTCATCAAATGGAGAAATGTATATTTAAAGGGAGACGCTATGCCACCAGTTTGGAAGTCTTTTTTGGAAGCACCATCACTTTAGGAAGTTCTACATTCTCCTAATCCATTGGAGAACTCGAAGCCATCACTTTCACCTAGTCCAATCTCCAACACGATCTCCACCATGATGCAGAATCTTTCACAGTGACCAGTCCATTGTTAAAAGGTTCATGACTTAGGACGAAAGTGATAGAAGGATTATACCAACAAGCAGGGTATCACATCAATTATTCTAAATTTTTGCAACTACAAAAGTACAATATGTGGAACATTATAAATCCAGGTAATCTGAGTTTGCCTTAAGAAGTACTCTACTGTCCTCGTAGGGTTCAATTTCCTGTCAATACGAAACAAAATAAAGATTCGTTTCTATCTTTTCCTCTTTTCCTTAGCCTTTTTTTCTTTCTGACGTGGTCAATTTGAGAATCTTCAGAAGAACCTAACAAGTAATTCCAAACAAGAAAGAACAAGACAAGAAATGCACAAGGGGTAATCGATAGATAGAAGAGGGCGGACGAGGTTGTGGTAGTGCGCGAGCTTGGCCATGGTGGTGCTCTCGCCGCCCGGGATGATGAGGGCGTCGACGGCCTGCAGTTGCTCCGCCTTCCTTATCTCCACCCCTTTCACCCCTATCCTCCGCAACGCTGTGCGCACCAGATCCTCACTTTTAAGGGCAAGAATACCAAAAAGCAGAGAAGGGACTGGACGAACAAAAAGAATGTGAAAAGGGAATACCCGCCATGTGCTCGTTAAAAGAACCCTGCAGCGCCAGGACGCCCACCGCCGTCATAACAGCCTAAGAAGACGAAGAAGAAGAGAGAGAGAAAGGGAGACGGAAGGAAGAGAAGGCAGCCAGTGGTAGCGAATCCTGCTCTCTGATACCGAGGATTCGAACGGCCGTCATCTTTATTTTGCTCCGCACACAACACAAGGTAGGCGAGTCAGTGCAAATTTCAAGGATTACAAACCTTCGTACCTATACGCAGGTTACCCAACGTTCACTCGCCTAAGGGGCCCGCCAACAAACAAAAATTGTACAATAGGATAGAGACGGTGGTATAAGAAAACGAGATGACGCTCAGAGGGAGGTCGATTACATGCACACGCAAGTTCAGTCAGGAGCCGTCCACGTGCGCTCCTAATTAAAATTAATTATTTGCGCAGACAGCAAATTATATAACACAGTAACTGGTCTAACTTAAATGTTGATATTTGAGCCTGTAATATAACATTTAATTGTTGGAATTAAAACTAAAGCTAAGATTTACTGAAATTGAAACATGATCAAATCCATTAACATGTTTGGTTTATGTACTCTTCAAATTGGAATGGCTAGATCTTTTTACATATTTGATTCCTGAATTTTGAAATAAAAATCAATATTATAGCTGAACATAATAGCAAATATGATTTATTAATTCAATTCGTTAAATATTAATTAGTGTCCATATATCGCTTCCATTAACAAAACTCTAATTAAGTAGTAGAGTTATTAATCGCTAGTTTAATATATAATATCTTCAAAATTGTTATCAACACAATAGTAAAACAACAAATTAAAAAAGAATATTAATATGCATTAGATTTGCTAAGTTCTAAACTGAAAGGAATTAATACCCAAATCATAACGGGTGACTTTAAAGAAATGACGATTAGTGAAGTCAAGGAGGTGTTATTGTATCCCATCACGCGCATCTTCTCCGGAATATTCCCATCAAACGGCCTTGCTGTCATCGCTCGGTCATCTCAAAGCACATCTATAAAAGGAAAGCCCTGTCTTCAACGAAACGAGAGCAGGAGACGACGAAAGGGGAGGCGGACGAAGTAATGGAGGGCGAGGGCGAGGGCGAGGGCGAGGGCGAGGCGGGGCCGGTGACGTGCGCATCGTGGATCCGGCGGTCAGAGAAGCAGCTCCTCGTGGTCATGGGAAGGGCGAGGAACCGCTCCTGCCCGCCTTTGCTCGACATCTTCGAGTTTAATCCCAAGACCGCTTCCCTCTCCCCCGATCCCCTGGTTTTCTTTGCTTCCTCTTCTACCCGTCTTGAGTTGTCCGTCCATCCCTCCTCCATTCCCAGGTGAATTATGTTGATGGAGAGCCAAACTTGATTTGCAGGTGAGGATTGTCATGAGAGATGAGGATGGCGATCCGCTGGGTTTCGCGGTGCACCCGAGCGGCGATGAGTTTGTCTGCTCCGTTGCAACTGGCTGCAGGTGAGTCCTCCATTATTTTTTTATTATGGGGTAAAAAAGATTCCGGTAATTTAATTGTTAGTACATTTTCTTTATTGTTAATGTAGATAATTGAAAATAAATTCAAGCATTTTAGGTTAGTGAAGACTACGTTCTGTCAGCTAATAAGTTTGTTTGATCTTTCTCCTATAAAACTAATTAGGAAAAATACTAACTAAACATGATATATTTATCGTTCGTTGTCAATGGGGAGAATCAGATGGTGTGAGGAGTATCGATACAACCCAAAAGCTTAAGAGAATGCCCATTTATTATCTATTCCCAATATGATTGGGATTTTACTCATAGTGGTCCTTTATCCATTAATAAATTTTATTTTCTTTTTGCCTAGGAAGTTATCTGTTTTGATGCTCTATATTCTGTCGTCTTTGGGAGGATTTTTTACTCGAAACTTGAGTTGGCATGCACATCTCCTCATTTTCAGCCATTAAGAGTCAATTCAGCACAAAATTAAATATGATTTATTCCCCCTAATCATCTATCAGGTGGAATCTTTCTTGTTTTTGCTGTAAATTGATGAGAAGTTGAGTCCTAATGGGATCTAACAGTCTGCTAAGAAGTATAAGATTTCTATCCAACTTCCAATGGCCGTGCTGAAATCAGCTGCTAGTTTCTTCCCACATTTGGACTCTGTGACAGAAATCTTTGTTCATGACATCATGCTGTAGTATTATGTATGATATCTCTTTGATTCATCAAGTAGTTGTACATTTATTATCCTTAATCCTAATAGGTCTTAAGTCCATTTAAATTAAACCCAAACACACCTGGAGTTTGACAATGAATGATAAATGAAGGTTGGACTTATACTATACCCAAATACAATTCTAACAAAACTCAAAACCCAGGGATTGTCTAAACCAAAACCAATTCAAGTGACAAATCTGAAGACACTAAATAACAACATAATGATATCCAAAAATAGTAGAAAATGTAAAATTGAAACAAAGGCAGAATTATGAATAAAGTTTAAGGAAAAAACATGTGGCCTGTTTTGCCAATTATCATTAAGGACAAAGATGACAAGACTGAAAATTTGGGGTCTTTTCATCAATAATAAAGAAGATACCCAGGAAGCATGCAAGTGCATTGGTTAAAAATTCTAAGTGCATACTTTCTGTCTCATGTAGCCTTCAATGTGTTGATACTCATAAGAACTTGTTTTTCTCTCTCATAGGTTAAGTTTATTATATACGATGGCAAGTTTTAGGATTTTACTTTTGCTTTGTGGATTGATTCTTAAGGTTTGCACCTATTGCCAACATTTATTGTTAGAAAATGCAAAATTATTTAGTTGAGTTTTATTTATAACAAGGGTTTAAATATAGGTGCTCGGGTGAGGCAAGGCGATTAACCAAGCAGCACGCTTTGGTGAAGCATCACCTGAGTGCTCGCTTAAACTCAGGCGCCATGTGACTCGGGCGAGCGCTCGGTTGAAATAATGCAATCGAACCAGATTGTCAAGTTTGTTTCAGTTAAACATTAGCTAGTTGGTTCGATTGAACCAAACAAGCTACATAATATTACTATACTTTAGTAAAACCCACCCCTTGCCCTCTCGCGGGACCTTAAGCCATAAACCCTAGCACAATCGCTGCCTCTATCGCCGACGCACAAGAGCGATGTTTCCTATGTTGTCGACGGACGAGTATGAAGGTTTAGCTTTCGTGCACAGTTCCTTTCACTGTTGCTGCTTTCGTGTGCAACTCCTTCCACTGTCGAGAGAGAGGACTGCAGTTCCTCTGCCATCAATGAACACATTTGAAGCTTCCTCTGCCTACGACGTTGCCGTTCGTAGCTTTTGTTGTTGTCGTTGGTATTGTCCGAAGCTTTTTCCTTCATTGCTAATGTCATCCGCAGCTTCCTCCGTCGTCACTGTTGTCATTCGTACCTTCCTTCGTCACTACTGTTGTCATTCGTAGCTTCCTCCGTCGTCGTCGTCGTCGTTGTCTGAAAGTTCCTTCATTACCATCGTCCTCTCCTTCCCCACTTTCCATCGTCGGTGACTCTTTTCTCCCCTCTAACTATTGTTATTGTAGACAAGGTTTGTCGTACCGAAGCGTACCGCCCGGTACGGGCGGTACGTACCGGTCCGATAGGTTATCGGTACACGGACCGTCCCGTATCACTACAGTGCTACAGTACTATACTGTAGCACCGCTATAGTGCTACAGTACTATACTGTAGCACTGCTACAGTATAAAAAATATAAAATTGTTCGGTACACCCTGATGTACCGCTCGGTACACCAGTACCGTACCGTACCAAACCCTGGTCGAAACGTCGGTACGGTACGATACAACGAACCTTGATCGTAGAATAGTCCTTATTTAGAATTTGGCACTGTTAATTTCTATTTATTTAGAACTATTATTAGGATTTTAGGATTAATGACAAGTGTATAAAGCAATTCAGAATATTCATAAAAAAATTCAAGAAAGGATCTTGTTTGGAAATACAATTGTCTAAATGATCCTAAAGATCCTAATGTATTTTCTTGCATCTTCTATGATAAGACTACTAGAGGTGGTATTTTTTGTATAAAGCAATATCAAGTAGAAAACTTCAAGTATGCATCGGCATATAACAAGTGTCCACTTGATATAAAAGAAGAATTGTTGGCTTATATGATTGAAAAAAGATACAAAGGAATGAATCTTATAGGATTTATTTGAGGATAATGTTAAACATATTAAAGATGATGAAGAATATTATTTAAAAAGTGTCAATCCAAGTGGGAAAAGAGTATATGATAGAAAAGGAAAAGAGGCCATGATTGTTAAGAAGGGTAAAAAGGAATCGATAGACTTATATATGTATAAATGATCACAAAAACAATAGGAGCAAAGTTAAGATAAACAAATACAAGTGATGCTTGTAATAAGAAAACAAGGGGAAGAACGATTCAACACATTGCTCGTTTCTTTTATCAGGTTAGCCTTCCTATTTGTACTTATCGTTTAGACGGTTTTAAAGAGATGATTGAAGCTATTGGAAGATATGGTGGGGGAATTAAAACCTCTAAGTTATTATGAATTGTGAGTTTCGTTCTTGAAAAAAGAGTTGGATTATACAAATGACTTATTAAAGGAACATAAAAAATCATGGGTAAAGTATGGTTGCTTTATCTTATCAGATGTCTGGATTAACATGAGACATAGGAGTATAATTAATTTTATGGTTAATTATTCTTTAGGAACCATGTCTATAAAGTCAATAAATGCATCATCTTTTATGAAATCTGAAGAAAAAATATATGAGTTGTTTGTCAAGCTCGTGGAAGAAATTAGTGAACAAAATATTGTCCAAGTTATATCTGATAATGGAAAAACTATGTGTTAGCTGGTAAGATTTATCTTTTGAATTTTTTAATCTTTTAATTACTCTATGTCTTTAATTTGAATAAAAGAACTATGTGACTCCTAAATTTTATTAATTTTATTATCTTTTGTCTTAGGTATATTACTTGAACAAAAAAAAAACTTATATTGGACTCCATATGCGACACATTGCATTGATTTAATGTTGGAGAATATTGGAAAGATTCTTAACATTAAGAAGACTTTAGAAGGGGTAATCTTTGTCGTTGGATTTCTCTATAATTATACTAGGGCTTTGAATTTGATAAGAGAATTCATAGGTAACAAGGAATTGGTGAGATATGGTGTCACCTGATTTGTTACTTCCTTCTTGACATTATAGATTGTGTATCATCAAAAATATAACCTGAGAAACATGTTTACCTCGGAGAAATGGGTGACAGGCAAATGGGTAAAAGAAGTACAAGGCAAGAGGGCTAGTGATATCATCTTAATGTCATCCTTTTGAAATATTATAGTTTATACATTAAAAGTAATGGACCTTCTTTTTCGAGTCCTTCGGTTGGCAAACAATGGAGAGAAGACTGCAATGTGATATATTTATGAGGCTATGGTTGGAGTAAAGGAGATGATTCAAAAGTCTTTCGATGGAAATGAAGAAAAGTATAAGAAAATATTTACGATCATTAACAAAAGATGGAATTATCAATTTTATCATGCTTTACATGTAGTAGGATATTCTTTGAACCCAGAATTCTTTTTTAAGAACACCTCTATTGAGTTTGATGCAAAAGTTGTAAATGAGTTATATAAGTCCATTGATTGGTTCCTAGTCTTAAAGTGCAAGATAAGTTCGTACGTGAATTATCTTTATATAAGAATGTCAATGATCTTTTTAAAATTTCATTGACAGTTCGATCTAGGACAACTACATCCCTAGGTATTTATAAATTTATATAATTAATTTCATGTATAATACTTTATTATTAATAATAAAGTAAATTTTACAATTGAATGGTGGAGTCTATTTAGAAATTTCACCCCAAACATATAGTAATTGTTTATCAAAATTCTTAGTTTGACTTGTCGTGCTGCGGGTTGTGAGCGAAACTTGAGTGTTTTTTAGCATGTAATGATCATAGAATATTTTTGTTTTAATTAATCTATTTTTTAAAAAAATAGATATATTAATATATTTTTAAATTATATGATATGACAGATTCATACAAAGAGAAAAAACCTGTTAGAGTATCAACGATTAAATGATCTAGTTTATATAAAGTATAATTAAGCATCGAAAGCTCGTTATGATTTGCAAAATAATATTGATCCAATTTCATTACAAGACATTGATGATTCAAATGAATGGTTGGTGAAGGAAAGCAAACTTGCAAAATGTCAAAGATGAGCTTGTATTTGAATATAACAATTTGATATAAGGAGATGTGGCAAGAGTCTCAGGTGTTGGAGAATTACAAACATATACAAAATAGATGACGAAGACAAAAATAAATGCAAAAGTCTCAAATTCATCTCTTGTCATTGTTGAAGAGGAGAAATCCTATTTTGGTGAAGATGGACGAAAGGAAAAGAAAGATGATATATTTGAGAATGACTAGGTTGATTATGATCACGATTGAATTCGGTGTAAAACTTTACTGTTTTGAGTCTTTTGATATTTTTGTTCTTAGAAGATGGATAATACGACTTAACACTTTTGATCCTTTCAATTTAATGTTGTATTTTTATTTATATAATCATATTTATCAATTATATTATATATTTTTATATTTTAATATTTCAGAGTGCCTCGTTTCGTTTGGACGAGTGCCTAGCATCTCGGGCATTTTGAGACCTTGGCACCTAATTTTTTAAATCACTGATCTATAACAAACTTTTTTTATGCTCATGTTTAATACTAGAATTTATTATACTGCATAACAATCCAGTTATCAGTATGGTCATCTTAGATATCACTTTAACTTTGCTTGCTGTCACTAAGGTGCCTTGAAATGTTACTGGTGGTTCTAATGTCATGACATCCTTTTATTTTGTTTAGCTGTGAGGTCCTTGGCTGAAATATTCTCCAAAAAATTTCTCCAACTATCTAGATGTCAATGAATTATTGAAATGCTGGTATTGGAGATATCTTCAATCTTGCATCCAAAATTTTCATGATTAATTTTATTCTGTGCTTACTCTCTGTCAAAATGATCGAGCATATACTTCAATTCTCTAAAATGATACAATTTACTTTTTGTATCTTTTGTTGTACTTTAGCATTTGGTATAGTATTTTACATTACAATCCTCTTCTTTATGCAGATTATATGAGTTTGTTAGTCAAGATTTGGGTATAAAGCTTCTGTCTAAAGATCTGGAACCTCTTCACTCCATTGGTCCGCAGAAATGTTTGTCATTTAGTACAGATGGTCTAAAATTTGCTGTGGGTGGAGAAGTATGTATTTTCTTTCCTTGTATACTGTTTATTCTATTTATGGGTCTTAAAAGGATGATTGTTTAGTACATTGGAAACCAAATTTGCTTCAATGTTTCTGTTATCGAGGTTGCAAATACTTTGATTCTTTTTTTCCATTTGAAAACAGGGATTTTCTATCAAACTTTTCAAAATATATGAACTATGGCCTCACAAACACATTTAGACACATTGTTTCTACATTCCATACCTATTATATGTATACACGTGCCACATATATATACAAACATAGATACTGTATACATCTATATAATCATAATAAACAATCAAGGTTGCAATGTAACATTACTGAACTCATTGGTCCTTGACAAAATTTTGTTGTCTTTAGGATGGACACCTCAGAATATTTCATTGGCCAACCCTGAACATTCTCTTAGATGAACCAAAAGCTCATAAATCTTTTCGAGATATGGATATCAGGTAAGGCACATCCGGTGGATACTCCTAATATCTGATTTTTTTTAATACATTTCATTTGGTTGTTGAAACGATCCTGCATAAAATATTGAGATATTTCTCAAGTCCATGTTTACTGTCTTTTTGTTTTATAAACATGATTCGGAAACAATTATGTCTAATTGTTTGCAGATTTATTTGACAGTTCAAAATTTAAGAACATCTTTTGGGCTGACAAGTGCTCTAGACTTGTATGGTCTACTAAGGATAGTTACACAACTACTGTGCGATTGGAGTTTTAGAACTCTGGAACAGTTTGATGAGACAAGTTTGGTCACTAATACTATAATGAGATTTTTTTAACTTCCAAAAACTTTTGAAGAGGTACATAGATAAGACTGATCCAAAAATCAGGTTTAAGAGTACTGCTATGTATCAGTTGAAACATCAATTAAATTGGCTTCATATTAAACTAATTTCCCCTGGATGACCATTGGAAGTGTTAAAGTAAATAATATGGTAGATCTCAATGTAAATCTTGAGAAACATTTTTACTTTTTGAAGGAACACTATTTAGATAATAGTTACAAACAATTATATAAAATTTGGAACATCAAAGAAAAAACAAACAAACAAACAAATCTTTTCATTGGGGTGCACAAATCTGATTACAAGTTATGTCCACAGGTGATTGTTTTATCATGAGTTTAAGGAAGTTTCTATTTTCCGTATATAATTATCACCTCTCAAATGCTGCATAGGAAATTGATCTTTATATTTCATGATTGAGATGAAACATGCATAATACTAATATTACTATAAAATTTATCCATCAGCTTGGACTCAGAATTCTTAGTATCAACATTTACCGATGGTTCTGCAAGAATATGGAAGATAAATGATGGTGTTCCACTAGTCTCTTTGACTCGCACTGCAGTAAGTTTTTTGCTTCAGCTTCATAAATTCTTCATAGGAAATGCTTATTTTTTAATGCAATATGCCTTTTATACCCCTGACTGACTGAAGGATGAGAAGATAGAGTGTTGTCGTTTTTCTAGAGATGGAACCAAACCTTTCTTGTTTTGCACTGTCCAAAAAGGTACTACACTATCAACTTGAAGAAAGTTCTTCTAATTATTATATTTCTTCTGAATATTCATGAATTTAACTCAAAGCAGGTCGTAAAGTGGTAACTGCTGTTTGGGACATCAGTACATGGAACAGAATTGGGTACAAGAGGCTACAAGGAAAGCCTGTTTCTGTGCTTTCAATTAGCTTGGATGGAAAGTACCTTGGGCTGTAAGTACGGAATTTTTGCTCTTTAATCTAACTTTCATTTTTATGTTTGTAAAAAATATGAGAGTATTATACCACCGAGGACAATTTATGAATTGCTTATACTGATCATTCATAAAGAGAATTGACAACTATGCAAAAAATTTTTAAAGCTTATCATGATCCTTTTCTGTTGGATTTACTTTTTTATTTTTTTTGCAGTACCTGATGTATTTTAGACTCTTTTCAGTTGTCGTGTTGGATATAATAGTTATAGTATACTTCTCAGGTACATATTGGGTACTTCCTTGAAGTATCTAATTTTTGTAATTACTGAAATGATTTGATTTTTTTATGATCTTGGGTCTTTGGAAAACTTTGATTTTCTTGAATTTTAAACTTTTAATTATAAATGAGATGCATATAATACCAACTTTGTTGTTTCATGTCTTTGTATTAAGCATTAACAATGATTAATGAAACAGTAACAGTCTGCATTTATTATGAGTTCTTGATATATCTTGGTATTCTTGAATACTACTCGAATACTATATGATTAACAATAGTTACTATTTATGTGGAATAGGTTGCTGCTTCTAGTCAAATACTTTGTTTATGTACAGTCACCTGTAACTGCTTATTCTAACATTGTTAATAAATATCAAGCTTGTATGGAACTCATACCAGCCCATGATTACCATACCAACATACTAACACATGACATGTTGATACATACCTTGGTACAACAAAGAGGGGTGGGGCGTGGGAGATAGAAGAGGAGGAGGTGAGGAGGTGGTGGAGAAGAAGAGGAAGCGAGAGGAGTACTAATTTCACTGTTTAGCCGACAGGCTAGGGCGGGAGGCATGAGAATCATACTTAGATAAGTTATGTTTCCCTTCTAAAGTGCGGTTACAGAGAGCATTCCCTTTGCCAATCCTTAGATAAGTTGCGTGACTGGCCCTATTGTGATCCATTTCATACTAACTAATGCAGTAACAAATGCATCTTCTGTTTTGGTATATGATTTGAGATCTGTCACCCTTTTTGTCTTGCAGCAGGATTGATTTCTTTACCTAATCTTCCCACTTTGGTAGCAGATAGTGAGATTTCTATTACTTCTGGTAACAAGCTCCTCATTCAGCAACTAAGACATTCCCATCAGATAGAGGTTTCCGTTGGAGATCAATTCCCTTTTAGTATATAGTAGAGTGGCCCCTAATATTTGCCATAGCCTTAGATGAATATGTACAAGTAGATCCTTTTATCCCAATATCAGATTTGACATATTTGTCTTCTTGGACATAAGATTGCTATGAAAAGATCAAACTCCAAAGTTAATATCTTTTTTCAGAAGCAAAGAGGTGAATATCTTTACTTGTCTAATTGTTGTGTTCTCTTCTCAGAGAACCACTCCC
Source organism: Musa balbisiana (assembly GCA_004837865.1). Taxonomy (NCBI): domain Eukaryota; kingdom Viridiplantae; phylum Streptophyta; class Magnoliopsida; order Zingiberales; family Musaceae; genus Musa; species Musa balbisiana. Next base: position 30,776,635 of record CM017194.1, on the reverse strand, counting down.
ATCTCTTTCAGCTTACTCTTTCATCTTTGTTTGTTGCTTGCCTAACAAGAACAAGGGTAAAGTCCATATTGACGAGACCAAATGTTAGAACAAAGTTGAAGCCCATCTGATAAGAACACGAGTAAAGTCCACATTAATAAGAACAGAGTTATAGTAAATATTTTCGTTTGTGAACAATCAAATACAGTCCTAATAGAGGATAAAATAAGAAAAATTCAAGTAAGATTATGAAGATATTCAAAGGAGACCTATGGATATTGTGGTAAAAAATATATCAACTAGTATTAGTGGTGTGAGGAAAGATAGAGGGAGAGAATTAAGAAGACTTTGATGGTGAAAGGAGATTTGAGTGCTTTTGATTTAACTCTAGATATTTCCTAGTATGTAGCTTGATGGTAGAAAAAAATCCGTTAGCCAACCCCAAATAGTTGGACATTCTAATTTGTTTTTAACTTGCCTCCACCTGCATTGTCTCTTATTTCCTAGGATCCATTTCTCAGTTCTAGTCCTTCTATTAGGAGTGGACCTATTGTGCCTTTTACATATGATATGATGAAGATTTTGCTATCATAGATATAACATGTCATTCATTTTGGATATGCAACTCTTAATGATATTGTTTGTGATCCTTTCTTAAAATCTAGTGGTTGTGAAGATGGTGATATGTGTGTAGTTGAAGTGAAGACAATGACAATCTCTCAATGGAGCAAGAAGCTTCATCTTGGCACACGCATTAAGTTGCTGGAATTTTGCCCTAAAGAAAGGTATAGTGCTTATGTGAACATGTATAAAGCAAGCTAGGCAAAATATTTTAAATTGGTATCTGTTGCTTCATTATTAAGACTTACCTTGGAATCCAGAGCAGAAAGAAGTATGGATGCTTTGGAAATCAAGATAATCCTAACTTAGTATTAAAGAACAACCACTTCTTAGAAATATTTGTGCAATTTGCATAATGTCTAGTTTTCTAAAGACAAATCTGCTCAATCTTGAAATTACCATATTGCATGTATTAGTAGCTTTCTGTCTCTCACCTCATGTTTGCTAATGATGTACTCATTTCTATCAGGGGAAACAAGAAACAAGAAATCCTGTTAAAATCTTCTCAAATCTCTTGATCACTTCTCCTCTTTTTCTAATCTAAAGGTTAACAAAGCCAAGTCGAAGATCCTTTTCCCTAAATCGTGCCCGTTTACCAGTAAGCACCTTATATGTAGCACCCTAGGATTCAAGGAGGGGAGTTGACTTCTCAAATACCTTGGGGAGTACGTTTCATTTGGTCGACTTCCAAAAATATTTCAATGTGAGCTGGTCAACGAAATCCTCATTAGAATTTAGGATTGGCAAAAGGGTTACATCTCCCAAGCTGGCAAAATTGTCCTTGTTAATTCTGTTATCAATGTTATCGCCAACCGTCTTCTCAACTCTTGTATTTCGGAAAAATTACTTCAGAAAAATTAATAGTGATTTCCCTATTAATTTTTGTAATGAGCGTGATACACTCTCTGCTTTGATGGTTATGGATTAATTTAAAATATATATTAAAAAAATAATAACAATGTGGAGATTCAGTTAGTGGTGGTTTTTTCTCTCATAAAGCACTTTATCACATGTGATGTGTCTTTGAAGATGATTGTCTTAATAATTTGAATCCTTTCTGCGGTGCATGCAGGGTTGTTCTTTCTACTTCAAATCAATGGGGGGCGGTGGTCACAAAACTCAATGTACCAGCAGAATGGAAGGGTATATCATTCTATTGCATGTTTTAATTTCTGTCTATCGTCTCTATAGCAAGCAGTACATGACCTTTTGATTTGTCTTGTCTCCATTTTATTCTCTCAGAGTGGCAGATCTACTTGCTACTCTTGGGCTTCTTCATGGCTTCCCTGTTGGTGTTTTACATACTCTACGAGAATTCTGATTCATTCTGGAATTTTCCTCACGGGAGAAACCAACCTGAAAGACCATCAGTAATCGCCTTCACTGACCCTCAGTCTTCAGATGACAGTCCTTGGTGATGACATCATACTTTGTAGGTATTGGCCTACGTTTGTGCATTAAGTTATTCTGGATGCAGCATTTGGCAACATCCTGTTTTGCTACTCCACAAATGTTTTACTGATTGTTCTGTTCATGTTCTTGGTCTAAAAAGTTTGGCTTCTGATGCCTGTGGTGAAATTTTCTCCTAAATCTTGATGGCTGTTCTAGATGCAATTTGTGAAAGTTCACTGTATACTTATTTAAGAGTTACAAATGATTAACTTGCAGTTTTATTTTGCTTGGTGAAGAATTATAAAAGCATTTAATCTCGTGGATTGGTGTAAAGTTGTTGTTTTTTTTTTCTTTTTTCTGAAGAGGTAAAATGGTGAAGGATGGAGCCATGTGACATATATCTTCTTCTAACATTACTCGGTTGTCTGAATCATGCAGAACTGCCAAATTAATTTAGCATCAAGATCTTCGAATCACCAGGAAACCAATTTCTCATGCAGCAAGGAAGTATTGTTTACAGCGTGACAAACTTCATTCTGGCAGCATTTTCCTGGGTAAACATTCTCTTTTGTCTCTTTCATTCGATCTCATTACCGTAACCTCAAGTACTTCAAACCGAACTAACTATAGAATAACATATGGACATGGAAGGAAGTTACCTGTCTTGTTAGAATCGTAAAGTTGCTGAACAACTAGCCTGGTCGCCTAAGTGAAGGGCGACCATCTCTTGCAATGGGACTCCTATCCTTGCAAGTGCGGTTGACTAAGCAATGAATAGTCCTCATGTTAAATAGAATCGCAAGGGAGGTGATCGTCTATCGGTACACAACTAGTATGAAATTATCATCTCCTTCGGAGTCCTCAAATGCAATAGATATGAGAATTTGGGAGGACATCACTAAGGACTCAATAGGAGAGTTATCCAAAACTAAAGGATGCCACGCTCATGGTTAAATTGTTGATGTCGAGTTCTCATGTCATTTTTCGAGTGCAACCTTGGTTTATTTATAATATGTCCCTAGTGAACTACATCTGAAGTGTTGGAGCATAGATTGCATCTTTGGCACTGCACCAGAGAAAAATATATTTGCTTCAGAAATGCTTACCAAGGCAAGAATGAAGAATCAAGTAAAATCGTCCCATGTTCGTATGGCCACCAATCCACCCTTATTACCACTACTAAATACAGCATGTCATGCTCACAATGAATGGACTCTTTGCTTCACTCTATTAGTGGAGAAGCAAATATCAATATATATCAATTTGGAAAAAACAATAATAAGATTTTGCACAGTCGAAAACATTGATACAAACCAAACACTTGTTTTTGCAAGAAATCTGCCCTTTAGTTACCTCTGCTATGACCGATTAAAGGAGGCTCATATTTTGGACACAACATGTCATAAAGATATAGTTCTTGCTTCCAAGAGGCCATTTGGAGTTTTTCATCATCTGAATTCTCAATACTATATCTCTGCTGATAACTTGTGGTCACTTGATTTATAATTGAATATATGATGCTTCACAGCAAAATTCGGGTACGATGCATATCGAGGTGCACTTAAGATACGTTTAAAATCATCAAAAATAATTTTAAAAATATTTAAAAATATTTAAAAATAAAATATTAGATTAAAATTTTTAAGTTGAAAATAAATATAATTTTAGTAAAAATATCTAAATGAAGAAAGAATAGCCTTTTTATGATACATATATTTTTTGGACATTAAGAGGTAGTTTTATGGTATCCCAAATTCTAAAAGAAAGAATAGTCCTTTTCTTTTTCTTTTTTTTTCATCGCTCGATCTTGAATGCTTGGATTTAGACCATTCTTATGAGATGACCATTACCTTGAGACCCTATCTCTTTTGTTATATTGACTTTAAGGTAATGAAATTTATAGTAAACCAAGTAACTTCAGGTCTGAGTATCTCACTATTTATATACTTTTGCATTAAAGAGTAAAACCAATGATGATTTTATATAAATTTTATGATCGATTGTGCTCGAACTATACACTTGCTAATTGATGGTAGCTCACCAATATCCTTCAACATTAAATTTATGTAATAAGTTGTACATGGTGTCCAAAATAATATTTTTTTTCCATCAATTATAATTGACCTTCTTGAAATTGGCTCCATTGTCGATGAATATCTAGACAATGTAATATAGTCTGATCTCTTTTACTACGGTATTTGTTAGGTTTTTCAATATAGTTTGTATCTTGAATTTTGTTAGAAGCATTAACTGACTTATGAAAAATCACACGCCTATTGCAATAAACAACAAAATTGATGATACTTATTCTTGTTAGCTGTCCCACTATCTCTTAAAAAATTTGATCCAATCATTTAATTCTGTCACATTCTCATCTAAATATATATCATGAATCTCTTTCGATGTTGAAGGTTTGATCCCTAGTTAGACTTTTAAATAGAGGAGGTCATGTTATGATAATATGGATCTTGGGCTTTGCTGGAATCCTATGAAAGTTGAAGCATTTTGCAATTGACCTTCTAATATCCCCTTTTTTTTTTATTTTATACATGCATCATCAATCCATATTTGTTTTACTGTTTGTGAATGATTCGATTGCAGATCAATATTAATAATATTTAGTACTAACCTCTTGCCAAATGCTCTCATAAAACCACGAATTTCACTCTACCTCATGCTACCAATTCAGCTTAACTAAGGAGAGGCAATTGGTTGCTGATTGACCTCTAGATTTCTTCTAACATAAGGCCACTATCATTGTCATGCTCCCATCGTAAGTTAAGTCATTGATATCTCATTGTTTTCTCATACATGTACTAATACTCTAGTGATGCACGAATATCAACTCTGAGACCCTAATTGATTTCATCATCGCGACCTTCATATTAGTCATAAATTGATTCTTGCATAGCCTTATGGTATTCTTCCTCAACTTTTGTCTTCTTTTTTATTGTATCTTCTCTTGCCTATTGTAACTTGTCTTGAAATGATTTATGAACTTCCATTAGAACCTTCTTGCAATTTGCAATATCGAGATACATGCATATTCACACGAGTGATTCCTCCACTCTTGATGATGTAGTCATAATAAATGTATTATCAATGATAACAACTCTCATTTATTTTTTGAGCATAATCTCATGCGTTATCATGTATATATTCCTTTTAAACATACTAATCGTACTAATTACAATATTAAATACCTTAATTACACCTTAATTAATACTATTTTACCATCAAAAATATACCAAATAATATATTAGATATTAAGTTATTAACCATATAGAATAGACTTAATTATGTCATAAATTAATAAAAAAAATAAAAAGAGAATATATACCTCTTGATTAGAGTGTTTTTCCTCTCAATCCTTTTAAATTTGATTCAATTCATAAATTATAATTTTATTAAGTTTAGAAGAGTAAAATTATGAGAATGAGAGAAAAATATAAGTGAAAAAGTTAAGAGAATTGAAGAAATTGAATTTAAGAGAATTGAAGAAATTGAAAGAGTAAAATGAATTGAATGATGAAAAGAAATGGGACAATCTTCATCCTTGGTCGGTAATAATTGAAATATAATTATTATCGATATATTCCATTCGATAACGATCAGATCATTACCAATCGATACATTTCCCATGTCATCTAATACAAGATCATGTAACGGTACCATTCAGTATAGAATGATCCGTATATCCATCCCTTATCAAACTGATACACGTACGGGCGATAACCATTGCGACAACAAACAGTGCTTTATTGCCCAAAATCTATGTTGCATCACACGACATCAAATTTAGATACCCATGTCGAAAGATAGATATGTGCATCAAATTTCACTCTCGGAAAAGACGGATTAAGAAGCCATCTGTGTCATGTAGCTGGTACAGAAATGATCCTCGTAGCATATTAGCCAACAGCTAGAGCAGTACAGATCAAAATAAATCTGAACATAATATAGAACCATTATGTGCAAAAACAAACAACACTCTGATTCTCACAGCGTATACCTATTACTTTGTTGAATCCTATTTTGCATGAATGTCCAATGCAATTGTAAATGAACAAAATCCTTCAGATAAATGTATTATGTTTAGTAGCAAACCCAACTGAAAACCAAAAATCACTATCATCGAGTTAGAGCATAAACATTTGACAAGGATCTGTTACACTAACTAATCTTTTCCTTTTGATTTCTTTCCAAAAACAAGTTTGATCATGTCACTATATCTCCAAAGTTTCTTCTCCTTTTCCTTAGGGTGAAGAGAAGAGTAGTGCTTTTCACAGAGCTTCAAGAAGAACCCTTTTCCAAAAGCAGTCACCACCAGTTGATCAGCTTTTAGTCCAACTGCTTCTTCAAGAGAACCATTCTTTATCCATTGTTCTAATATCCAGGTTCCATCATAACCAATCTTGCATGCATCAAAAAAGACTCCAAATGTCATAACATCAGGTTTAACTTTATTTGCTTTCGCTTGCAGGAATACAATATCCAAAGATCTAAAATCCTTCATCTTTAAATAAAAATGTGCAAGAATATTTGTGATAGTTATATTGACTGTTACTTTGGCTAATTTCATTTCCTGAACAAGAGATTCCACACCCTTTTTGCTGAGAAGACAAGCGCTCGAAAGGAGCATGATATACCAAACAAGGTCAGTTCTGCCAGATTTAGCGCTAATACCATTTCCAAAATCTTCTAGCTGTGCAAACCTATAGTTCTCGATATAAACTGTAGCAAGTTTTCTGATCAGATTCTCCTTTATGAAGCCATTAGATCTCAGAACTCTATGGTAAACCTTCTCCATCTTTTCCAACATCCCCAAGTCTGCATAAGCCTCAAGCATTGCCACTAGAGTAGAAATTTGCAATTTCATATGCTTAGAACTGAGAACTCTACATACTCCTTCCATTTTTTCAGTAAGTCCACTTCTGGCAAACTCAGTAATTAATGTGTTATAAGTGACCTCATCTGGAAAACAACCACTGGATTCCATCCTCTTCACGCATTTGCTCATCTCATCATAGAGTCCAAAACTTCCATAAGCTCGAATGAGCCCATTATACGTGTCCGGTGTGGGCAACAAACCAGCTTCCAACATCATTCTAAAAGTGACATTTGAATTATCGAAATCTTTTTTTCTAGCAAAACCATGTATTATAGCATTGTAGATGGCCAAAGATGGGACAAGACCACACTCCTCCATGGCTTGAAATGCTGACATTGCTTCGCTCATCAAATTCCCTCTACAAAACAACTTTATGATTCTTGAATAGTTAGCAACACTGGTTCTAGTCATCTCAATCTTCTTCCAAGAATCAAATACCTGGTTATCATGCAATGAAAGACATCAGTTTTAATTTGCATGAAGATCAACAGATTATACAACTTAACTTATACTACATCAGTAGAGTTCCAGAAATACCAACAGTTACATATTCAAAGTCACACATCAACTGTAGTTCATTTCCTTGCCTTCTAAGCTTCCAAAGAGTTGTGATCATGAATGCATGGAGATTCAGGTGGTATTGCATGTAGCCATGCATATTATAATATTATTGATGCTGAATAATGTCCTAATTCACATTTGGCAAAAGTACTACATGAGGTGCATATCAAACTTCCAGTGACTACAAATTGATGAAGATTTATACAAAATTTCAGTTTCAGCTTCCGTGTCATACTGTTTCAGAATAAAGCGTACCTGCTTTGCTTCTGTTCATCCAACGTTAGCAGCAAATTAACTCCTAGCATGTCTAGTAACACCCCCATTTGCCTTTCTTGACAAGCATACATGTTAGAATAAATTTTAAAAAGACAGTTTTGTCATCTTCGGCCAAAATGGTTTGTATCGAAAAGGGTAATTTGAGCGTAGAACATAAACTTGAATAATTCACAAAGGTTCCATCAGCAAACTGATATAAACTTATTCTAACCATTAGAAACAAAAATGTGCAACTCCTTAGATTACAGAAGCACTTGATCCAAGTCTTAGAATTACAGTTTGCTGATCATAATATCTCAAGTGAAGAGGTTGTCTGCAATAATATTTTAAATTAGACGAAGAGAGCTAAGATGTCTATCGATCAAAATGGAAGAATCACGAGCGATTACTTCTGTAAGCCGCCAATTACAGGCTTTTGGGACAATCAGGCCAATGAAACAAGAGTACAAAAACAGTGATCAATATGAGCTCTTACATTTAAGTATGCTCTAACATATAGTTCGCATTGACGAATTAGGGCAAGACATGCAAAGTGCTCATTACACACATAGACGACTTAAATGTAAGAAGAGAACGGAAGAGAAAAGCAGTTTCAATCAATCAATTCCAGGCAATGTTGAATAAAAGAAATCACGCGAGACGCCAACAAGAGGAGGCGAACGGCAAACCTTAAGGGCGTCGTCGGCCCTGCTAGTTTCGACGAGTAAGGCGACGACGGCCCAGAAGTGATCGTCAGGCCAATCCCCATCTCTGGTGAGGAGCCGGAGAGGGCCGGAGCCCTTGCTGCCGGAGACCTCGCCAAGTAAGGCCCGGAGGCCGTTGTTCCGGTGGAACGAGTCGACGAGGAGGGTGCGGTGCCGCAGCTCCCAATCCTTGGGCAGCAGTTGTTGATCGTAGGGCGGACGGGTCGAAGAGCGGAGCCTGGTGGGAGAGGAAGGAAGTGAGCTCGAGATAGGAAGGAGAACCGAGGAAGAGGGGGCAGAGTTGCGGGTGGAGGGAGCGCCAAAGAAGAGGAGGCGGCCCTTCGCGGGCGAAGACGAAGCGAGCGCAGAGTGAGTCGCCGTTCCCATGGGCTCAGTTGTGGATAGCTGCTCGTGTCGTGTTCCCCTTCCGATAAATGCAGCAAGATACGACACGGTCGCCGACGGAAGGTACGAATCCCAACTTATTTCAAGTTATTAGAATAATTAAACTTGATTTAAGCATATTAAGCTAAATTATAAACATATAATAACGGATAGGACATTTATGAATTTAAGCCTCACTAACTAATAATTTTTGTTCTTTTATTTTCTTGGGAAAAAAATATAATATTTCACCTTTTTATTGACAATATGTTATCCTTTTTCTACCAGAAATTGGAGTTGCCGATCATTGATGCATTATCATCTTGATGGACTCCTCAAGATGATTTATAGATGTATCATCATCCCTAAGTCACGCATTCCTATATATACCGATAGATTCTTCACACAAAAAGCTTAGTTTTATTGAATTAATAAGAGCAGATAGAGCTTAATGTAGGATATAATTTGAGATCTGGAGTTCGATCATAGAGAGATTTTGTGGGGAGGTAAAAATTAGATCTTCTTCATATAAATTTTGATGCTTAAAAGGGTCAAGAAGTCCCTTTCTATTCAGTAATATTCTCTAGATTAAAAGGACTCTCTCATTCTCTTCCTTGATCCTCAATTTTCTAGCCTCTTTTTTCTCTCATATTTATGTCCCTTTTCTTGGAGGATGCCTCCATCCTTCCTTCAAATAAAGAATAAACTTGAAATAAGAAAGATGGCATATCAATTTAGTATCATAGCTTACGATGAGAACAAACAGAGCCACAATTGGGAATAAACATTTCCATGCAATTCTTAACAACTCAAAGATATGAACGGAGGATGGTGGAAATCAGATGGTGACTTCTATATTTCCAAAGAAATCAATATTGGCAGGCTCAAACCGTAAACAAACCACTCTATAGCTTTAGTTAGGCCAGTCCAAACCTATCCCCTTTACACGTACAAAATTAGGTAAGGAAACTAGAGACTTAGAGATAATAGATCTTTAAGTATTGAACGTACACACCAAATCTGACAACAGTCATAATCCATTTTGATCTCCAAGTCAACCCTACAAGAAGGAAAACATTCAAGTGGATTAATTATCTATAAACTAAGAAATTGCTACGTGAAAATATCAAACCCATCTTCAACTCAAGGGGACAATATGGGAGGATATGGTGATAAGCATGATGGCACAACTGCAGCTACAAATGAAATCAGTTTAAGGAAGCATGATTTAGCAATGTCAAGCTATAGAAGTACTCTTAAAACTCTCAGGAAGACCTTAGGCAACCCCTCCCTTCTACATTTACAAAACAAGGTAAGAATCAAAGGCTTGGATTTGAAAGATCTTCAAAGTGTGTTCACACAAAATTTAAGCTTGGCCAAAACCCAGTTTGGCCTCCAAATCAACTCAGCAAGTATCAAACATTTGAGCCGATTATCTTCAAGGAAGGCTCAAGCTCAAGGGGACAACATAAAAGATTTATTGGTGAGCATGATGGCTCCAACTAAACTATGATTCATTTAATTTAACCAATTTGAACAGCAATAAGAACACTGATATCAATTTAGTATAGTTGGAAGAAAGGGAGAAAAGTGCTGACTCATGTTCAGTCCCTTAAAGCTAATCCTTTAATCCAAATGATCCTAACAGGTATTACAATAACTTCAAGCTCCATCGATCTACACAACAATTTAACAGCAACAATTAACAAAACAAATCTTGAAAAAAACATGTTCCATGCCCCAATTGCTGCTTTCAACCCGTGATCAGCGATGATAAAATTTAATTGAACTTTTGCCTTTAGCTAAACCAAGCCCAAGGATACTAGTATACAAGTCCAAAGGGTAACAGTAAATGAAGTCGATTTTTACCCCAAAGATGATATGACAGATGAATACTTTCATTCGACTTGCCCTTTGAACATCAGCATTTTCAGGAAAACCCTATCAGCCCCTGTTTGCAGCAAAAAGAGAACAATCTTTGGCTCCTTTAGATCATCCTCAAGTCAAATATCAACTCAATTGGCCAGTAGCACCTAATTGCTGGCATGTTCTACAAAACCTGAAATAACAATTTAGTGCTAGAGTATCATCTTCAATGAAATATCTAGAATTTACATTCATCCTAAAAGTCCTGACACACAACAACTTCTTTATATCTCCCCACATATGAAGCAAGGAGGTATAAGGATTCCAAAAATTACAACCACCACATAATCTTAGATACAACTAAGACGATAGTGGATTTGAGAAGTGAGGATTTGTAAAGATATGCACTAGATATAATCTAGCTTTACTTTATACACCCTTCATCAAATAATTTTGGATTCCTCCAGATAGGCCAACTTAGGCAATTATAAGTTCAGGACATACAATTTTCCATGTAGCAACTTATTTTTCATATCTGATGGTGGACCTAATGGATGGATCCTGATGGTGGACCTAATCTAAGTCCTAGCCAAATGAGCGCATGATCAGCTTTTACTATAGGGTATTTATCTCTGGATACAAAGTACAAACATAACACTGGACTAGTCACATGCTGGTCATTTTTGGCTTATTCGAGATGTCTTGGTGCCACATTAAAAGCTGAATCAAACAAACATCTTCTTTTATGTGTGCTAACTTTTAAAGTGATTCAATGGCACATGAAGGCCTTTTCTTATATGAAACAATTACAATCATAACTTGTAGAAATTTATAGCACCAAGCATAGTTGAAGTCATACAGGTTATAGAATGCTCAGTCAATCAAAGATCACAGGAAACTAAACCAAAGTACACTCAAGACACCAAGATAACTGGTGCAAACAAATATCATTGAAGGAGAAAGATAAATGAATGGAGTGTCAAGGAAAGGTAACCAATGGTCAAACTGCCTTTTGATTGAGTAGGCTATAGTCTACGATGCTTAAGAAATTGGAAGACCAAAGAAAGGAAGGGGTCAACATGCCACATCAACATTTCTGACCATGTAAAGGACTTAATTAATACCTTGTCCAGCTTATCTTCAAAATTGTAATAGTCTATGGGATCAAATTCTATTGAGACCAGCTGAAAGAAGTTAAAGTTGGCTAAACAATATGGCTAACCTTATGATGCAGCCTAATGGATAGGGAGGACCACCTCAATCCTAGCACACCAAGGACCCAAAAAAAAGGGATCAACCAAGCTCTTATTGGTCCAACATGAGATCCTACAAATAAAAGTATAGTTTTAATTTATAACCCATATGTAATAGCCCAATGTAATGCTTATTCCTTGTCAGTTATTGACATTGTAGTACTGTATGGCCAAATTGTCTATATAAGATACTTCACTACCAGCAAATGCAACAGAGTCTATTTAACTCTTCATATTAGTCATTGCATTATTACTAATATCATTTTTAAATTATGTTGTGACCAACATATATTTACTATCATTTTATAAATAATGCATTAGTATGAGAATTGGACTATAATCACTATCACAGGCCTCAGTTGTTCATGTGATTTCAATGGTGGAAGTCTTTCCCTTAATCTTTAGAACTCATAATGTGTTCCAACTTCTTATAACCATTGGCAAGCTTTTCAAGTATTCCTTCGGGAGATCCAGTTTTGTGAAAAAATCACTGCATACTATGTGAAGATTGTTCTACACCAAAATGGTGCAACCTGCCAGACCACAGTTTGGATATGTTGTAGTCCCCATAGATCCTAATTTGCAACCGCCCAAAAACTCTTGATCAGAAAAGACAGAGTTTCTTAAACAATCATCAATATGTTTGAATTCTTGCTATGATGGCAACACTTCCAATAAGCAGCGCTGCTCGGTTCGCATTCACTGTTAGAAGATAGAAAACATATGTACCTTACATCCTCAGGTGTAGATTCACAACAGTTGGTTGCATGTATGTCTGTTGGATGGAAAGTGCCATAGGTAAGTATGGATGGAAAAGGAACGAGCATATTTTTTTTGTCCTTGCTTCGGCACCACTAGTCTCAAGTCCTACATCAACAAATCAGTGTCCAGTAAAACCATGTCAAAAAAATCTCCTTGATTCAGCTGTACCCAAACAGTAGATCAAAATATATGGAATGATTCATCATTTTATTCCACAAAAGATCATACAGCTTCTCTAATTGAGTAATTAGCGGAATCAGACAGATTAAAGCATCAAAGTGAACAACTATGATCTATGGCATAAATAGACTGAAATACCATAATGCAATATGAGCTGTCATGAAACCAAAGCAGTAATATAGTTGTGAAAAAGGATCAAATAGTGATCAAGAAATCGAGTTGCAGCAGAAGTGGAAGCCAAACAAGAATAGCATATTTATGATCAGACCACAGCTTTCATGTAGCGACATGTGCAAGAGTCACTAAAAGTTGGAATCAAATATGAGCACGAGATTTACCTGGTTTTATCTTAAATTTCAAAACGTTTGGTTGCCTTCTCGAAATAAACTTTATTGGATGATCAGTGGAGTGCCTATGCCGGTCTGTTGATGAAATCAACTACAAATTGAATTTGTAATTGCCATCAGATGCCAGCAATATATCAAAATGACAAAGAACTGAACTACAAATTGATAGCCCAAGCATACAAATTGTGCAAAAGAAAATCACGAAACTAATCAGATTCTGCAGGCTACCAAAATTAATTGTTTACTGTCACACCACTCAACAAGTATCAAATAAACACAGATGCATTAGCACAGGATTTCAGATCAAATACCCAGAGGGAAAGAAGCTCAGATTGGAAAAGGGAAAGGTATTACTAGCAACTAATCACTAGCTTGGTCACGGTCAGGAACAAGGTTCAAAAAACCAGACCAGACCAATAGCCCAGGAACCATCTCATCTGCCAATTTAGTCCATGCTCAAAGACTTGAATATGGTCAAACCAGCAGAAAGTACATGAACCACAGGTTGAACCAATGAACCGCCAACATAATTCAAAGTTACTCAAAATTAATTATTCTGAGTGTAAAGTTATCTTCCTTTTCATCTGTAATTAGATAAGTCAAAAGTTCTTGCTCCCAGAATGGAACAATACCTTCGACCTCAAGTGTGTACTAAGATCAACACACTGAGAAGTGAGAAGTGCGAGTATTTGCATTTGAATTGAACATAATTGTTCCCCAATGCAGCATTGCTTGAAGACATTTCACAACATTGCCTAAACACTGGCAGTGATCTAATTTCTCACAAAGCTCTCTGCTCACCAGTGATCACTTTCAACCAAAACCTTTTCACTATCCTCCATCTTCCAGAATTGGACTCTGGCTGAGCTCCTTTCTCTCTAATTCTCCCTCACAAACATGATGATCAGATTCCCAATGGTTGCCATGGCAATCCCTCTCCTCAGACTAAGTCCACGATGTGCCTCTTCCCTTGGCCCCTCCATTCACACTAGTGGTCCCTTACAGGATGGTCCCAAGAGTAAGCATGGAACCACACCACTTCTGCAATCATTAGCTTTTTCTGAAATGATGATAGAATTGGTTTGTTGGTTTGGTGATCATGACAAGGATCCTATTGTTAGACATGGTAACAATCAGCAGTCATGGAGAACTGAATTGCCAACCTCTTTTTCTCGATTTACAAGTTAATCACAACTGGAAATTTAACATATTTTAAAATTTTTGAATTATTTTTAATCACTAGGTCCATGTCATTATGAATATTTGATAAAAATTAACTTAATAACAGTAATCTTTGTGAAGAAAAATATTTTGTTAAATTTACTTTCTGTTTTTCTGTAAACACAAAAAAATTACTGTTGATATTCAACAGATCCTACGTCGAGACATGAATCAGAATTACCATTGTAAAAATAAATCTGCATTCTCTTCCTGATCTAATTTTTTGCCTGACTTCAGATATAGTCTCTTCTTTGTATAGCACTTTCTTAAACTATATATTTATATATTTATTACATCCTCATAGTATGGCCCCCATTCTGACATGGTCGAACCTTTAAAGCTTGAACATTTCCTTATTTTCTGCTGATGTCTGTCTGGTATTTTAAACACTGGTCAGTGTAGACTTACAGTGTGCTAGTCATCCTACTAGAGGGCAAGACTGAGCTCAATGACACTGCATTCATATAAGTAATCCAAACCTAGGTAGCAAGAAGGCAGAGGAAAAGAATGTGGTCAATGGTATCCAAGAAAATGCTATCAAGTTGCAGCAGAAGTGCAAGCCACACCAAGCAAGGCCCCCTTGAAAGAGAAAAATGCTTCATTTGAATTTTGATACACTAATAGAGATCACCGGGTTAATAAATTATTGTTCTTATTTGCAGAGTAGTTATTAAGTTCTACAAGTAAATCCTTGCAAACAACTCAAACAGTATATATATGCCATTATGCGTAACTCCAATACTAAGTGTCCTTAGCCTTTACAGCTATATTCTTTAATTATTGTCTCTTGTAGATGCACAAGAAGCTAAGTAAAAATTAAAGGAAACCTATTGTATGAGACTCCCATCAATACAAGGTCTAGGGAAAATCAATACACACAAAGGTTTTTGTTAGTCGAAACCCTGTCACCTAGATTGCAAAGGAGAATTTGTACCAAGACCTACCCTCGAGGGCTAAGTAAAAATTGGAAAAGGTAAACATAGATGAACTAATCAATGGCCAATTAAAAAGAAAATAAACCCAAAATGCATGCAATGTGATGTATATAAAGCTTTATGTAAGAGATACCAACAGATATTCTAAACAAAAACCTGATTAATAGACAAAGACCTTTTCATCATATCGAAAGAGTGACACATCAAAATACGGGGAAGGGCTTTGTGACTGACAAGTGTATGGTACTGAAGTCATCATCTTCTTCACAAACTGCCAAAAAAGAAGTAAATCAGATTACAGAGCTGGACTAGAAACAATAAAGTCCTGCATCATGTTGGATACGAATAACACGCTTTGACTACTACAAATTACAAATAAATATTAGGTAATAATGCTTTTGTTTAGTTAACATTTAGAAAAAAACTGTAACACTAATGGTACTTAGAGAATAAAAACAATATATTTAGCATCTGTATGTTCAACACAGTATGAGCCCATTGGCATTAGTGGTGCAAGGAGGGATAGAGGAAGATCAGAAGACTTTGATAGAAACCAACAGAAAGAGACTTAAATGGTCTATCCAATAACTAGATATGCTGTGTAGTGCCTCAATAGCAGTAAAAGGTTCAAGTAGCCTACCCAAATAATTAGGAAATTACGGCTAGTTATTCATGTTGTAGATTCAAGACAAAAAAGGCTCTCTCATGAATGTCATGACTAACAATGTGCTATGAGGTGACTTCAGGTTAACGAGGAAGTGACAAAAAGTTGTGCTCCATTGAAACCAAGTATTTCCATTTTGTTGAGATGTGCCATGCCAGTCAGTGGTAATGTTGTCGTTGCTCCATGTTAAGCCAACTCATTTGAGATCAAATCCATTAATCCTATGTCTTCTCATTTTATAACTTGGGAATAACAATATATCAGATTCACACAGCAAAGAATACCTATTTATGAAGAGAACTTATGTCAAACACTTCAAGAAATGAGGTTTACCTGTGAGAAACTGCTTTGTTTGTTTTTCATGCTCCAAAGTTGTTCAAGAGAATGGATATTATTGGAGTGGGATGAAATAAAATTAGCATGCACCGACTCTCTGGAGTTTGCATGAAAATGGTCATAGAACTGTTCAAACAAGGAATACAACTCTTCCGATGAATTCTGCAGACAAGAGATTGTGGACAAAATTATGGCAATGAGAATGTTCTCTACCAATGATACAATGAAAGAAGCCGTTACCTGATAAAATGCAATGACCTCTGTTGTTTCCATGTTATACACAGCAAAAAAAGCTGGATGTTGATCAGTACTCCGAGAAACCTAAATTATTAAATTCATCAAGAGGATAGTAATTCACAAAAAAAAAGTACATATATGATTGAAAATGAACAATATATCAAAAAAATATCATTTTTGGAAATTTCCAATAGTACAACAAGATACAAAAACTTACTCCTCCATCAACACTACCAAATTTGATTAGAAGATGATGACGATCCAAAAACTGAGCCTGTTCAGAGTACCCCTAAAAGTTACTGACTGCACTTATATAGACTTAAGGAAATTAGAAAAAGAGAGAGAAGAGTAGAGGAGAGGAGAGAATCCAAAAATCAGGAATAAGAAAGAAAAACACATAAAGCTCCACATAACTAAAATTACAAAAATTCTTAGGAAGACAAAAAAGATTTTGGGTTGAGTTCTCACTTAAGTATGCATATGCTAATATGAACTTGAAACAAAGCTGTAACTGCTTACCTTCCACATGATGAGATCAACATAATCTTGGAAGTGAAAATAGAACTTCTTCTTAAGATGTTGAACCCTCTGGAAGAAAAAGATATTTTAGATATATTTGATCAAGTATTTCATTATGAAAAACAAGAATTCAAAACTATTGTACACATTGATGTTTCCAATATCTAGAGATTTAAAATGTTTTTTTGACCTCAATGCTGCACAATTTGTTGATCTATCATCTATTTCTAGTTTCTACAATGTTCTCCAATATCTACCTAAGGTTTTAAAAGTTGATCGAACAGGTTGTGTCATCCAATATTTATTGATCCGATCAGAAATCAGCATCTGGATCAGGCAATTTCATTCGGTTTGATCTGAAACCCAGCATACTGCTTGGTGATACTACTGTACCAAGCATACCATCTGACTTTATAACCAAGGATACTGAGCAGTCAGCTTCTCACCAGATACCCCTACCATTTATTTTTTTTTATTTTTTTGACAATATCTTTTACTACTTCTATATTCCTCCCTGCTCCTCTCCCTCCCGATCCCCTTTCCATGTTGCTCATTACCTCACTGGCACCATCAATTCTTCCTCTGTCTCCAGTGCTCCTCCTCCTTTGCTTTTCCTCCTCTTCCTTTGTTTCTTCCTCTTCTACCTCCTCTACCCCACTCCTCCTCCCCCTTCTTCTCTCCCTCTCTCTTTCATTTGTCCCGACTGGTAATGTCAATATATTGTGTGTCAGTGATCAGTACATACCACACTGAGTGAAACTTGAATCCTTGGTCACACTTTGTTCTTATACTAATCAAGGTTGTTAATCTCACTTTGATGTAGAATTGATAAAGGATCCATAAATTTGAACCATAAGACTGGATCAAAGGATCATAATATGCTAACCTACTCAAATGTATCTTTCAAGCATTTTTTTTTACAAAGTTACACTTCAATTACAGTAAATATAAATAATTTTATTGGTGCAATATGACATATTTTATTGACTAGATATATTTAGCTGGTACATGTCAAATTTTAGTGAAAATTTATTCTTCAATCATAATCGTAGTCACAAGGGCCCTTCAGTAAGTAGAAGAATAAAGGTGGATTATTTATTGAATGTTGGGAATCGGCATGGAAAGATTAGTCAAATAGCATTAAATCTTGTACGTCAGCTGACTTTTCTTTGCCTTGAAGAATCTAAATGTCACAAGATTCATAATCACAAAGTTCTTTTGTATACAGAAGCATGAAGGTGGATTATTTATTAAATAATGTGGATAAGAATGAAAGGATAGCATTAAATCCTATACCTCAACCAGACTTTTTCTTCCTTGAATTAGCACCTAACATGTATTTTTAGGATTCACTTGTAACAACTGTAAACAGTCTTTCTTCCCAATCCTTACCACCCTCTCTATCACTTTCTTTCTGCTGCAAAAAGAGAGGATGGGATTTATTGAGTCTTCTGACAACTTGAGTTGACCAGTTTAAGTGTGTCATGTTGTCTCCATCAACTTCATCTTTTTTATCAGCACCATGGGATATTGTTGTCAGTGCTCCTCGCCTGCCTCTTCAAAGGGAAGCTTGCCTATGCTCATGCCTTCCTCATCAAGTGCTTTTGCCGTCTACGTCATCCTCTCCACCACCTTTGTCCACAACCTCCCCGACACCTTCATCGCCCAAGCCAACTGCCAGATCATTACTTGTCCCTGGACTGACTGCCTCTTCTCCTTGCTCAATGTCCTCTTTCTCCTCATAAAATCCACAACTTGTTAAGTAGCATGAGATTACCCAATTTGTGGAGACAACTTGCAAATTTACTAGATAAACTTCCTCTTCTCCAGCCTCCTCTTCCCGCTAAATGTCCTCTTTCTCCCCACAAACCCCAAGTTTACTTGATAACTCAGTTGATTGGCATTAAATTATCAAACTTGTCGAGTTAACTTGTGAGTTTAACCCTGTCAAAATTATGAGTTAACTCTCTTGAATGGATATAGGCCATAGGATAGGGCATCCTACAATGTAGATCATGAGTTTGATTATACCAAAAAAAACAATGTGGAAACTTCTAATAATGCTCTTAGTTTCAGCATTACATGACTTCCTAAACTTTAATGAAACCTTGTGGATTTGAGACAATCATTTGAAATTTTATTGCCAGTCCCAAGCTTATATGAAAAAGATGGAAGGTTACACTGGGCAGTATATAATTGTGGAGAACTCATTAATCAGAAGGCAATTGCTTTTATTACAGATTGTCATCTGAAACCAACACAACACGAAACATCTTCACCACCCCAAGTGCTCCTAAGTACAAAGGATGGCCTAGGATGTTGTCCGAAAGCAAAAAAATCACATTGGCAACGGGATGTGGTGCAATCAATATAGGCAAGAGTCTTCACATTATTCTGGGCCAATGCAGATAAAGAAGATAATCCAAGATGATATAAGATTAGATATAACGAATATAAGAATACTTTCGAAGAAAGAGTAAGAACCGGCAAATATGATGGTTTAGAAAAATTAACATAATTTGTCTACAAGATGCTAAATCAGTAAGATAAAAATCCAGGTAAAGTGATCAAGATATAAAATTTGGTATACTGGAAATTTTGAACATAGAAATGGTACAAGCAATTTTGTAGATAAAGATCTTAAGGAGATACTGATGATGTGGAGTTAATTATACTATTAAAATTTATATTAGGTTTTATGAGAAGAAATTTTAAATATTATAAGTGCTTTTACCCCTTAGATTGGACTAGATGAAACCAAAATGGAATTTTGAAAAAGTCTAAAGGGAATAATTTAGGAAATACCTTTAACTAAAAAACTCATTACTGCAGGGTATTTGAATGACCATATAGGGAGAATTTATGGTGAATTTAAAGGAGTGTGTGTGAGGGCTTTAGATATAGGGAGTAGAACAAATTGTGGTATGATTTTAGATTTTGTTGCATCGTATGATCTCATTACTCACTTCAAGAAAAGATATGAACATTTGATTACTTGTAGGACAACTGCTAGTTTGACAGTCTTTCAAAGGTAAAGTTTTTTGACAAACTTGTGTTCAAACGAAGAATTGAAATTTCGTACCATACCGATGTACCGAGTTTTGCTCGGTATGATACGATACGGGAGTACCAAGCGGTACATCAAGGCATACCGAGCGGTATATATATATATATATAATATATAAAATCTAAAAAGGAGGCGTATGCTGCCTCGGCAACATCGCCTCCTCCTCTTCTCCTCGTCGTCTTAGACGAGGAGAAGAACGCGGTCTCCTCCATCTCCTCATCTGCGACGTTCGGCGAAGAAGATGGCAAAGACGTCAAAGGCCGTAAACATCTCCGGCCTTCGGCGAAGAACGTAGAGAAGGCCGGACGTAGAGAAGGCCGCAGACGTCTCCAACCTTCGGCGAAGAACGCGACGAAGAAGAAGCCGTAGAAACACAAACAAGGCGATGAACGAGATCACCTCTTCTACTACTCTAGCTGCCACCTGGTCGTTACCTCATGGATTGAGATTGTCGAGTGAGGGCGACGCCGAATCGGGATGCATCGAGGTTCTCCCGATCTCCATCCTCGAACGCTTTCTCTTTCTTCTTCCTTCTCCCTCGACGCTTCTTCTTCCCTCACCGCAGCCAAGTTGATACCGCCTGGTAGCGGGCAATCACAGTCGAAATCGACCGTTACCGCCCGAAATAGGGCGGGCAGTGACAGTCGAAATTTCGACCATTACTGCCCGATACAGCCCTGTATCATCCGATACGTGGATATATCAAGTGTTCTACCCAGTAGTGGGCAATCCACATACCGGTCTGTTGGCAGACCGATACGTACCACCCGGTACGGGAAGTACCATTCAAAATTTAGAACCTTGGTTCAAACTTCAATCTCCAATTGCCCATGTAAAATTGCTGCCTGGCAACACTTACTAAAAATTAACTTCAAACCCAACATAGCTGGTTGCGATACCAAGAAAGTTGGTTGATTCAGAAATATGCAAGAGAATTTGAAAAGAGGTTTGCTAGCATACCAAAATTGGATCTGCTTCTTCACTCCATGCTTTGCGAAAAATAAAAGAAAGCAAACGTTGCTTGATACCAGTAAGGAAAGAGCTTGCTTGTGCAACCGGCTGGTGATGAATGCCATTAGCTGATTCATGAATACTTCTGACTGGTTTGCTTTTATTTGGAACTGTCATGCACTGAAGAAAATGAATATTGACATCATTTGTCACCATGTTATCGTCAAAGAAATCAGAAGCACAACAAAACTTGAATAGAAGAACTTGCAGTTACAACTTCAAAACCGAACCATTCTAATAAATGTACAACAGCAATTGAAATGACTGGAACAAAGTAGCTGAAGCAAAATGTAAATTTAGTACTTTCAGGAAAACAGTAGCAACCAAACCAAAAATTTGCCTATGGAGCATCAAAACAAGGTTCTCAATTTTGAATACCTGATCCATGCCAGTTCATGGTGTACAAAAACATGGTACGCATGTGCCATGCATAGGTTTTCGCCAGTTTCGACTGGTAAAGACCCTAAAAAGTCCCTATTTTAGGGTTTTTCCCTACTTCTCACGGTCAATACAAACAAGATTCATAAAATTAAACTGTTTCTAGTCTACAAAACAACAAATATTGCAATGAAGCATATCAAAGAAGGAATATAGGTTATATCTAAAAAAGTACATTGTAATATTGTATACACAAACAAATTATCTTTTCTAAGCAATTAAGCATAATAAATTTAAATATAATGATAGTCATGAGTCCATGGAGGGTGGGTTTGATCCTTTGTGTGATGAAACTGTAGGTCGATATGATCCAACAGATTGCAATACCACAAAACAAGATTCATAAAATTAACTGTTTCTAGTCTACAAAACAACAAATATTGCAATGAAGCATATCAAAGAAGGAATATAGGTTATATCTAAAAAAAGTACATTGTAATATTGTATACACAAACAAATTATCTTTTCTAAGCAATTAAGCATAATAAATTTAAATATAATGATAGTCATGAGTCCATGGAGGTGGGTTTGATCCTTTGTGTGATGAAACTGTAGATTGATGTGACCCATAGATTGCAATACCACCCAGTGTGGTACGATACAAGTGGTACTGACAATGGAATATCAAACAAGGTTCTCAATTTTGAATATCGGACTCATGCCTCCATAGTCAGACCAAGTCTGGCACATGCTGGCATACAAAGACATCGTAGGCCCCGCATGTGCCATGCATAGGTTTTCGCCAGTTTTGACTGATCAAGAGTCTAAAAAATCTCTGTTTAAGTTTTCTTTCCCTACTTTTCATGGTAAAGACAAACAAGGTTCAAAAAATTCAATGAAACATATATCACAAAAGTAATATAGGCTATATCTAAAAGAATACACTGTATACACGAACAAATTATCTCTTCTAAGGCATTAAACATGATAAACTTCAAATATAATGATCATCATGATTCCATCGACGGTGGGTTGAATCCTTTATGTGATGAAACTGTAGGTCGATATGATCCAACAGATTGCAATACCACCAACTGTGCTAGTATTGACCACTCAGACGGGGGACTGGTATACGAAGAAGCTAAAACCAACTGGTCCCAGTATACATGGTACCACCCAATATGAGCCCTTGTGCAAGTATGTACCGGCAGCAACCTTACCTAGGAGGGTGAGGCTACCAACTAATCGTTAATTAGATGTTGGCACCTTCATGTGCAGCTATACAAAGCCCCCACACACCCCATTCACCCCCTCTTTAACTCTCTTTCATGAAGATCATTAGGGGATGTTGATTTCCACAAGAAAAGTATAAATCAAGATCTTATTCATTTCCTCTTCAAATTAAGGTAATTCCGAATCTAATCTCTAGGAAGTCAGATGCATGCTATTAGGTTAGATTTTATGTTTATTCTTGCATGCTTAGACTAAGTTTCAAAATTTAGACGTAATGTAGGGCTTAATGCAATCTCTAGACTCAGTGGATCCAGCAAAATAGGTTAGAGTATATGTTTATTCTTGCATGTTTAGGTTAAATTTCAAATTTCGGACCTAATTTAGGGCCTACTGTAATCTCAAGATTTTGGTTGATCTAAGTTAGATCCATGAAGATCAAGCCTAGATCTGAATGAAATTGGCCCAGATCTATATTAGTATAGGCTTGATCCATGCGGATCTAGCTTAGATGAACCAAAATGAATGTAGCCTTAATCTGCATGGATCTAGCCTTGACCACATGGATCAAGCCATATCTATAGCTAGGCCAACCATGTGTAGGGCCCTAGATCATATGGGCACACCTTGGTCACTGTGGAATATCCCTAGAATTGATTAAGGAATCTGAGGTCTGATTTTATGGGGTTTGGAGCAAGTTTCCTGGTTTAAAGGAGCTTCCTACTTGAATTTTTACAAAGATACAGCAGTTTTTCGAATTTGAAGGATTCCAGCTCGAAAAAAAGTAGAAACCATCTACATAAATCTCAAAGTGAGTCAAAGGAAGATATCTAGAGTTTCCAGGACTTCTCCAAGGCCAAAGCCAATAAAAGAACAACGCCACAAAAGAAACCTTTTATCTCTTAGTTGACCTATATATGCATCTTTTGACGTTTGTAGGCTATTTCATGATCTGGTTCATTTCTGTATGCTGGTTTCTCACAGACTACGTATTTAAATAGAGGAAGCTCTTAGGAACACGTGGTCTTCTGTTACTCCTTCACATAAGCATCTGCATGTTGGGCATAATTCATAATTAACTATCATTAGAAAAAGATAAGGAATATACAAAGACTAAAAAGACCTGAAAGCTATGTTTTTGCAGCAAATGTATGTACCTCTTTAAAGTATCTAATATAGGACAAACAAGTAATAATCAGCAATGTTTATCAGATTCTGTCAAGCCATGACAGAATCAATGCATGCACAAAGAAACACTAAATGCTTGCAGTTAAAGAAAGATGCAAATGCTACATCTTATTCCACACAACAAGGTGAAAAAAATATGGTCATAGCTAGACAAGTAATTCTTACAATATCACTGGCAAGCCATCAGCCACAGTTATGATACAAAAGCAGATCTAATCATCTAAAAAAGATAATGAACCTTTGTTTTTCTGCAAAGTGGCGAAGGGGATTGATCTTGCTATCAACAACAAGATTTTTGCTGGTTAAACTAGCTAACATATTCAAAAAAACATTATTGAATGAGATTTTGAGCTATCAATCTTTGGTAGGTAGATCTGGTAGAAAATTCTTCTTTGATTTTTACTCAAATGGCACATAGGCAAATATGAGGGAGCATCTAGCCGCAGCAATAAAACTAAAAGAGCAATATAATAAAAATAAGGCAAGTGCATTTGCGTATTTGATGAGTACAATTTGATTACTCTCATAGAGACAGGATACTGATCTTGATGAATGAAAAAAACTCACCTGAGCATGAGAGTTGAGAAATAACTCATCATCCTCTAGGCAGAATGAACCAATATTCCGCACATCAACTAGGTCTCCAGAATCCCTAACTTGAAGAATATGTATTGTCTGATATCTTAGGGACATTATACACAATAAATCTTCATACAAGAAAACCCCCATGCTATGAGCTAGGTTGACAAAATCATTGCAAAACGACTTCTCATCCATTAACACTCCGTCTTTAAGTCTGATAAGAATATATCAAATTAACAAATTATTAGAAAAATTGTGAAACTTTAGAAGCTTCATGATCTAACAAAGAAAAAAATATTGTGAATAGAACTTGATTCCCTTAAGTAACTTAAGTCAAAGTACCTTACAAGGTGAAATGTTATTTTTTCTATTGAAGGGACTCCATGAATTGCACCCTCAATAGCAGGAACTTCATGACTTTGTGCGGTCGATGTTGCAAACAAGCCAAATTGAGGATCCTCCAAATAAAGAAAAAAGTCTTTGCAAATAAATTCACTGCTAGATCCTAGTGATACACTGTATAACTGGGTAAAGAAGCTGTCAAACTTCTTTGCTTTCTGGGTCAAACTCTGGTAATCACAATTTTCTCCTTTGAATGAAAATGACAACCATGTGGGTCTGTAAACTATGATATCTTGGAGGTTCCTGCTAAAACTTACAAGGTACCGACCATCATCCGTGATCTTACGCAATGAGTGATCTGGACAATCAATATCACATATAGTACAGCTAGGAACCAGATTTTCATAAAAATGTCTAACCAAATTAATCTGCAGAAAGTAATCAACAAGTTAAATTTTGTCCATATATTGTCAATTAAAATAAACTCAGACACCCAGCAAATAATGGTATTATGAATCAGAGATAGTAAAGACAATGCAGGAGGAGCATTAGACAATTCTAACAGAAGTGAAAATGTTATTAGTAAATGTCAACATCATTAAAAGATCTTTATCATATCATTCCCTAAATCAAGGTTTAAGAAACTATCCACTGACCTATCAGAATTTACTTATCGACCAGCCAACGGATTGTGAACCAGGCAATTTCGCCAAGTTCAATCCAATATGAGTTGTACTGTGCAATAAGCTTACCATACTGGCTTACTGGTAAGGAGATCAGCACCAGATGCTACCTGGTAGTAAGCTTAGTATCTGATACAGGTACCTTTTTTTTAGTTGTAATAGCTATCCCTTTTGCTTTTTCTTTTTCTTTCTTTCTCTCTTTCTATCAAGCACTCTCTCTTCTTTTTTCTCTCTTTCTCTCAAAGTGATCTCTTTCCCCCAACGTGCTCTTTATCCTCCCCTCCACCTCCTACTCATCTGGGTCACCACCTCCTACTCCTCATTGTCCTCTTCCACCTCTACCTACCTCCTTTGACTTCTCCGCCTCTGCCACCAGTCCTTCTCTTTCTCCTCCTCCCCACTTTTCTCCCTCTTTCTCCCTGGTCAACCTGTACTGAGTGCCGGAACACTGAACTGTACAGAGATTATACCTATTTGACCGCCGACTGGTATCAGCACAAGATCAAGAGCAGAAAATTGAAGAACTAGATCCAATGTGACAGTTAACTTGCAGCTAAGATATCATGATAGTAACCCATCCGAAGATAGGATAGATGTGCGACTGACAAATTTGTGTTGATCAGCAGATGGCACTGTATATTATGTCATTGTGCGTCAACATAGACATACTTGTGGCATAAGATGGGGGGAAGAACTTGATTTTAGAATCCATCCATTAAAGAAAGAAGAGAGCAGCAACTAAACTGGTACCAACACAATTTGCTGACATGGTAAGATTCAGTGCATAAGGCAATCCCTAAAATAGTACAACTCCTTTTTAGGAAACTAAACAAAGATCAGGTGCTGCAAAAACAAAAAGCAAATATCTGATAGGAATCAACAAAATATGATGGTTTATTCTACCTGTATGGGAGAGTCAACCTATAACATGAATTCTCTATAAAAGAATGTGTGTTTCATTAGGCTGGTTTGCCTTTTGGCTCACATAAGTATGTCTTCTAAGTTTCTAACCACTAATCTAGTTCTTCCCATCAACAGTTCCTAGTAAGCCTTTCCACTCTAATTTCATAATCTATTATAGGTTTAAACCACCAAGCCTCTCCATTTTACACTAAACTATAATATATAAGTCGAAATGAGATGTACTCATTTTTCAACACTTCCACAATAACAAACAGTTACAGAAGTAGAAATCCTACCCATATGCACCATACAACCTGATTTAGAAATATGCCATTACACTATATCAGACTCACTCATAATTTCCTCTCTAGAATTAAGTACCAACTGCAATAATGCCCATACAGACTTCCCATACATATGCAATGTCAAAACTTTCAAAGTTTCACTTCCAGCCTCACCATAACAAAAACCAAAATAACATAAAGCACCATCCTTAAGATTTGAATGTTCCCTACAAAAATCTTGTTGCTTCAGTTTGAATCATTTACCTTTGAACTCATGGTTTTAGGCTTCCATTCTTGCATAAATTCAGCTTAATCCTACAAAATTCCTTTTATGACCAAGGCATTTGCAGAAAGAACATAATCAGGCAACCGTTCATAGATCACTTGTTGCTCATAAAACAGGCTCGAAGGATCTTCAACCATTATGAATTTTTAACAATCTTTCTTTTTCAAAGCTCATTACACTTTCAACTGCATTTCCATTTTATTTGTTTTACCTGTTATTTACCAGAGTAATCTAAGACCACAGATATCTTTTGCACTGGGTGCTATAAAGACCTGTATATATGAACCCAGCCTTCCCTTTAAGTTCTTTAATATGGTTAAAATAATAAAGACTTTTGTTTATAATTTCTTCTAACATGTGCACAGCCTTGATGAAGTCTAGCAAGATGTAGAAACTAGAAAGGCCATTGAGACACAGTCCTATCCTCCAACAAGTCAGTCATCTACTAACTGTGTCACAAGAATTTAAGTCGTAGCCATCCAAGAAGCAAAGTGAGAACAAAGGTCATTGCCAACTCAATTCGTTGGTGTTTCAGTTTGACAAGAGGAAGCCATCGCAATAGCAAGGATCATACTATCCAAAATAAAATTAATATCACAAACTTTCCATGTAACCAATAAATGCTTTGACTAGGAATGTTACCCTTACGGTAAAAATCATAATAGAATGGTGCATAGTTTGGGCAGGAATATTGCACTTAGTCATGCTCAATCTGGAAAAGATCCATGTAGCTTACCCCGTGCAGCTGAGACCCTATCGCTTGTTTCATCTTGTTTTTCCAAACAAGAAGCAAGCAACTCTTTTGTACTGTGGCCCCAAATCAACAAAAATAGGATATCTATTGAACTCCATGATCTTAATTACAAAAAACCCAAGAAGAAAAGCACATGCTTACATGTGCGTGTATGTATTTTCTTTTTTTGAAGGGTTGCTAAGGATGGGGAAGGGAGGGTGGGATGGTGCTTTAACTCATCCAGTTACATATAATGATGCATTCAAGATCCTAACAGTTATTACAAGCCCATGGTCCAAACTCCACATAACTCACACAAGCAAGTAGGAGGTGACTCGGGAACAAATTTTTAAAGCTTGTCTTATGGCCAATATCAATAACTAATATCAATCAAATGAATTGCAAGCTAAGTTTTGCCATGTTCTTTTCAAATAGAGAACTTGAGACCAATAAGAATCTCTTGAGAGGAAAGTGGATATCAATTGAATAAATATAAACTACCAAGTTCAGAGTGTGCTAATCCTAGACTACCAAAACTTCTTATATCAATGAGTTCTCTTTTCCAACGAAAGTAATAACAAGCCCATTAAAACTAGAATAAGCACCAACAACCCTAAATTTAAGCAAGGAACAATCTAGTGAGAGTGATGTCACCACTGTGTTCATATTATTCCACAATAAGGCTTACATGGTTAGCAGATACCAGCAACTCTGCTCCTCTAGTATTATGTGTTAAGTCATCCACTGATCTTCGAAGGGCTAATTTGTTTGTAATCATAGACCAATCCAAGAATGCTTTGTTTCCCTAGCCCGACATATATGAAGGTTTGATGTGGGAAAATATTTTATATCAGTCAAATGCCGACGTCTGGTAACACCAACCCTCTTGATAGATTTATTCAGCATCTCACCAGACTGAAATACTGACAGGTCGATGCAGATGAGCTTGGAACATGCAATTCAGCTCAAACAACCTCGGCGTACCTATGTAGGCAGGACCCAGGAAATCTGCAAGCCACAAATCGGCACCCAGCATGCAACGAATATGCACTCTAGTTCGGATGGGGCACAGATCGGTAAGTGTTATGGTGCCTCGGTAAAGCCGAGTTTATACTATCCAACCCGCATTTTTATAATCCAACCTCAAACCTACAGAGAAACTATGTCAGCATGGTATATGGCATCAAAAGAGGTTCAGTGTCTTCCTCTAATTGCAGACCGACTCTGTCATCAAGATTTTACCAAATAAAAAAACATATCAGAGCTACATCTATTCGCTGTCATCGTGTAGATAAGAGGATTTTCTCCAACGCTACATTATCATTCTCCTGCCACTATAAAGAATTGCCTCCATGAGGTAAAAAAGACACTAACCAACAACAAGCACACAGAGACAACAAGAATTTCCCTCTCTTGTTCTTCCATAGCTGAAGCTCTCGAAGCTCTAGCTTCTTAGTAGAGAGTATCTCCTAACTATGCTTCCTTTTGTTTTGCAGGTTCCTCAATGCTATGAGGTGGATGCGCTCTCAGACTTGAACCTACAACACTCCGGAGCCTTGACCTCCGGCCCGTTCTGTGGTGCTACATGAGTTTGGGACGTTTCCGATTCGAATAAAAGGATCTGGTCGAATCCATCCTCTCCCGTTCGGATGGATGACCAAAACCTGACCCCATCAAGGTCAAAAGTTAAAAAACGAAGTAAAATACAAATTGCTAAAGGCGAGAAGAACTTTCACCAGAAACCACATGTATGATTTATCGTACGTTAGTATGTCCAGCGTTTCACAATTCTAACATCACAAGGATTTAACATGAAAATCTGAATAATAAAGTCATTTATTTGGGATTTTGGCAATCTTTGCTGTTGAGATGTGGGAAAAAGAATGATGACATGGAGAGATTCTGGTCTTAATCGGAAACTGACGCAAACGATAACAGTAGAATCACAAGGAGGAGGAGCAAGAGAGCGTACGCTTGCACCAGGGCGAGGGGTGAGGATTTGGCGCTCGAAGACCCTGGCAGCGACGTTGGTGCCCCTGAACATCGATGCTACCGCAGGCCACCGGGGGAGGAAGAGAAGCCGCGCGCCGGAATCGAGACGGGGAAGGCGCGGCTGTGGCCGAGACGCGCATTCCTCTCTAAGGCCGCACCTGTGCGCAGAAATTGGAATCGTGGTGGTGGTATTAGGGTAACAGCAGGAGGAGCTTTTCGTGTGGCACTTGCTTCCACTCGAGTGAGGCCTCCGCCAACAGCGTCGCTTCTCGCCAGGCAAAGTTTGTGAGGACGAAAGAGTGACACGGAGGGAGAACGAGAGAGCCGCCCGAGGTGGGGAATACCACGACTGGATCGACACAGAGATGCAACCCGAGTCCGCAGACCACCCGCACCACGTTCGAGATCAGATCACAAGTCGAAAAGGTTTGATTTATCTGAAATTACGTATATACCCTCCCAATCAGCCTCCTTATAATGCAAGTTGACAACAAGCACTTTTAGTAAAAGCTATCATCGACAACACCTAAGCTTATTTGGTTTGGTATTATCGTGTAGAATGAAGATGTTAATGATTCGATTTTTAAGATGCTTACCACATGCATGATTCCTCCCTTTTATAGTGATTTATGTTGTGATGCAATCATTCTAAGCCATTAGATCACCGTTGTTCTTGTAGGATAACTCAGCAGTAGTAGCACCAATCAAGTGAGATGTTTGTTAAGGTCTGAATGATCATACACATCAGGTCAACTGTTATTGTGGTGGTTGATCTAACTTTTCACTTTTGGATTTGTTGTAATTGTATTCAAATTATAATCTTAATATTGGGATAGAACTCATAATCAATACATCAACATCCATCAGATACATCGGGTCAAATATTATTATGCGGATTGATTTTTTACTTTTTTATTTAATGTAATTATATTCAAATTATAATCTTAATATTGTGATAAAAGTTATAGTCGATACCTCAATATCACATATTCGATATTATTGTACCACAAGTTAACTTTAGCACCATACAAACTAATATCTTAGTGTCACACAAATCGAATCCTAAACATTATGTGGTGAATATCTCTGTGTCATTTTACCGACATATGATCGTCTGGCAACTAAATCATAATAATAATATGAAATGAATCAATAAGGTATTACAATATTATTGACTTGATATTCAGTAAACATGATTAAATCTATGATAGATGTACAATTATCTCCTATAATCGATATCGATTATGGAAATAACGATCCAGAAAACCCACTACAAAAGGGCACTTATGTGCATTTCTCAAATACTATTGAAAACTGCTCTCAAGTTTTATTCAAATTCTTCAAATCTTAAATTAAGATAGGTATCATATAAATATTCAACACCTTCAAAATTAGACGAACAAATAATTAATCAAGATTGAACTGAGACAGAGATAACTCAATTGGTTATGAATCAATATACAACTATAACAATCAACCTCTTTATATTTACAGTATAAGTTTCATGTAATAAAAAAAATAAGGGACATAAAAACAGAAAGTTTCTGAAATATTTTTCTTAAAGAAAAATCTAATGGACGGTGGAGATTTTTGTTTGAGACTAATAAATTTAATTTATTATTATTTTTGGTTTCTTATTCAATCACTAATGAGACCTACAAATGCGTGTGAGCCACACATGGGTATGTACTTAATCCTCAAGACTGTGTCACCACAACTTTGACGAGAGGCACCGTAGCTCAGGTGTTCCATTCCTTGCTACCTTAATCATGAAAGAAACTTATATTTAAGTCGGGTTTTGGGTAGATGTGATGATGGTAAGGTGGGTAATCATGTTGGAGATAAGAATCCATATAGTTACTCAGAGTTAATTTTTCTAATATGAAATGAATTATCTGTGAATATTCAATTAAATTGATTCAATCCATATAGGTTTCTAATATAAAAACCTATGCATTATTACTTCTGTAAACCTTTTATAAGTCAAAGTTTCTTCCCCACACATGACTTGATTTAGCCAACCAATCAATTAGGAGTACGAGAGACGACTTTGGAATGCGTAAAACAAACTAAGGAGCAACGAATATTCTCAATAATATTTATGATTTGTAATGCGATCGAATACGAATGTCAATTAAAATTGCTGCATCTGATTCGACATACATTTGCCGTACATTTTCCGGTTTCGATCCTCTTGACGTGAAATCAAGACGTTGCGTCCCGCGGTCACAAGTGGGGCCGCCGTGTGACGGTGTTGATGTACCGCAGGTGGGTCCCACAGACAAAATGAGCTACTCGACCTCGAATTTTCTTTCCCCTAAAAATCCAGACAAAGCTGATCCAACCGAGAGAGAGAGAGAGGGGGGAATGGAGAGCGGGGCGGTGAGGTACGGGATCGTAGGGGTGGGGATGATGGGGAGGGAGCACATGGTCAACCTCGCCCACCTCCGCAGCGAGGGTGCCACTGTCACCTGCGTCGCCGACCCCCACCCGCCCTCACTGGAGCACGCCCTCGACCTCGCCCGCTCCCTCCACGCGCCACCTCCCGCGGTAATACTTGTACTTCTCTCTTGCCGACCATTTTATACTACCTAAAACCGCGTCCTACGCTCTTGTCGCTCCTCCACCTTCCGCAAAACAGAATCTTGGATTATCTGAATGGCCGGTCTCAGAAAGAAAATTTGTCCTTGATGGTACGATATTGATCCAATTCTTGAGGATGCTCGCCAGGCCTCCGGACCGAGCAAGCCCTGTTTAGCTTAACCTGAGTACCTACGTTTCGACGAGGATTTTTGTACTGGTCCAGTTGAACTGCCACAGTAGACTTTATAGGAATATCTTTAGGACGAAGTTACTGCGGAGCTTGATTCATTTATGACTTTGTTTGGTTGCCTGGAGTTGCTGTCAAGTTGTACCGAAGGACCCGACCTATGAGGGCGTACCAGAGTTATTGATGGAGGTTTAGACGGAATAGCTTTTGTTTCCAGTTATTTATAGTGCGCTCTGATTAGCCTTGGAGTAATCCGCTGAGTGTTTCTTAGATGAAACTTGACTCCAGTGAACTTAGTCATGTATTGATCTTCGTTCGATGGTGCTTGTTAGAAGATGGATATTGGCCTCTGTTATTCCTTCTTTTCTACTTCCCTTCTTTTACTGTTCTGCTTCTTTCTCAAAGTATCATCCTTATTGTGGGATTATCTCTTTACATATTTTTAGCGTGGTCATGAAATCAGTTAATGTTAAGCAATATGTTAAATGTTCGAAGTGATGAGATTAAGTCATCTTTATGTCATTCATTCAGCTAGTATATGCACCAATAAAGTCAAGGCCACAACTTTCTCATTTTCAATGGTTTATGCTGGATATCCTCCTCTATGACTTTTACTTTATCCTTTTATTGAGCTCGGGTGCTCAACATCTGCTCGGGTGGTCATCTGTTTCTAGGAACTACACTAGCAATGTGTCATTTGCTGTCAAGAGAAAGCATGTGACATTTGAAATTTTGTCTTTTCAATTTCACTTACCACGCATGTAAACTTGTGACTGATGCTATTATGATATATGGTCTAAGTAATATAATAGCTGAAGCTAAGATAGAACCAATGACTTGCTTTTTTACATTCCAATAGCCAATACATGCACAGGAAATTAAGTAATGTTTTCAACTTGATTAAGTTCAATTGAATTTTCAAGTGGGGTCTTTGAATTGGTTTTTTCCTATTTTTCTTAAGACTGTTAGCCAACACTTGCTTTCTGGATCACATCAGTTAGTTCTGGAGGTGTTAGGATAATCTGTTTCAGTTAAGGTGATAATTTTAAAAAAAATCTTTTTTTTGGAAATTTATTAGTCCTAAGTTATATAAGATTGGTGTTAAACGATGTGCAAAAGTCTTAGATAAGTTGTGGATTGAAATACATTTTTTATACTTGATTGATCAAGGATATCCTTTTTAGTACCAGGTACTGGTTGCTAGTCAGACTAATTCAATGTGTTGGTAGTTAAAGAAAAGAAAATTAGTATAGAAGTAACAACTGATCTTCCTTCTTCTTCTTCTCCTTGTTCTTCTAGACCTCTCTTGTTTCTTCAAATATCGTGGGAGTTCTATATATCTTGCAAGTTCAAAATATCTCTTTAACCAATTTTGATTGAAATTAATTTACAAGGAATTTAAGAATTTCAAATTGTGTTTTACCATGGCATGCTGGGGTTTAATACACTATTTTTTGTATTTTTAGCTTGTGTTGGCGGGCACATATCTCAAGTCAAATAGGGTTGCCCATGCCATATTGTGTGGGCAATCCAGGCATGTTATTCCTAGTTTACTTTGGTTCTATGTGCAGCATCCACAGTCTCCTTAGAATTCTTGTTTGTGACATCACATTTAATATACGGTTACAAAGTTTAAATTTGTATGCATGGTAATAGCAAGAATCGGTCGACTAATCTTTGTTACCTTCAATTGTGTTCCCCCAAATACGTCTGAGATATCTTCAATTGACTAATACACCAGGCATATCATCAAAAAAATTCCTAAAGCTTGCTAAATATTCTATGATGACAGAGAGGCTTCGGTTGGGAGGGCTTGTGAAACTTTAATGGATTTTTTTCCATTTCTAGGTTTTATCTGCAGATAATTATAAGATATTTGTATTATTTTGGTGGACTGATATCTTAAGCTGAGGATAGTAATTTTAATATGTTGCAATGTAAGAACTAAGAACTACCAATCATGTATGTCACTATTCCCTTGATATCCACTAAATTAAGTTACAGAGATCACTACAGGTATTGGAGAGAATGACTGCTAAAACATGTAGTTGGATTTGTAAGTTTCTCTTTTATGGAAGGATAGTGCAACTGGTGCAGTCTATACTACTATTTGATAGCAAATCTTCTGGGCCAATGTACTTGTTCAACCAAAGATATGGCAAAATAGAGATAAATGAGATATATAAGAAGCTCTTACAGGCTGGTTTGGCTTGAGGAAGAAATCTGGGGCTTTTATATGTATCACAACACTAGAAAGGTAACTTGTTTCATA
The DNA here is from genome assembly GCA_004837865.1 of Musa balbisiana. Classification (NCBI taxonomy): domain Eukaryota; kingdom Viridiplantae; phylum Streptophyta; class Magnoliopsida; order Zingiberales; family Musaceae; genus Musa; species Musa balbisiana. Next base: position 30,741,807 of record CM017194.1, on the reverse strand, counting down.
CCTTTCATAATGGGTGGGCCAATGGAATATTTTAATGTCTTAAAATTACTTGTGATTGTTGGTATTATTCTTACAACTTTTCCTCCCTTCCAATCTGCAGCATTCTGATGAACTTTGAAACCTTCAGGTATTTCCAGGACATCGTCAGATATTAGACAGTGGACTTTGTGATGTTGTGGTTGTGTCATCTCCAAACATGACACACTTTGAAATTCTCATGGATATAATTAACCATCATAAGCCCCACCATGTTCTCGTGGAAAAGCCATTGTGCACTACTGTTGAGGACTGCAGAAAGGTAAGATATTCTGTTTCTTGATGAATTGTTTGGATGTAAATATTACATACTTTCTTGCTTGCACTCGCTATGTATCTTTAAAAATTGAGTGATCTACAATCCTGATTAAAATATACTTATAGATGGCTTAATACAGGCTCATGTTAATCTATTAATAGACATTGCTTCAAATCAAATTTCTTAGGGAGTTGATGCAATGAATCTATGCATGCATACCTTCTGCTACATTTAGTTGCTTAATTAGTGATTCTCCTTGCATGGTTTACAAGTTGGGATGAATTCTTTGTCATTTGCGAAATAAATTAGAACCAAGTCAATAAAAGCTTTGAAAGATCTTGCATGTGTTCTGTTGAGATTCTTTTATATGCAGTTCAATAAATCAGAAAGTCAAGAAGGCCATACGTGAGAATGATTTCCCTAAACATTTGATTTCAGAATTAAGCAACATATTTGTATAATACTGAACAAGTTAAGGTAATTTTTTTAGTATCTTTTATTTTGTGCAAACAGTAAGTGATGAAGTCAGAATTTGATTCCCAGACATTCCAATGATTTAATAATTTTTTTGTTTTTACTAGCTAAACGACTCAGCACCTTCAAAATTTGTTGTAAGATAAGATTCAAACTCTCAACTTAAGCAAGTCAGGAACACTACCACCAGATTATTATTTTTTAATTTCTGTCTATCTCTATATCTCTTCTAGAAGGCTTCTGATTAGGTACCAAGATGAAATCGGTAAAAAACTTTCGACCAAGATTTAGGTGTGGAATGACCTATTTTTTAAATCGATTTGTGGCTTTAGCTGACATCGAAATTTGGTTGTCTCTGCTTGGTCCTCTGCTAGCTGAAAACACTTTTAGTTACCATCTTCTTATTATCCTCAATGAGGACAATTTGGTATGGACCCATTCTCCTGAGTTTTACCCTTAACAGTGCTTGGAACTGGTGAAATCCATATATAACAACCTGACGTAGATCGGCTAGACTAGAAGGTGAACTAGAACCTTCATGTTTTCCCTTTATGAAATTTTATGCTTGGAAATTGCTTTGGGGGCATTTTCTAATTTCAGATTGTACAAATGATACTGGCTATTCACTATTGTATTGTACAGTGATTTTTACAAACTGATGTAGTGTACAGATAGATTTAGAGATAAATGGCAGCATTCAAACAGAATAATCCTCAATATTAAATCACCACGTTTCAACACATCCTAATTGTCGAAGTTATCAATTTCCAAGCTAAGCTACTACTATACAGGGCAAGTCACTAAGCTGGAAACCAAATTTATCAAGTTCCATGCTACTTAGTTCCAATGCACCATGCATTAGTAATATTTTATAAAGTAGTTGTTGGTTGAGATATTTAATGTGCAAATCATTCATAAAGGAGGGGAGGGGAGCTTGTTAGGAACCTTGAATTAGCCCACATGGATCCTTGTTATTGAGCTCTTAGTTATTAATTATTCCAAGAAAAGAAAAGAGAAATGACTTTCTTATATCCTAAATTCTACCCTCTTCTCTTGTTCAACATCAGTTGTTGTCAACCCTTCCTATGCTCTTGGTCTATTATCCTTATCTTATGACAATTAGAATAGGTAGAGACATAGAGATCAACATAGTAGAGCAATGATAGGGCATGACACAGATGAAAGGATGAAGAAATTGAAGCTCTATGAAGGCAAGTTGAAGAGCCATGTGTCTTGAACGTCAAGAAGCTTACAACTATAGACATTAAAACCATGGTTACACAAGTGATGCATCCGAAGACGTGAATTTGATTATGCTCTGACTTTCTTTTCACAATCCAATAATCTCTAATAAGGAAACAGACATTGACTATTTTGAGGGACTCTATAGGTTGATGGTTCAGAATAACTCTAGAGAGATGGAGAAATAACTTGTTGCAAGATATTTTGGAGGTCCAAGAGTGATGATTCGTGATGAAGTGGAGATAAATGACCACAATAGTTGTCCAATGCTTGACAATTAGCACTGAAAGTCAAAGCAAAACTAGCCAGCAGTTGAGTAAAGAGTGTGCTAATATTTAGTTGCATTTCTCTTGTAAAGGATATTTTACTCATAATAATGTTAGGGTCAAAAGCAATTGAAATTGTGAGAAGTGCAATCAATTCAACTCTTACTACTCATGGTGAAGGGTAATTTGGTCATACCAACCATTATTCACTTGTTTCAAATGCAAATAAGTAGAAAATTATATGAGTGAGTGCCCATAAGGACAAACGGATACATGAGTAAATTTTGTAGAAGAAGATGACAAAGAATTAAAGATCTTGGGGAACCAAATATGATGAATAAAAAAAGGCTCATGAAGTGTGCTTCCAAAGAAGGTGAGTGCTTGGTGATCCATACCAATCTTCCAAACAATAGCATTGTAGTATTCATTTTTTCCAGAATTTTTTGTAATATGTTTGATTTCATTTCTTGCACGTATTCCCTGTGTTACCTTGTATTCTATCCTTCATAAATATCTTGTTATAGATTGTGAATGCAGCCAAGCAGCGGCCAGATATTCTAGTCCAAGTTGGACTAGAATACAGGTATATGCCTCCTGTATCTAAACTAATTGACGTAGTGAAGAGTGGAATACTCGGGCACGTCAAAATGGTGGCAATCCGCGAACATCGATTTCCTTTCCTGGTTAAGGTACATGAGTTTGTAACTATAGTACAATTGTGACTTTCCTACTCATAAGTAAACTAATGTTTTTTCTTTGGATATATCTTTTGTAATATTACATGATTTTTGTAGGTCAACAATTGGAACCGTTTTAATGTTAACACTGGGGGAACTCTGGTTGAGAAGTGTTGCCACTTTTTTGATTTGATGAGGCTGTTTGCAGCTGCAAATCCTGTTCGTGTGATGGCTTCTGGATCTATTGATGTTAACCACAAGGATGAGACTTACGATGGAAAGGTCATTTTTTTCTACACTTCCAATGAAGATATCTCAAGCACTTGGATTCTTCTGGTTGATTGTATGCCAATCATTCTTGTAATCTTCTTTTCTATATTCATAGATTTGATCCAAATGCCTGAGGTGTTTTGAAATGAGGTGCTGATATTGGTTAGTTTTACTAGGTGGCCATCATCTACAAGTAAACATGGGAACTATTTAGGAGGAAAAATAATATTAAAAGCAAGGTTTCATCTCCTCTATCACTCAATTCATATCCTTCAATCTCCTTTTCTGATTCGTCAGAATTAACTTTCTCTTCAATATTTATCACCCTTGATGATTTTGCACGTCTTTGCTTTACGTGTTGTCCAACATATGTCCTTGTTTCTCCAAGCTCAGATGCTCCTGCTATGTCATCCAATATAAAATTTTGATCATAAAAAATCAACTCATCTTTTGTGTCTGATGTGTTAGCGCCTATCTTCCTAATTAGCCATTCATTTGAATTATCAATGTCACTTAGAGAAATACAATCAATGTTATTCCGTAAAATTATGACTAGGAAGTGTTTGATTATACTTGGTATATACTAAATCATGTAATCTTTGATGCTCCAACATGGTTTTCTTCTTTGTACAATTATTGTGGGAGTTTAAGATCTACTTACTATTGATGGATGACATTAGACTATCATGTTTGGTATAGAAATCTACTAGATTAGTTGCAAGTTCTAAATGTGCTTGTATATTCAATCACAACCCAATTACGTTCACAACCTGTAGCATTGCGAGCTAAACTTCAAATTATAACTAACCATTGTAACATGTAAGTTTGTCGCTGAATTGCAATTAAGCTCCAACAATCAACTGCAAAGTTATATTTCAAATATCAATAGATAAGTACATTAAACTCATACTATCTTTAAGTACATAGTTCTCCTTGTTTGAATTGGCATTGTGAATCCACAAAGGTCTCTTGGGTTTTTTATATGATGACAATTCAATCATTATTTTATCTCTATTACTAGTGCTGTGAACCAAATTACCTGTGTTAATACAACCCATTAACAAATTCGTCAAAATCTATAAAAAATTTTTGATTTGGAAAGTGCATGCAATGGATGATGAATCATTTCAAGTCATGACGTTGAGTTATTTATTAAATATTCCTATGATTTGCTTTTTTTTTGTTGTACTACCAGATTCTATTTTTGTTGGTAATGATGCGTGTTTAGTTTAGAATACCATTGGTTCTCATACTTAAACGCTGGATATAGGTGCCAGACATCATTGATAATGCATTCGTGATAGTAGAATTTGATAATGGTACTCGTGGCATGCTTGACTTGTGCATGTTTGCTGAAGGCAGCAAGAATGAGCAAGAAATATCTGTCGTAGGTGACATTGGGAAGGTATTTTTCTCAAGTTCTTTGAGATATTGTTGAAAAACTTTCTTATGTCTTCTTTACTACATCCTCCTCTTGACTTCTAATCTGTTTCTATAATGAATGGTTACATTGATGATAATTTGCTGTCTGTTTTACAAATTAATTGTGTATAATAATATGAGTTTATTGTTTCCTCAAAAATAAAAAAGAACATGAGTTCGTTGTTATATTATCTAATATTAATTTTGAGTTTTGACAACTCAGAACTTGTTAACAGGGTGAGGCCTTTGTTCCTGAGAGCATTGTACATGTTGGCCTTCGAGCTGAAGGAAGAGCTGGAGTGAAGATAGAAAAAGCCGAGGATGCACGAATCAAGTATGCACAATCAACTATCTAAATTTAACTCTCCTTTTTGTGTCGTGTAATTTTATCTTGTAACCATATTCTTACAAATAATATGCTAGTTGAAAACTCAAAAATTTATATAAAACGTTTACAAGTTGTCAAAGTCATCATTTACATTGACATTAATAGCCCCCTTAAACTAGATGAAAAACTTTCCTCCTGCGGAACCAATTATCTTAACTTTCTTCAGGAAGTATTGTGGTTCTCAATTTGTGTTGAGAAAAGCACAGTTTGTTATTCAATTCAAAGTGGAAATCTTTATTTGATTGATATGATGAGTAGTTCCTAGTCTCAGTACTCAACTTCTAGTGCAATAAAACTAGCTTGCTTTATAGAAGGTTTTATTCCTTCAAGTTAATGAATTGTAGTTTGCTTGTTAAGGTCTTTTTTAATTTTGAAAATACTTGTGTCATTTCTTTTGCCCCCTTGTATCCTTTGGGATGGCTATTGGCACTCGGTGAGTTTTCCTCTTGTTGGTTACTGTCTCTGCTAGTCTTTTTTATCAAGGGTTGCCCTTTTAGTGTTGTAATCCAGTGTAATTGTGGTCAAACTGACAATATCTTGGTGTCGTCAGTATGAAGGGTAGTATCAATTGTCTACTGCTAGAAAAAAGAAAAAAATTGTATAAAGGGATTATGTTCTTGTTCTGTGTCTTAGGCTTAGTGGTTGGCATTACTTGTAGAACTCAAGATGAGGAAAAAATAAAAGAAATTGCTTAAAGATGATGCCATAGGTATGGATCAGTTTAAATTGATTTGTAAAAGAACTGGTCGAAAATGGTTTCGTTTTGTATAATAATATTTGATGCCAGGATTTTGAATTTCAGTGTTGGTACTTCTCCTGGTCCTCGATCGGACCAGAACAGTACTATTGATATACCACCAACAAATATATCAGCCAATACAGTTGGAGCTAAAAGGAAAATAGAACTATTGGGAAGGTTCACAAAACATAGTTGTACTTCTTCCTCTTCATTTTCGCCTTCTCTCTCCATTTTTTTCCTTGTCACGACGACTTCTTGTATGTTTTCATGGAAGCTTAATTGCTTAAAGCTGAAGTAGCGCCCAATTCCCTAAGCCCTCAACCCCATAATCAAAAGCTCTTTGATCTAGTTTGGCCATCTGTTGATGAAATAATTGCAATGCTCTGATCAATTTGAGAAAAAAGAGTTATGAAAAGCCTGATTGGGGTGGTTCCTACATGCTGGCCGAGTGGCCAGTACTGATGGTCTGTGTTCCAGTCGATGGTTGGACCAGTCTATACTGCCTGGTAGAGTTGGTTATACCATGTTAACCAATCTTTTCTCAGTCGGAATCATCAGTTAAAAAGGATGAGGACAATGCCCCTTTTAACAACTTTAAATTAGGATGTCTGCATCTTAGTCCTGAGTCAATGTGTTTTCACTGCCTGGTACAAATATTATACTTTCACAGTCCTCTGTTCAAATTAAAAAAAAAAAAGGTTCAATTTTTAATTTTTTTCATTATTTGTTTTAGCTCTAGAACTATTTTAGTTGCCCATCTTATATTTTACTTTTTAAACTTTTAGAGCATAAATAAAATTCTAACTTTTCTATCTTTTTTCTGAGTTAATATATGGGTTCAAAAAAGTATTTTTTTGGAGAACTAAAAGGAAGTTTTGTTGGATTCATTGAGCAAAGAAGACCAGTGGTTGGTTAGATTTGAGGGGTTGTTGATGGTGGGTTGGGTGTACAAAAGAGTGAAATATATCAAGAGAGGTTTATGATTGTGAGGACTTGGACTTAATTCAGTGAAGTCCAGACTTTAGGGGTGTGTGCCTTACTACTGATTTTGGCTTGGTTTGGACTTTATCTGAGATACGGTCTGTGATACGTGTAGCTTGTTGCTCGGGAGGTTAGAATTTCAATCAATATTCATCATAGGAGGCAATAGGCATAGATTCCAGCCTTATGCTACCAGGATTTTGTATATGTGAGAATGATTTCATACCTACTAGATTCTGCTAAACAGAATATTTTGATAACAATTAAGTCTATTTCTCACTCCATCCCCAGTCTTAATGCATCCAGGAGAAATTCTTCTTATTCTGTCTCTGCATCAAAATTACCACCATATTTCTTTGTCATGATACAATGCTTTGGTTTCTCTATGCATCATGGAATGTAAGTTTCTATTGTTTATGGGTAAGTTTTTGCTAGAATTCAAGAACTGATCAATAGGTCATCTACATCTTACAGAATTTTTTAGTCCATTTGTGTTCAACTTAGAGACAAACAGGTCGCCTGCCTCCTACATAACTTTTTCATACAGTATTGTAATCCTTTAAATTGTTTGTGATATTCAAACTGAGAGAATGATGTCATGCAAGTGGTGTCATGTCATGTGACATACTAGTTGTATTGCTGGTATATAAGGGATAGTCTGAGATATAGGATTCAGTGGCCTCATTACTTACAGTTAATCTTATACATATTGGGTCATGTCAGCATGCCATGCTGTATAAATTTTGAGTTAGTAGGTTGTACTTACTACTTAGACTTCTACATGGTACCAAAATGGGTTTCCTAAGGTTTGTCATGCACTGAAACTTAAAGGGGCTTTCTAGGTTCTGTACTGCCTTAAATAGGAGCTTAGTATTGGTCGGTGGAATTCATAGAAGTTATTGGAATAGTTGTTGCTCAGAATCTCAGATCACGATTGGTGATGTTTATTGTTCAAAATTATGAATCCAAATGAGAATTTTAACTTAGGGAGCAGTGAACATCTGTAATTTAATCTCAGAATTGGTGGGTCTATGTTATATTTTGTTCTTAATTCTTATACATAAGGTGGAACTTTCAATGTTCCAGAAATCCAAAGACAGAAGAATATCAAATCAGTGGTCACTTTCAAAGTTTTCTAATTCGACAGGATGAATGTTTCATGATACTCCAAGGTGACTGTCACTTAGCAGATAAGAAATTCCAGAAATTTTTCTGGAGAAGATATTGTTACACAGCATAAACAAATTAGGACTCTGTTCATGCAATCAAACATGGATTACAATTTTGATCATATCTTGCTGCTTGCCTTAAGTTCACTTTTTTTTCAGTCTTTGTAAAAATCAAGTCAACCAACCTGCCATTGATAGATCACCATCCCATGTTCTTCGCTGCAATTTTCGTCTTATGCTTTACTCTACTGAGCTTATGACAGTATTGGTTTCTGATTATTTTTGGAGAATCCAAACTTTCATACTTTCTTTTTGTTCTTTACTTTCATGTGTCTTTTTTAACAACTCTAGGTATGATGGACTACATCATGGATCAAGCTACCTGGAACACCTGCATTTTTTATCTGTGATCAAAGGTGAAAGTATCGATGCCCCTGCCATCAGCTTGATGGATGGTCTGTTATCTGTTGCAATCGGCGTTGCTGCTCAACTTTCAATCGAGAAAGGATGCTTTATTACCATTCAAGAGATCTTGCAATGCTAGGACTTGTGATCATTCATTTCAAGGTATTCGATGAATATTAAGGCTTATATTTTATTTTTTCGTTCATATATTAACATTGATCCTTTTGAGATCCAGCATTAGTTACCTCCTTATATTGTTCCTATACAAACTTAAACATGAGCTTTATCAATTGTGCCCTATGTTAGTCACCGAGAACATCTCTAAAGATGCTTTCTTCGAGAGTGGTATCTCAATGTTGACTCAGTCCCTTCAGAAGGAAGCTTTCATCATGTTCATTAAATAGGTGATATTTGTAGGTAGGTTTAGCTACTAATCTGTCATTCAGATTAGAGTAACGACGAAGTTATCTTCGTCGATGGATCATCATCCAACATCTAACCAATGTGTTTATGGTATCATAATTATTTAACCAATTTCTTAATCATTCAACATTTGAATCCATAAAGTATCATACTAAATATTGATTATATTAATTTAATCTAAAAGGTATTCAATAATCATATGATTTTCATAAATATTTTTATCATGTTGATCGTAAAATGAGAAAGTCATGATTTGGAGCAGACATTTGGTGGGTAGCTTATGATTATTTTTTTTCGTTTTTGTTGGAAGAAATTAGAAGGTATGGAGTTTGATTGAAGACAGTAAGGAGTATCATATCATCACCATTTGGAGCCACCAGTCAATGACCCAATGAAAATGGTGATGCGTTCCCGAGGCGACGGAGATCTCAGTGGTGCAACAGACACCACACTGACCGATTTGCCACCGACCATCTTGCATGGCCTTTCTCGAGGAAACATGGAGATTGCAGCCTGTGTCTCATCTTCCATTCTTCCATCTACATCTCATCATGCTAAAAAATATTAGGGTTTTCATCTCATCTTTCTCTATTTCTCTCCCTGCATCCATCCATCAGCCGCAAGTAAGCATGCATTCATTCATCGTGCATGTGTGTCTGCCTTCTCCACCAAGCAATGGCGCCTGCAACTGCAGCCTAGCTTTCTACACCCTCTCCTTTGTTCTCTTCCCATTTTGAGTTCCCATCTGTCAACCTACTGTCTCTCTAAAAGATATCCATCTGACACTCAAACTGCCACACCTCACTCACTCACTCTCTCTCTCTCTCTCTCTCTCTCTCTCTCTCTCTCTCTCTCCATACTTCACCACCTTCTTTACTCTTTTAGTCCAACTGGTTTTCGTGGAATTCTAGCGATGGCAGCGGCAAGGAGATGGCAACATTGCCCGAGGGTCGATGATGTATGCACAAACCCGCACAGATTCGATATACATCGCTTGCATTATAGACCCCAAAAAACCCTCTCGCTTGCCTTTGCATTCCATCCGAGTCTTTCTTACAAGGGGTTCTGAAAGTACAAGCAAGACTTCTGTGAGCAAACGACGCCACAGTAAAAGGAGTTTAGTTGATATAAGTCCTTCAAGATACATGGATATGGCGTTGCCAACAGATATCTTTCACATTTAATGTTGGATTCTATTACCAAAATAAGATCTTATGTTGACAAGTTTGTCTCTATGCTTCTATTAATTTTTTAGTCCATTAAAGAACAATTTAGCTCAGCGGTCTCAATCGGATTCAGTGATGATAGCCTTGAGATTAATAAGAATTGGGATTAGTTCTAATGTTGCCGGAGGTACTACGTCTCGTCTGGTCCAGGACAAGGATGAACTATGATCGTGGCATGAGAAGGACTGCCTGCTGAAGACATTCTCTTTTAGGTCTAAAAGCAATGATGATGTTGTCTCACATAAGCGACCGACTCAACTGGGAATGAGTCAGACGACACATATAAGCCGAGAGATCTGGTGGTCCATCCTGTTTCTGTCTCCAATATAACTACAGATGCTGCAAGAAACAACACGATGCAAGCTACAACTTGTGGAGATCTAAGCATGATGAATGTGCACGACAGAAGAAGAGGAAGTAGGGTTTCTTCTCTCTGTTGCAACTGAAGTAAGAGTACTGCTTAGTGCGCAGTGCAGTCAAAACTGGAGGGCAGCGCTGTGACACTTGAGAGAGAAACGTGGCCGTAAGCGGCAGAAGACATATCTTTCGTGATATCTTAGAGAAATCTTTCAGGATCTGCTGTGACAACAACACCAATCGATGATTACGCGAAGAAAAAGATTGCCCGCGCGCCAAAACCTAGAGCTGCTGCTCCATGCAGTAGCCACCCCTCCCTATCCATGCCAGTACAAGATGGAAACAGGAGCCGCGTTGCGTCTGCATGATAGGGAGATGCAGATCTCATGACGGTGGCCGCAAGCGTAGGCAAATATAGCACAATCTGAAGAGTAGAACTTGGGAGCCTCAGTTGCAGATATTATATATATATATATATTATAGAGAGAGAGAGAGAGAGGGTTCTCCTTTTGTTTCTTTTGGGTTTGGTCATCACACCATGTTCTTTCGGGTGTAAAAGGAGAATGAGAGAGCCGCAGCAGCTACGACAGGAGGAGGACTTTTAGGGCGTCATGTGAAGGGGATCTCGAGATCTCCATGTTTTTTGTTCATGAACAGTGATTGCTTTCTTCTTTTGTGGTGCAGTACATTTGGACTGTAGAAGGGGACAGAAAAATGAGTCCTTTTCGCGTCACTGCCAAATGTATTAAATGCTATCACAAAATTATTCTTTGTTTGACACTATTTTGGTTGCATTCTCAGATATTTACATGTTTTAGGATTCAGGAAATCAAATTAGATTAAGTAGGTTGTCATACTTTCTTCTCAAAAGCAATGATACCAGATGAAAAACACAATATTACCAATGATTTTGCTTCTTATCTTGTGCCTTGATCAACATGGTTGTTGAATTATTAAGTTGCATGGTTTTTTGTTGGAGTTGCTCAAACTTTTGTTAAGGTTATATAATTGTATGTTGAATTTGAATAAAAAATATTTATGGACAATTAAGTCATTATTTGTAATATGAAATCTTTGAGATCCTCAAAGATAATTATAAGAACGACATATGGAACATTAATCGGAGATAATGGGTTATCTGACTTATCTTTAACCTAAATTATTGATGAAGATATTTAAATTAAAATTAATAATAACATATTCATTATTTTTTTTATAAGTTAATCTTAATCTTGTCCACGATACGAAACAAATATAGATATTAGTAGGAAAAGAGAAATTTAGCAAAGTGATTCATAGCTATATTAAAAGATTAATATAGACATCACACCTCAAAAAAATAAGAGATTGAATCAAAATATTTAGTACACACATAAGGGTTGGTGCTCCCATCATAGAATTTGCCAACAAAAACTCCATTGATTGTAGGGTTGTTTGCCTCCGTTGAAACTCCCAAAGGATTCGAAACCCTAAACAAACTTCCCCTCTTTGACTCTCTCTATCGATCTAAAATGAAAATGACTACGAGAATAAGAAAATTAAGCTTGACTTTGTTTTACTAAGCTAAACATATGATATGTCTACGGAGAAATACGTGTGTAGTTGATGTGGTGAGAGAGCGTAGCTGCCCATTCCAAATATGTATTCCAATCTAATTCTTAGGATCATTTAATTAATAAAATATATTACAATTTTACTTTGATATTTTTTCCTCGAGAAATTTCAATAACATATCGTCACTCCAAACAATGAACTTCAATAGTATCATTTGCTATAGTTTTCTATATCCACTCAATAAATCATTCTAATCGAGCTTTTTTTTTTCCTTCCATGGATCTAAGTTCTTCGGACCCATTAATGGCACGACTCATGCAGTTTAGAGAGAGAGAGAGAGAGAGAGAGAGCCATAAGAACAGTGGGGTGCTTGTCAACACGGTGGATTGCACGTTACTTTTTTCTTTTTGTTGTATTAATCCTCTCCTACTGATTCCAAAATCCTCCACATATCGTGCTCGATTTTCAAGGTATTATTTTTAGAGCTTTATTGTCAATACAACATTGTTTATAGCATCATAATTAATCATTCTGGATAAAGCAATTGTTTTAGTTCATTTGTTTCATCATATTTTGTTGAAATCATCATCGTAGGTGAGCACTCAACACTTCCATCTTCGTGAGAGAGAGTATGTTGCTGCACTAACACTTCATTCTTCTAAAGGTGACTCGTACATTCTCATGAATAGGATTTCTCGTTTAATATGAAGCATGAATTACCAGCAAACTGGATGGAACAAAGCAACACCAGTCAATGGTCCAATGATAATGATATGTTCCCGAGAAACATTGGGGATTGCAATGCAACAGATCACAGTGGCTACGAACTGATACAGACACCTATATGTATATATATATATATATATATATATATATATATATCTAATCATCTTGCATGGTGTTCTTTCCTTCCCCCACTCATTCGCTCTAAAGCTTACTCTTCTTTCATTCTCCCTTCTCCCACAGGACTTCATCATCCTAATAAAATAGTAGGGTTTCAGCAATCTGTCTGTCTTCCTATCGCTGCATCCATCAGCTGCAATCATTATGTTTGCCTGCCTTTTCAACCTCGCAATAGCGCCTGGACCCCTAGCTTTCTACACCCTCTTTGTACCCTTCCCTGTTCAAGTTCCCATCTGTCAGCTTCAGTCCCTCTCTAAAAGATATCCATCTGACACTCTCAATCTCCCAGCTCTCCTCCCTTACAAATACTCCCCTCGGGCTTCACTTCACTTCACTTCACTTCATCAGCATCCGTCCAGCCTCTTCGGTCTCCTAGTGATCAGCGTTCATGGAACCACAACATTATCAACAGCAGCAGCAGCAGCAGCAGTTGCTGCAGGAGGATGGCAACATCGGCAGCTGTTCGAGTGGGGGTGGAGGGAGCAAAGCCAGCTTTCTCTGCCGGCAGTCCAGTACGAGGTGGATCCCTACAAGCGATCAGATCAGGATACTGAGGGACCTCTACTACAACAATGGCCTACGGTCCCCGAACGCGGAGCAGATCCAGAGGATCTCAGCCAGGCTCCGGCAGTACGGCAAGATCGAAGGGAAGAACGTCTTTTACTGGTTCCAGAACCACAAGGCCCGGGAGAGACAGAAGAAGAGGCTCACCGTGGACATCACCGCAACCAGCAGCAGCAGCAACAAGAGTTCCGCTGTCGTCTCTCCTGGTACCGTAAACAAAAGAACATTCTTTTCCTTCACGTTCAGGCTTTCTTGATTTCCGATGCGTCTTTGGTGTTGCATTCATGCAGGGATTCCCACCACTAGTCGTTCATCTGGGTCGTATGCTGTTGGACTGAGCGGGAACGATGCTTATGATGCTGCTGCGGCCGCCGAAACAAGCTTCAGAGTGAGCCATGCATTACACTATCTATGCCTTGCGTATTCATAATCTGTCATATGTCATAGATAACATTAAATATTTAAAGAGAATAAGTGCATATGATTCGGTCAGATCGTCGACGTTTTCCTCCTTTGCATTTCATCTTATCCGAGGACATATTCCACGGCAGAAAAGTCTGCTTGGCTTTAAACCCTAGTCAATACAATACCACGGTTCTTAGACAGGTTTCATTCGCCTGTTTTGTCTCTCTCTTATTCCTGACGTTTTCTTTCTTGCGAGAGCAGGAGTATTGCATGTCTGGAAGCATGAGCAGCGTGGGAACCACGCCATGGAGGCGTCACTGCCTCTCGGATCGGGTGGCAAATACCATGTCTCGAGAGATCGAAACCCTTCAACTGTTTCCCATCAACACAGTGAAAGAAGAACACGAAGCTGAACACTACTACCACTCTTTGCCTCACTCGAACACCAAAGACTGCGGCGGCGACGACGACGACAGACAGAACCAGTACGTACCGAGCTTCTACCATTACAGCGAAGGGCGGCTGGCAGAGGAGCAGCACCAGCTCTACAACCTCAACAGCGGTAACGCCGCAACTTGCGACTCTTTGGAGCTCACCCTCAACTCCTACTACTACGCTCCTCCGGATTCCATGTGAACGAGCAGCACCAGCTCTCCAACCTCAACAGCGATAACGCCGCAACTTGCGACTCTTTGGACCTCACCCTCGACTCCTACTACTACGCTCCTCCGGATTCCATGTGAACTCACTCGTACATCACGAGTGCGACGAGTTGTCTTCCAGTTACTCTCTGCTGCTTCATCTCTACATGTTTGTCGTCCGACTGCTTTAACCGGCCGTTTAGTTGGTGGACTTGCTTCTGTACTTTGATTTCCTGGTTCGTCTTCTCTGTGTCCTCTTCGTTCTGCGTGCACGGTCTCCATCCCCAGGCCGCCACGAACACAGTGACATATGTGTGTTTGTGTGCTGCCAACGCAGGACTTCTCGTAGGGATCCGTCCTTGAGATCGCCGAAGATTCGACCTACAGGAATAGCTCCGACATCAAAATTACTTCCGCAGTTGCTTAGGAGGTAATAGCGGTACTGTAGATTTACATGAATCTGCAGATAAAATATACACACTACCAGATAGTATTATTTAAGGGACAGCTTTTGCTTTATCCATCAGCGCCTCAAATTAGTTTATACTATTAATGAACGCTAGAAATATTTGTATCCTAAATTAATACTCAAATTCCTAAAATGATCTCTGTCTTTTTCCCAGTAATTAACTTTCTTTATCTATGATGATATGAATACATAGTAAATATTATGACATGAGAAAAGCAAATTCGCAACACTTCTTAGGATATCATTTGAAGGAACATAACATGAGAAAATAGTCTTTAGATTATAGGAGAAACACATAACAATGACAACATAGAATAGTACTTGTAGATTCCATTTCTTAGAACCAACCATTACCACAGACTTGATTCGACCAATAATAATATGTGAAATTTCAATAAATATTTTTTATGCCGATTTAGATAGATTGGGACGTCAATTTAGTATCTGTCACTTTCGAATCCTATTTGTTAGAAAGTTTAACTCGATCCTTTTTTATGCTGAAGAATTATTGGTTAAGTACGAAGAAAAATATAAAAAAGAGAAAAGGACAAGAGAAATTATTTATATCTAATAACTCTCGATGGTTAGGTTAGTTGGGACAGTTATCAAGACGCAACGATCTACTTAGGTGACACAGTTACACTATGTAAGTGGGATGTTGTTGGAGTGGCACAACTGCTTGATGACACTACCTACTAATGCAGTGGCTGAGGTGGCAGAATTGCCACCTAATGACAGATACGTGGCGGAATTTTCGACGAAGGTGACATAATTGTCGGTTTAAGTTCCTATTGAGTTGGCAAAATTTCTCCACAAGGAAATACGCAGTGCAAATATCTAATGGGATGGTGGCGTTAAATAATTATATTGATTTAGTAAAATGTCGAAACGTGATCTGATCTGCTTGCAGACGAAGCACGTGGTAGTAATTGGCGGGCTACCACTGACCTCGTCGGTCGGTCGAAAGTGACGTGGCTGTACCGTACCCAAAGCCAACATTGAAGAGGCATTAAAGGCGGACGAAAAGATACCAAAGAAGACAACAAAGGGACCCACGGGAGGGGCCCTACTCTCTTTTCCATTCACATGGAAGGTACGAGATTTGGGTTAGTGTTTAGTTGCGAGATTCATCGGTGGCTGAACCCTGATGGGTTTCCGTCTGTGCATATAAGGATTGACGGAGCGGGGTAGAGGTGGAGAGTAGCTTTGGCTTATTCAATTGGGGCGGAGGAGAAAGAGGAGAGAGGAGAGATCGTCGAGCGAGCGGAAGAGGATGGAGGGAGCGTCGGTGGATCACCTGGCGCACGAGCGCATCAGAGCCGAGTTCGACGTGGAGGCGATGAAGATCGCCTGGGCCGGCTCCAAGCACGCCGTCGATGTCGCCGACCGCATGGCCCGACTCGTCGCCAGCGATCCGGTCTGCTCTCCTTCTCCCTCCCTACCTTTTCTTCGCCGGTTCTTCTCTTGATATATTCGCCTAATTTATTTCCTTATTTATTTTTCTGTAGCAAGCTGTCGGCAAAAAATTGAATAATTTGTTAGGTTCGTCCTTAGGACATGACATCCTGCAATTTTTTTACCGAACATTATCTCGATCTGATCTTGAATTTATCAAGATTGTTCCTCAAGAAGAATTGTGTAGAAAATATGCGACGTTTGTTCTTTACATCACTTCGCATAGCTTGTTTTAAATCCTAGTATGGTTCTGCAAACTAGCAACTGTAACCACTGCAACTATAAGAGCATCATAGCGGCAGTAATTAAATATACCAACATTATGGATGCATTACTAATCGTTGATATGGTTGTAAAAATTTAGGGAAAAATTAGTATCTTCACTAGGATCCAATTACCATTATTGGGCATTGATATTGTTTGACGAGTATTGAAGCCCATTAATTAGATCATTATAGTTCAATAAATTTATGGCATTGAGTGCCTCTTTAAATGATCCATTTATTTTTGCGCTAAAAATGTAAACATCTATCTAATGCCCATTTGCCTAAAGTAGCACTTATGTATAATTGGATGCTTATATGTCATTACAATCTGACAGTTGCCTAGGTGGGCAGATAATCTATTATCTGAAATAATTTATTTTGACTCACATTGATTTTGTTCTTAGAAAGCTTTGTTAATCACTTTTCAAATCTTTTTGCACTTTTATGTGCATGCAAATTTTCTAGAATGTTTAAGCATTATTATGAATCAATCTCGAGAAGTTTCATGTTGTGTTTTAGGTATTTAAAAAAGATAATAGAATGATGCTTGGGCGGAAGGAATTGTTCAAGAACACGCTAAGAAAAGCTGCTCATGCATGGAGGCGCATTAATGAGCTACGCCTTACGGGTATTTTTTATTGCTTTCGAAGTTTGTTTGTCTGAAGCTCTTCAACCTCTATTTTGCAATATTAAATATATGCCTAGCATAACTATCTCTCTAACCTAACAGCTAAAATGCTTGTAAGTGTTTTTGTGGATGGCATTATTTTTGAATAAGTGCTTTCTTGGCCTAAAATTTTTGGTCATCACCTCAGTCCTAGGAATAATTTTAACCTTTCTTTTCTAAAAGATCCCAAGACCCTCGCCTGAAAACCTGACAAGAAAGTAGTTGAGGAGTGGCATAGTACTACCCAGATAGGATAGGGTTTCTTCGAAAATCATGTAGATTGATGAAAAGAGACTCTAATGAAGATGAGGGAGGAAAGGATATGGTATAAAAAGACTTCCGATGAGTGGTTAATAAATAATAAGAAATGATAATTAAATGGCTACAAGTTGATGGGTGTTTCTTTAGAGACAGGGGAAGTGGAGGATAGAAAGCGGTGGAAGTTAAAAAAGGTAGCATTTCGATGGTTGAATAAATAAAGGGGGTGGAGGGAGTAGGTAGGAAGGGAATAAATATAAGAGATAAAAGCAAAGGGCTCCCATAGACAAAAGGACAGTCACAGAAGGAAAAAGAGGTAAGCGATTAACAACAGTGCTGGGACCGAGGCAAATTTCTAATCATAGAGATATTGGAGAAAGAAGGGTAATTAATGGTAAATATAAACAAAGGTAATTAATGGTAAAGACAGTGTAACAGACACTAAGCCAGGGTCTAGTGGTCATTGGTGAGTGTCCAAGTAACACAGGTGATGATAATTGGTAGTTTGTTGTTGACTTGTAGTGACAATCCATATCTATATGGTGCAGTGACAATTGGATAATATGCTCCCCCAATCCATCTCCTCACTACATGATCTCTATTGCCTTTCTTTCTTTTCAGTACATTTTCACAAATATTCTTCTAGTTGAACAACTCACATCTTGACAACCTAGCAAAAATACTTTACTAGATAATTTTGCCACATACCAGAAAAACTACAAGAACTTGTATTCTCACAAGATGAGTTGCACCAACTTGCTCCAATTCTGCAGTCAAACTTTTGAAGCTACAGCACTTGTGAATCAACATATAGATGACAGTGATGCTTCAGAAATTTTTACTTAATCTGAAATAAAAGAAAGTCTGTTACATGCTATGTGTATCATCCTTGTAGCTTTTTCTTTACCTGTGTTCACACCTTTCTTCATCTGCATCTTATAAAACCCATAAATCTTATACCGGATGACATCAAGCAGGAGTTCTGAGAGAGTTTGATTGAGTCAACTAATGGCCAACTTAGAGTCCTGTGGTCTTAATCGAGTATTGCCATTTTGTGGCATGGGAGTGTGCCAACAAATTTTGTCACGGTATTCGATTTGTTCCCATGCAGAACAACACATGCTAAAATTTGGCCTAGCTATGTTAGCTTCTCTGGCTTTGGTTACCATAGAGCAACTGATACTTTCTCTTACAAAATATTCCGACTCGTGCCAATTGGTGTGACCATACTTAGTCATAGCTGGTTCTGATGATCGAACTGTTAGGTGAATATTTGGCTTTGCTCAATTCAGTATTCTTTATCTTCCTCTGTGCTATTGCAACTGATATTGACAAGATGAGAAGCTTTTGGTGGAGAAAGTGAAAGAGGCAAACAGAAAACAGTGGTTCTCACTAACATTTGCCCAGGAAAATTGGATTTTTGACTTGCTAACATTAGCCACTCAATTTTTGGTTTGCATTATTTTCCACATATTTACCATTTTGTTTGTGCAGTAATCATTTTATTTTCTGTCGTGCAGAAGAAGAAGCCTCTATGTTACGAATCTTCGTGGATGAACCTGGTTATGTGGATCTCCACTGGGTGAGAGTCTCTTTGCCTACTAAATGTTCTTCTGGAATAGTACCAGAATCATCTAGAATGTGTACATGACCTATATTACATGTTATTCTTGCTGATATTGTTATTGGCCATTTAAAATGGTCTCATTTGTTACTATTTGTTACAAATCAGTGTTCATTATATTGTACTGTGGTAGCCTCTTTAATTTGTTTCTCAATATATGATATACATTATGATTCAACTTTCTAATATCTTTAATTGTGAAACAAAACAACAAGGGTTTTCATTATTTGATTCCTAATGTAGCAAATTTAGCTTCTTAGAGATTGAAAAAAAGGCTCATTATTTTCTGAGATTCTATATCTTAAATAAGATGAAATGAAAATAATTCTGCTGCCTTAGGAATTGACATATGTTGTATCTCCCAAATCCATGAATCTAATGGTATAGCGGATGTAGGTTTTACTGGAATTCTCAAGGTTCTCTGTGTTATTTTCCTTGGCAATGATTTCATCCTCACTTTTCATTGAAGATGTATTTGCAGTTACTATTCCTATCCCTCCCCATCAGAAGGAATTCCAAAATTCACCCATGTTCTATGAGGGATATGTGAATCTTGCTCCAATCTATTGCTGGGTCCTGTCTTACCATGTGTATTTTCATGGAGATGAATTTCTCAACATACAATCTAATTTGAAAAATCTATGCTCCGCTTCTTTGGATCGAGATGGGCTTTGGAGTTTGATGTCAACTAGAAAATATGGGATTCAGATTGGTTGTACTGAATCCTAAGATCAATTTTTTAATAACTTAAATTGGTTTGGGATCTTTGTAAAATGATCAAGATCTGACTACGGAGGATTGATATGATCTTGTTCAACACAAGGCCAGATATCCATGAATCCTATGAGTAGTTTTCAAGTCTGAACTTGGCCTGTAAGCCTTTAAGATAATTGGAAGTTCGGAACCAAATCAAAACCAGTCAAAATTAATCTGAACCAGCTAAAACTTGGATGAAACTCATTGAAGCTTGTCACAGTAAGTTTGATTAATTAGTTAGATGGCCAACTTTTCTTTTGGAAGTAATCGGTAATTGATTGGAAGTGATTGAAGCTAATCAAGTTTGACTTTGAGAAACAGGTGATTTAGATTCAGTAATGAATGACTCCAAGTTCAATTTATCCTTGGGAAATTGAGGGTCATGGATTTGGCCTGATTTTCTTTGGAAGTTCTCAGCAATAACTAGATGGTTTGAGTTCCTATATGTTCTTTCTCTAATGCAGTTTATATACTGGATTGGCATGTTGTGTTGAGCATGTGGACCCCAAGTTTGCACATTAACAGATGCCATGTTGTTTGTTACATCTCCTGGCATGCTTTCAACAAAAGGTTCATGATAATTGTCTGAATTTGCTGGACAGACCTTAACCTAGTATTTTGGATGCTATAAGGGTTAAATCACATGGCTCAATACACAAGTTACTACTTTTAAGCTCAAGAAACCAGGTATACCAAAACAATCTATAATCCGTGTCTGATATAGGATTAAGTGGGGCATTATAAAAGAAGACCAAAATATATTAACTAAGTTTGACCGCTTTAGTTGTTGGATCAACCACACTAACTGTTTCTAGAATCAGCTGATTTTGATCCAGTTCAGGACCGGCAGATGGAAATTCAATATTATTTGAAGTAGGGCATCAGTTGGAAATAAAATATTCTGCAACTTGTAGGCTTTTTTATTGTGGCCTATAAATTGATTTAATCTGTTGACTTGATTATGTTTAGTTGGAGTTTAGTGATATTTAATTGGCAATTATCATCAGCATAATGTTTTTGTGTTAGTTTTTTTCATTTTATTAGAAAATCTTCTGAATGATATTTGTTATTAATGTGAAAAAGTTTAAATTAATGATATCATTCACATTTTATAAAATACAATTAATATTTTTTTTATAATTTTTTAATGGTTTCTTTTTTCTATTTTTACAAGATTTTTAAATTTAAATTTATTTCTTTGTCAATGATAATCTTCTTTTTCCCTGCTAAATCCATCTAATATTAAGTTTTTGACACTAGCTGATTCTGTTTTTAATTTTGATTTTGATTTTACGACCTATATCCACTTCCCTGGTTGGCAGCATGTGGGAAGCATCATACTCTAGTGATAGCCTGGCCGGCCAATTTGTCTTATAGGCTTTGCCTATACTCATGTCTATAAAAATGATCCTTTTTCTTTTATCATAGTTGTGTACCAGTTACTTCTTTCTTTTTCATGGATGCTGTTGGCAGTATTTTTTTTTCCTAGTATTGTCTACCTGCTTGTGACATTACATGTTAATTGGTCATCTATAATCAATTGTGCCATTTATCATGTTTGCTGTAGTACTTTGATATATTGTTTAAGCATCCTATACAGATCATGGAGTTGAATTGCATATTTTTGACAGCTAGATTAGTTAAGCTGGATGTACCTGTGGGAGTTACTATTAATGTTTAAAATTCAAATTTTCTATAGCTTTTATATTAAATTTGTGCTGTATGCTAAATTAGTAATTGTTTTTTCGTTCATCTTTTCCTTCTTTTGATACAAGGAAATTTTCCTATTGTCATTGGCAAACATATGTATGCTTATCTTTTATTTACATTGCCTTCATCAACTAATAACTGCTGAATTTTCTCTATAGGGAATGTTTGTTCCTGCCATAAAAGGACAAGGAACTGATGAACAACAAAAGAAGTGGTTACCACTGGCTTATAAGATGCAAATAATTGGATGCTATGCACAGACTGAACTCGGTCATGGCTCGAATGTTCAAGGTCTTGAAACAACTGCAACATTTGATCCCAAAACTGATGAATTCATTATTCATAGCCCTACACTTACTTCAAGCAAGGTGAGTAGTAGCATCATGATTATTGATTAGATCCATTTAGATATTGTGATAGTTCCCTTTTACCTTAAACAATCTATGTACAATCATTTGGCTTTAATCATCACACTTGGATTAGAATATTGTTTTCTTTTACCAATTTGTTTATAATGCTATTGAGATGAATCTTCCATATCTTTGAATGATTATAATGTACATCATTGTCGTTGGCAGTGGTGGCCTGGTGGTTTAGGAAAAATCTCTACTCATGCAGTTGTCTATGCTCGTCTGATTACAGATGGAAAAGATCATGGGATAAATGGTATTTTTTGACATGTTTGGAAGATTATTTTTGGTGGTTTGTCCTTATCATATGCTAAGTACCGTGACTTTCCAGGTTTCATAGTCCAGTTACGAAGTTTGGATGACCACTCACCTCTTCCTGGCATTGTTGTTGGTGATATTGGTACAAAATTTGGAAATGGTGCATACAACACAATGGATAATGGTGTTTTGCGGTTTGATCATGTGCGCATACCAAGAAATCAAATGTTGATGCGGTTAGTTGTGTCATGCCTCTTGTTCATTTGATTTATATTATGTAGAGGATAGCCATTAATTTTTGTTGGTACTTGTTTCTTTTTCTTGCACACGTATGTGTAGCAAAAGTGTGGTTTCTCATTCCAAGCTTTCTTTTCCATTTTCTTTAAATTCATGTTAATATCTGACTGCTTTTGTTTGTCATGCCAATCCTATTGACACTAGCATTCCCCGTTGACAATCTCTTTGGAAAAAATTGTTAGTTTAAATAGCACTGAAGTTGGAAAACACTTGACATAAATCAAAATTTTCTCTAAAACGTACTCAAGTTGTTCCTTCTCTCTATTTGACATCCATGTCTCTTTGTGATCCTTATCTCTTAAGTGGTCTATGCTACTAAAGGTTTTGTTAATTCTCATCATATAGGAGAACTAACTAATAACTTTCATGTTATTGAAAATCATGGTTTTTAATTTTGATGTGTACCACCTGGTACGAGTGGTACATTTCGGTCCGAGAGTCTCTTAGCACGCGGGCAATACCAAATTTTTGGTCTCGTATCGGGCAATACGAGACTGTATCAGGCGGTAACGGTCGAAATTTCAACCATTACCGACCTGTACTGAGCGGTAATGGTCGATTTCGACCGTTACCAACCTTTTAACTATTTTAACTAAAATAGCTAAAAAAGTAAAATAGTTGAAAACACTAATACAATATGTATTAGTGTTTTCAGCTATTTTAGACATATCGCTCGGTACGCTCTTGTGTATCGTCGATATACCTCGGTACGTACCATACCAAGCAAGGCTCAATACGCCGGTACATATTGAAATTATGAACATTGTGCAAAATATTTTGGAAATAGTGATTTTGATGGTGTTAGTTATGCATAGAAGGATGATAGTTATATGAGGATATTGTATAGAGTGGGAAAATGACAAGTTTTGCACATCAATTGCTAAAGCAAGGCTTCTTGTGAAATAATATCCTTCAGGCAAAAGAGCAAGAAAGTAGATTTGTGATATTCTTGTAGTAAGTCTAATCTTGTGCACATTTAGTCCATGCGTTAAGGAGTATTTTCTTAAGAGAACTTTGGAAGTTTGCTCTAGTCTGGGATGAACTTAAACTGCACCATGAAATGGATAATTCTATCCAAGGTTTTAGGTTTGGTCCGAGACCTGTATCCCGTTGGCCAAACTGGTACAGGTCTAGCACATATCAGCTTATCAACATGGTTCATCGGTATACCAGTTGTCACATACCAAATAGAAAAAGGGAGAGGAGCAGAGAAGGATAAGGAGAAGGAGAGCAAGAAGAGAAAGAAGAAGAAGAATGCAGGGGCAAAAAAAAAGCAGAGGAGGATGAAAAGGTGGAGGAGGATTGATAGAAGGGGAGAAAAAGGTGGAGAACTACAGGAGATGGAGTAGAAATATCAGATACTAGGTACTAGGTAGAGCAGCAACAACGAAGGCACTGCTGTTGGGTGGTGGCAACAAGGTAACAGGGTTGCAGTGGTGAGGCATTAGGTGGTAGCCAAACTATGAGCTGTGGTGGTCACGCACCAAGGCACTAGGCAGTGGACGACGATGGCCAAGCTACAAGCAGTGGTGGCCAAGCAGCAAGTGGTGGTGACAACAATAAGGGCAACAGATATGTGAGTGAATCTGAGAAAAAAATATGGGAGAGAGAGAAGCATTAGAGGATAAGGTTGAAAAAAAGGAGGCACTCTAAAATAATTTTAAAAAATTGATAGAGGTATTGGGCTGCATGGAATGCTGCCATAGTATCTGCAATGCCAGTCGTAGCATAGCAATGAAGGTGCTCGAGCAGTGATGAGTGATGACAACTCTTGTTCATGCGGTGTTCTTGCTTTTTCATATTTTTGATCTGTTTTTCATATAGTTAGCTTGTACCGGGCATGCAGTACCCTTTGTAGCCTCATTTTGCTAGGTTTTACAGCCTGTTTGCTTTGATTTTCTTGTTTGTAAACCTCACTAGCAGAGTTAGCTGAGCACATCACACAGAGAGGAAACTTATCAAAACAACCTCATTTACTGTGTTTTAGACTGACAGCCTCGTGGTCTGAAATATTAGTCATCTTAGCAACCAGGAACCACTGGGTGTCACAAGGCTAGATGAACCTTGGTTATAAGTCTGTGGGGTGACACAACCTCTTTTGTGAACTCACTTTCTGTTCTATGAAAGTGCTAGCTGATCATTGTGGCTACAGCCCCTTTGTATGTGATTGTTTAGCCTGTTTGCTAGATCTTTTTGTGCCTTATAAGGTAAAGTTCCTTTTTGTTGCTTGTCTCACTGGTGGGCAGTGGCTGCATAACCTATGTGTTTGCTATAATAATCTTTTCTTCTCACTGTCCTTATTGGACTACACAAGGTTAACCTTTCTTTCTTTGTCCATGTGGCATCTTATTAGGTGGTTGTAACAAGACGGTATAGTATGAGGATACTACATTGCTTGGTACGTTGGCATGACAAACGACATTTTATCGGCAATTTGTGCTGGATTACATTAAGAACATGTCAATATTTTCTGTAGTTGGTAGTTATCATGTTGACGTGGAACTTTGCCTTACATGGAAAATTTTGGCTGTGAACCTAGGCCCTAGGAATAAGGAAGAGAAGTGGGGTCATTTAGGTTGCATGCTTAAAATTATTTGGAAATACAAGTAGGCATAAGCGCAATTGAGAAAGAGGTAGAAGAGGGTTAAAATGCAAGATTTATGACATTTCATCCTGCCCTCATTTACTCTACTTTCCTCTACCAATAACTTCTGTTATATTCTCTTAAATCAGGTAGTTTTCCAAGGCTCTTGTTCAGAATTAGAAGCCTTATGCTGATCCATGTACTTTACGAAACCAAATCTTGCAGACTATAATGTCTCAAAACTAAAAGAGGGAAACAATAAGTTGTCTCTTAAATGTGCTGCAATGTTGAAACTATAATATAAAACCTGTAAGCTGCTAGCTTAAAAGTGAAACATCAATTGATTATTAAAATTGTTGCAGGGTTTCACAAGTCACAAGGGAAGGGAAGTTTGTGCAATCTGATGTCCCAAGGCAGCTTTTGTACGGTACAATGGTTTATGTACGTCAAACAATTGTCTCTGATGCATCTAAGGCTCTATCACGAGCTGTGTGCATTGCTGTGAGGTATAGTGCAGTTCGTAGGCAATTTGGATCACAGGATGGTTGTCCTGAGACTCAGGTACAGTTCTTGTGCTTTATGCTGAAAATGTATACTATGACATAATGGACATAAATTTGTTACACTAACTAGAAACAAATACTTCTGTCAAATAATATTACTAATTTTGCTGTCTTAAATGTGTGTAATTAATTCTCTAATGCATGCTACAAAGCTGTATTTGCTGCCACATAAGCTTAAGATGGGCCTTTGGCCGCTTTTAGGGCCTAGGCACTACACATTGATGGGCCTCATAGAAGTCTTGTAAGCATCCCAGAGACTGGTAAGATTTTTCTGGGCACACTAGGTGTGCAAGGTTCAATCTTTTACTTCATGGCTAGAGTATCTTAGTACACATGTCAACTCTCTTGATACCTAATTTGTTCCATTACTGAGGAGAGGAAAAGCAGAGTAAAAAAGATGGTAGGCTGATCAAGTTTCCCAATTTATATTCTCCTCATTAGTTTTTGACTTGCATCCTTATGACATTTTGGATTTTTTGTATGAAAGCCATGTGATACTACAATTGTACTTTATGTGCTAAGTAGCCACACGCATACATGCTAAAACTGCCTTTACACAAATCTTCCGTCGAGCCCTTTTTTTTTGTGCAAAAGGAAAAGAACTATATATGTATTTCAAAAGTCAAAAAAGGATGCTAGATCCAAAGGAAATTGTTCCTTCCAAAACATATCAGCTCTCATAGTTTGACCCCTAACAGCAGCGGCCTGATTGCATTCCCTATAGCAATGTTTACAAGAAAAATTGTTCATCTGGCCAGTTAGACTTATCTGGCCAGTTAGACTTTGTATATTCCTGAACACATTCCATATCTCCTAAGGTGGAGAATTCCTTTTCTCAATACAGTCAGCAGTAATCTGAGAGTCTGTTTCCAGCATTGCATTCAGATATCCATGTTGCAGTGCTTCCTTTGAGTTTTTAAGCTAGCCTTTTTCTTTCGCTGTTTTTGGCTTGTTTTTTAATGATTGATGAATCATCAAACCATTTGCTACCATGCATGGCTATATGAATTAAGCACTTAAAATTTATTCGTTAGTAGCCAATTGAATCAATGTTTTGTTATCATCATGAAATGTTGGTAAAACTGTAAAATACTGACAAAGGTTTTCTTGCAAGTCAGATGTGATGGGTTTCCAGATTTGTAGCCCAACTCTGTAACATCCATCGGAAGCCTGGAAAATTTCCTTTAGGATACCAAATACCTGTCATGGAGTGGCTTCCAGAAAATACTAAGAGATAAAGGACTGAAGATTGTAAAATATATATCGTTTTTTTTCATCTTCTTTTTTTTTAGAAAATGCTAAGATTTAAGACTGAAGAATATTAATAGTGCCCATATTCTCCTCTCTCCTCTTTTGAACATTAAAAAATATCGACCGGTTACATAAACACTGCTTTATTAATGTGAACCAAGATTGCAGGTATTATTTAGGGTTGAGATGCTGCTTATAGTCTTTTATCTTTAAAATATGATGCAGTGAGTCAATCAGAAATGTTTAATATACTGAATTACTGATAACGGTAATTATTTATTCAGTCGGTGATCTCTAAAAATGCCTAGTGTCATATTATATTATATTATATTATATGTGTGTGTGTGTGTATATATATATATATATATATATATATATATATATATATATATATATATATATATATATATATTCCATCTGATTTGTTTACTTCATCCTCTAGTCTCAGTACATATGTCTGGAATTTACTGTTATCTAAAGTCAATCTAATGCTAGTTATAAGGTTCAGAATTTAATTTTTCATATCTTTGATTTTCAATTTTTTTCTCTTTATAACTTTAAGAGATGGTTCTGCATCCTCTTGTTACATTTTTCTTTTCTTACTTAAGTTTCCTTTTCATAGGTCATTGATTATAAAACTCAGCAAAGCAGACTCTTTCCGCTGTTGGCCTCAGCATATGCTTTTAGGTTTGTTGGTGAATGGTTGAAATGGCTCTATAGGGATGTAACAGAGAGACTGCAAGCAAATGATTTCTCAACATTGCCAGAAGCTCATGCGTGCACTGCTGGTTTGAAATCTTTGACAACCTCTGTGACTGCAGTATGTGAATTGTTTAACATATACAGTTAATTTTCTGCTATTGCTTGTTCTATTTTAGTTTTTTTTGCACTCAAACACTTGAAATCTGTATCAGATAGCATCATTGACCTATACTGTCTGTAATCTGTCAATTACTGTATTCCAAAGTTGCTTAATTCATTATGTAGAAACAGTATTGTTAAAAGAAGCTTGGGCACTCACTGAGGTGCTCGGGTGAGGCAAGGTGAGGCCTGAGCGCCTTAAGGGATACGAGCAAGGCACCTCAAGGAACAGACTGCTTTTTCTTTATAGCAAATATTTTCTTGTTCGAGGAAGATTTTTTAAGTTCAAATAACTAGCATAGAAGATCTTCAAAAGTGGGATTAAACCAAGGTTTTTAATTTTGAATGATACCACCCGTACCGGGCAGTACCATCGATTGAGGTTGTTTCCACCTTGTTACCATGCGAAATCAGTCGGTGATGATCGATTTCGATCGTCACCGCCCGCTACAAGGTAGTATTAGCTGAGGGAGAAGGAAGATGAGGGAGAAGAAAAGGGAGAACTTGGAGATCCGGCGCCGCTCTCCCTTGATGATCCCGATCCGTTGCCTCCTCCTCGTCATAAAACAGTTGCTCATCCTTTGCCTCTAAAAGTATGGATTATAACTTGTTTAAAAGTTCATAATTGCACACATCGTTATCTGGTCCATCCAAATTGGAGACAATTTATTACCAGCTAATTCTTTTATCGTAATCCTGAATTTGGTATTGGCAATTAATATTCCCATCATAATCCTGAACTTAGTAGATTTTGCTAGTTCAAAAGTCTCTAATAAACTTGATTTTCTAAAGGAAGGAACTGCACAGCTGCAAATTAATACATGGCCTTTCATTCAGTTGAATATTGTTTCTTTTGTTGTTGCTGTTGTCTTTCAGATTCTTCATTTTCATCTTGTATCTGCTTTGTTGTATTTAATGTGATTGTGTATGATATTGAAAGGCTACGACATCTGTCTTTTTTATGAGCTCCCATGCTCTGTAAGAAATTCTGTAAATATGGTGAAAAAAATCTTCATATAACAATACTAGAGGTCAAGAGCTAAATTCTAATACCTATTGTCGACATCAATCTATTCTTAGCTTTTTCTGGCAGATATGTTTGATAATTGTCTTTGCTCATTTATAATTTCCATTTATAACTACAACTTAATATTTCTAATTCTTAGGATGGCATTGAAGAATGTCGAAAACTATGTGGTGGCCATGGATATCTTTGTAGCAGTGGGCTTCCTGAGTTATTTGCTGTCTATGTTCCTGCCTGCACTTACGAAGGAGATAATGTTGTTTTGCTTCTGCAGGTTAGTATATTTTTCACTTTCTCTTTTGACAGTTACAAATTTAAAATTTTCATCACCTGCAGGAGTGTGCTAAATGGCTGCATTACTACTTCTATATTTTGATTTGAAATTGTTGTTTGTATTTGGGGCACCAATTGTTTTAACCAAGGACCGCCGTACCGCCCAAAACAGTATGTACTAATACGGGCATGGACCACTATGTAGACCTCCCCCACTATCATTCATCAACTATTCACTAGCCTTTTTGATATCTCATTATCAGTCACCACGTGTACCACATACTCTAGTTTGATCCTCTTTCATTGAGTCCATCAAATGCTCTACCATGTATTATGGATCTTATCTAAAGTATCATTAGACTTATGAAAAACTATTCTTCAATTGCAATGAACTATGTAGCTAATGATTCTTATGCTTGTGGGCTCAGGCCAACTATTGCACATCACTATGACACTGAAGAGGTCCCACTCTTCTTGAATGATTTAACCCAATATTTAAGCTCCTGTACCTGGTTATCCAAATGGATGCAATGTATTTGTTCTAGGATCTGTGGTTGTATACTAGGATCAACCTTCTGGGTGGAGGACACCATGCTATGGAAGTAAGGACTTTGGGCTATATGTGTTGGAATTTTCTGGAAATTGAACCACATTGTAATTGCTTTTTGATGTCCTTCCTCTTCTTCATATATGTATGATCAATCTGTGTCCCGATGTATTGTCGGCCATGTTGCAAGATATATGTCCCAATAAACTTCCAATCTAATGAAAGGCAAGCATTGTGGTCTGTGGCAACAAAGTTGTTAGTTGTCTCAAATTCCACATCATTACCATTAGAATGTGTTTCATTACTCACTCTCAAGGAGCACCTTTTAGATAATTTTTTGTGGGCTTGCTAAAATGGCTTCAGGTTTTGGTCATCACAAAATGGATGTAGCTTTCAGAGTCTGTCTTCATTATAAACGGTTGCTCATTTCATAGAACTTGATCTTGAAAGTGTTACGTCATATTCTTTCTTTGTGGCGGACAAACTTTGAAACACTGCATGGTGGTGGACTTCATTATTAATGTTATTGTTTTTTGTCACTTCCTAGTCTTGGCTCTAAAGTAACTTGCTTCGCTCTTTGACGAGGATTAGTGGAGGTTATAGGTCCAACCTAACATAGACAATGATTATTTTGTTGGAACATTTGGCTGAAAGCCTTCAGGTGTAACATATATCTCGAACTTGGTTAGAATTCACAGCCAAACCATACGCTTTCTGTGGAAGCTATAGCTCGACTTTGCTTAGCATTGAAAATAGTAGAAAACCTGGTTTACTTCTATGTGACCTGTCTTCAAATACTTGTGTTGTATGGTCCACCAAATTACTGTTGTTTCTTCCTTGGCCTCCATGAGTGATATCTACCTCTCATTTGTGAACTAGTTCCATGTGAAAGCTATTGTCGTTGTGAACCTAAACAAGAAACATCTCCAGGTTCTGATCTTTGGTAAAATCAGAAACTTCCAATTTTGCTCCACATCTGGATTTAGTTGCAAAACTGTAACTTGGATAGGAGCCAGATGAGGAGTGCAAATAAAATCATCTTGCCTGTAAAATATGAGTGATATGAATGATGTTTCCTAATTCATACTAGTGATGCTTTGAAAGAGAGCAATGAGGACTTTCACATCTTCTTGATCATGCTGTTTTTTAAATTGGAACAGAACTTAAAGATGAAATTGGAAAATATCCAATCTCATGAGTGGGTATGAATTGCAAGTAACTCAAAATGTCTCTACTCCTGTTATAACCACCTTGTATTTGGCTATTAAAAAATATTTTCTATGTTGTTACCATAAGTTTCATTGTAAATAATTATTCTTTAACATAGCTGTGTTGTTTTAGGTGGCAAGGTTCCTTATGAAGACTGTTTCTCAACTAGGATCAGGGAAAAAACCTGTTGGTACAACAGCATATATGGGAAGTGTGCAACACTTGATGCAGAGTAAATGTGATGTTGTCACAGGTAAAACATGAAGTATTTCCTGTGAGAACATTAAGTATCCTTTTATTTCAAATAATTTAGTTTACAGAACAAGGATCCAAATACTTGTCCCTGGTGAATTTGGTTCACTATATGATATGTCATTATAATCCAGCTAATAGAGGTTTCAGATACTAATTGGACCTATACATTTACTTGTATTTACTGGTCTGTTCTGGTCCGAAATTACTGTTCCATATTTTCATGTGATACTGTCCTGTACAAGTCTGGATACTGCCTGGTTCACTGGTCAACGTACACATCCAATCAGTTGCAAAGCCAATATTAGACTAGTATTTGAAAACTTAATGCCTTACTGTACTGTTGGTAAAACATGAACAAATATTTCTTATGTTGGTGTTCCTTTGGTATGGTCATTATGCTATGCTCTGTTATGGCCTCAGAGCAGTAAATACTGGAAGGTAGCTTTTGGTACTTATATAAAGAGTCTGTTTGGTGGCTTTTAATTTTTCTTTCATTAAGTTGCAACTCCTCTTTGTCTTTATGTGCAGCTGAGGACTGGTTGAAACCTTCCGTTATACTGGAAGCATTTGAAGCTAGAGCTATCAGACTGGCTGTTAATTGTGCCAAAAATATTAGCAAGTTTCCTAGCCAGGAAGAAGGTTAGTTTATCAACCATGCATTTGAATTTTTACAGTTGAATTTAAATTCCACTCAAGTAGGTCTTCAAGATGATAAATATGCTATACAGATTGGCATGTGTACAATTGCTTGTCTAATAATCTATGGTGAAGACGTCACATGTTCTCGAAAGAGAGGGAAAATGAAATTGTTTGTGGCTGGTTCTCTCTTTTTTTTTGTTATTTCTCATTAGTTCTCATGTGGTGGTCATTTACTGCTCTAGAAGTGAAGAAAGTACATGACTATTGAAGTGCCTAGGTCTTTAACATGTGGAAATCTTGGATAGGAAAGTTTTTGGGCAAATACGATAAACTTGGCTCTGCAAGTCAGTTGATGACGATGATGGTGATAACGAGGCAGTGGTGTTGAAACTTTTATGTCAGAGAACTAGGAAAATATGAAGCAACTGTCAATGTCTGGCATGAATAATAAATAATACAGAATCTGAAAGGCCTTAATTCTTTTACATGATAACCAGAATAGCAAGAAATGGTGTGCATTAAAGCTTTATAATATGTGGATTTGGGAGTCAGTTTTTGCTTAAGTCTGCCAGTAGAAGACAATAAGCAATTTGTGAAACTTCACTATATCAATGGATTTGGAGTTGAAGTATATTTTCTGATTTGCTATTGTCAGTAAAGATTTTGGTGGTGATACCGTTTGAAAGGTCAGAATCATTGTGTTATCACTGAAGTGTCAGCAGTGGAACCAGCTGTTACTGATCAATCACACCTTCTGTTTAAGAAATTTATTTGGCCCATTTGGACGGTTGTAATTTGTACTTTAAGATGAGGATGCAACATTTCATAAAAGCAGGTGCAAAGTTAGCAGGTTCAATCTAATACAAGAGATATGCTGCACCCATTTGGACTGTTGTATTTTATACTTTAAGAAATTTGTTAGTCCATATAAAATGGTTTTAAAAAACAAGTTCTAGCTAAATTCTGTCTGACATTTTTATTTTAAAGTATGCATATTGAGCTGTTGCTACTTTCCCAGTATTTTGAGTCTCATATGCTGGGAATATAGAAATAACTGCTAGAATCTAGGGCAGTTGTTCTTAAGGCTTCAATTTAGAGTTGCTTCTGCTGCCCTGTTAAAATTTTTCTAC
Organism: Musa balbisiana; assembly: GCA_004837865.1. Lineage (NCBI taxonomy): Eukaryota > Viridiplantae > Streptophyta > Magnoliopsida > Zingiberales > Musaceae > Musa > Musa balbisiana. The sequence goes on along the minus strand of CM017194.1, from coordinate 30,708,900 downwards.
TGTGTGATTTTTTCTACACATGTTCAGGTTTTTCTGAGCTTTCTGCTGATCTATTGGAGGTGGCAATTGCCCATTGTCAATTGATCATAGTATCCAAGTAAGTATTCTATTTAGCACAAATGCCATTTTTCATGTAAAAAGTACTAGTATGAGGTGATGTGGCATACTAAAGCCTTAACATGCATTTCTTGTCATATAGGCCTAGAATTATACAAACTTTTGGTTTACCTGACACCATCACAAACTCAATTCTTTGAACACCCAATCTAGTAATGGTGCTTTCAGAAGCATATTAAACAACATACAGATGTGACTTCAAAACATATCATTTCCAGATTCATCGACAAGGTTAAAGAAGACATACAAGGACATGGAGTCAAGGAACTGCTACAGATTCTCTGCAATGTATATGCTCTCTCTCTGGTTCATAAGCATCTCGGTGATTTCATCTCAACTGGGTATATTACACCCAAGCAAGGTGCACTAGCCAATGAGCAGCTGCGGTTTCTATATGCCCAGGTATTTGTTGTTTATCTCTATATCCTAGAGTTCTTTTCTATTGCCTTTTTAAGTTCTTTCCAGCCTTATGTGGATTGATTAATGAGACTTACCCTGATTAACAGGTCCGTCCAAATGCTGTTGCACTAGTCGACGCATTTAACTACACAGATCACTATTTGGGTTCTATCCTTGGTCGATATGATGGCAATGTGTACCCCAAACTCTATGAGGAAGCGTGGAAAGATCCACTGAATGACACAGTTGTGCCTGATGGATACCATGAGTATGTTAGGCCCTTGCTTAAGCAGAAGTTTACCGTGTCAAGAATGTGACGATCTAAGTCCAGTCAACACCTGGAGTTCCTTTTCTACTCTTTCAGTAATAAATGGATATGGTGAAATCCATGCTTGTCTTTACCCTTAAATTTATTATTTTTAATTATGAAGTCATGATTTAAACACGCAGAGTACCCATTTGAGAAGTCCATGTGAGATGTTTTAACTTATAGTTTGGATAATTGTCAAGATCTGCTAGTTGGATTGAGAGGTTAGTCATCATTGCTCAACTAATTTTATAACATGTGAAACTGAAACTGATAGAACTCTGTATTCTATGGTATTTAAGCAATCAAAAGTAACCATCGAACAATAATCACCTCACTGTATCAGCCTTGAACATCATCAAATTTAAATTTATGTTTCTAGTTCTCAGATTCCTTGTTTCCAGTTGTAAAATAGGTTTCAGTTTACTGGTTAACAATTGCAGTTCTCAGATTCCTTGAACATCATAATGTGCCTGAAGCATCCTTGCAGTTGCTCTGATCATATCATCTAACGAATGCTGGATTTGTTCATCTACTGTATAGGCAACTGCTTTATCTTCATTTCTTAATCTGCTAAATGGAGGTGAGGAAGGGTGAAGAAAGGTCACGGAGTTCCGTGGTTAATAGATTAAGGATGCACAAAGAGAACCCAAAGATATCCGATACTGGTAATGTGATGTCAGGCTAAATATGACTTGTTGAGTTGGGACTTGCATTAGTTGTCTTGGATCAACTGCAGTTTCGTTTAGTTCATCTGATCACAAATTGAGAATTCACAATTTATCAAGATTGCATAATTTTCTCTCATTGTCATGTACTCATGTTTATGTCTGGTAACTGTGATCCTATTTCATCACCGGAGCATATCATTCAAATTGGGTCGTCCATTGAGACTTAATATGACATTGCATTCAATTTCTTCACTTGTTTTCTCGATTGATCCTGATTGTCTCATTTTCATAAATCATGATCAAATTGCAGAGTCTTGACCTGATTCAGCCCACTTAATTTTATCAAGTCTGCATCTAATCAAGGTCTGTTCTCGATCCTGTTGTTCTTTCTAATTCTGCCCCGAATTGCCATATTAACTTAGGTTACATATTGATTAGATGCCATGCATGTGCTATTTCAAACTTACAAAGAAGTATTCAAGCTTTTCAACATGATTGCTATAAACGTCTGTACATAAAGAAGACATGCTTGTGATGTTTTCCAACAGGCTCCTAAATTTCAAAATATATGAATCCAATTGGTACGGATATTCTTCAAAAATTGCAACAAAAGCTTTTCCTTTGGCCGATCTGATATTGCTGTCTCTTTATTAAAAACCACAAACAAATTTCCTTCTCTAGTGTCCATCATTTATCAATCATCAAATTGAATCACCCAAGCAAGTAGCTGCTATTTCTTGGCGACTAGGGTTGGCTCCCTTGCTAGTTCTTTAATCAAAACCAAGCAACTTCTGCTGCAAGCAGACTCTGAACCAGGTGACTTCACAGCTTCATCTGAGCCAAATTTGAGGAGGCCACTTCTTGTAAACTGCAGTTCCACTGAACCACATCCTCACATCTAAACATGTCCCCTTCTCACATGAAAGATCACATCTAGAAGCTTGATACAACTAAAAGACCAAGTATGGATTTTACAGGTTTCAAAGGACAGAAACTATTTGAGCTCATACATTTCTATCACTAACGTGCTTGAAAACATGAATATAAAAGTAGATACAGACAGAAGCTGGATGCCCTCCACATATTGCCTGATGGCAATTTGTTTGTTTTCGTGGACCAGTAGACATCCATGCTCAATGATATCAAACAGTCCACAAAGGCTTACAAAGCAGTTTTACTTGCACATTTTAATCGTCTGTATGCACATAAGACGGACATAATCCATGTGCAACCCATGTCCAAACTATTGTTCAATGAGCATTGGTGCTGTGTATACGTTTAATGACGACCACAATAGTTGCCATGAGAGACAACATAAACAAAGATCTTAGTACGTCATCCAAGATATGCATGCTTGTTTCTGTTTCCACGCAATGAAAGAGCTCAACCATGAGATGAGCAATCTTATCGATAAGTCCCATAACTTTTGTTTTGATGTTATCCAAGATCCACCTCACAATTATTGTAGCAATGTCGCCGACTCCATTCAAGAGATCGTATTGGATGCTTCCAGCTTCTACTTTACAACCTGTAAGAACATTTCAAGTTGAAACTTAAGCAAGATTAGCTCCAAAAAAATATTTATCATGTCCGAAAGAGTCAGATCCATTGCCTAAACATAATTCATTAATTTCATCAGTCAATAAATGACAAATTTATTCACTCAAATCGATTACATCAAGCAATGTTGTACAACCATATAATGATTTTGCACCTTCATAAATAGAAGATTGATCAGCATGTGATCTTTTATCTTGTTACAACATTATTTTTATTTAACAGTTTGCTTCTGGAAAAGGAGAAGATAGTGCTCCTAAATTGTAGAATTCGATATCAAAATCATGCCACTGCATGAAGCTATGAACCAGTTTAAATAGTCCATCTTGTCTTGAGTTACAAGTTACAAGTTACAAGAAACATAGCAATCGAACAACAGAGCAAGCTGAAGTATGACTAACCACCTACCAATGTATTGTTACATTTATTCAAGTATATAAGAAAGAGTGTAAATGGGGCGGAGTGGTTGACCATAGTGAAACATACTCAGTGGATACTAACCTTTGGAGTTGTCATTCTCAGATAGAAAATTATTACATATAGCAAAGTCAGAATCTTCCCCAGAGTACAACAATAATAGTAATGCAGGTACCAAGCATTGCATTGCAAAACAAAAATCTAATGCAAGAAATGTCCAACAAGTGTACCACTCAAAGTTGATGAGATATAAATTGGATAATAATCAAATACTCCTATGAATAACAATTAGATATATTCATAGAGTAAAGCAAGCATGAAGAAATATTGAAACAAGCAAAAGAGTCCTGATAGTTGCATGCATTATGTAGGTAGGTTTAATTAGAAAATTAAAAGAGACCTGAGAAGAAAGATTCCTTCAGGTCTTGAACTGCTGCATTTTTCATAATCGCCTCCCAGATAGCTTTATCAGTTGACAAGGATACAACAATCCTCTGCAAAAGCATAAGTGAAGATTTGGGTAAAATTAGACCGTATTGCATTAATCAACAGGGAAAGTGGAAAGCTAAGGTTCTGTATAGAAATTGCAAATGGTAATCTTATTTACTTATTGTAGAATGAGGTGCTTATCAGTAACAATTTCAAGCTTAATAAGTAGGTAGGACGTGCTATTGCATTTGGAAATTTCAGGCCGAAATTGACACCACGTAGGATCTAGTGGAGCAGGGGGGCAGATCATAGTAAGTCCTTGTCTGAGTTAGTAGACCTTAAGATAAAACCTTGATTTCATATGCTAAGTTGTGCCACCAATTTGAGGTGTTACAGGCCCTCCATGTTGCTGCTGGAGCAACCATCATATCATTGCATGAGGTGACTAAAGTGATCAGCTCATGATATTTGATGCACTGTCATGTGATTTATGGAAGCTGTATGATGTTGATCATATGTTCTTTGAAGATCAAGGATTCATGTGATAGCTGTGTGAGGCTCAACAACAGTGACTCTTCTCCTTGGGGAGTGGCCAGTCACTTAACTAAATTGATGATTGCTGAATGAATGATTATGGAAATCTTATTAACAAAAAGGACAGCATTATATCTGATTGTATCTGGTCTCAGATTTAAAGACTGCTGAATGAATGATTATGTTTGGCCAATGGCTAGGTAACTATGTTGCTCCTTCTGTTATTCTTGTCTATTCTCCTTTCTTCTATAATTTGCATTTTTTTCCAATTCATTGCCTTACATCTCTTTGTCTCTTGGATGTTTATCAATAAGTATAATTTTCTTATTCCCCCTATATATTTTCTACTTGTTCTTTCTCAATACAGCAGCAAGTTGGTAGTTTTTAAACCAATACAGCAGCGGTAATTGTATCTACTACCCGTCTAGAATTACCTTCTCAGGCCTTCAACCTACCCTTGTTCTACCAAATTTTTATTTAAGCTGAACCTAAAGAAAAAATCTTACTTTTGATATCTTCATTATTCTATCTTCCAACAATTGGAGCATTGTCTTCACATTCATCAAGAATGCTTTAATAGATAACATCTTGAAATATATGCTTTGGAAGATGAGCAATTGGATGATTGCAAAGTTGGCATTATGATTTGGAGTCTTACAAGAGCCAAATTTTTACCCCCAAAGGATGGTGTGGATGAACAAGAATTTTTGAAATCTTCAAAAGAAGTGCGTATTTCCATAGATCCAGGTATGAAAACCAAAAGAGGCTATGCAAAAAGATATATCACAAGAGAAAGAACCAAGCATGAGAACAAGATGCACATTAGTAGTTTGATGAAAACTTCAACATAATATTGAGCTGCCACAGCATCCATGGATAGCAATGATGCAAGGAGAAGACAACAACGACAATGAGAGGAGGCAGAGGCTGAGGTGGCAGCAACACAGGTGATGGCTGCAAGGTGGAGGAAAGAGAGAGAAGGTTCTGTGTTGACAGCTTTCAACAACTTTCAAACTTGTTTTCAGCCATAGATTTTAAAACATAAAATAATTTACTATTTCCAGCCAAACTAGACAAAATGGTTATATCCACATACCAATCCTCTATCGAACCGTTAAATACCTGGTATACTTGGCATTTAAAACCTTATGTTGTGAATCATTCATCATGAATATATAAGTCAAAGATCTTGTAAATACATGAGTTATGCATGATTTGAATTATACATGAGTCAAAGTCATAGGCAAAGATATTCAGAGCATCATCTAACCACTTTTAATGCAGAAAATAATTGTCGAGCTCCCGAGATAGAAATTATGCTCTGATATGGACAAGCAGATAAATGATATGGCTACTATTCAACCAATAGAGACTCAATGCATGAAGCCTAGTTAGCTCGGATATGATGAAATGCCAACTAGATCCACCATGTCAACATGGCATCTAAAGGAATATGACTTCATTAAGCCACTTAGTATTCTATAATGATGACAGTTACAAAGCCAACACTATATAAAGGGCCTCTCTATGTATGTTTTTATTCTGAGCTAACTAAACCATATAAACCAACATGACTTTTTCTGCTTATAACAGACTGGACCATCAGAGGGGTTTTTCTGACACATCCTCGACATAGTCTTTTGCTAGATGGGCACGAATCTTTTTCACCTGTGAGAGAAATTCCCCCTCAACTGAGTAGACTCTGACCACATCCCTCAAGACGAACTTTCCCCTCTTACAAACATGACTAACACTCAGAAAACAGGTTACATTGGATCAATTTTGCTATGTCGAGTTGGTGACCATATCATAGCATAATAGCCTGAAGGTTACATGGAGGATTAGGTTCACATGTGAAGCATAATAGCCTGAAGGCAGAACAGTTTCCTCCACACGATGACCAACTCTATGCAAACAAATACTTAACTAACTACCTTTGTGGAATTGAGATCCAATTTCAATACTGACATCATGTTGGCTGTTCGGTATCACATCAGGACATCCTTAACTATCTGACCTCAATCATCGTTAGACAAATTTCATCAACATGACCTATGAAAGCATCATTGTAACTTTAATCATCTAATTGTCATATATAGGGAAGAGACAAGGAGAAACACAATTTGCCAATGTTTAACTTGCAAATGTATTAGTAATAACGTGAATGACAATCCAATGGCAACAAATGCTTCCAGTATTCATCCGTCACAGAAGACAAGAAAAGAAAATCAGATCGATGAGAAGATGCAAACACACTGTAGATTCACAATCCATTGATGATTAAGCTATCAAAAGAGTTAGAAAAGAATGTAATTACCTACTATCATCATATGTTATCAACAGGGAATAAGGAGCAAGAAAAAAACTAATGGCTTCCATTTGGGACTGGGTATAATGAAATGGAAATTCTAGCAAAAATCAATCTTCTTTTCTTTTTTTCCTTTTCTTTCCCTTGAGGAAAATAAGGAAGTAAAGTTGACTAGACAAGTCAGAAATCAGATGACTCATAAAAAGCAAGATGATATAAATAAGCACTATAAAAAAGTATTGTGTGACAAACATGAATCAGTATATCAATAGAAGGAATGGAAACATGGAAGATAGCCGTGGCCGGTGTAAATATGCAACTAGGAAACCTGGAACAGAAAGAGGAGAATCCATTTATTACCCGGAGATCAGGATTTGTCTGTAATAAATTGAACAAATTGAGAATTTTTTGTTGTCCTTGAGAGTAGAATTCTTTTAGACTGCTAAGCTGCATTGCCTTCTCGACATGTAGCTCTAGTGCATGCCTATCGGATTCTTTCTCAGCAAGTTTGTTTTTCATTTCAGATGAAATTGATACATTATTCACAGCTTCCTTGTCCAAAGAAGGTCCAATTTCAGAAGCATGAACAAATGTCCCCAGAACAAATACTCTACAAGCAATACACAATGTGAGATTAGTCAAAATTAAGTCATACAGAATGTTTCATGAAATTCTTCAAACTAATTATGAAAGAACTTGACAAGGAGAAAAACGATGTATGCAGCCGAGATTTATCTCCTTTTCTGCTAGTTCATAGCTGAAATAATTACCACTTCAATAGGAAGATACTATTTACTTACCAAAACAACTATGAATCGTCTTTTGTTGCTAGACTCTCCTCATAGAGAAAATCAATAAGCATTAATAACACTCCATCTATAGAAATCCTCAGCCAATATCCTTTTTTTTTTATTATCATGTTACTGTTTGCCCATTGACAATACTAGATTGTCTTTCAAACTTCAAATTTTACATGTAATTGGTTGTGAATGAGATTATAAGGAGCTTAAATCTTGATTTCAAGATTCACGAAGAACCAGGATACATGGGTTTGACTATTCGAAGTAATGCTGAACATTGACTAAGAACAAAAGAAACCTGTATGAGATCCACCAATTCAAAAACTAGTCATCAACCACCTACCACAAAATTGATTTGAAGAAAAAACTGAATATGTTTCCAAGTTTAATTACAGATTATATGATAATATAGAAGAGACAGGAATCAGCTATGCATGGACTTCATGTTAAAGGCAAACCATGAGCATGACATTACACAAGAGAGGGGAAAAGATGAATAAATGAAGCAGTTATCTTCAGACTTCATAAGTCTACAGCTGTGAAGATATGTAAAAAACAAAAAGAAAGTATCATAACAGAACAAGTATCATCAGAATTTGTTGTTAAGTTATTTTCAGACTTCATAAATCGACAGCCGTCAAGATATGTAAAAGACAAAAAGAAAGCATCATAATAGAACAGGTATCATCATAATTTGTTGAATCCATTTTTTCAATTATTTCATTGAATTACAACAGTATGGTACCTACAAGAGATAACTGTAGACTGAGTTGAGATCAGAGATATTAGTAAGACAACTAATGCGTCCAAGAAAAGCAATGGTGAAAAGAAATGAAGATACAGTACGAATTATCACTACAGGGGAATTTTCATTATCACCGCAACGTCCCGAAGATTCACTTCAGAATTTCTAGCTGATAAAGAGAATGCCCCAAATTTTAGTCGTATACAAGCTGTAGGTCTCATCTTATCCCAGCAATTATTTGTTTCGGCCTATCACATACCATCAATCCAACAAAATTGTCAATAGAAACCATAAAGCAGATTGCTTATATTAACATTACAGCTCCCCGCCTCTGTCCACTCCAGATCTAACCTTTACCAATCATTTAATCGCACCATCTGTCAGTTGTAAGTCTCTCAGATACAACCCCGGTCACCCGCCCCCCCCCCCCCCCCCCCCCCCCCCCCCCCCCCCCCCCCCCCCCCCCCCCCCCCCCCCCCCCTTGTTTTTCTCGTTTGGCTTTTGTTTTTGATGGATCCACTTGATTTTCTTTTTAGGGCTTTTTTGGATTTGTGTTGGTTCTTCTGAGAATGATTATTTCTTCGTCAATGTTTGTTTTTTTTTTATTGCTCTCTTCTTTGTTGGAATTTGTTCTGAACTCTGACTTCCTTTTTGGGGGGGTTGGAATGTAGGTGTACTTGACGCTATGTTGTGCACTCGCGGCATCGGCGGCAGGAGCTTATCTGCACATTCTCATGAACCTTGGTGGCTTGTTGACCACGCTTGGCTGCCTCGGAAGCATCATGTGGTTGCTGTCGACGCCGCCGTATGAAGAGGTGAACCATGCTTTGTTCTTCTTTCCGTTCCCAAATCAACTTGCTTTCATGTTCAGGTTCATGATTCTTTTCAGCACACAAGTGATACAGCCCATTGTTTTGCTTCTTGCTGTTTAGGGAAAGAGGTTTGGCCTTCTGATGGCCGCTGCTGCCTTAGAAGGGGCTTCCATTGGTCCTCTTATTCGGCTTGCTGTCGACTTCGACACGAGGTACTGTTGTTCGTGTCAAACATGGGATATAAGTATATGTTAGTTATTTGTGCCTCTTTTTTCCTGGTTCAGTAAATTGCATCGAACTGTACGTTTTGCTTGACATTTTTCAGCTCTTTTAGCATCTTCAAGAGAATGCCCCAAATTTTAGTCGTATACAAGCTGTAGGTCTCATCTTATCCCAGCAATTATTTGTTTCGGCCTATCACATACCATCAATCCAACAAAATTGTCAATAGAAACCATAAGCAGATTGCTTATATTAACATTACAGCTCCCGCCTCTGTCCACTCCAGATCTAACCTTTACCATCATTTAATCGCACCATCTGTCAGTTGTAAGTGCTCTCATCTACAACACGGTAAGTCAAGCTACTTGAAGCTTAGCCATTCCCGGGAGGACGTCTTTTCCGACGAGATGGTCGCAGTCCTCAGCACGGCCCATGGATCGCGGTCTGTTGCCTCCGTTCACTGCGGAATCCACCGGACACAGAGCTTTACGCTTTATCTTATTCTTCTCAATCAGTGCTGGTGGAGTGGGCAGATTATTTTCACATGAAAATTACTATATTATCCCTAACATATCGCTCGATTTCCAAATGGCAGCAATTAATTGCCAATTAGAAGAACTGAGCCGATTGAATTTTTTTTAATTGAAAGAAATTTTTATTACATCAAATGATATTATTATTATTTATATAATAATGCACTAACTAATTGAAATATCTTAATAAAGACAGAGATTTATTTTCTAGAAACATTAGAATGCAAGTCTACTTTGATCGGCATAAACGACCAAAACATATGGAATCCGCTGATGACTAATATAATTAGATACATTTTCGTTCATATATAATTATTATTGTTATTATAACTCGCAGTCTCCGTCATTTAACGATCGTTTACTTTTCGTCGTCATCGTGCCGTTACTCCGTCGACTTGAATGCAACGTTGGAGGTCAACAACATCACCGCGGTCAACGAGTCAACGAACGCTCCTCCCCTTGTGGTGATCATCACCGTATGATCGATTAAGCTGTTTCGCTCATCGGACGTTTGAGAACGTCCTGCGAGCGCAGGAACCGCAAACCGCCGCTGTATAAAGTCGTGGGAAGAATACGGGGTTCCGAGAGATTGCTTTTGGTTGTTGGTTTCCTTGTTTGAGGAAGAGAGGAGAAAAGAGAGATGGATGCGTTCTTCAAATCCGGCAGCTGGAGTCACGAATCGCTCAAAAATTTCAGGCAGATCACTCCCGCCGTCCAAAACCATCTCAAGCTGGTCCGGATCAAATCCCCCTTTCCGTTGATGTTTGTCTTGGTTAATTTGATGGTTTTCTCTTGTATATGAGATGTTCGCCCCCCCCCCCCCCCCCCCCCCCCCCCCTCCTTGTTTTTCTCGTTTGGCTTTTGTTTTTGATGGATCCACTTGATTTTCTTTTTAGGGCTTTTTTTGGATTTGTGTTGGTTCTTCTGAGAATGATTATTTCTTCGTCAATGTTTGTTTTTTTTTTATTGCTCTCTTCTTTGTTGGAATTTGTTCTGAACTCTGACTTCCTTTTTGGGGGGGTTGGAATGTAGGTGTACTTGACGCTATGTTGTGCACTCGCGGCATCGGCGGCAGGAGCTTATCTGCACATTCTCATGAACCTTGGTGGCTTGTTGACCACGCTTGGCTGCCTCGGAAGCATCATGTGGTTGCTGTCGACGCCGCCGTATGAAGAGGTGAACCATGCTTTGTTCTTCTTTCCGTTCCCAAATCAACTTGCTTTCATGTTCAGGTTCATGATTCTTTTCAGCACACAAGTGATACAGCCCATTGTTTTGCTTCTTGCTGTTTAGGGAAAGAGGTTTGGCCTTCTGATGGCCGCTGCTGCCTTAGAAGGGGCTTCCATTGGTCCTCTTATTCGGCTTGCTGTCGACTTCGACACGAGGTACTGTTGTTCGTGTCAAACATGGGATATAAGTATATGTTAGTTATTTGTGCCTCTTTTTTCCTGGTTCAGTAAATTGCATCGAACTGTACGTTTTGCTTGACATTTTTCAGCTCTTTTAGCATCTTCTACGAAGCATGACTATGCCTATTATCCATTTTTGGTCTTTTTCAGTGGGCTTCAATGGTCTTTCAATCAACCTATTTTTCATTATGTTATTTCTCTAAGTGACTGCAAGTGTTATTTAGTTGTCTGCTAAGTGAGACATTAGTGTATCTCACTTAATTAGATGAATCTGTTTTTGGGTCTAGATTGTACCAATAGGAAAAGGTTGTGAGCAAGAGAACCGTGTAGATGGATGTAAAAGATGTGGTTGTAAATTAGTTCACCATCTTGGAATGCATACAGTGATAGCTTAGTTTCACTGTGTTCACACTTCTACTGAACATTTGTACCATTGATGTGATTTTTTTTTAATCCCTTCTTTAAAACTACGGAAGACCAGTAAAATTGTCGGACTTTCTAGAATTAATTTGCCAGTAATTATGCTTATTTTTCTTCTTAATATGGAACAGTCAATTTTGTTTTTTAAATGTCCAATGCCTATTCTGGATTTTATCTGGATACAAGTTTGTCAAACCAGGTATGCAGTTTCTTTTATGATCTACAATTGTTGATCTCCTGCAATTGTCATGTTTTAAATTGGTTAGCCTTCCATCATTCATTGTTAAGAAAACCAATAGCATGAAAGGATGAACTGACTTAAAACGTAAATTGAAACATGCATTCTATTGTTTAGGCACTAAAACAGTGTTGCATGGTTTTCACTTTTCAAGGCTTTTAAGTCTGTAGGGGCTAGGGCGGACCGATGTACATAGGCAATCTTACTCATGCAATTAGAGAGGCTGTTTCTGTGCTGTTGTATTTAGGCAGTATGACTTTTACTTTATATATTGGTCATGCCAGTCCGTCATGGCATGGTTTTCATGAAGCTTATTTTAGTCATGCTAGCAAAATATGCATGTGACTTATTGTATTATTAGATTAAATTCCATCTCAAGCAGACAAAAAATTTAATCTTTCTTGCCCTTCCAAAATCTGACCACAATCTTGATGGCCTTAATTGCATATGGTTTCTTGAGTTTTCTATGGCTGTTACAAATTTCTGGATGTTAGCATATTATAAAAAATGATAGATTTGTTAGTGGATGCTGTAAAATGACACATGATGTACACAAATTTTTATCAAAAAGAATTTTTTTTTGCATGGACATGGAAATGATCTTGTGGCTAGGTGACACATGAATTCATATAGGACTCTTTAACTTTTTTGTTTTACCATGTATCAAAATGGTACCAAACCCATGCCCGATCATAGCCAGCATGTTGTACCTGTTTCTTTTAAAGATATAGCAGGGCTCATGATTGGTGCCTCTTCTCTGTGATTTACACCCAATGCCAAAACTGCAGTGGTGTCCTGCTGTACCCTTATGACACGACATAGGTATATCACATTGTTTACTAGTGTTTTGTGTCTTTGAAGGCTGTCCGAGGGCACGTTTGGGAACACATTTATATTTTTGAAGTGTATTTGGAGAAAGGGGTTTGAGGGGATGTGTAGTTGTAGAATACTTTAAATGTTTGGTAAACAATAAATAAAAATTATATTTTAAAAATGCATTGACGTAAGCGTTGTTTGGTAAAATTATATTTTAGAAGTTCATTGAAATTATGTGAAAAATTTATCCTTCTAATATTTTTAATATTTTTAATATTTATTCAAAAGTGAATACATATTTTTTATTTAAATTAATAAATGAATGTATGTACTCTTTTAAGTATGGCCTAGATATGTAATAAATAAATAATATAATCATATAAGTGAATGTGGTAGAAATCGAGAGAAAGGGGAAGGAAATGAGGTTATGGTTTCTATTATAAAGTAGCAATCTTGTTATTTTAGATAATGCCATAGAGTATTTTGATAATTTATAAAATGTTATTAGCATTCCACAAATGTTGAAATGCTAATGCTACCCTAAGGTAGAGACATTATTTGAGCATTTGCAATGAACATCCATGCCAAATGCAATTTGAAAAAAAAAAAAATATTGAACGTCAATTCACATTCAAAATATGCATTGGACTCTCAATGCGCATTTGAAATGTATTCCCAAATGCACCCTAAATTTTAATTTATCAATGAATATTTATATCTACATACGACCGATGGCCCGTCTTCATAATAAGAATATATGTAAACCCTATTTCAATTTGGTCCATTGTATAATGAACTTATAAATTTGCAGTCATATTGTCCTCTCGTTAGGAGACATCATCGTCATATCTCTTAAATTTACAAATTCCATTTGGATGTACAACTTAATCAAAGTTAACTCTTTCTAACAGCATACTTATCACCGCTTTTGTGGGGACTGCACTCGCATTCGGATGTTTCTCGGGAGCGGCCATTGTAGCTAAGAGGAGAGAGTTCCTTTACTTGGGTGGCTTGCTATCATCTGGGCTCTCTGTCCTCCTATGGTTGCAGTTTGCTGGTTCCATCTTTGGACAATCTACTGCTATGTTCAAGGTCGAGGTAGGTTTCTAAATTCTAGCACAAAAGGAAAGACACTGCAGAAGTTATTGCCATGTTTTGTCCCTGTCTAATTCAGTTCTGATCATGTCTTCTTTCCCAGATTTACTTTGGACTGTTGGTATTTCTCGGATACATGGTGTTTGACACCCAAGAGATCATAGAGAGAGCCCACCATGGCGATCGAGACTATCTGAAACATGCACTGACCCTCTTTACAGATTTTCTTGCAGTTTTTGTTCGTATTCTCATCATCATGGTAATCCAAATTCGCCTTAGCTTTCCTCTCCAATGTCAAAGTTGAATGTTTTGTTCTGTGTTGATTTACTTTTGTTTTCTTGTGCAGTTGAAAAATGCATCTGATAAGTCTGAGGAGAAGAAAAGAAAGAAGAGATCGTAGATCCTATCATTTTCGCTCATATAGTTGCTTCTGCGTTACAGCTCCTCCTAGTCCTTTATCCTGCGTGGTATGCATCGTCAGTCAGTCTGTGACAAATGTGTCTCTGCGTGTCTTACAAAACGTTTCTATAGTAATGGACGTTGTGATGTGTTCGTCTTCCTACTACTAGTAAGTTTCACTTGCCCCGTATGTTACAATAAAACTTGTGAATCATAATGGATACTTGTTCTACAATTATCTTATCTGTGTTCGAAATCGAAACGGTTGGCTACTTGATCTTAATCCTATGTACTTATCCGAGCACGTAAATCCAATTCAGACACCAATCTTTCTTTTTGAATTCATCCAAAATACACCCAGCTGATGTCTGGAAAACATCTAAACCACTTGCATCTCTAGTCAAATTCACCATGGTTAGATAGGCCGAGATGTCATCCAACGGTAGTATCAGCTCGATCTTGGTACCCAAAGAACCTAAATATTTCTTCTTTATATGAGGACAAGGTTGAAGAAAGAGACAAATGCTTCCCAATAAATCCGAGAAGCAACAACACCAGCAAGAGCATGATTGTTGTTTCACGTGGGATTGGTGCTTCACCGGAGCTGACCAACACTGCATTATCTCTGTCTCTGCCCTCAACCGCATAAAGGTCAAACAGCTAGTGTTTGAACCCGCCGATAAGGAGACAAGCTGGTCCACACTCCGTTCTCTCCTTTTCTTGCTTCTAATTTCCACAACTTAATGATCGGAAGAACAAGCCGACATGACATGTCACAGAAGAATTATGATCATCTTCATCTGTTTGGATCTAACACACAAAATAGTTGTGTCGTCTCCACAGAATTCCTATTCCTCTGGAAAGAGATTGATAGCGGAAGAAATCGCTTTCACTTGTTCTTCAGTCCAGTTATATTCTATCAAATGTGTGGATGATCTCTCAGAGTGTAGCAAATAGGGGACTTGAAATATCCAAGGCAGGTAAATTTACTCAGTCTTCAGAGTAAGTTGGGAGCATATGTGACAGTGAAGATAGGTAACTTGAGAAAAAATAAAAGAGAAAATTGAACAACACATACTGACAGGAAACTGTTCACAGTGACATTCATGTTTTTGGTTTCACCACAAAATTAAAACAGACAATGCCATGTTTGATGCTTGCAACAGGACTCTTTAATACAGAAACACTAGCACAAGGTGTTTCGGATAATACAACTAGGTCACCGATAAATGCCATTGACGGTCAAATCACATTTACAATCAAGTAACTCGATCTCTAATCCCTCTCCGACAAGCAGTCAAAGTGCCAATGGCATCTCACTATGTTGATCTGAGGATCACTTGAGCATTCTCCGGATTAGGCTTTCAATCTCCACAGTTGGAGCGGAAGAACTGCAGAAACACCAGCACTTCTAGTTGTCTTTTGATTCGAGGAGCATCTCGACTACTTTCTTCATCTTTGGCCGTTTCGCTGGCGTCTTATCGGTGCAGAGCATGGCAGCCTTCAAAACACCAAGCATTTGCTTCCTCCAAGCGAACGAGAATGTGCTGAGCCTTGCATCCATAATCTGCTCCGGGGTCTCACCCCTCTCCGATGCATTATGAACCCATTTGACCAGATCCATCCCCTCTCCAAAGACCTCATCAACTGGCAGTTTGGATGTTAAGATCTCAAGCAACACTACCCCAAAGCTATAGACATTTCCAGAGACTGTGACTTGCATTGTGTAGGCATATTCTGATAGAAAAGGAAGCATCATGACAGATGCAAATGCATCAGTACTATGCAAATTCAATAAATGACTCTTGAGGAATAGAACGAAAAGAATGTGAGAGTTGACCTGGAGGTATGTAACCGAAGGATCCTGCCACTGCACTGATACTAGCAGTTCCTTTTGATGGGTCCAACAGCTTGGAAATCTCTATCTCCTCAATCAGAGGGTTAAAATGGGAATCCAAGAATATGTTGCTTGATGAAATGTCCAAATGGATGATGGCAATATGGTGAAGAAAAGCTAATCCTTCGGCAACTCCAATTGCTATAGCCAGCCTTCTTGGCCAGTCTGGCTCATACTCAGCTTGCACCGTGCCATGAAGAAGTTCCGCTAGTGTTCCATTAGGCATGTGATGATGAAGCAACAGTGCCACATCCTCGTAGATCACATAGCCAATCGGCCGCATCAAATTGGCATGGCAAAGATTTCCAAGCCTCTCGAGTTCTCTGATCATTTTGTTCTGGTGGTGAGTCACAGTTTTGTCCACAGATTTCAGCCTCCTCACTGAAACTATGAGGCCTGAAGGCATAACGGCCTTATACACAGTACTGAACGTTCCACTGCTTATCTTACTTGCATCCTCCATCGTTGCTTTGACAACACTTTCGAAGTCTATGGCTTGTTTCAAGCTCTCTATGAACACATTTCCAGCTGCAATCTGCGGACGAGGCACAACTACGTCCCCTGCAACTTTAGCAGCCTTGGCATCCATCTCTTGTTTCTCTCTTAGCATGAAGAAGCCAACAACAACAGATACCATAGTGAAAACAGTCAAACCAGAACCAACTACTGCAAGAATTATCTTGTATGAGACCTTGTGGTGGTCCGAATCATAGTCAGAACCGAAAAGAGTTCCACAATCTGAATTCAGCGGATCGCCACATAATCCTTCATTGCCTAGAAAGCTCGAACGAGGACTCTTTTGAAATGGTCCAAAAATCGGTATTTGGCCTCTTAGCTGGTTGTTTGAGAAATTAACCTCAATCAAACTCAGCATGCCTTTGAGTTCTGGTGGAATACATCCAGAAAGTTGATTGTTGGAGACGTCTAACTCGACCAGCTTATCAAGCTTCCCCAACTCTCGAGGAACTTGGCCCCAGAGACGATTGAAGCTAAGGTTGAGAGCGATCTGCAAGTTCTTGATCTTACCAATCTCGGGTGGGATGACACCGGAAAGGTAGTTGCTCCCTAGCTGTAGCTCGAGCAGCCTGTTACAATTGCCGATCCCTCGAGGTATCTCCCGGCTAATGGAGTTATGGTCCAGAAGCAGGAACTGCAACCTCGACATGTTGCAGAGGTCCTCAGGCAAGCTTCCATTGAATCGGTTGTAGCTCAAATCAAGCTTACTAAGATTCCTGCACCGGAGCATGGACTTGGGGAACTCACCCCCGAGACTGTTGCCAGAGACGATGAATTCTTGCAGGTTCTTGAGCTGCCCGAGCATGTCTGGGACAGTCCCCGTGAGACCATTGTAGGCCAAGTTCAAGAGGGTGAGGTTCGAGCACTGTGCAAACTCCGGCGGAATCTCGCCCGACAGGCGATTGTTGTCTGCCTCGAAGTACGTGAGGCTGCTAATGTTGCCGATGGAGAAGGGAATGCTTCCGACCAGCTCATTGTTCCCAATCCGAAAATTGGAGAGGCCTTGGCAGTTCCCGATCGACACAGGAAGGCTACCGTTCAATCTGTTCAAGGTCAGCACCAGAACTTCCAAGTTCCCCGACCGGAAAATGCTATCGGGAATCCCTCCTTCGAGCTGGTTGGAATGCAGGTTGAGCACCTTAAGCTGGGAGATGGAACCCAGATTTCTGGGAATAACACCAACTAAGCTGTTCTCGTACGCGGAGAAGACTCTCAGATCAGCGAGGTCTCCGACCCAACCGGGGATGCGGCCGCTGAGCTTGTTTCCAGAAATCTGCAGCTCCTGCAACCTGGCTAGGTTCCTTAGTTCATCAGGCACTTCACCCAGGAGCACGTTATTGGAGAGGTTCAGTGATCTGAGGTCCTTGAGGCCGCCCAGAGAAGAAGGAATCCTGTCCTCGAACCTGTTCATGGACAGATCGAGGAACTGGAGCGCTTCCAGACTCCCGAGAGACGGAGGAATGGCCCCGCGGAACGAGTTGCCGGAGACGTCTAAGCGCTTCAAAGAACGGAGCTGGGAGACGAGGGAGATGTTACCTTGGAGGTTGCGATGGGGCAACTCGAACGCCTCCACGGGACGGTCGGCGCCGCCGCCGCAGGTGACGCCGCGCCACGCGCAGTAACCGGAGCTGTCGGAATCCCATCCCGCCACCGCGAGCTCCTGTTGGAGGGCCGCCATGGTAGCCTGGTCAGCCAGCTGAGCTGCGGCTGGTGGGCGGCTGGTGAGCAGCAGGTGGGTGGCCATGACGAGAGAGAAGAAGACATGGCAGCACCGAAGGCTACTCACCGCTAACATCTCACTGGATTTCCCTTAGGATCTACGAAACTCCAGTCGGGCAATTCCAAGCTTCCCACTCACGAACTCAAAGAGCCACAGCAGGACAGAAGACCCAATACCTCTTCTCTTTCCCTTTCAATCCCAGCAGAAAAGCCAGAATCTGTCTGCTTAAATCTCTCGCACTTGGACTCCAAATCCCACCACATTTAGCACACATATCTCCATCAACTACAGAATATATGCCACATTGGTGGAAGAACAAATCATTGCTTAAATTCCCTGACAGCCTCCACAGCAAAACTTAAGAGAGAGAGAGAGAGAGAGAGAGAGAGGAGGGGTTTCAGGAATCCACCAGAGTGAAGTTGCTCTGATCACAAGATCACAAGCCTCTCGTGTCCATCCGTGACAGGAATAGTTGGTGGGGAAGCAGCAAGGACTGAGACTGCTGTAGCAGACATGACCTCCAGCCCCATCTCCCTTTTTTTTCTCTCTCTTACTTTACTCTCCTGCACAGTTTGCTGAGGCCGGAGTTAATTAAGCTCAGATTCTTCTGCGTAGCTAATGATGCAGAGGCCTCCTCCTCTCTTTCTTTAATTGATGAGGAAAGGCGAAAGGAACAGTGAGTTGTACCTTGTACTCATGGCGCCCCATTGCTGGGCGCCATGAGTGTGTCATTTGACTCTTCCCGGGGCACAAACCCCCCCTTTCTTTTTTCCGCTGGTTGAGGCAACCTTCCGTTGAATCGATGGCATACGGGTCCTTCGACCTTTTTCTTCGATCTTTCTTCTCCGGAGGGTACGGCTCCCCACTTGCTACAGATGTGTTCTGCCTCGGGCTTGTACAAACGTATGGTTGCCCTCTTCGCTTTGTGCTTGATAATAAATAGATTAAGCACATCCCACAATGCATTAAATACTAATTGGCAACAGAGTTCATGTTAAGACACAGACTCATGTCAGTATAGGGCAACCTTGTCTTTTTCAGCTTCATATGTCGTACTGTTGGAGTATTTACTGTCATAAAAAAGGCCAGATGATCTTTGACTGGAAAATGACTATGAATGGCATCATTCTCCTTCATCATTTTGTGCAGATGAAGATGATTCATTCGTATAAGGAAATATATTGCAAGAAAATATTTTAAGCGTTTTAAATAATAAAATATCACAAAAACATTCGACAATTCTCAGATTAGTGCAAGAAATCATGTTCCTTCATGCTTCTACATGAACACAAGAACACAATCTTTTGTTCCAAGAAAACAGATTTGAAATTGAATACGCTTTGTGCCTCGAAATCTGGAACAAAATCAATAAATTGTGACAAAAGCAAGTTTAAAGAGAAACCTGCAATTTCACATTGCAAAGTGAAATGCTAATGATTTGTTTTTGAAGAAAATCATCTTCACAATTTGCCCAAATGTTCTTAATGTACGATACCTGATTCTATATTTGCTAAAATCAACGCTGTCAAAGATTAATTATCACTGCCTTTGAATTCCCACATAAAAATTCACCTGCGAAGAGAGAGAAGCTTTTAAGTTCCAATGTAAGGACCAGCGAACATGTTCAATAAGCGTGAACTTTGGGATTCGTAAGCTGCTGCCTCACGAATCATAGTAAAAGGAAACCAATTGTGTAATAAAAACACAAAATTCAGATGAACTAACTGTGATTATTTGTCTATCATGCACATGAGAGACCATCTAACAGATGATTAGATGAGACGAGATAGGTTAAGAAACTGAGAAAACTAGACAAGTACTTTTTCCCTTGAAGCATGCTACTAGGATATTCAGATAGAGAGAGTAGATTTCCATTAAAAATAAGTATTATCAAACCAACTTTCTGAACCCTGTTGTCACTCACGAAAGATCAAATGATTGCTCAAGTTGCTCAATGTAGTGTTAACAGGATTATTTGCCTAGTTTGCAATGTAATCAGAAATAAGAAAGTACCAGATGAGCTGGAACATGAACTACAAAGTTAAGCAATGATATCAAAAGTAACATTGTTCCAAGATAAAGAGTAGCAGAATAGTTCTGCATGTTGCATGACTCTGCAATGAGTTAACAATAACATTATGAATTTTTTCCTCTCAGATCTGATACTTTTTACTAGGAAGCTTAAAAGTATTCATCTGGTAGAAGAATATGCTGACAACGCACTTGGACAAACTAATGCAACAATATCCAAACTTAATAGGACTTTGTTACCTGGACAGATCATTTTACTTCAAAGTACTCATGTTGATCTGGAACTCGTAAGTACTGGTGTTGAACTTGCATCCAAAAGTATATATTTCTATAAATAGAATGATCAGATACTAGAACACATTTACCACTTCCACTAATGTAGCAATCAGGCACTAATAAAAAAAAATGGGAGCATGTCAGACAGATTGGAATGCACAACTATGAAAGGGAGTTCCCTCTAATGGTCTCTCTCAACATGCTCCACCAGCGCTACCGGATCTCTAAATCCCTTGCTACATTTTGGGCAAACATCAATCGTCACTCTTTTGCCACCTGCTCGAGAACTTTGTTGATGAGATCTCTCCGCATGTTCAATTAAAGCAGAAACAGTGGAAAACCTTGCTCGGCATTGAACACACTGTTCCACAAGCTCACCACTACTGCTGCTTTCTGCAGTTCCACCCTTTGCCTTCTGTAAAGCTTGTGTAGTCGCATTATTCACCTTCATCATGCCTGATCCGGCCGAGGCACGGATATTGGACACTGCATTCATCAAGCTTGAACCCCACCATGAGGAACTATTTGAACTTCTATCTTGCAGTGACTTCCCCTTTTGGCTCTTATTAAACATACCTACGAATGAGAAACCAGAATCTGGTTTCCTTGGCCCAGGACATTTGTGATCAGGCCCAAATCTATGCTTCAAACAGTGTTCTTCAGTACAATCCCTGCATCTGACCGAGTTAGATAAACTCAGTACTTCTTTGCAACCAGGGACAGGACATCGTCTTTTCTTGGTTACTCTTTGGTAGTTTGAAGGGTCGCAGTCAGTATTAACGTGTAAGTCCCAAGTTATGTTTGGGTCTTCACCTAGGACCAGACGAACTCCTTTAGCACATAGTGGGCATATTAAAACTGTCACATCATTCTGATTGGCGTTAGGGCATTGATGATTGAAATAACCCCTATGTTGCAGACAAAAAACCTGGCAATATTATAACATTGTCATAAAAACTCTGATACCAGATGGAAAAGAAACGAAAAAGAAAAGCACAAATATCAAATCGCCATGCTGAGACTGTAAGTTAAGTAAACATATAATAAGCAACAAATGGGCAAAGAAAAATGAAATTTTATTTTCTGAGATAGTTGTTTATTTGAATTTACTTGACATTCTTCATAGAATTTAATTGTACACATATAGCATGAGCATTGTTGGACTCCAAACTTTCTATAGCCTCCCCATTAGAAGATATTATTTCTACGATAAGTGTGAGGCATTATTAAAATGTTTACACTATCACTTAACTAGGATGAAAGTAGTGCAATTGAAAGGAGAAGATTATTGTATGACTCAAGGAATGCAATTTCGGGTACCGGAGCCATGTTGATCCATGGCCTAACCAGAATAGGTCCAATCCAATGTACATTGTATTGGAGGAAGAGGAAGAGGATGAGAAGTCGCATGAGGAAGATTCGGAGGAGGAAGAGGAAGAAGTGTACCCAAAAAGAGTTCAGCAATGCATGACGGACGAGGGTGGATAGGTGGCAATGGGCAAGATGCTCTATGCATCAAGATGGAGAAGAGGGCTCACAATTTCATGATCCCTGATTGAATCGGCAGGTTTATATTTTAAAGATATGTTATTTTTAGTTGGACCAAATCAGACCACCCAAAATGCAGATGGTCATGCTCAGATCAATAAAAACCGATCACCACAAATTGATCCAAGTAAAATTGCAAACTATGGAATGATTACTATTCCATCATGAGCCCACCAACAAGTTTAAACTTTAAAGATATATATTTTTAAATTGGATCTGACCAGATCGTCCAAAACGGGGATAGTTTATGCCCTAGTTCACGCTCGGATCGAGTAAATACTGGTCCTAGGATGGACCAATCCCAACGAAATTGCAAACCATTGAACGACCAGTATCCAACAAACTACAAATAGGCGATTACTAAGGTACAATAATGGGAAATTGATTATCCAAACCTTAGGCATAATCAAGTTATTCCCTATTGTCTCCTACTTTGTAGAACAATAAATGATGTGCACTATCAACCATATTTGAGAAAGCACTAGAACAATCATTTTGGAAGAAGTCAACAAGATGACCTAAGGACACAAGAAAGAAAAAGAAAAGTTTTACATGTAACTTATTGCTCAGTATAAATAACAAAATCAGATTGCCCAAGTGGACAAAACTCCAACCAACGGGGTAACTAGTAAAGTTTTTACAGTTTCTCTACAACAACAACAACAACAAAAAGACATAAAATAGAATAAAACAAAGCCAATTTTAGTCTTATCTGTGCGAATATGACTATTTTTGTTACTCAAACTTAGATAGCATAAACCACAAAGGAAGGACCTTAACATGATGCCAAGGCTTAATATTATAGACTTATACATAACTAAAAGGGTCATAAAGATCTTGCATTGTTGAGAAACAAGGAAGCTTATGGTTTATAAGCATGCATGCCACATTTTGTTATTTAACTTCAAACTAGAGAGTGCATCAGATGACTGTGTTGTGATAACATTCTCTCTTCATGGGCCTAGGTCTTTCTATCTTGTGTTATTATCTCGACAATTTCTTATCTGTGGGCATTTGCAGACCTTTCTGAACAAGCCAGTGTTACTTGGTTTTCTATCAGCCAGCAAAGCGGTAGCCTTTCATTAGTCATCTAAAAGATGAGTGGACATTGTACCATCTTATTGATGGCATGAGGCTGTTAATTATCAAACAAAGGTGACTCTTTTTCTAATCTCCAGAAAGTCGGTCACCTAAATCCCCTTAACAACATTACAAACACAAAGTTTGCTCTCTCACTCACTTGATTCCTCCAATCCTTTCACACCTCCAAACTATTAGTCAGGAGTAGTTTTAGATCAAATAATATACCCTTAAAAGTTGAATCCACCATTAAAGAGCAGGAAAGGCCTGAAATTGGTTATATAACCTTTGGTACATGATGTTATTCAAATCACGGGAGCATCATACAAGGAGCATATTTATAATATTAATGGGGTGGCACACGCTACCATAAATTGATTAGCTAACAGATGGACTTGGATGAAGAGTGGGTATAACTCATGACCAGCTTACATCCCATGGATCTCTACAGTAGCAAAAACAGAAAGGAAGAGTGTCTCTGTTGCGATATCTGATCTGATTGGTTAGTGTATTGTTGCATTCTAATATTAAAAAAAAAAAAAGGAAGTGTAGCACCCCATTAAGCAAACCTTTCAACTAAAATCCCTAAACTGCAGCAAGACAACATGATCTATTATGTTAACTCATAAATTTCAGCAAATTACCATTTAAATTAAGCCCTGCCGCAAAGTTTAACATCAAGAATCCTTATCCTTGAATCAAACTAGGTATTCTTATTCCCAACGTGATAACATACAAATTGAGTACCTGATTGCAGCGGTCGCAGGTGAAGGGCAGGAAATCGATCTGCCTGCAATCGCCAACGCTGCAATGCTTCCCGAGATGAGGGAATTCCGGCGTTCCCATCAAGAGAGTTGCGCACGGGGGAGGGTGGTTTGGTGTTGGCGGCGATGACGACGAGATAGACGGAAGGCGATCAATCGAGCAACGAAACGATTAATCTGAAAGAAGTCGAGATTCAACCTTCTTCCTTCCCCGTCTCTTATAGTTCGTCCGACGCAGCTATTTGCCCTTTTCTGGTCGCCTTCAGAGTCGGCAAAAACGACCGCGTAAAGAAATAGAAAGAAATAATGCGTTTTCTGTTGAAACCGTCCAAATATTCCGAATTCGTGTTCAGGTAATTTAGATTTTTTCAAGAGAACGGAATAAAAAATCGATTCGGTCGAATTGATGAATCAATTGGTCAAACCATATGTTAAATATTTTTAAATAATAAAATAAAAATTTATAATAATAAACTTTTACCAATATGGAGTCTCAATATTTGGTTTTTATCGTGGGATGTCCTTTCGTGGGCTTTAATCAAAATATCCTCATTGAATCACAAAAAAATAATTATTATCTTTTGACTAATTTATTTTTTTAGAATTGATTTTTTTAAGAATTAAATTATATCGATTAGACTAAACCCTATCTATTTATTTTGAATTAATTGAGTCTAGAATATTTTTTATTTTTTTAAATTACCTCACACCTTCCCCATCTCTATTTCGTCTATTCCTCATCCTCCAACTTTATTTCTATTGTCACCTCGGTTGATTTTCTCCTCCACTTTCTTCTCGCCCTCACTATTTTATATAGAAAAATCATTACACTCAAGTTATATTCATTGAATATATTTTAAAAGTATATATATTATTTTATATCAATTTATTTTAAAATTATCATAGAATTAAAAATTTTGAGTTATCATTAAAAAATATTAATTTTTATATAAATTTATGTTAAACTATTATATATATAATGAATCAGAAAATCCTATATTTTATATTTCCTATTTTCTATATTGAGCTTATTATAATCAAAATCGAAATAAGTTAAACTCAATTACCTAACATATTTTAAAATTAATATTTTTTAGATAATTTTATGATAATTAATTATCAAATTTTTGAGAAATTTAAAATAATATTATTCTAACAAAAATTATATTATTTTTTTAGTTTATGATGACGTAAGTGTAACTTGAATATAAATGATCTAACTTGACTTAATCCAAAGCGATCTAACCCATATCGACCTAGTATCAATACATCCTGATAAATCGAATCTATCTCGGATCGATTGAGCTTGAAATAACTTGATTGAAGGATATTATCAAGATTTTTAAAAATAATACCTAATAAAAATTAAATATGCGAGCAATAAAAACTCTTTTTTTAATTTTTTAAATAAAATATCTAATTATATATTATTTTAAAATATAAAAAATATATTTCTCTTGAGAGACTTTTAAGTTTTGGACTTTTACATGGAAGCCATTTCCCAATTTGTACCGTACGACAATCGTGCGCTCGTTGATGACCGGCTTGGAAGACGACATGAGCAACTGGGCGTTTCGAACCGGTTCGTAAAAAAAAAACTAAGGTTTGGTTTGGTTTGAGAAAACACCTAATTTGACTGTTTGGAAAAAAATGATTTTTTTTGTTTCCATTCATAAATTAAGTGTTTTGAATTTTTTTGTTTTTGGAAATATTTTATGTTTAATTAAGCATGGATCATTGGAAAATTTTGTTTGACCCAATTTGTTGGCTTCACAATGTAAATAAATTTGATATAATGTTATTTCATGTGGGAAGAACTTATATTCTATCCGTTATGATACAACACGAATGATTGAATCAGTTCATTATAATGGATTCCTTTTAACTTAAGATGAGGTAATTGAAATCTAGACTACTCATTTTGAACTACGTTACACTCAACTGAAGATAGTGCATTTGTAGTTCGAGTTGAGCGTATAATAGTCTTAGAATTTAGATTGATTTATGTTTGAAATCTTAGAAAGTTCTGTAAATGTGATTAAAAAAACATCAATTTAGAAATGTTGAGTCTTGTAAATAGAAGTATGATCTTATTATTTGGAGTAAATTTAGATACCAACGATGCTCCTTACGCTTGGATTGAAACAGACGACACTATGTAGTTTGATGTGTATTCATTGTTTATGATTGGCGTGTATGTAAGTTATTTGTTGGTGAATAGTACAATGTAAGGCTAGGAGGATCAAAATTGGACTTCAAAAAAAATATCCCTACATAATTTCTTAGCAGAGGGAGTAATCCAGTAAAAATGGGGTTTTTTTCTTGATGAATTTTTTTAAAAAAATTTTCTTGATGAATTTTTTAAAAAAAATCATATTTCTAGTATCAAATTTTGGAAGAATATATGTATAATTTTTATCGTGAATTATATATTTTTTAAGGTAAGTTAACTCGAAAAGTCTATACTAATTAAAATTTTAAGGTAAGCTTTACCCTTTTATTATAATTTTTAATTGGAGATGAAAGAAAGAATAAAAAAAGGATTTAGGATTGAAACTCATAAAAAATCAAGTAATATATGTAAAATAATAAGGACAAATTTTATCAAAGAAAATCGTAAGTTTCTATTTTTTCCTCCTACAATATCATTTTTTATTTTCTTCCCACTTAATATTTTAAGAAGGAGATTATGAGTCTCTATATTGTCCTTCCACCTCATCATGAGTCTTTATCATAATCACTTCTGCTTCATTGTATCCTAATTTTATTATCCTCTTTGCCCCCATATTAGTCATGATGAAAAGAGATGATCGTTATAGAGATTGAATATCAAACAAAAGTTAAAAATGAGGAGTATGATATCGTGATTATCGTTATCATAGAAGAGGGGGAGGTGAGGGCACAATGGTCGATAGTGACTACAATAAACAGAGATGATAATAGGAGTAATATCATATTTTAAAAAATAAAAGACTATATACAGAAATAAAGTAAAAAAGAATATATCAAAAAAATTATTATTCTTTTAAAAAAATATTAGAAAAAAATAATAGTATGATTGTCTGTTCATGAAATGGAGGGAAACTTATTGTCTGTTCATTAAAAAAGAGTTTCCTAGATAAATTGCATCATTATTATTATTATTATTATTATTATTATTATTATTATTATTATTTTATGATCGTCGATTATTGTTTTTTCTCATCTTTTGGTTGTGTCGAAGAATCTTCCGCGTGGCAATATTACCTGAGCTCAATTTGGGTCCGAACCAACCTGCCTCATTAACGGCTCTACAAACCTGAGAAGGGTTTAAGACAATTAGGGCCCGTTCTTCTCCAGGCGCGTTTATATCCAAGAGAAGCGACGGCCGCCCCGTCTCGGAGAAGAGAACCGACCGTCGCCCCGGAGTCTAGTACACACTCGCCCTTCATGTCTCCCGCGGTGGAGTTTCACCAGATTAAGAAGGATAAGAAGCCCAACAAGAAGAGGAAGAACAGGCCGAAACCCGACGTGGATGCGGACGCCATCAGTGTCGAAGGCCCCGTACTGGTGGCGGAAGAGGAAGAAGTCCGACACGAAGAAGAAAACGAAGATAAGTGCCACGGGGACTCGGATGACGAGAGGGACGATGCCCGCGAAGCGAGGGACGGAGATGACGTCGGTGACGGCGCGGAGGAGACGGCTCCCTTCGCTAAGAAGAAGAAAAAGGGATTTGGGATCTTGACTTCCGAGCCCTTCTCTCGGATCCCCCTCTCCGATCTCACCATGAAGGCCATCCAAGAGATGGGGTTTGAGAACATGACGCAGGTCACCTCTCCTCGATTGGATGCTCGAGACTTTGGTTTTTAGGATTTTTTTTTTTTTTTTCAGTCTTTCCTTCTCTCGGAGTTTTTTAATGTATTAATCTGTTTTACAATGATTTGAGAGTAGGAATCATTTGAAGCCGATGAAGTTTGACAATGTTGATTGCAGATTCAAGCTAGAGCGATACCACCTCTGTTGGCAGGGAAAGAGGTGATGGGTGCTGCCAGGACAGGTTCTGGAAAGACTCTTGCTTTCTTGATACCTGCAGTGGAGTTGCTGCATAATATCCATTTTATGCCTCGGAACGGCACTGGGGTCATTATTATCTGTCCAACAAGGGAGCTTGCCATTCAAGTAAGAATTATATTAGTTATCTAATTGCTTAAAATATTCTTTTCTACTTCTTATTGACTTATTTGTTACTTCTTCTTGGTACTTACATTTTGAATTTGTGATGCAACTAACTTAAACTAGTTTGGTTATATAAACAGATATATGACTATTGAGTTACAGTATCCAACTGATATCAATATAATAAAAGAAGAATGCACCTTGACCGTTGATGCTAATTCTTCTTCTTGCTCATGGATCTTAGCTAACTGTTGAAATCATATTACGAGTAAAGACAACGAGAACTACAGTTCTTTTTGTTTGAATTGTTGGTCAGAGGAAATGAACCAGAAAGATCTTTTAGCACTTGATATTTTGCATATATAAACTAAATGTAATTTAATCTTGATCCATTTTCTGGGAGGCATTTTGACTCAGCTTTTCAACTGGTCATCACCTGTTGTCGGATAGGCACTTTAACAACTTTGGTAGTAAATGATGCATTTGGCATTTGGAATCTTTTTTGACATAACAATATGTTACATGACATGTATTTTTCTCCTTTCAATAAGCAATTATCTACTCCCACTACAAGTAATCTATTGTTGAGGCCTTTTATATGAGAGCCGTGTGAAGGACTCAAAGGTCAGAAACAATGAGTTATCTTCCTGCTTGATGTCCAAAATAGAAAGATTTTCTAACTTCTTTTGTGATAATTATGTTGCATCTCTTGAACTCAATCTTCTGTTATCTGGGCCTAGTAAACAGGGGTTGTGTAATTAAGCCTATATCTGTATCCGTGGAGTTAAGACGTTGAAGCATTAAATGTGTAGAAAACTATTACTTGTGGGAGATTATGTTTCAAGGGACTTTCAACTGTTTGTTGATGCAACATCTGCATTATAGGGAGATACAGGAATTTATAAGAGATTTATGTAACTGTGAGATTGAAGTGTGTAAATGGGATGTCCATAACTTTGGTTGAAGTAGTTGGTCTTACATCATGGACAGCATTGAGTATATGATATTGCTATATTATACAATCGAGAAAAGAGAAGAAAAGCACATTTTTTTCTTTTTCTCCATGGCAGATATGTTTTTTTTCTTATTGCCAAATTAAATTAATTCTTGAGACCTTGCTAATTTTTGCATTGGCGTAGTTTGCATTCAGAGTGTTTCTTAGTCTACTTGTCAATCTTTGGTGTAATTCTAGGCTAGTATTTTGGTTACATTGCAGACACATGCTGTGGCGAAGGATCTTTTGAAGTACCATTCACAGACTCTTGGTTTGGTTATTGGTGGTGCTGGACGAAAAGGAGAAGCTGAGCATCTTGCTAAGGGGGTAAATTTATTGGTAGCTACACCTGGAAGGCTTTTGGACCATCTCAAAAACACCAAAGGATTCATTTACAAAAATCTGATGGTAAGTAATGTTTTTGTGTGAAAATTCTGATTCTTTTGTAGCCTATGTCTACATTTTATTCTTATATCTTGTTATTTTCATGATGCTATTGCATGTTATGTGTGATCAGACACCTGTTTGGATAAATCAAATGGGCAACAAATACTGATTTTGGTAGACCAAAGTACCCTAACCAATGATAGTCCACATGAGATGCATATACTTGGTAATTATTTAGTGGATATGCAGAATGCTGTAACATATCAGATATACCTCAGAAAGAATTGCATGAAAATATAACAACAGAAAACATGTCAAAATAAGGCATGCACACTGAGTAAAAGTGGCTGAAATTGCCATTATATTTATTTTTTGTTGGAGAGGAAGAGAATCATATTACATCGAGTAACTAACTTCTACCCGATATGTCTGCACAAGCAAAATTGAGAAGCTCAAGTACGTAAGTTGTCAACCATGCCACAGTACCCAACATGGTCATTCTCACACCAACAACCAGTCCACTATGCAATTAGCCTCTCGAAAGTCAGATAATATCCTGAATAAGATGGAAATACATTCTAGGCAAAGCCGTCTTCCAAAGCCAAGTTACAACAGTCGTGGAATTTCCCTTGACACTTGGTCTCATTAATCAAAATTGTAATATGCTTGTGTGCTACAAGTCAAAGCCCTTGCAAGCCCAGTAGCCAGCCTTTGGATACAAAAAATTACATGGATCAGAGCAAAGAGTATATCATCTTGGTAATACTGATAGTATTACCGATAGTGTTAGTAGTTTATTTATTGAATATTACCTTGTGTACCCTCGGTTAGATTGAAGTCACTCATGCTTCACAAGGGCTATATTTCACTTTGTAGAAATGCATTCGCTGGAAATCAGTAATAAAAGCCATAATATAGAATAGTACCTGTTCAGAAACAGTGACAATGATGATTACTGTAGCAATAACAAGAATTTTCATAGTTGTAGTTACTAATGAAATAATAAGAGGAAGAAATGAGGAAGGATCTTGTGCTATGCCTATGAAAGTAGGAATAATTCTATAATCTAGTTAATCTTAATCTTATACTAAAATTACTTTATCGTCAGGTGGAATGACCTGTTATGATATTAATTACATGAAGTTTATTGTTTAGGATAATTTATCTCCTAGGCTCCTTGTTTTTATTTTTTTATTCTTTCTTTCTCTTTTCCTTTTTCTCATGGTCGATGATCCTGTTTCTTTGCTGGTGGCAGAAATCTGAAATGACTGTTTTTAGGTTACAGGGCTTTGTACATGTATCCATCAAGAGGGTCAGAGAACTTTGTTTTCAAGAATGTGTTGTGTTTGACCTTTTCTACCCCTGAACCTGACGATAAATAGCTCTCCTTATTTTTTTCAGAAATTTTTGTTGAAGTTGTTTGAGATCATTAACTGATTGTGGTTGTATTCTTGCTGCTGGTGGCCAGATTGATAAACAGGATGAAGAAGGGGAGAAGAGGAAAGACTGAAGAAATAGAGGTGTGAGAGGACAGGATGGGAGAGGGAGGAGTGTGTAGAGATCTGCTTAACTAGTGTTCCTACTAATTTTTTCATTGTCCATTCATCTCCTTCACTTGTCATACACCTGCTGTTTTTGATTGCTCCTACTCTCTCTCACAGACTACCAGAGCTGAGCAAAGGGAAATTAGACAGTGGGTTGAGATTGGGATTAGAATTAGAAACATTTGCTTATACTCTTGAAGTCTGAACAGTAACTGAGGGATACTTCAGTTCTGAACAGTAAATGGGGGATGAGCCTGCACGTATTGTGGCCCTAATGTGTCATGTAGCTAAACAGTACATTAGTGATAAATGTTCTCTTTTGTCCATGTCTTAGAGGCCACCAAGAGGGATGATTGTTTTTGGGAGTAATAAGTGCCTGATGTAATAGTTCTTGTAATCAATCATGCAGGAAACAATGTGTACCGGAAACAAAAGAATATTTCACTTGAATAATGTCAGATTTTTGTTTGTAAAACTAAAGTGGTGAAGATACATGATTCCTTTGTTTTTAAATTTTAGGACATTTTTAGTTTTAAGATAGAGGCTGGGGTTTGGTACAATGATAAGGTTGTTCCCTTTTCCACCTAAGATACCAGAGATTAGAGTCACAAAAAGAGTCTCTATATTTCTAGGGAAGGTTGCATAAACTGATCTGACCCCAAACCCACATCGATGGGAGCCTCGTCATTGGATGATCTTTTAGTTTTTAAATGACATTTTTGCCGATCCAGATTTGTGCATACAATATGACTGATCCTATTGATCTCAATACTAATCCCAAGGTCGATTTCATTCCCAACCCTAAGCCCACAAACATTGTTATAAGGGTTACTTGATGCATGACGCTCTGACTAATTCTGATGTCCAGGGAGGCTCAATGTATGTTTACCTGTTTGAGAGGCTGTTTCTGGGAGTTGAATCCTTGAGCTATAAACCTTGCTAAAAATTGAAATATTTATGGTGATGTGTTGGGTGATCACCATCTTGAGGTCTTAGTCATAAATGAAGGTGTCTATCAACTAGGAATATATATCGCGATCCACAACCAATCAAACTGATATATTACTGGTATATATTGGGTGGTATACCCTCCAGGATCATTGGGAAAATAGTAAAAAACTAAATACTGGACAAGACCAACCTAAATGGTTTGGTATTGTTCACCTGTTGACCAATAAATGCCATTCTATACTGGTCTCGCTGGTTTGAAGCCTTGCTATCAACATATCTTTGAGTGGGTCATATCAGTTTTTACCTTGTTAGTTAGTTACTTTATGACTATAGCCAACCAGTTTGTGATCTCCCAGTTTGCATCATCACTGGCATTTTTTCCATCAATGGCTTATTTTCATTGTTACCCATGCATTTTGATCTTTTGCTAGCCTTTCAAGTTCTAATACTTGTGAAGTTTGCATGTTTGATCTTATCCAATAGGACCTAAACTTAAAAATATTGAAACTAAAATTTGTTCAACATTGTGAATAATTGTTTATCATGTAAATTTTCTCTAGATTTTGAAATGTTGATATTCATTTTGGTCCTTTTCCAAATATAGTTTCTTATAATTGATGAAGCTGATCGAATTTTGGAGGCTAACTTTGAGGAAGATATGAAGCAAATATTTAAGTGTTTGCCAAAGGTATGTTGGTCATTCTTATCCTAATCATTTACCTACTTTTTCTCGTTTCCGTATAGTTAAAACTTTGAAGTTAGGAGCTTTTAGTTATGGAAGTTGTTGTCTTCTCTTGCTATTATCTGTAAAATATATGGCTTTGATGAGTGGACTTTTTTCCTGAATTACTAATCCTATTACTTTATAAATAAATAATTAAATGTTCTTGATTTGATTAAGAATATTGCTCTGCATAAAGCTTAGTGGTGGAAAAAGATTCCTATAACCGACGTCAAATGGTTAGAACATTATGGCTTGTTGTCATTTGATGTATTAATCCTATTGTTGCTTCTACTTCATGTTAAAATGCCACACCTTTGTCCATTTATTTATTTTCATTGTTACCCATGCATTTTGATCTTTTGCTAGCCTTTCAAGTTCTAATACTTGTGAAGTTTGCATGTTTGATCTTATCCAATAGGACCTAAACTTAAAAATATTGAAACTAAAATTTGTTCAACATTGTGAATAATTGTTTATCATGTAAATTTTCTCTAGATTTTGAAATGTTGATATTCATTTTGGTCCTTTTTCCAAATATAGTTTCTTATAATTGATGAAGCTGATCGAATTTTGGAGGCTAACTTTGAGGAAGATATGAAGCAAATATTTAAGTGTTTGCCAAAGGTATGTTGGTCATTCTTATCCTAATCATTTACCTACTTTTTCTCGTTTCCGTATAGTTAAAACTTTGAAGTTAGGAGCTTTTAGTTATGGAAGTTGTTGTCTTCTCTTGCTATTATCTGTAAAATATATGGCTTTGATGAGTGGACTTTTTTCCTGAATTACTAATCCTATTACTTTATAAATAAATAATTAAATGTTCTTGATTTGATTAAGAATATTGCTCTGCATAAAGCTTAGTGGTGGAAAAAGATTCCTATAACCGACGTCAAATGGTTAGAACATTATGGCTTGTTGTCATTTGATGTATTAATCCTATTGTTGCTTCTACTTCATGTTAAAATGCCACACCTTTGTCCATTTATTTATTTTCATTGTTACCCATGCATTTTGATCTTTTGCTAGCCTTTCAAGTTCTAATACTTGTGAAGTTTGCATGTTTGATCTTATCCAATAGGACCTAAACTTAAAAATATTGAAACTAAAATTTGTTCAACATTGTGAATAATTGTTTATCATGTAAATTTTCTCTAGATTTTGAAATGTTGATATTCATTTTGGTCCTTTTTCCAAATATAGTTTCTTATAATTGATGAAGCTGATCGAATTTTGGAGGCTAACTTTGAGGAAGATATGAAGCAAATATTTAAGTGTTTGCCAAAGGTATGTTGGTCATTCTTATCCTAATCATTTACCTACTTTTTCTC
The DNA here is from genome assembly GCA_004837865.1 of Musa balbisiana. NCBI lineage: Eukaryota > Viridiplantae > Streptophyta > Magnoliopsida > Zingiberales > Musaceae > Musa > Musa balbisiana. The sequence goes on along the minus strand of CM017194.1, from coordinate 30,674,757 downwards.
GTTTCCGTATAGTTAAAACTTTGAAGTTAGGAGCTTTTAGTTATGGAAGTTGTTGTCTTCTCTTGCTATTATCTGTAAAATATATGGCTTTGATGAGTGGACTTTTTTCCTGAATTACTAATCCTATTACTTTATAAATAAATAATTAAATGTTCTTGATTTGATTAAGAATATTGCTCTGCATAAAGCTTAGTGGTGGAAAAAGATTCCTATAACCGACGTCAAATGGTTAGAACATTATGGCTTGTTGTCATTTGATGTATTAATCCTATTGTTGCTTCTACTTCATGTTAAAATGCCACACCTTTGTCCATTTATTTATTTTCATTATGAGGGACTGTGCAAGCAGACAATTCCAACTCTGCTGAAATTGGAAGCAACTAATATAAACTGATGTCTGATGCTATTAGTATATGTGTTGGCATATGTCCATTGCAACAAGGGCTCTTTTTTCTTTAAACTATACTTTGAGAGGGTAATCCTCCAACATACCAACCGGAGAATAAACCAAATGAGGTAAGTGATAATAATTCAATAATATGATCAAGGGCTCAAATCTTACTTAATCTTTGTTGTATAGGCTGCCTATTAATGCTCACTAATTCTGACATATGTCTAATTCTCAAAAGTGTTTTGGATTTTCCTCCCATGAAACATTTTGTAATTGACTAAAATAGTGGTGAAAACTTTGCCATAAGCTTCCTCCCTCTCTTATTGTCATGGTTGGCCTTTATTATTGTCATAACCTGACCTGGTGGAATAACTGACTTGTTAACTTTGTCGAGTCCAAACAATTGATCAAAATGCTTAAGATAAGATTAATAGTAGTACACACATTAGACCTTTATAAGTCAATCTTAGTTTTATCCCATCTTCGATATGAGATTAATCGAGATGTTACAATCTCCCCCATATAAGGAATTGATGTTCTCGCCTAGCATAGTCCATATTAAACTGTAGCATAATGCATGCGAGACATAGTCCAGTGGTGTCTCCACGCCGTGATGTGTCTTCTTACCCTGTCCACGGATAATCTTTTCCTACTCGAGCCCCTTACCATGCGCTAATACTTGGTCGGCTTTGATACTAATTGTCATAACCAACCTTATGGGATTATTGGCCTGTTTACTTCATTGAACCCAAATCATCAGTCAAAATGTTTAAGTTGAAGTTTACAATATTACACTTAAAACCCTTATAACCTAATCTTAGTCTTAGTCCACTTCCGACGCGAGATTAATCTGGGTGTTACAACTAGTCACTCCAAGTGATGCATCTTAACCTAGATGTTAACTTTTTAGCTTGATTGAGTGTAGACTATATCTTCCATTGTTTTAATTTTATTTTTTGCTTTAGGTGTAGATTAGACCTTTACTTTTATAATTTTGAAGTATTTTTATTAGTATTTAGAGGTTGCATGTGTCAAATAATACTTGAAAATATGAGAAGATGATATAGGATTCTTATCTCTAAAAGTTCAGTATGGGGTGAAGATAAGTAGAATTGTTATCTTATAAAAAAGAAAAGTTTTAGCTTTAGGCCTCTCTAAGATTAGGTAATTCTTGCATTATTCTCTTTTTCTGTCTGGAGTTCTTCCTGCTTCTAATTCCTCTTTATTTGCTTTTCTTCTATACCTTTTGACTCCCTTTCTTGCTGTTTACCACTGAAATTGCTGCCCTATGCTCTGGATGCATGCATATTGGGCAGAGGTTCTTCTTTCATGGGGAAAACCTGCTGGGAGATTCATTCTTGCTGTGCTAGGTTTATTCCAGATGAGATATAATCAGTAGGATGCCTTTACCACCAATATGGTCCTTGGTTAAGACCTTTTAATTTAGAAGCTTGGCCTTTGACCTAGTTGCCCTTGTTCCTTTCAATTTGAATGTTGTTCCTTGTTTTGAGAGTATTGCAATAGACTTTGTGCTTATCTTTTGCCCAGTAAATGCATAATTTGCTACTGGAGATGCTTTTTTTGTTATTGGATAATTTATGTAAATTTAATGTCTCACTGTAAACTCCTTTTGTGTTGTAATCTTAGTTACTTGCAAATTTAATGATTATTTGAGTTTTGCCTTGGATTTAGATTGATTCAAAGATCTCTTTGAATTTTGAGGCATTTCCTCAGTAGGATTCATCACCAACTGGAGCCGATACTAACTAGGGCTCATGAGCTGTTTCTCTTGTTGGAATATGGGCTTTTGGATGGCTCATTGATTTCATATGTGGAGTGATGATTACTGCCTAGTTCTTGAACATCTAAAATAAAAAGATTAGCAAAACAGAAGTTTTTAACTTTAACTTAATATAGTCAGATCTAAAATATTATTTAAAGTAATTAAATAAAATTTCAATGGAAGATAACTTTTGTAAAATTATATATATAATATATATGATGATTATATGTTATTTAGCTTTAAAATAGTTTAATTTTAAATTTAATTTAAATGTTGGACTCTGATGTAACCATGTATCTAAAATTGGAGCAATAACCATAATGGAGGCTAAGATCCATGACACATGGGATACATATCTGAATCTGACCAGCATAGGCCACTACAGCGGAAGGGTCATCACTCCTATAGTAGCCACAAATTTCTCTTTTAGCCTAGCTTTAGAGCAAAGGTGGTGGAGCCTGGTGTGCTCACAGCCTACACAGTAACAATTTGACAAAGATGATGTATTATTTCACATTCTCTTACTAAAGTTCATTGTGATGAAATTACTATAGTCTAATTATTTCTTTGATCTGATGACAAAACAACAAACTCACACGTGGCTTTAAATGCTGATTCAGAATTCCATTTTATCTGAGAATTGTACCCTATAATGATAAATTTGATCTATAATTGGTAACATCTTCTAATTTTTTTGTTGGTGCATTTATGAAATATGGATCTTATAGCAGCTCTCTGTGTTATCAATATGCAGGCAAGGCAAACTGCCCTTTTTACTGCCACCCAAACTAAGCAGGTCTGCAGTTGGCATTGAGAACTTACCGTAATGATCTTTAGTTATTTGGTCTAGTTGATGAATATTATATATTATGCAGGTTGAGGAATTTGCTTGTTTGTCATTTAAGGAAAAGCCAATATATGTTGGAGTTGATGATGGGAGGTCAAAGGTAAGTTCCAGATTTTCTCATCATTGTGATACTTATGCCTGTTCTACCTAGTTACAAATTTGATGATTCTGGTTGTTCTCAGGTCACTGTTGAAGGGTTGCAGCAAGGATATTGTGTAGTTCCAAGTAACAAAAGGTTTCTGGTCTTGTATGCTTTTCTGAAGAGGAACCTTTCGAAAAAGATAATGGTCTTCTTTTCTTCCTGCAACTCAGTCAAGTACCATTCAGAACTTCTCAGATATATTCAAATTGATTGTTTTGATATCCATGGAAAGCAAAAGCAGCAGAAACGCACAGCCACTTTTTTTGACTTCTGCAAGGCACAAAAGGGTATACTACTCTGCACTGATGTAGCTGCTCGGGGACTTGATATTCCTGCTGTGGTAAGTTTCATACTTCACTTATTATGCTCTGAATTGTCTAATCCCCACACTGATTTGTAATTTGTCTGTAGGATTGGATTGTGCAATATGATCCTCCTGACGAACCAAAGGTGCATGTTTAAGCAGATTGCACCATCATGTTTTCCTTCTAGATGTTCTAAATTTGTATTCATTTTCAGGAGTACATTCACAGGGTTGGCCGAACAGCTCGTGGGGAAGGCAGCGAAGGCAATGCTTTGCTTTTCCTATTGCCTGAAGAGGTGCAATTCCTCCTCTATTTGAAGGTACATGACCTTGCATTAGCATTGCTTTTGTTTTACTGCAGTGTTAAGATAATTAATTTGGTTGACTGTTTCTAATAGGAAGCAAAGGTACCTGTCAAGGAATACGAGTTTAACGAAAAGAAAGTGCCAAATTTGCAATCTCACCTGGTAACACTCTTATGTGACCATCTTATCATCTAACTACTATATGCTTGTGTAGCATAGACTAAGTTTCTCAATGTTATCCTGCAGGAGAAAATAGTGGGAGAAAACTACTTTCTAAGCCAGTCAGCTAAAGATGCATACAAATCCTATATTTTAGCCTACAATTCACATTCTATGAAGAATGTCTTTAATGTGCACCACCTCAATCTGAAGGTACCAATTAATTTAATGCTGATTGTATATTGCTACTTAGACATCTTATAAACAAGCTCCTTTGTGTGTTGAACCCAGTCAAGTCCATCTATAAATTAACATGATGGTTCCAGGATATCTTTGACTTCTCTAAGTTTAATAAGGAGCATTAAAGTCCAAATTCCTGAAAAGGTCTCATGGTCAGAGGTTTTGTGTAATATAGTTAATCCTTAAGGCTCTAATCCACTATATTTGTGCATATTCTATAGCAAAAATTTGGTAAATTATGATGTGCTACTTAGACATCTTATAAACAAGCTCCTTTGTGTGTTGAACCCAGTCAAGTCCATCTATAAATTAACATGATGGTTCCAGGATATCTTTGACTTCTCTAAGTTTAATAAGGAGCATTAAAGTCCAAATTCCTGAAAAGGTCTCATGGTCAGAGGTTTTGTGTAATATAGTTAATCCTTAAGGCTCTAATCCAAATTCTAATCTACTGTTGTTCATGTCTTATAGATATTTGGTCTATGGTATTGATTTTGAGGATATTTGAGCTTTTCGACAGGATGTGGCTGCTTCTTTTTGCTTTGTCTCACCCCCAAAGGTGAATTTAGATCTGGAAAGCAGTGCATCCAAGTTCAGGAAGAAGACGCGCAAAATTGATGGCAGCCACCACGGCATCAGTGCAAGCAACCCTTATGGGAGACAGAAGGCTGATGATCAAAGACAGTTTGCACGATACTAAAGCTGGCTGTGGGAAGATGAAGAGTTTCTCGCATCCCACAAGGTGGAGTGGTACAAGTAGCTCCATTGAAGATAACTTGAAGCTAATAGATTCATTCTTTTGTAGTTTTGCATGCTACTACTGCCAAGGTCTGGTTTTTGAGAAGCATCATAGTTCGGTGTAATGTTCGGGGTGCTGCATCTTTTTGCAGTGGCCGACTAACAATTGTAGTTCAAGTGAGAAAGTTTCAGAGCAATCCAATGTTTTCTCGGTTGCATTATTTTCGACAACTGTAAGCAATTTTAAGGGTAGGCGTACATGCAACACTAGAAGATAGAAGTCAACACCTGAGTTGTCAAATCGAGTTCTAGTATGGTAGTATATATATAGTATATACAGCATGAGATAGATTGTATATGTAGATAAAAGTTGCAGTAGAAGATGCATGTATTAAGTAGCATTGTACTCTTCTAATTGTCTGGATGGATTTTTCAGACTGGAGTAAGCTTGTACATTTCATGGGCAATGATCTACACAAACCTTCGAATCTAACCATAGCAACCTTAGGATGCATTTGGTTGAGTATTATGGAAGCTTAACATGGAGTTCATTGATTTAACACTCAAAAGGTACTCGATCTAATTGACACTTTCATAGTTGAGAGGGGTTTAACTAATCGTTCTAAAGTTGTTTAACCTGCATGTCCTAATTAATAACTCATTTAAATGATAGGTTAAAATCTCTCTATGTCTAAATGGGTTAAAAGTAACTCATTTAACCTGCATAATCTGCCACACATGTCTAAAGTTAGCTAGATTGAAATACTTTAACTGGTTATTCCAGCCCCAAATCTAACGCAGCCCTAAAATCTAGGCCCACATCTACAAGCTCAGAGTGACAAGCTGGTGAAAATTAGCCCTAAAATCTAGACGAGCTTCTAAACCTTGTACTTGAGGCATTCTTCTTTTTAGGAACATAATAACAAATCTTAAACTCGATATCAACTTATGCTATTCGTCGACCAAGCGATATCACTACTTAGTTCAGGTGATAGATACCACCGGTAGGGTTGAACGGTGCTGTCACCCAGCAAATTGCTAGCCCAATAAAAACTCAATCTGGCTTGTGAACTAGCTCGTTTATATAACCAAAACTTTGATTCATCCTCTGGCTTTTTAATTGATTGTCCAACATATTCCCCAATCATCTATACGTGAACTGACGACGTGCTATTTCTCGAACGCGGACGTGGTCGTATAGGGCAGCCTCGGGCTCGTCTTTATCTCGACCCGACTCCAGCACGTCAGCGTTTATAAACCCTTCCTTTGGACGGCAATTCGTTCCTTATCCCCTTCCTCACTCTCTCCCCCAAGACCCCCGATGGCGCTCCGGTCCTTTTCGCCCGCTGCTTCCGCCCGATCCGTCCATCCAAGCCTTACTGCTGCTAGTCTTCTCCCATCAAGAACCGGCTCCATCATCAGAGCACCAGGTTTTCCACTGTACTCTCTCTCTCTCTCTCTCTCTCTCTCTCTCTCTCTGATTCTACTAGGTAAGCCTATAATATGTTCGGAATGGGTACATTGAGTACATATATATATAGCATCTGGTTCCGTATTATCTGACAAGTGAATGATATACGGAAATAATTGATGCGGTAGGGGTAGCTTGTAGGTCAGGGAGTTCGGTAGCCTTGCGGTAATCAGACTATGTGGTTGGTTTATAGCAACTATGCACGAGAAGATTGTAGAAGATTTGGTAGAGATAGGAATAGAAAAGCAGATGAATTTCGTCACATTGGCTTTATTTGGTTACTTTTATCTTAAATCATACTAGAACTAGAAGATTATTTCCAATTAGTGTGGTTAAAGGTTTTTTTTATTTGTAATGAATCATCTTTTTCTTATGTTGAAGTTGTATCAGATATCGCAACATTTAAATTATTTTCTTGGAATCTGTTGACGTAATTCTCTTGAGCATAAACAATGGAGAAGCCTTAGTACTGGATGAAAATTTTATTAATTTTTGTTAGTCTTATGCTTCTTTTCTTTTCTACTTTTTCTGTTAGTACTGAGAAGTTTGTTGCTATTAATAGGTTTCATGAATAAGTAACAAGTTGCTCCATGGCAACAACTTAGGTATCTGTTGGATTTATAATTATACAGATAATGTGCTACGTATTGCAAAGATGTGGCACATCGAATAGCTTCCAGTTATTCCCTGATGTCTTCCTTTATTTGCTTTCTGAAATATGTGAGAACTAATTTTCTAGCTAGCTTTCTGATATTTCAGATGTCTTTATGGAATTTGGTTGTCTAGCGAGCATAGTTATCTTGATCTATTGATGTTATCTCAAAATCTGAAGTACAGAATATATGAAAATCCGATCTGGTAAACTCTGTTCTGCAAAGCCAATGCACACATTGGTATCACTCGTGAGCAAAATGAATTATATCTTATAATACTATCCCTGCTGGACTGGAGAAAACCAATCTTATGGTCTTTGTTTGGACCCATTAGATAACTGACTCGTCGCATGTCATATGCAAACAATAATGTTAGTAAAGGTCTTATCCTTTCTGGAGAAGACCATTGATCTTTGTTTGAAGCCATTACGTATTGTGTGTCATATGCAAGCCTTTACGTATTGATCTTTGTTTGAAGCATACTTTTGTTTGCTTGAATATTCTCCTGATATGTGGCCTGTGCACATGATTCTCAAAGGTCTTTGGTTTATTGTAACCATGATGTGCACCCTTCCCTTTATCGAATTGGCTGGTCATTATTGTACTCCATCAAGTAATTAATTCATGAGCACGTTCAAACAATGGTTCTTTATGCAGATACTAGGAATTGGATCTCCAAATCTTGGGACACAGAAGCACATATTGCAAGTTTACAAATTACAAAAATAGTTGAGTCTAACTATAAGGTGGTTTTGATATGCACAAAATATACAATTTTGAGTAAATAGTGACTACTGACAAATTATGATGGAATTAAATTTTATTGAGCAAATAGGATTGGCAACAACTAGAGAGTGAAATTCTAGGTTCAATATAGGATTTCAGATATAACTTGTAGTTGTGTCTCTTTAATTGATTAATTTATTTTTTTATTATAAACATACAATCAGACGATTGATGATGATGCTTTTTACTGATATAAAGCTGCCAATTGCTCCTCATTAGGCTAATTGTATCCTATCAACATTTCTATAGTGGTGGTCAAATGCTTGGTACAGTATTCAAGTATCTGATGCAACACATGGAAAATTTCTTCTTGTGCTGACCTGTTCAGATTATTAAATTAAGCTCCATGCTGATAGAAATTTAAGATTTGTCACAAAATTTAAAGGATTCAGTATAATCTTTAAAATTTAACTGTGATTGCCCTCTATAGTTTGTGTAATGCTTTGGTAAATTTGCTTCACATGATTGGTCCTCAAAATTTTTTCTTTTTTTGTTGATGTGAATTGTGCATGGTGCTAATTTATCTATAGAACTTCATCAAGTGTCAAATTTTTGAGGGAATCCTCACTTTGGCTCTCTCTGAGATGTGAGAGAAATTCTACAGATGTGTCCAATCATTGTGACCTTATTTTACACACTGAAATTGAGTTTATTACTTTTTATCATGATAATGGAAGACCAATCAACCTTTGATTTGTTACCATTCAGAAGGTACATGTACACATTCTAAATACTTGTCATTCTCAGAGTTTCTAAGCATAGTCTTCTGCAGAACCCTCTGTGTTTGGTTTATCTCACCTATAGCACTATTAGCTTCTTTAGATATTTTCTATTTTCTCTTTCAAGTGCCTCTTGGGCTTCTAGTCTATCAGTTGTTAAAAATTATATTCAGACTATTGCAAATTATGAAAAGAGAGGAAATATAAAAAATTGAAGAAAGATCAAGGAGGGTATGAGCATTTACTCTCATAAAGAAAATCTCAGAATCTATTTTGCTGTATCTAGCTGAAAATGTGTCTCATTATTCGTATAATCCTCTCTAATTTCTGACTAATTCAAAGTCCATGACGAGGAAGCTACTCAACTATATCACAAAATACTTGTGAAAGATTAGGTGCTTAAGTCAACCAATAGAAAAAAAGAAACTTGAAATGTAGTACTGGTTATGAATTCATGCATCGGTATAGGCTTGTCATACTTCTCTTCTAGCACTTCTGGTAAAATTGCTTCCATTTAGAGAGTGAACAGAAACAATCACTATAAAGGTCCTTATTTATGTACAGGAAATATCCATGGTGGTAATATTTCTTTGGGTAAACACATGTCCTCATTGAGCTCATCTTCAAACTACGTAAGACTACAGGAGGGAGTAAATGCATTCTTTAGCAGTCTTTTGGTATCTAGAAACTCTAAGAGAAGGTAAGTGTCTTTGATGTGAAGAATTTATGTCACTTTCTTCAAAATTCAATGTTATCACTTTCCATGGCATGTTCTTGGTATACTCAGGGCAAGAGTCTTAAGGTGTGCAACCATTGAAGAAATTGAAGCTGAGAAATCTGTGATTGAGAAGGATGCTGTAAGTTTCATTATTACAACTAGATGTATGTTATCCTTGCAACTTATGATTACATCAGGTTTTCAAGGTCATAAGTTCAAATGTTTTACAGAAAGAAAGGATGGAAAAGACCATTGAAACAGTTCGAGCAAGTTTCAATGCAGTGAGGACAGGGAGAGCAAATCCTTCCATGCTTGATCGAGTTGAGGTTAATTAATCTGACATATGGCTTACTTCTGCCATCTTCTTTGTGTTTCATCTTGATTTTAGTGTTGTACTTAACAACGGTATAAGGCCTTCACATCTTTATGTTAAACAAAGCAGGTTGACAGTTTATTTGTGGCTTTGATATTGGATTTATCATTTTTAGGACCCAAACCTACATTCTTTTAGAAGTAAGCAGTTGTTTGGTAGTAGTTGATTTAATTTCACTTTGTCTCTTCACCTCATTTATTAATTCTGCACAGATATACCAGATCTTGTAGCTTGATGCATTTTCTGCTATCTTTATTGAACTTCTTTTTTACAAGGAACTTTAGATCTTGAACCATGATGGAAACCTTTTTGCCTATTATACCAATTATGTTCAATATACTATAACAAATGCATTTCTGTATTTTTTTTTGCATTCTTCAATTTATTTGACTGGTTAAAAGGTTGTTTTTGGCATGAAGGTTCAATTTTCTTCCAGGTTGAGTATTATGGAAGTCCTGTCAGCTTGAAGAGCATTGCACAAATCAGCACACCAGATGGGAGCACCCTTCTGGTTCAGCCATATGATAAATCTAGGTATACTTTTCAGTTCTCCAAAATTTTTGTTTATGTTTTGTAATACTTATAGGGGTCTTAACAAGTTTAAACTTTCAGCTTAAAAGCTGTTGAGAAGGCAATAGTAAGTTCTGACATTGGGTTGACACCAAACAATGATGGAGAAGTGATACGACTAAGCATCCCTCAACTAACGTCTGAGCGTAGGAAGGTTTGTGTATTTGTCTTGTTTTTTAACTGGAAAATGTCTTATCTATTAGAAAGCTAATATGTTTAAGAGAAAAATCCTTGCAAACAAATATGCTTTTAAGATGTTTTTATCCTTATGCTTCCAGCTATGCATCATGCCACTTCTGTTTCACCTGGTCATAGTTTGTTGTTATCTTTTACTATACACATTCATTATCTTTAGAAAGGAATTAAAAATTTTGACATAGTTTGGGTTTTGAGCTTAATAAGATAATTGCAAAAGTTGTAACGATGCTGTTTTTGCTATAAATGCATTAATTTTTACACACATTTGAACACAAAAAGTCTGTCTGTTTTAGGTTCAGATCATCAATTATTTTGCCTGGTATTCATATAGAAGATTATTAGTATCTTGATAAACTTCACTTTTTTTCCATATTTTTAATGCTGTAAGCTTCTTGCATCTCATGGTTTGCTACAAATAGTCATTTAACTATTTGTTGTTATTTTGGGAAAGGTAAAAAGACTATGTTCCTGAATCATGAAATTTTACATAGTTGAATTTTAACTGAGGACCCATGTATGAGAATATATATCCTTCTCTGTACTCCATATACTAACATATCACTTGTCTAAAACCTAAGGAACGCTTTGATTCAGACACTAATAATGCTATGACTAACATCAAAAGTTTTCAATATAGAGACTCCTTAATACAATTTATTAAGGCTCTACTATCTCTGGCATAATATCTGAAAGTCCCTGCATTCTGCTGTTCCCATAAGAAGAAGATTGTTATTTCCAAAAGACATTTACCACATTGGTTTCCATTTTGTTGCCTTTAAAGTGACGAGGGAACTAATCAACTTTCTTATCAAGGGTCAGACTGATCTATAATCCAACATTGACTCCTAATTCTCGTGTATCTACAAGTTAACAAATAGATGAACAACACAACTTGAATATGGCAGAATTCCCTTGTCGAGCGGATTATTCTTTAAGCTTGTCCCTAACAGCCAACCAAAGTATGAAAGCAAATTCAGATATTCTAGCATGAAACCTGGTCACTTTGTGCCAACACGCTGGAGCAATCTTCTCTCTCATACCTTCTTCTACAGTTCTGAGTTCTGACAAATATTTGCCCATTCAAGGAATCTATTTACTTGATCTACTGCTTGAATGATGATGATTGGTTGACAAGGTTACCTAAAATGACTATCCTAGAGAAAGAATGGACACAAAGGGTTAACTAAAAAAGAAACTGAAGGTACTTACCAATGTTTGACTATGTCTAAATAGGTGATAAGATGTAGAATGACTTTCTTTTGTCATTTATCCTTTACTACTATGGCATAAGCATGAAACATGATGTAGAAAGATGATATTTCACATCATGAGCAAAAGGGAATCCTAGGTCATTATTGGAAGTTTAGTAATCATGAGGTTATTCCTTTAAGATCTGATTGATCAGGGTTCAAATCAATGTTCACAATTTCGTGTATTGGTACTGTACCATTCAGGGCTCGAATGATTTCGGTCTATACTGGTGTCCTAAGTGTTGGTACGTCGGTATGTGTTCAGTATTGATACACCGATGCATACTATGTGTTGATACATCTGTATATATTGAGCTTAAAAAAAAAACTCAAAAAGAATTGAACAAATAGAGAAAGAAACTACCCAGTACAAGGCCTGTATCGTCCTGTACCAGCCAACACAGGTCTTGTACCAAGCTTATATGGCAGTACAGGTACCATGTTGTTCACATACTGATAAGCTGTCAGATCAATAAATACATTTATAGTTGGAAACCTTGGTTGAAATCACATCAATTCTCTTCCTACTTGTAAGAGTAAGATTGCATACATTGATCCTCCTGTACCTGCCAGCACTTGCATTGGTGGGAGATGTGTGAATTAGGTTCGCCCTAGTTATTGGGTAGGTATAATGTTTCCTCTTTTACATGCCAACTGGAAGTTAAATAGAAATCGTTTTACCTATGTGTGAACATCTCTAGGATGCACACGATGTAAGCTTCTAGAAGATTTATAGATGTGTTGGTGAACAAGTTGTCTTCAATTAATTGACAAGTTATGTGTGATAATAACAAAATTGAAGGAGAAAACTAAGGTTTAAGTCAAGAATATTTTTATTTCCCAATTGACCATAGTATTATGGTTGATGATTAATTTAGGGTTAAATTAGGACATGGATGAACTGAGGTCTGAGATTGGGTACTTTGGGACAAGAGGGTAGGTTATACAACGTCGGATGAACTAATTGACCATTGGGTGTTCAAGAGCCATCCTTTAACTAGTGCAACATTGATGTTGTTGGTGTTCATACAAGATTGATGAATTCCTCATCATTCTTTAAGAAATTAGATATGAACTTATGAGTCAAAATTAACTCAACCCGTCTTGCACTTACAAAATTTAACACAATTCAGAGGAATTTGCTAATAAAAAGTTCTTTTTTCATGATTAACTAAATTGATGCCTTCTGAAACTTGCTTAAATTTTAGATTTGCCAAGCTATTTCCTGATCTTTTCACATTAACTGCAGGAGTTATCAAAAGTTGTTGCTAAACTGACCGAGGAAGGAAAGGTACATCTATTCAACATATGCTTCACCATTGAAGTGCTATGTCAATATCTTTTTATGTGGATTTTGCAATTTCTCATTGATTAATTTTCTCAACTACAAACATCTCTTTTCTGTAATTTATGTACACCTTGTTGGATACTTTTATTACTATTTGGAATTATGAAACAAGTTGAAACTTAGTATTTGAATATTTGCTATATTCACTTATTTTTTTCACAAGGCTTGACATTTATCTTGCCAGATATTGTTAATCTGGGTAGAACGTTTGCTTAAAGTCTTCCAGATTAACATATATTAATTGCTTTACCATGTACCCAATACTTTTTGGAATATTCTATAAATTGCTCATCTGTCAATGAATTTGAGGCTTACCTTGTCAATCAGCTACTACCTAGGGTCCTCGAATATTCTACATGCAAGTTGTGTCGAAGTTTGTGGTTGTTCTTTGGTTATGTATTGTACTTTTTTTTTTGGCATCTAATTCTATGGTAAGCCAATCTTTTTTTTTTCTTGAATCTGGACTCATCTAAGAAAGTCATTTGAGAATCAATTACATTCATTAAACATCTAAACTAACTGAGAGAAAACTAATATATGCACTGACCAGAAGTTATAGAGAGAGGGAGGAGGAAAGCCAAGCCAGGACTCAATAATTGCCAAATTGATCCTAAAATGTTTGACAAATTTGATAATAGATGATTGATATTACTTTTTGCAGAAGTTGTTGCATCAATTAATCATTTTCTCCATCAAAGGGTGTCCGTATCATTCAAGGTAAGTTTTGGGTTGTCAGAACTTGTGGAGTCCCTTTTTGACCAAAATGCCTTTCCATTATAGCTTCAGGGAAGAGCATGTAGACTTTTGAGGGGGCAACATTTTACCTTTTGTGATTGGTCAAGTCACTTTGATTGGTCACATTAAGAGCAAAAGGAGCGATGACATCCTCCTCTACAAGTGGCGGCATAGGCCTGATTTGACCCAGGCTAGCATGTTGTGATGCCTGGCTGGATACTGTGAACACTTCCCTGAAAGCAACCGGGCTGTGCCAGGCCTAGCTCAAATTGCATGGAGGGTGGCCTTTACTCGGCAATGACATTTTCTAGTTAGCTGTTTTTCACAGTTTGTCAATAGGAAGTTAATGCCATAGGAATCAATGGATGATGTACAAGTTTAATTCATTTTTATTAGATTTAAGCCAAAATCTACTTCTGGAAATCTCTTAGCATCACTTGAAACTGAGATCCGTCATACTAAACATTGGTTGTCAGCAATTATGGAGAAGTAGCTGAACTGCTGTTTTTCAGCTTGCATATCCTTTCAATGTTTGAAGTTGTAAACATTGAGCTTCCTGTTTTATCATCAAGTATGCATTTTTTTGGCATGAAAAGTTTCTGTTCTTGCATTTTTTAATCAAAATCATCTCTTGAGAGTTTAATGCATGTGCTTCAACATACAAATGCATGAGTAACAGGTATATACCTATGAAGAACAATCTTCAATACAGAAAAATATTGAGAATATATTGAGACAGTGACAAACAAAAGGAGGTACTTTGCAAGCAGTGGTAGTTTCACTTTCGAATGTTTATCAAGCTTGCTACAGTTACCTGCAGCATGAATTTAATGTTGACAAAGGCATGTACTTTCATGTAATCTAGACACTAGTGAGATATTGAGTCTCATTTATGTAACTTTATTCAACATTAGCATCATGTGTTGGGGTTTATTGCAGTAATAGTGTCTACTGTTGATTATTACATAATGCATTTAAGTATATTCCATTCAATTTTCTTTTTTATATATTTTGCAGGTAGCTGTAAGGAATATACGGAGAGATGCAATTAAAGCCTACGAGAAACTTGAGAAAGTTTGATCTCTGAATTAAAGCCATACTGGGTGTTTATGTCTATGAACTCCTATTTGTCAGCATCTAATCTCCATTTTTCATGGATGTCTTTCAGGAGAAAAAACTCTCTGAAGATAATGTTAAAGATTTATCAAGCGATCTCCAGGTAAGTGTCATACCATTAATATTATGCTGCTACATAAATCTTTGCTGATTGTTGCTTGTATCCTCAAAAGTCAAAAGTGTTTCTCGGAGATGCTAAAATATGAATGAGTGCTCATGGGACTTCTATATACACTTGTCTGATCATTTGCAGAAGGTGACTGATGAGTACATGAAGAAGATTGAGACCATTCAAAAACAAAAGGAAAAGGTATGTAGTCTAAAAATTGTTGGCATCAAGTTTTAGTGTGTTCATTGAATGTGCTTCATGTGCATGCACACATCCACATGAAATAAGGTTATTTTTGTGAATGAATAATTTGATTCCCTCATTTATCATGAATTTAAGTTTATAAATAATACATAGGAAGGATACAAATCCAAAGAAGGAAAATAAAACTATCTATTCTAATTAGGAGCATAACTACATAATTGATTACATAAATCTTAGATCACTTTTAGAATCTATTTAAGAAACAAAAATGTTGCGTGTGTTTCTCCAACACTACCCTGCAAACGGTTGCAAATATGCCTTGCAATCCAAGTTTGTCCAGTGATTGATGGAACAGACCTGGTAAAAGCTTTCGTCAAAACATCAACTAGTTGTTTTGTGGATTAAATAGAAGGCATGCAGATTTGTCCCTTGTTGAACTTTTTTTTTTTAATGAAATGCCAATCAATTTCGACATGTTTGTTTCCATCATGGTGAACTGCATCATGGACAATATTTATTGTTGCTTTCTTGTCAACAACATAAGATTTCTTTGATCTTTTTTAAGTTTGTAATTATTAACCTTAGCCAAATTAGTTCACAAATCCCTAATGCCCTGGTCCTAAATTCAGCTTTTGCTCTTGAACCGGTCACCACTGATTGCTTCTTGCTCCTCTAAGTGACTATATATTCTCCTAGAGATGTGCAGTGATCTGTAGTTGATCTGCTAACTTTAATGGATCCGACTCAATTTGACTATATATTTTCAAGTTGTTTATTTGTTCTGGTTGGCCATCATGAATCTTGCTCAGATTAGTTATCTGTGTCAGTCTTTTCCTCTTTTTTTTTCCCTTCATTTGGGAAGAAACCGTTGAATATCCACCAACCAAGAAACGTTATAATGACATTTTGTGCTCACATATGGATTTCATATCTTAAACAGAGTGTCAAATTCACACTGTTCTTACATTGGCACTTTCATTTTTTGAAATCATGTCAAGGGATACTTAGAATTGAAACATGCACTAATGACATTATGTGCTTGTTGTCATTAATAATATTTTAGTTTGATAAGACCAGAACAAAATGAAGTCTATGCTAAAGACGATAAAGAGGAGTAGGAATTTAAGGGTTTTATAACAACTAGTCGAATACAATGGAATGCAACTATGCAGATTTGGTAAAATCATAAGCAAAGAAACATACATATGGTCAAAAGAGATGATCAAGTAGTACCAAAAAGCTAAAAGCTTGCTGATTGCAAATCCATTATTTAGTGAATGATAAGCGGAGATTTGAAGAGATTGTTGTTTACCACAGGACAATTAAAGCAGTGAGAATTTGAGTTTGTTTTTGTGCTTGCATATGACATCAATTAAACAATGCATATTCAAGAAGAAAAGGAAATACACCCTTAGAGTATTGGATGACTTGGTCCTTGATGGAGCTAAGTGGCTGGAATACTACGTAATCAAATCAGAGTATTTAAACTTTTTAAGTTTCTCCTTTTCTCCCACCCACCGATGAATTAGAACTAATTGCATAAGATATCTATCTGACACAAGCTAATTAGATGATATTCTTTTTTAGATGAGAAACTTGCTAATTAAAGTTGTTTGGCCTCATTGTCTGTCTCTCTACCAATGATAGACGTGTCTATGCTAGAAAAAAATTTATATGATAATATTTTATTTTTTGCTTACACACATGAATAATTTTAATATATAAAGTGTCAAAGAAATTTGTATAGCATTATTGTCTCAAAATGCTTTAGATCAGGATGGAATATTTGCATTGGACATAAGGAACTCGAGAACTACCTTGTGCTCCAAGTGCATATGAATTTAATGTAGTTGATAGTGGATAGGCTATAGAGGGCAAGCTTTTGTATCACCGTATGTTTGCTTTCTTATAGCCTAGGTAATTAAGGTTCGAGTCATAAAAACAGCCTCGATAGTACTGCATGTATCGATCCTCTCAAGATCATGATGAATTATGCACTGGGCTGCTCTATTTTAATAGTGGTGCAGCCATTTCTGGTCGGTCTCCTGGATAAGTTCCAGAAACTTGATCACGAGAGAGGCTTGAGTTTTGACATACCTGGTCACTGTTCTATGGTAATATATCAAAGATTGTCGAGCTACTCTTCTGGAATCTGGATTATAATTATTTTGAAGAGGGGAAAGTTTCAGATCAATTTAACCGTTATCAGTATATTAGTTACACATCTCAAAGCCCATATGCTTCAGATCGGATTGTCAACTATGTTCTCGTAGGCAACTTCCCTATTGATAAATTAAATTCGCCCATGTTATTTGCATATTATGCTGATAGAAAGTTTGACTACTTTGTCTTTATAATTGTTAAATCTAATGTATAAACAATGCTATGGTGTATTATACATCCTTGCCTGCCTTCTTGCTTTGAATCATCATTTAGAATGTTCCCTCGAGTTGTTTTGACATCTTCTGTTCCTGTGTGCAGGAACTGCTATCGGTATAACTCTATACGAAGCATGCGCAGCGGATAATGCCATTCGTTAGCAACGTAAGCTATTTTGCCTGTTTCCCACCTTATGTTTTCTGACTTATACCATGATAGTCAATGAATTTTACCAATTACAGAACGATCTGAGTTGTTTTTTCTCCCCTTGTGCAATTGGATTCTTCGAAACAGCTGATCATGGTAATGGTAGGACGTGAACACTGCTTCCGAATGGATTCTGGTGAGGACCGAAGTCGGCTGCTAAAAGTTGCTGCAGTGGATCACCGTAATCGATGTCTCTGTTCTTATCATCTTTCTTGAACAACTCATACTCCAAATATTATTACCATGAAAGCGCTTATCCATTGTGATTGTCCCACTGTGCCCGTGTTCTGTAGATGTTGTAAGCTGCCACCCAAATCGATTTGTGGAAACGCAGATTTTGGTTCCAATTAAGCAGAGGTATCAACAAAAATGATTCTTAGATTAGTAATAATAATAATAATAATTAAACAGAGATATTTTGCATTCAAGAGTCGAAACTCAAGTCTTTTACTAAATAGATTATTCCAACTCTTTTAATTTTCTATAGTCTCTCAAACTTGTTTTATCCATCTGCATTTTCGATGTGACTCCGATGGCAGCGGAGTCGCACGTTATCGTGACGTAAGTTGGGACTGAGTTCGTGACTCATCCATCCTCTTGGGGCGATGGCGCATCGATCGATTGTACGCGAAAGAGCCCGCACTCATTGCAGTCCACGTAACTTCCAGGGTGGTGCGATGCGGCAGCGGCAGCAAGTGGGAGGAGGACAGGGAGTGGAGCGCGTCTCCGTCTCCAATCCAAAACCCTTTTTTGAGAAATGCCGGTGTCAGAGGGAGGCGGGAGAGGGAATGATGGATATAATGGCCGCCATCATCACCTCCACGGAACGCCGCGCCTGCGGTGGCCGACCCCCGAGCAAATCTCGCTCACGCGCACGAATCAAATCATCCTCAGGAACCGAGCGAGGCGGAGCGGAGGCTCCATTCCCCTCACTTTTTCTCTCTTGTGGTCTCCTTCCGAATGACACCACCACCATGCACGCACGCTTCCCTTTCCTCCTCCCCACATACATCCACCGCGGTTGCTCGCCCCGGAGTGCAGGAGGCATTATTATACCCTTTCCCCGACCCAGCCCACCATGTGCCATAAAATAATGACTCGTATGCTCTCCGAGGACAGAGAGTTGCAGAATGATCTTGAGCTCTCATCTCGTTCCAAGTCACCCAAATCATTCCCTCGTCCACTCCCACTCCCCACTCCACCCGTCTCTTTCCCTCTATATATCCCCTGTGCTCGTCTTCCTGGTGGAGAAGCACGCTTGACATCTTCAGCTCACATGGGTGACATCTCGAGCTCTAATGGGAACGGGAGTGGCCTGCTGGGTGATGGTAGGAGAAAGAGCTGTTGGTATGAAGAGGAGATCGAGCAGAACCTGAGATGGTGCTTTGCTCTTAACAGGTAATCGATTAATTTCTTGCCTCTACTGATGCCGAGGATACACATTCTCTTCTCTGTCTCCGCAAGCTTTGTGCTTAGGACATGATCGTTCTGACTGTGTCGACGCAAAATGGTTGCAGCATTTTGCATACAGGATCCTCGCAGTATCAGGACATCGCTTTACTTGACACGAAGCCCTTCGGCAAGGTCAGCATCGGCCTGACTCCCATTATATAGCTAGCAATAATACATCTCTTAGTTCTTGGCCTCCACTTGTTCTCTCTCTTCCTTGTCTGCCAACTGCAGGCTCTAGTTCTTGATGGAAAGCTGCAGAGTGCTGAAATGGACGAGTTCATTTACCATGAATCCCTGGTTCATCCAGCCCTCCTGCACCACCAGAAGTACCGCTCTCTCTCGATC
Organism: Musa balbisiana; assembly: GCA_004837865.1. Lineage (NCBI taxonomy): Eukaryota > Viridiplantae > Streptophyta > Magnoliopsida > Zingiberales > Musaceae > Musa > Musa balbisiana. The sequence goes on along the minus strand of CM017194.1, from coordinate 30,655,215 downwards.
ACCCCTTAGCAAACATGAATCGTGATGCTGGTTCTGCAATTACGATATAACATGGCTTGTACTTTTTCTCTGTCAGCCCTAAGCACATCTTTATAATGGGTGGAGGTGAGGGGTCTACGGCGAGAGAAATACTCAGGCACAGGACAGTGGAGAGGGTGGTCATGTGTGACATAGATCAGGTAATCTTCCTCGTTGCAGTGTGCACACGCCAGGATATATGTATGTATCTTCTGATGCTTTGTGTTGATGGCAGGAAGTGGTAGATTTCTGCAAATCGCATCTGCTTGCTAACAAAGAAGCCTTCTTCGATCCCAGACTCCACGTTGTAATAAATGATGCTAGGTAATCTCATGTTCCAAGACGCAAATATCTATGATTCGTGGGTCGATAATGATGCTAAGATCGTTGCAGAGCCGAGTTGGAGAAGAGGAAGGACAAGTTCGACGTGATAGTGGGAGATCTGGCTGATCCGATCGAAGGAGGCCCCTGCTACAAGCTCTATACCAAATCTTTCTACGAGGAGACGCTCAAACCCAGACTCAACCAGGGTGGAATCTTTGTCACTCAGGTGTGCAGCGGATCTATCTCTTAGCACCCTTCCTCGACTTCAAATGCTGACACTGTTTGTTCTCCCCTGTTTGCAGGCAGGGCCTGCAGGAGTCTTTTCACATACAGAGGTTTTCTCCTGCATCTACAACACGCTAAGACATGTTTTCAGATGTGAGTGGTGTCACCGATTCCATTCGGAACCGTGGTGTGGTCGGATCTACTTGCTCGTTAAGCTGATGACTGCTTTTTTCTGTAGATGTTGTGCCTTACTCTGCTCACATTCCCTCGTATGCCGACACATGGGGTTGGGTGATGGTAAGAAACGCCGACACCTCCATCTGCTTAATGCATTGCATGCATGCAGTTTGCCCACCTTGTTTCGTGAGCTCAGCTATCTTGAACCGACATCTGCAGGCATCTGATTCCCCGTTCACTCTCGACGCCGAGAAGCTCGACTCACGGATTCGGCAGCGGATCGAAGGAGAGAACAGATACGTCGATGGAAAAACCTTTGCCTCGGCTTCTATCTTGAGCAAAGCTGTCAGGAAATCGTAAGGCCTTCTGCCGTCTGCGCTTGTTGCTCGGGAACTGCAACTCTAAGGGGCTTGTCTTTGCAGGCTGGCGAAGGAGACGCAGTTGTACACGGAAGGCACGGCCAAGTTCATCTATGGCCATGGAAACTGCACCAACATCGCATCTACGTGAGTCCACCACCCACGGAAGGGGGAGGAGTTGGGAGGCCAAAGCGACGACTGAAGGCCTTACGATATATCATTTTTTTATTACTCATCACGGCCTGCGTTGACTCATTGCCGGTCAAAGTTTTAGTAAGGTGGCTTGACCACGCCTCAGTCGTAGTCAAAGTCAATTCTTAGAATTAAATTGTCTGCCATGAAGACTAATAATATTCCCGCATGCTCTTAAGTATGTTCATGAGTTTGACCTCTTTTTGGATGCAACACAATGAGATTGAGATTAAGAGCGCAAACTCAACAAGTCCATGTCAAAAGCATACATATAAAATTGGATCAAAAAATTTAAAAAAAAATTATCTTATAACGATCATTAATATCTTACGTATATTTACCGATCGATCGATCGTATATCGATCATTAATATCGACTAGTGTAATTAGTAAATCGTAAGATCTTAAATTAGAATTTCACTTTGTCATTTATCTTTTATTTTAAAAAATAATATATTTTAATGACATTTAAGTGTTTTAATTCATAGATGAATTTTTTAACCCTCACATAATTATATATTTTTTAAATATATATATAAATTTATGATTTGATCAATAGAATCATCGATTCAATTCGATAGAATTGATATTCGAATTACTACTAATTACTATCGCCAAAAATGTAAATAAATTATGAGCATATGTTCCATCTAAGAAATAGTCATCCTTTAGGGGAAAGAAGGACACGGAGATGGGTACAGAATTCCCGACGAGTCCCTCTCCGAACACCTCAAAACCAACGGGAGACGGTAACGCAGATGCGACCAATCGACATTATAAGACCGGTTGGTGCGAGTTGGCCGGAGGCGAAGCTATTACTGTTGGGACTGCCCCCCCCCCATCCCGTTTCCGTGTGGTGGGGGAGATCTATCCGAAGGCGTTGCCGATCGATGCACGCTAATTAATGCCAGCTCGTGGGTGAAATTAATCCGACCTCAGATCCAAAGAAGAACTCTTTCCGTCTCATTCATTGCTGCTTGTCTGCCTCCTATATTGTCGTTGGATGCAGTTTGCCGTCCAAGTCTGTAACTTCTGTCGGTTTAAATAAAATCGACAGTAATAAGAATGATGCCATTTAAAAGGGTTTTATCATTTTTATTCGAAATTAGATTAAACGAACATTTACGAATTTTAATTTTAGGTACGAATCGTCGTCGAATCGATCATTCGATCCACCGACGTTTAAAGTTTAAAAAATATTTAAGGGATATTCCCTATTAAACTAAAGATCGTCACAACGACACTATATATATATATAACAATCTTCTCATATTTATTTTTAAATTTTAAATTTTATTTTAAATTAATTATATATTATTTTATATAGTTAATTATCATTAGTATTTTGATCTTTATATTTAAAAAAATTATATTTATATTTCTATAGTTACGAAAGTAAAATATCTAGTTTCATTTATTCTAATATTATTAATTTTATTAATAAAAATAAAAAAAATAAAATGATAATTTTAATGATGACGAAAGCGACTATGTCACGCAGTTGTTGACTATTTCTGTTGGGTGAGTGTCGGAAGAGTGGCGTTGCTCGTTGGTCGATTTGGCGTTTGTTTTTTGCTTCGTGTTTTCTGTTATCAGAAGCAATAAAACATGAAGTTGCTTCTTGGCAACACTTTTGTAACACAAAAGTGTTGCCGAGGAAGGGAGGGACCGGAAAGCTTCGCGTTTGCTGACGGATGCTCTTCTCTGGTAATCACCGCTGTCGCAGCGCATGAGTTGGCTGTGCGGAGGGCATCTCGGCTGACACAGTCACGACTGCTTCTTTGTCTGCTTTAACAGCGAGTGGCTCTATTCTCGGTGCCGCCGCTGCCCACATTCCCCAATCTTGCTTCTGGTTTTGGTTTTGGGAGGAGGGCTGTAGTCCTGTCCCCATACTCCCCAGTCTTCCTCCCCTGTGACTGGCCCTCTGGCATCGCCACCGCCAGCTGCAGGGCGCCTGGAACTGCGTTTGGCTTTCTGGCGACGAGGTGGATCGAGGTAAGCCGGGTCTTCCCCTCCATGTTCCTTTTCTGGTTCTTCCTGTTCGGGTTTCTTGATTCGTTGTCTGCCGACGGAGCGAGCGTGGGAGGGTTTGATTGTCTGTGGGGGAGAGAAGGAAAAGTGGGATGGGGACTTGGCTTTCGTTTGGCCTTCTTTCTTGGCTCTTCTCTTTTGGAAGCATGAGTTTTGGATCGGATCGTGCGAAGAAGAGGATGCTTGTCGCTCTGGGCTTTCGTCCGATGCGCCTCTCCTCTTTTCCGCCTTGCTGCTTGATTTGGTAGTGGTACGCGAGTCTTCTCACTTGTGGCTTCTTCTGTGACAAGGGCCGCGAAACTGTTGATCGGATGAGGCAAGTGGCGCTCCTGCTCCGGTGATTGGTGCTGAAAGTTGGCCCCAAGGTTGGATTTCTGGCATCAGAATGAGGGATTTCCCTTCTTGTTTCGGCGAGAGTGGGGTTCAGGTTTCGGATTCCTCGTCGGGGGCCAGCCGAGCCGCTCAAAATCTGGTGACCTGTCTTTACCAGGTTAAACTCCTCGGTCGTTCTTGTGTGATCAACGTCACATGGAGCAAGAATCTGATGGGCCAAGGCCTGACCGTCGGAATTGATGATTTCGCTAACCAATGCCTCTGCAAGTTGGAAATCAAGCCATGGTTATTCTCCAAGAGAAAGGGCTCCAAGATCTTGGAGGTGGAGAATAGCAAGATAGTTGTATTCTGGGACCTCTCTGCTGCCAAGTTTGGACCAGGGCCTGAACCGATCGAAGGTTTCTACATCGCGGTGGTCTTCCATCTTGAGATGGTGCTGCTGCTGGGGGATCTGACCAAAGAAGCCTACCGGAAGACCAATGCAAGCCCTTCTCCTTCGAATGCTGTGTTCATTGCCAAGAGAGAGCACATCTATGGAAAGAAGGTCTATTCAACAAAGGCGCAATTTTGCGACAATGGGCAATCCCATGAAGTTGCAATAGAGTGTGACACCATTGGACTCAAGGATCCATACCTTGAGATTCGCATCGACAGGAAACGGGTAATGCAGATCAAGAGACTCGCATGGAAATTCCGCGGAAATCAGACAATACTGGTCGATGGCCTTCCTGTGGAGGTATTTTGGGATGTTCATAGCTGGCTTTTCGGTCCGTCTTCTGGGAATGCTGTCTTCATGTTTCAAACTTGCCTTTCAGCTGAAAAATTGTTACCATGGTCTGCATCACAGAACTTTAGGGAATCTCAGTTGCAAGGCCTTGGTTTTTCTTTGGTTCTTTATGCTTGGAAAAATGAATAGTGAGGATATTTTTACTCTTTTCTCTAATTTTCTTTTGGGTGCTAACAGAATCTAGCAAGAAATATGTTTTTACCATCGAGAGTGAAACCCATTTATCGTTTGTTGTCACCCCCTGTAACTCTGTTCTGTTTTGATGGATTCGCAAGATTCTGAAACATCCACTTGTTTCTTCCCTCCTTTTCTTCTCTCTTTGTGATCATTATCTCATGTTAGACTCTGTTTTCTATTGATTGTCAGCCTACCATGGAGAAATATGTATTTGTCTTGTACATTTAATCGAAAACTTATTAAGATAGAAAATAGTTTGATGTTAAAGACTTATTAATCCATATTTGGTATCTGCAAGAATTTGCTGCTATAGTCTGTTTAGTTTTTGTGGTTGTTTCGATGTTTCTTTGTTCGGTGCATAATCTTTTGCTAATTGAAGACTGTATAGATCTGATACATAGAAGATGCACCAAATTGAAGCGATTTATTCATCGTTTTATTATATTTAATCCTTCTTTGCTAGGCCTGTTCAGCATGAAAGCAATTTGAGCACAAAAGTGCTGAAGAAAGTAGGTGGTTTAAGATTGTCCAGATAACTACACCTTGTGGATACCGTCTCCCTTTATGCCTTTGGCTGTGTTTTGAGCATTTCTATTTCATGCAGGAACATATAACTAGGATGCTGTCCCCAAAGCGCATTTTTATTTTAGTTGTCTGAAACTAGTTTTCATTTCTCCTTGACCTGTTGGTTGCCGGTTATTTTCCTGCGACCAGATCAAATCATTTCTCAGCAGGCAGCATGATTTCAAAATTTTAGCTGAAGTAGTAAGTTTTTTTTTTTACTGCTGCTATGCATATATGCTTTCACATATTCCCAACCAACATTTTGCTTGCTACTGACCAATCCAATGTCTGTTTTTTGACCTCTCTAGGGTACTAAGATAAAGAAAAGTTCCACTAATGCATCAGGTACTTGTCATGCTACTGCATCAAGGCCTGCTTGAATTCTTGGATCCATAATCTGCCTATAGTAAAAGTTCATGTCGGTTGTGTTTCCCGAAAAATGTATACTATTGCAGTGAAGTTATACGCATCAGCTCTAAGAAGGTATGTATCATTCTTCCTGCTACTGTTTGGGTTGGATATCATTGGTTATTGTCTAGCTTGTTACCCCATGACGGGGTTCAGAGAATTGTGCTGAGCCATTTTCTGACCAGGTTTGGGATGGAGATTTGTACTGGTTGATCCATATGAAATTAGGTTCTCTCTTCCCTAAAAGGTTCTATGGCTAAGTTTCTGATGAATTACCAATGCATGTGCTTAAGGTTTTCTGTACTGCTATGTGATCTGTTTATAGATTTGTACGATATTCTTAAAATAACCTTTTTTTTCAGATGTGTATTATCAAGTGCCTGAAAAGGAATCTTATTATTTTCTGGATTCTTGATGGTAATCTCAGCTGCACTGGATTTCATTTGTTAAGGTATCCTAGACATGTCTAATTTTCTTAGAATTTCAGGACTAAGGGGTTAAAAGATTTCTTGATCTTGATTTTGTCTTTATTTCTAAAGGCTTAATGAACAAGCAGACATTTGCATTGGCATTCTTACTAGAAATCCAAGGAGAATCTACTGAATCCTCAAGAACCTTATACAGGAGGGTTTTTCTAACAGCAGTTTGACTTGTGATCAATGTTAAATTTGCAACAGCAAATGTAACCCAACCTTTCTGGTTGAGGGGAAGTTGATGGGTCTTAGACAAGGTTTTTTGAAACTTTGAGATCTTCTTGTATTTTATTGGAGCATGAAATGGAGCAATGGACTACAGGAAAAGAGAGCAATCGGGAAGTCTGTCACAGTCAAAGAGCTAAAATAAAAGGGGGAAAGAAGAACAGGACTAACCAATATGATCTTTGTTCTGACTGGGTTGGAGGAATCTGTTCATCTTTATTGTCCTCAAATTACTGCAGAAAAAGTTAATCTGCCTGTGTTTCTCTTTTGCAGCTTTCGGCGTAGTTATCTCAAATTTTGTTTCAGATTTACTGTCTTTCCGTACCTGAAATATGCTTCAGAGACAGTTGCAGTGCTTCCCTAATTCTGGTCCACTTGAAGTGAGAAAGCTGCAATTACACTCTGGTGACAACTTAATGTTAGATAAGATCAAAGCTCGACAACATTCGTCAAGATCATTAGCTATAGATAAGATCAAAGCTTAGATAAGATCATTAGCTATAGATAAGATCAAAGCTACAACTAGCATAATTTTATCCGATCCATATTACAATCATTCATTGGACCGGTAAATACCGATCATTTGCTACAGCAACTGAGTGAATATAATCCATAGACCGTATTGAAGATCATAGTTATTATATGACAACAAAATGCATGTAATCATTAAAACAAATGGTGGACAAACCAGGATAGAATGCTTGTGTACCATTTGCCAGAAATTTAGCCATGTTCAAAAGGCAACTGCTGCAAAGGATGACAACCAAATAAGAGTCGGAAAATCTCAAGCTTTTCTCCAAAAGTTATATTTCTATCACACTCAAACTGCACATACAGCGACCAAAAAATAGTGTCAACGGTAAAACAAATGGAATATCACCCAGAACAGAATTGGTCAGTGCAAAATGCAAGTAAAATCAATATACACTAAACCACTTGTAATGACAATAATTATCACCAAGGAGGCAACTGCTGCAGCATAGAATTCACCTGCTGTCAATCATTTTCAGCTATATAATTCGGTTGCTCACCCTGGCAAAGGTTCTCATCGCACTGCGAAGCAGATCCCCAGTCTCTTCTGAGCCTTAAAATATCCTCTGTGAACGTAGAACCTGATGCTCCTATGAAAACAGTTGACATGGCACAGATTGTTTTATCCAGCATCGCCTCAACCTGCAGGTGTGAAAGAACAACTAGGTGAATTACTATGGGGTGATGATTCTATGATGACTATCATGGTGCTTAATGCATTATTGTCAAGTATGTCATAAGTTTTTCAAGAGAGAAATGGTGCACCTGATTATCGCCACCTAACTTATTTCTGTATAACAAAGCATCCCATTTTTCAGCACCATCATGATCAGGCCTCTTGACGAGAGGAACGTGCTTGCCATTAAAGACAACTAAAGACTGGAGAAGGTTTGTTTCACTCTCAGCTGCATCTGTTGACAGGTATATGACTGGCACATCAGCTTTTTCAACAATCCGAAGTATGCATTCTGCTGCCTGCGGAATAGGGAAAAAGCAACTCTCTGGTTTCAGATTGCTGCAAGTTGACATGGAACATGAATGTCAGAAGATGATCACTTTTCTTTATAAATTCAAATTTATAGAGATGATTAGGTTGTCTTCTATAGCTCATACTCGTTTCTCATATTCATAAATAAATTGCAAACTCAAGTTCTTTTGTCATATTTGCCCCTCTTTAACTCTTAAGGTTTTCTTCTTAAAGTCCACGTTTCCCCTTCCTTAAGTTAATGTTTTAATATTTGCTTCATGATATCTGTTTTAAATATACAGTTTCTCAATCTAACGATGTAAAATTTGATATGACTAGCACTTAGGATACTTCCCAGAGCCACCACCCAATTTAAAATCTTGGCACCAAACCATCAGCAGGCAACTTCCAAAAACAAAGATCCCTAGTTCACCAACAGGAACACAGGGATGTCAATTTTTCATTGTCTCTATTAAGAAATTAAAAAACACCTCTGTATATTAGACTTAAAACATGTTCTGAAATATGGGGTCAAATTCAGCTTCATTGGACTTTCAACTCCCATATCAAAACTTACTTTGCTGTGCACATTGTGTTTACCAATCAACCGGTACCATTGATCACCAATGCATCTAGGAAACAAAATCTCTTTCTACTTGCAAAGTAATTCCACAGAGCCCTCATTCTCATCAATGCCAAATTATCTTACTAACAAGAAATGAGCACCTAATTTCAGTTTATTGTCACAAACTAAACTGAAAATTTTAGCTTTGATGCAACATTTGGAACTAATCTATGGTTCAACTTCTGAATATATGGTTTGCATTCAGCTAATTATCAATAAATACCCAGAAACTGTTTCATATCCATTAACCAATAAACTTATGGTATTACACAGCTCTCAATTTCTATGCCCGTTCTATGGTCATTTTTTGAATTAGAAATTAAAAATGATTAATGTGGTCAAATCGGCATATCTAAAGAGAACCATAACAAGTAAAAGGCACAGCTCCTGAAGAAAGCTCTGCTAGCATCTAACAGTTTTATATGACAACCACAGGGTAACATAGTTAAGAACTTAAATAGCTTTTATGTGAAGCTCATGATGATGCCTTAGGACCTGTGTCTTAAGATGTCCTCATTGGTAGATAAAGTTATCATGATTCAGATATGCACCACATTAAGGCTTAATTCAGATAGGTAAACCCACACAGCAAAGACGGGTATGTCACTCTTACTAAAAGGAGATACCAAAACACTACTAATTTATGTTTTAATTAAAGTTCAGATCATCAGTTTCATCCTGACACTTAAGATCTCTTCCCCTGAGAATGTCCTTGCAGGCCATTTAGTACCTTTGAATTAATGTCAATCACCTCTACAATTGTAGCATCCTTGCAAATGACCTGTTGCAGGCTCCAGACCCAAAAAGACCTAATTGATCCATAAGCCAATTGTTTATTACGATGCAGCTAAACCTGCTTTCAGATTATTGTTACCACCACCATGGAGGCCTATCTATATCAGTCACCTTGGGCCTGACCCACTGGGACATTTGTAGGAAGTTCTATTAAAAATCTGAAGCCACAGTCCATGTCAGTGCCAAAAGGAGGTCATTTCATCAGGCAGGTAAATAGCTTATCATGGTCGACCATGTTTCATTCATAGGTGACCCTAGGACCACACCTAAATGAATTCACAAGATGTGTTCTAGCTTGGGCAGCTAAAAAAGGAGTCAATCTCATCACATCTACCCCCAAGTCATGTGTGGATAATTCCAGATAATTAATGAACTTGTATTATAAATTTGATGTTTTGATATAGGTCTGACTAATTAAATAGGTCATCATTACTTATATCACATTAGTTACATAGGTTATTTTCTTAAGAAGACATACAATTTTCGTAGTCCTAGAGTAACGAGATTTTGATGGGATGGCAAAAATTAATTTTTCTCATCACAATTATAAATATATGAGCATGTATGTTCTAGAGAATATGGCTAAAATTAATAAATCTCTTCTTCTCCTCAAATGTCTCCTCTCTATTCTCCATCTCTTTTCTTTCTTCCCCTAAAAATTCTCTCTTGAAGTTTACTATCTTCCGTTGAAGTAAGGTGGAACTTGATAACAAGTGATGCATCCTAACATGATTTCTCCTCTCTCCTCTTTCCATCATTTCTTTATTTATTCCTCTGAAATTAGTTCTGCTACAGTTATTCTTTTTAATTACAAAACATATTTCTTTTACTTTAAATACCCTGCTCTCACACAGATTGACCTTAGATCATGGATGCCAATTTCAGATAACTCTTGCCAGTTCAAACCTTTTATAAATTTCAAAGAAATTATTTGAAATCTAATGGCACAGTGAACTAAACTATCATCCTAAATATGGACCTACTGTGAAAGTGAACTATAAATCTACGCTACTAATGACCACAATTAACTGGCAGCAAAGCAAGAAGGTTCCTAACGTCCCAGGATTACTATCATCAAACTTATCATTTAACTATTAGCAGAAGATCATCACTGAAAGCATGGCTCAAGGTTAATCTCAGACAAATTCAAGGTTTATTATTTAAAATATTGTTAATCTAAACCTCTAAAATCTCTCACATTCTTCACTTCCAATTATGCCCAATGGTGATCATAATTGATCAGGTAGCACCATAAACAGCCTAAAGTGCATAATAAACTTCTCCTTTTTTAACAACCTATATCATGCAAAATAGTTCAAGAAGCTTCTTTATCCCTTGGCATAAGAGCAAAGTGAAGTAGTTCTTGAATTTAAATTTTTGCCTAATTCTACCTTATTGCTTCATTCAAAAATGTCCAACTTCCTAATAATCAGACCTTGCCTTACACAAGGCTTCTCCTGTCGAGTCTTTTGCCCTCTTGATTCACGATCAGCAAATGGTAAAGACCACTTCTTCCCACCAGGCCTTGTTATCTCAGTAAAGCTTGCAGATGCTAAATGCCCCAAATACAATCTTAGGAGATTGACACCGAAATCAAGTGTCATCGTAATGTTAGGTATGGGATGGGAGAGACTAGACATGGTTGAGCATGATTTAAGTAGCTTTGCTCCTTGCAAGTTAGTGACAGGATATCAGATACATATATACTGAATCAAATGGCAACAAAAGAAATATATCACATTAACTAAAAAATGTTAGACAGGTAGCATTGGTACACCACACCACACGATCTAATCAACTAGCAGTGATCATTGAGATCTTCAACAGTAAATAGTAGCTTATAAAATGTGACGAGAAAATACCACATCTTTAAAGGTTTAGAAACTGTATCAATTGTTATGGGATGCTTATTTGCTTGATCACATTTGAAGACATAAATCAAACGTACAGCACAAAGGTAAAGGATTAGCTTACCAGAACTTCAAGAATCCATGTCGACGGAAATGCAGAGCTATGAAGTTGCTGCCCAAGAAGGTCTGCACAAACCGCTGCGCTGTGAGATAAATGAGTCGACTTGGTTGGATCAACGTCTTGCATTTATGAGCAAGTGGACCACCTGGCTGTTTCATCCAATCTTCCTCAACATCCGCATAGAACACATCCCCAATTGCGATAACCTCATCGTTAGATGTGAATTTGGGCATGATATCCCCAACAATCCTCTTCTTTTGCATCTTCAATTTGGCATCCTCAGGCCAAGCAGCTTCAATTTTACCGAAGGAAAGCCCCAAGTCCTTCAATCTCTTAATGTGCTCCTCATCCAAATAACAAGGTGGCGAAGCCATGTAGCATATGAACCTATCGATCTTCATTTTGTTCTTGAGTGTTTCAGAAAACTCATCGAATTTAATGACTACCTTCCTACCAAAGCATTCATTGATGTGATCGATATCCAAGACCTGATCATACTGGTAGTCGAATCTGGGGCTTGGAAGGACCAGCGCACGGTCCAGAAGTGCCGCGAAGAACATGTGCTTCTCCAGGCAGATCAGATGGTTAGACATCTGGCCTGATAAGCAGATCGCGAACAAATACCGGTCTTTCTTCGGTTCCCACTCGATCGTCCTACTTGCTGGTCGATCCACCTTCCTGCACACATCAACTCCAGGACCAGACATGCCAAAGAATACATTGTCATCCGAAGTGCCGGACGACGAAGAGTTCCCAACATTGTGAGAAGACAAGAGAGCGTTCTGGATCTTCTTGTTCAACTTGATCTGCTCGAACAATGCCGATCTGAACTCATCGAAAGCTGCAGCCTTTGCCAGATCTGTTCTTACCGAAGTGGAATTCGGGGCTGAGGAAGGAGGAGCAGCGACGTCCAAAGCGACAGAACGCGTGCGATTCCAGAGCTTGAGAAGGCCTAATTGCTGGTCCCTGAGAAGATAGAGAGCACGGAGCTCGGACTCCCGCATCCGATCAAGCGGGAAGTTAGCACCGCCAATAGAGCCACCGCGGTAGAAGAAGAGGAGGAGGACGACGATAAGCAAAGAGAGGAAGGCAGGAAGGAGGAGGAAGAGGAGGCAGCATTTGAGGGAGAAGAAGCCGCGACCGCCGATCCGAGCAGGGAGGTGACCGATCTCGAGGGCGGAATTGGGCAGGGGGCGCTTGGTCTCGTTCTGAGGGACCAGATTGCGGTGCTCATCCTCTTCGTCTTCCTCCTCTAACTCGTCGTCGGAGGCGGAGGAAGAGGGAATTCTCGCCATTGGCAGGTACGCTAGACAAGGGATCAGCAGCACCAAGCCATGTTTCAGGAAAGATCGCCTGCGTCGGCCTTCTTGGATTAAGACAGGTTACTGGAAGACAGTGATAGAGCGACGGCTTTGCACTTTGCTTAGAGGGAGTCTGGGGAGGATTTGAACGATCGGATTCCGGCGAGCATAACTGGTGGCGATTTCCTGTCGTACCTCAAACAGGATTAAAATTTCGAGCGCATTAGTTCTCTTTATAATTAAAAAAATGAAAGGCCTATTTATCCTAACATCATCAATTTTATGAATAAAAATATAAAAAATAATTTTAATATTTCAATTGATGATGACGGATAACGAGGATCGTCAATTGAGAGATATTTTGTATCGATGTCAATGTCAATGCAATTGTCAAATAGTCTTTTCATCACTTTGCATCTGTATTGACATCGATACAATTGTTAAACAATGATGGAGATCAGACTCCTCACCTCATGGTTGACTGTAGCCTTGCAACCCGTCGTCGTTGCCCACCATCTTGAACACTGGAAATTCTCTTCTCTTGGTTCATGTAGTTGAAGCATAACACAAGCGAGTAGAAGTGCATGCACATCCCATATGGCCCCTCGATCTTTGCCAAGTATGTGAACATTGCCTTGCCCACATTCTTCACCCTCCGCTCTACTACTATGTAGGTCGTGTTGCCACCGAGTAACACCTAGATGGAAGGATAATTCAAGTTATTATCTGGATACTGATGACAGCGGAGCAATCAATCATCCTCCCAGTGATCATCGATGCTTGCTTGTGCATCCCAGGCCATAGAGGTAGGTGTTGTAATCATTGGCAAAGAGGTCATACACCAAGCCGAGGTTGTTAGCCTTCATCGGGTTGATGTGGTTGAGATCAATAGCAAAGAGGCTGGCTAGAAGGAGTTGTTCATTCACGATTGGCTTGTGCTATGGTCTACCATGTTGGCGATTGTCATGATCACAAACTTGATGGCGACGGGCGACCAGGTCGAGGATGAGAGTGACAATCTTGCTTAGGTGAGGGGTGGACATGGAGGTGCCCGATATGATGTTGAAGGTGGTGCCAGTGTAGTTGGAGGGTGCCCCGATGCGGAAAGGTTATGCCGCCAAGACACTTACACTAGACCCGATGATGTATGGCTTCAGTATCTAAGACTAGCTAAGTTGGGGCCTCTCAAAGAGAAAAATATGATCATTGGAGCTAGGGACATACCGAGTATCGTGTCCTTGGAAAGGAAGATCGTCATTGGATTCGAAGATGAGTTGATATAGGCTTTAATTTGACCTTTGACAGTAAAACCGACATGCGACGTCGAGAGGACATGAGCATTGGCTAGAGTATTGTAACCGTCAGTGGCTTGGTTCGCCAAGATCATGCTAATGTCCAGTAACCCTTCTATCGCTGGACAACTATGTTAATACAGATGCAAAGGGTCGTTTGGTAACTATGTCGGTGTCGACGTAGATACGACCCCATCATCCGTCACCACCAATGTTGTCTGTCATTATCAATTAAAGTATTAAAATTATTATTTTATCTTTGATTTTCATATTTTTGTTGATAAGACTGATAGCAATAAATAGATCTAGATATTTCATATGAATTAATTATGGGCTGATAAACCTGATACCTGGATGGGCTCAAACAGGAACTAATTGTGCAGCCATGCAACTGACCTACGCATAAGCTTAACGAATACATAATTATTTAGGGGCTTATATATATATACATACATACATACATATATATACATATACATATATATATATAGTAGTATCGATTATATTTTCAACTCGTAATAGATGTACCCCTCAACAGTATGCTTGGATGGGCTCAGACACAACTTTGGTTCCTCTTCGATCTTATTCATGCGTTGAAGATACCGCTCAGTTAGCAGAAGAAATCATGCATGGGTTCAACATGCTCGTGGTATCAGTTGCTACCATGTTCTCTTAACTTTTCTTCCTTTTTCTGTCTGTGTTTTCTTGCATTTGTAGCATTGCTTTCTGGACGCCACTATTCAGCTGGATGGACTGTGATGTTCCGTCACATCAAACGAGAGAGACAGCAATCATCGGTGTATTATATTGATATCTCATTAATGTAATGTTCGATGCACTTCAATTATTGTGCGTAACATACTGCGAAATCGATGTAGCTTTGACAATCCTTTTCATGGTAGTGATGACGATCCTGCTTCTGAGCAATGCGAGAACATTAATCAGAGGGTGGCACGCTCGGGAACAGCAAAAGGCTGAGAGCAAATGCAGAGAGTCGTCAGATAAATGTCCGTGTTACTTTTTCTCACTCTCGAACGCCACTTGCGAGCCTCTCTCGTCGCTGCGCACAAGACGACATCCACCGCTGTGTTGTATGCTCGGTCCACTGTGATCGCAGAGAGCTGAGGTACAGAGAGCGAAAGTGTCACCGACGCAGTAGTCACTGTGGCTCCGTTTTTGGCTCTATTCGCGGCCTCTTCCCATGCTGCCCCCCCATCCCTCCCCCTCCTCCGCAGATACATCCAACGCCATGTTACAGAACAAGAAGACAGTGAAAGTGAAAGCAAGCGGGGAGTGGAGATTTGGGGAAGAATGGCATTACAATGATTCATTTGAACCGCATTGCGGAAGGAGTGACGGCAGCGAGGGGATTGAGATGGTGATTAGAAGAAGGGAAGAGTAAGGAAAGGGGAGGGAGGGGAGTTCCTCTATTGATCTCAGGAGAAAGAAGAGAAGAGAAGGTTTGTGGAGGATGGCAACGCGCTTGACGTTTAGCCTTCTCATGGCGACGCTGGCGTTACTCTGGTTATCGTGCGGGATGGCTGCAGCGAGGCAGCGGTTGGAGGTGCAGCGGCACCTCAAGCGTCTCAACAAGCCTCCCGTCAAGACCATCACGGTTCTCTCTCTCTCTCTCTCTCTCTCTCTCTCTCTCTCTCTCTCTGATTTCTTATTGGATTCTTCCACTATTTAACAAGATCTGAAGAGTAACAAAGAAAATATGAAATTGCAGAGCCCTGATGGAGATATCATAGACTGCGTGCATGTCTCTCACCAGCCAGCCTTTGATCACCCTTTCCTGAAAAACCATACCGTGCAGGTTTGCCTTTCGTTGCTCCTCCCTCGCTCTCTTCTCCTTATTACCAGCTGATCCACCTTCTTCATCACTGTGTTCATCCTTTTGTTGGTCTCTCTGCGTTTCATATCAGATGAGGCCTGCCTTCTACCCAGAACGCACTGCGAACAAGGTGGAATCACACAAGAACAGCCCCTCCATAACTCAGCTGTGGCATCGTAACGGGAGGTGCCCCGAGAACACCATCCCCGTTAGGAGGACGAAGAGGGACGATCTGCTGAGAGCGAGCTCCGTGAAAAGGTACGGGAGGAAGAAGCATAAGAGCATCCCGATGCCATTGACTGTTGACTCTGACCTTCTGAACGAGAGTGGCCATCAGGTATAGTCGAAGACAGAGTTGCCTCTTCCTTCGTTGTTTCTTGCTGGCTCTCATTCTCCATTTCTCATTTGCTTGCCCTTTTCTTGGTTTCTGTGATCAGCACGCAATCGCTTATGTAGAGGGGGACAGGTATTATGGAGCTAAAGCCACCATAAATGTGTGGCGGCCAAAGATCCAGCAGACCAACGAATTCAGTCTGTCCCAGCTGTGGATTCTAGGCGGCTCTTTTGGCGAAGATCTCAACAGCATTGAAGCTGGTTGGCAGGTGTGTTTCTCCCTTGCTCCCGGAAGAATAAGAAACAGTGCGTAGCACTCGATCAACTGCGCATTGACTTCTGCTCTGCTGTGTTCATGATCAGGTCAGTCCCGATCTCTATGGAGACAACAACACAAGGCTGTTTACTTATTGGACTGTAAGTAAACACTTGTTCCCCCTATCAAATCCCTCTGCGTGTGTTCTATTTGTCCTTTCAAGGTCGATTTCTATGGCTAATGTTTCACGTTGAATCATCAGAGCGATGCTTATCAAGCAACAGGGTGCTACAACCTGCTCTGCGCAGGATTCATTCAGATCAGCAACGAAATCGCAATGGGCGCCAGCATCTTCCCCCTCTCCGACTACGGCGGTTCGCAGTACGATATCAGTATACTTGTTTGGAAGGTACAGACCAAACTCATGCATCTCATGATCTCTGCTGCCTGCTTTTCTCCTTTCTCACCTCATGCGTGTTATAAACAGGATCCACAGGAGGGACACTGGTGGATTCAGTTTGGCAACGACTACGTCTTGGGCTACTGGCCTTCGTTCCTGTTCTCCTACCTGACAGAGAGTGCGTCGATGATACAGTGGGGAGGTGAGGTGGTGAACTCAGAGCTAGAGGGAGAGCACACCTCGACTGGGATGGGCAGTGGCCATTTCCCAGAGGAAGGCTTTGGCAAGGCAAGCTACTTCAGGAACATTCAGATAGTGGATGGATCCAACAATCTGAGGGCACCCAAGGAGGTGGGCACGTTCACTGAGCAATCCAGCTGCTATGATGTGCAGAATGGCAATAATGATGACTGGGGACATTACATTTATTATGGGGGTCCAGGTAGAAACACTGGTTGTCCATAGAACTCTTTCTACCTCTTCTGCTAGGCGAGTGTGAAGTTACTTCCACCTGTAGAAGTGGGAGCAGAGGTGCTCAAGTTTCCTTGAAGAATTCATGTACCTATTTGCTGGTCTGTGGTTTTGCTGCTCCTCGAAGACGCTTGTTCTGTTGATCTTAATGGATGAAAGATATAGTGGTGGCTGTGACCATGATTTGAAATAAAGATCTTGGAGTATTGCTTATCACAGCATGAATACCTTTGCTTCCACAGCAGCTTAATAGGCAGCAAACATTGCCTTCCAAGTGAACAACTGGTACAGGTTAGCAGTCCTACCCTGCAGAGGCCACAGAGTGGGACTTGGCCTCTCATAATTAGCATCTAAGCTTCTTTAAAAGATAAAAAGAGTTTCATATTTACCATTCTCCTGTTGGAAAATTGTTTAGATAACTATAAAAAATATATATAAGTTCGAATTTTGCTGAATCTACAAACACCCAGTAATAATATATATAAGAAATAAGGTACAGACAGCTCGATTTTGGCCCCAGTAATTACCAATCGAACACCCTTGTCAATGTTTCCCAAACTCTTCTCCCTATAAGGCAGACGGCTCCCATCAAAGAGAAGTGCTCGAATCCCTTCTGCTATCTCAACTTCCGTCGGGAACAGGAATCGTAGGAAGGAGCAAAGAAAAAGCCATCTACTATTCTTATCTCGATGGAGGCAGCGGCGACAGCTCTCAGGCTTAGGCTCGTCGCGCTGATGGCCCTCGTCATGGCGTGTTCGTTCGTCGAGAAGGCCCGCGTCACCGAGGTTCCGGCACCCAGCCCCACCTCCGAGGCCTTCGTGACCACCTCCGCCGCCAAAGGGTTACCTCTTCTTCTGAGGACGCCATCGTCGCCCGGTTGAGTTCTACTTCACGTATGTGTGTGCGGTGATTACGTGTGTGATTGGCCATGCAAAGTGACGGGTCTGGGTCTCATCATGCTGATGAACTTTGGTCCATTCTGAAGACAACGAGACCACCGTGGCCGGCTTGTATTTATGCACTGCATGCAACGACGGAGAGCAATGGGTGGACGGGCATCACGCATGGTGTCCGCCACATCCTAGCTGTTCACGTGGCTTCTCGGACGTGGAAGGGTCCCATCAATTATGTACGGCGTTTGGCTTCCCATTTCCTATGGCCCCCATCGGCTTCCCGGTGCCACCCTGTAAAGTGTTCCTCCACCTAACCAAATTAGTTAAGATTAACCTTTGTTGAGTCAGATATAAAAAGCTTTTAATAGAAAATTCTAGAAGCCAAATTTGTCATTGGAAGTGACAAACGCAATCGGATTCGCTTCCAATCTACTCCGTTGACTCAGTAAAAGATGTTACAGGAAGTCGCTCAGCATCCTCACAACTTGATTCGCTTTGGGCCGCTCCTCCGGGCACTCTGCAGTGCACATCATTCCGATCTTTACCATTCCCATCACCTCCCCTTCGCTTTCAGCGTCATCGATCTCTTTGTCTGTGACCACTTCCAATAGCACCATCCCAAAGCTATAGACATCCGATTCCTGGGTAGGCTGCTCCTTGCCGTTCACTAGCTCCGGCGCCCTGTACCCAAGCCTGGTCGTCGTCCCCGCCGCGAACATTGCCCCGTCAGAGAGACAACCTGAGGGACAGTGCGGCATAGCTTGGTGGAAGTTGGACGCGAATCGCATTATGCCCCATTCAGCTATGCATGCGTTGCCCTGCTCGTCGATGAGAATATTTGATGGCTTGATGTTGGCGTGAACCAGAGGGGATCGCGCTGGGAAGGCATGGATGAAGGCGAGGCCTTCCGCCGCTCCCATTAGTATCTGCTTCCTGCTCATCCAGTCCAATGTTCTTCCGCTTCCTTCACCTGCACAAGAAAGACAGCCGTCGAATGACCGTGCGATTGTATGCTGACTTTTGCTGTTATAAGGAACTTACTGTTGCTCTGCAAGAGGGAGAGAAGGCTTCCGTTGGGCATGAAGTCGTAGACGAGAAGCTTCTCCTCGTGGGCGTTACAGTATGCTCTCAGGCTCACGACACGGGGATGTCTCACTCTCCCGATGAGATGCATCTGCCGGTCGAAGGCCTTGCAATGGGACGGGAACTGCACGGCGCTGAGCCGCTTGACGGCGACGATTATGCCGTCCTCGAGCACTGCCCTGTAGGTGCTCCCGGAAAGTCCTTTGCCCAGTACCTCAGCAGAAGACTTCAAGAGGCAGTCCAACCTGAGATCTTCTCCTCCATCAAAGCAAATCAGGCTTCTGTCCTTTTCCTTCTCGTCAAGTTGCAGTTGATCAGGCTCGAGCTCCCGAATGCTTGCAGCGGCGCCGTTCAGAGACGTTATGAGCTTCTTCCTCAACCAAAGGTACATTCCGACAATGACGACCAAGCCGGTCGCAATCACCAGCAGGTCGCTTATACCAATGAATAAGAGGGCAGTGAAACCAACTTTTGTGGAAGATCTAGAGCTTGAGGAGTCAGTGGCAGACTGTAAAGAAGCTGGAGAAGGGCTGACGGCGGTGGTGTCATCAGAAAGGCGAGAAACCTCACCGCAGGCAGGAAGAGGGGAACCGCAAAGGCCTTGGTTCCCTTCGAAAGCCGAAGCTGGGAACTTCGACAGGAGATCAGTGACCTGCCCAGACAGCCGGTTGCTGGATACGTTGAAGTCACTAACATTTGGCAACCGCAGCCCCTCAACCCCACCGGAGAATTGGTTGTGTTCGACCCTCAGGGAAGCTAAAGAAGGCAGCGACACGTTCAGAGTCCCACGTAGCTTATTGTGGGACAGGGAGAGACGCCCTAGTCTCGGATTGTTCAGGGTTGTCAGATGAGGCAGCGAGCCGGTGAGATTGTTCCTTCTGAGGCTGAGGACGCGAAGGCGCGTGAGGCCGAACAGAGGCGTCACGCTCCCCGTAAGGGATGCGTGGTCGAGGCGGAGGCCGACGACCCTGCTTCGGTAGCACGTCACGCCAATCCACGAGCCAGAGCATGGATCGTGACCCTCCCAGCTACGCAAGACGGCGTTGCAGGGGTCCGCGGACGCCTTGAAAGAGAGAAGGAGATGAGCATCGCGTCCCCTGAGTGCATGTTCATGCGCAGTAGTTACAATTAGGAAGAAGAAGAAGACGAGGATGAAGTACATGTTGTGGGACGGCATTGCTAAGCCGAAGCATGTGATATGGTTCATGTTATAGAATGAGCTTCTTATAGGCAGCTAGCATTGGTGAAGGGAAGAAGAGAGAGAGAGAGAGAGAGAGAGAGAGAGAGAGAGAGAGAGAGAGAGAGGCGGGAGGGTTGCAGATTTGAAAAGGAATGATAGGATTAAATGGAATGGACATGGAGAAGGTTCCAAATGGGAAGGGTGGTGCGGTCAGTCACTTCGATGGTTGGGAAAGTGGAAGAGCGGCGACCGAGGCAAAGTTGACTAATGAGCAGCGAACGTTTGGGTGCGTTTGCAAGCGAGTAGGGGAATTGACGTTTCCTAAATATGCTTCTTTGTTCCAAGGAACAAAACAGGTCGCCGTGGCAAGACATCTTTGTTCCTACTGCGCTTGGATTTGTCTGCCGGGAGTGATCGATCGGTTTCTTGCGACGCCGCTGATGTGTGATGACCGCAGTTAGAAGGCACTCGCTCATGTGCTCATCGGATGTCATATGTCGCGTCTCGGTGATCAGATGAATCCATGTCCATAACATCTTATTTTTCATACACACGGTGAACATTTTATGTGGGAAGATTAAGTTATTACTTATGAATTTAATAAAAAAATATAAAGAGAATATTATATGATATTTTTTAAAAAATATATATTATTTTATGTATTTTTGCTGGAAGACGTTCTGTTTTTTTATTTTTACACTAGGTATATCTTTTTCCTTTAATATCCTAAATACATTTCGACGTCGTTTGTCACCTCCTTTAATATCTTTAACGTCCTTTATTGTTGTTTGTCGCTTTTATTATTTTTATCTTGTTATCTCTGTCCTAATCTTTGTTGCCTTAGCATGATTTTCTATCGTTTTCACCTCGCTTTCTCCTATTCTCTTCATGCTTATACTTTTTTTCGTTTTTTCTTCGTCCGACTGATTGTTCGTATAGAGGTAATAATGTCTTGTAAAAGGGAAGGAGCCTTTTATGATAGAGTGGAGGTGATTGAACGAAGGCAATGAGTGACAAACAATGATAAGGGACATTTATAGTATTGAATAAAAAAAACATCAAATAAAAAAAACTAGGGTACCAACACGAGATTTTTTGAAAAAATCACCCATATATATGTATATAATTATTCTTTATTTAATAAGTATATATATATATATATATATTATATAATAATCCATATAATTTTGTATATAATATTTTAAAATTTAATCATTGTTATTAGAAAAAAAATATAATTCACTAATTAAATTAATATTATATATATTTATCAAAGTGTAGTAACTAGTATTACAAATATAAAAAGTCTTTATAGTAAGAGTCATTTTCAGTATCAATCTTTCTACGACAGAGAGATCTTCATCGGTTTGGCACCACACCGAAATGCGTTTGGGACTTGAGCTTGATGTTGATCTTTGTCGGCGCAAGACGGGTTGGCCATTTGTTGGTGACCACAACATGAGAAGATAACAGTACTCTTTGAAAACGAACAAAAAATATTTATCATGAGATAAAAACGTAATAAGAAAACCTATTATTATTGTTGTTAGAAGAAGGAAGATAATTAGTGTTATTGTGGTAAAGATATATCTAAGATGGCTTTACTATATATTATAATTAAAAATTAATTACATACGTAATATAGAACTCAACTACGGAATAAGATCAATGTAGAAGATCCCAAATGATTGGGACATTTACCTAAGCACATATATATATATATTATTAATTTACGATGATTATGTTATCAAAGAATTTTATCATATCCTAGAGTTATTTTCTCTCTCTCTCTCTCTCTCATGAATTATAATGCATTGGATATAAGTTTTTCTAAATTCATGGATTTAAATAAAATTATGACTTTGTAATAATAAAAATATAAAGATTTC
Organism: Musa balbisiana; assembly: GCA_004837865.1. NCBI lineage: Eukaryota > Viridiplantae > Streptophyta > Magnoliopsida > Zingiberales > Musaceae > Musa > Musa balbisiana. Next base: position 30,633,102 of record CM017194.1, on the reverse strand, counting down.
ATTATTTTTTGTATCCCTTCTTTGCTTTTATCTTTTTCTTTTTCATATTCGTATTTCTTCAATCTATGCATTTTTTAATTGATTATTTCTAAATATTGGTGTGAGATGACACCCGTCCGGCCCTTTGACAAAAGCGACCACACCGGCGTGAACGGAGAGTTTAGGGCGAGGCGAGGGTTTTTGGCAGGCCGCGATGCAGACTGCAAGGAGACGATTCTTGCGGACTCTCCTCCTCGGCCGCTTCCCTCCTCCACCATCGCCTGCCTCTTCCTCCATAGCAACCCTCGTTCGCGGATCGTTGGACAGATCGCTGCCTTGCGCCACCCTCGCGGCACCGTGGTCCGCACTCCAAAGCCGAGGCGCTAAAGTGCTGGGCACCGATGTAATCGTCTTTTTACCCTATATCTGATCTTTCTGGATTCTTTCTTAGATATATGTGACTGATGATTTTGGCGCTCTGGATCGTTAGTCCTTTGGATGATAAATTTCGTGTGGAAGTACAATTTCAGTTTGATATTGTTGTAAACTTGGCACAAAATTTGTGTCGACTTCGAGACGGTGGTGGTGACGCAGGGGAAGGGAGACAATGGTGAAGAAGAGGCAGCGGCGCATGAGGATGAGGAGGATGAGAAGGAGAGTTCTGATTAGTAGGGCTTGGAGGCGATGAATGTGGGCGACGTCGGACAGAAGCGACGGGAGACACAGACAACGACAGACAGATTTTGGCGACGGCGGATGCAATAGCATGAGAAAAGGCACACAGGATGGTTTAGGTGTCGGGGTTTTAAGATTCTTAATTTTAGAATTAAAAAATAAAAGGAATCCAGACCGGGTTTATCAGGTGGCAATCCCTGTATTACATATGGACCATCCGAAATTTGGCAGCCTGCATGCCGGTTCACACCTGTTCTGGTAAATATCGGGCCATAGCACCAAACGTGGTGAAATTGGATTCCTTGGTTTGCAGAAAATAGATATCAGAATGACATTTGCAGAATACCCCACCCTGCTAGTACATGTTATCCATCTCATTTTTTGTATTTTGCTGCATCTATGTGGTGTTAGTTATTGCATCCTCTTTGTCACCGTCTCTGTTTCCAAGCTTGGCACCATGTACATTGTTTTCATGGCTTTGATGAACACATAAGGTTCTATTTCCAATAAATATCCAATTTTCAACTCTGGGAGCTGCTTGAATCGTGTTGTTTAGCAGCTTCCAAGCCGGTTCGATTGCATAAAATTAACCCTCTAATCGGTGTTGAAATTGCTTGGTTCCAAATAAGTTTGTAGCTCTGCTGTTTCTGTGTAGGTCTGAAAATCAAGACAGATGGATTGTGTAAAACTGTGTTGATGTTCTGCTTGCTAATGGAAATGCATAAATTAGATGAGTTCATAGTTGATCTTTATTTTTAAAGTCTGAGAGTCTGTGTGGCTTTTGATGTCAAAGTCCTTAACTCTTTCTTCTGCAAAATCATCTTTATTATAGTCATGAAAGATAAAACTATTAGCAATTGATTTTGTAATATAATGACAATCTCTTGGATAATAAAGTGTTTTTGTTTAAGTCTTCTGTAAAGATTCTAAAGAAGCAAAATGGCTTGTCCTACCATTAGTTACTGCTCTAAAATGTGTTATTGATATTGTGTGTAGGTGAGGATTGGGAATGTTATACAAAGAAAAGGTTGCAGTTTCATTCACATCTTCTGTCACTTCAGATTTTCTTATTAATGAACTTACTAATAAGCATTGACTCATTTGTTTCACTTCATCACAAAGGCCGTATGTATCAGGTATGTCACTGATAAATTGTTGTGCACATCCAGTTGAGGAGTTATACATTTTCTTTTCTTTTGCATTTGATCGAGGTCCTTACTTTTGCTTTTTTTCATCATAGGTACTAAAAGCACAACATACACAACACGGAAGGGGAGGAGCCACAATACAGGTAAAAGGAAAGTGTCCATTCAGTCCTTGACAATGTTGATTTACGTTTGCATTGATTTTATGAAACTATGGTCAGTCACTATTGTATGGAATTGTGTAGTATCCAATTACTGACAATGCTAACCGAACCAAAGCAATTTGATTATAATTCAATTTGTGAATTATCCTTGACACCACATTGAAGTTACTCCTCTATGTCTTGGGTGCTAAGGTGATATATGGAACAACTTGGAACAATTTCTCCACATGTTTTATTGGGGGTTTGCGTGGAGGGGTTGGGGTGTTGCATACATATGATGGTCATTACAATTTGCTTGTGTTGCAGCTAGCAGGGGTTTTGTTCATTGGACTGCATTTTCTTTTTTACATTGAACATTTTGTATTAATCTTGTTATTTCAGCTGTTTCCTTAATAGATTAACTTATGAATGAGTTCTATTGCCTTGCTGCTGAAATAATTTCTCTGATGGATTGCACTTTATCTGATGTCTACACTCTCCTGTTACTTGGTATCCTGAGATACTTCATTGGCCCAAACATTGTTTTTCTGTAAGCTTATAACCTTATCAAGAATAATGTCATTTATCATATATGTTTAAAGTTAATGCTGCATATATTTTAGATTATCATATGAGATCATTTTTGTCTACATCAATATCAGATTTTACCTATTTTGAGTTTACTGATGTTTTTATGATGACTAGTATGATTTCCTATATATCACATATTTGGATAGTTTCTGACATATGAATTCAACAGTATGAGGATTAATATGACTGGGTGCCTTATAGATATATCATATATTCTACAAACCTATATGTTGATGCTTTTAAATAAATTTGGTGGAGATCTTATTGGATTTCTTGTATAGACAAAAAAAAGAAATTCTGGAGAGGTGGAAATGGTCAGTAGGTTATATAGGATTCCACCGATTCAGTTTCTTCCTAGATTTGTGATATGGAAATGCGATTATCACAGTTATTTTGTTTAAATCGGCAGTTTACTTTTTTGGGTAGTGCTTAATAATCAGAAGAAGTATCTTTTGGTAAATTTTAAATCTGTACCTTGACACAGGATCAGCCTTTTATTGTATAGGTTGTTTCCTGCTTCTCGGTACTAGTTTCAGGGTCCAATCCTGAATACTGGAAGCATTTGACTTAATTTGCTGTCATAGTTGGAAAGTTTGTTACCAACAGATTGATGCTTCGAAAAATGATATATGTAGGAACTAGGAAATGATCGTATCATTTATATATCAAAAGAAGAAATATTTGGACAGAAAAGCTTCTGGTACTTATAATTAAAGAAGAAATATTTGGACAGAAGAGTTTCTGTTACTTATGATTTCATAAACTTTAGCATGATCACCTTTGTCTTAATATATAAACTCAATGTAGTTTGTGATGAAAATGTGAGTTATTTTCTTGAGTTGATACAAGTCATGGCACTCTTTTCTGTCGGACAGGTGGAACTTCGAGATGTTGATACTGGGAACAAAATAACTGAAAGATTTCGTACTGATGAAGCTCTTGAGAGTATGTAATTAGTTTTTTATACTTGCCAATTAGATTTTTTTTTTGGTGGAGCTATTTTTCGATTGTATGGTAACATCAAAAGATCTAAAGTTGCACCTTTCATGTTGGGAATGCCGCGTTCTAATAGTACAAATGTCCCTTGCTTGCTTTGGCAACCCTTGTGAGTAGAATTCACATGGGTGCTGATGGGGATCAACTCTGGCCATCTAGTTGATGCTTGATTAAGGTAATGACATGGTTTGCATTCTGCTAATTAAGTGCCATATCAGACTCATGCCAGTGAAGCTCAATAAGAACTAGAGGAATTGAATGCTAAGGTTGACAGCTCTTCATTTTTCTCTGTCGAAGCATCGAGGATGATATCAAGCAAGCTCCATATTGTGGCACTTGATTGCAAAATCAACCCTACTGGGAATGGGTTTGGTGGGTTCTCCCCAATTCTTAAGTCCAAAATTAAGTAGTTAAAATTTGAAGATACCACATAGTCTTTTGGCTGATTCCATTTAAAAGAGAGCCTATTACTTGAAAAGTCCCCTCTCACAGAGGGGGTTAGCCCTAGAAGGGATTGGTTACCAGTATAGGCAGGATATCAGAGATATGACAGTACAACCTAGGTGACAACAGATTTTTATTGTTGCCTTAGGTCACATGCCTAACAAGTATTCACATATGTCATATATTGACTTATGCCTCATGGATCTTTCTGCAAGCGAACTTCATGTTAATTCAATTCTCAAGTTGATGATTGTGTTGGATGTGGATCCCCCTATTCTAGTATTCCCTATGACGAAGGACAAATGAGGTATGATTGGAAATCACAATCTGCTTAAATTTCTCCCAGTCAAGAAGGACCGTGCTTACATGACTAAAGTTGAACTGTTATTTGCATACCACCATATTGTTAGGGATGTTAATGGAGGGGACCTTCATTGTCTCTTCTTAAAAGGCCCTTACGAGTTCACATCTCTATTCTTTTTGCTCTCCTTGCTTCGATACTTTCTTCACCTAGGTTTTTTCTTCTCTTTGATGCTTTTATTCTCTTGGTCTCTGGGTACCAACTTCTTTTTATGCAGGAACTGATTTTTCTTAATCTGTCTATTTCTAAGTACATTATAGAGTCACGCTTGCCTTTTTGTGTAATGCAGGAGTTTTTGTTGAGGACAAGTCATTCACATACCTGTATCAGGAAGGCGAGTTTGTAATGCTAATGGAGTGAGTCATTTAATATCATTTCATGAGTTGTTATGTACTATGTATTTTGAAAATTGGAAGCTAAACTTTTGATGCTTGATTTATTAGGCCCAGCACGTTTGAGCAAATTGAAGTGCAGAAGGAGTTGTTTGGCAAGGCTTCTGCCTATTTAAAAGGTATCACTTTCAAGAAAACTTACTTTGTCATTAGTGTATATACATCATCAAAAAAAGGTTGACTTTATATCAATCAACTTACCCATGGTAGGCAAGGGTGGTTGTCCTCTCTTTCTCATTATTCCTCAACTTTATTTTTTTTCAGAAAAAAAAGGTTGACCAAAATCAATTAGTGTAGCCCTGTAGGCTTGTTTTCTTCTTGCCCAGTATTTCTTAGTCATTTAGTGATTGAAGGAGAATGTATTTCTATGATGTGTCTACACACCTGGTTCCAATTTCATCCATGCCACAAATAACTAAAGGTCTGTTTGATGACTCATATCCCAGTTCATTTTAATGGTATCCACACTTGAAAAGTTGCACTTGGAGACAAAGTAACAACATTACTGTTTTGGGTAAGAAAAATTGTCCCACCCGATCTTAACAGAATCTAATAAATAATAACAAAGCTCCCATATATTTATTGCTGAAATTGGTTTAGAAAGATAAGATTTATGATGCTGAAGAAATGTTTGATTAGTAGACTTTATAATATATCACTGGAAAGAAGGTCCATATTGATCCCTATGCATCTAGCACAAAAACAAAATAGAATATAGAGTAAAATATAGAGGATTTTGGCAACTATGAGGTTGTCGAAGTCTTTTTTTGTAAAGGGGTATTTTGGTTCTCGAAATAGAATATATTGCTGCTGATTATGAGGGTAGTTCAAACTGTTAATTTTGCCTAAGCCATACATGATCCTTGCGTGTTTGTACATAAAGGGTCTGTCTTCCTGTAACCTTGCAAGGTCCCTATGGACTTGCATAAGAGAAAATGAGTTTGAAAACAAGCAAACACGCGGTCAAATTGCCGTCGTCGCCCTGTTGAAGCGTAAACTCGTGATCCCAACAAGTAGATATTAAAACAAACACTTGATGTGCAAAGTACAAAGATAGAGTTCACAAGTTCTGAACGATTGCATGACAAAGGTACGAGGCAGTCTGCCGTTCACAAAATTTCTTGCGCACAAGTGCCCCTGCTATATTGCTATAAAACTATTTGACGGACTAACCCGGGAGACTACCCAAAGCCCCATCTAGTCATGTGTCAGTCAAGGTTCTAGGGGTCTAAGATGACTGACATTGTAGGACTGGTCTTCACTCCAAGAAATCTTTGCAGGTTGCAAGTTAGAGGCTCTATTTTTGAGCAGTTTTGCCTTGGCCCAACGACCGCACACAAGCTGTACTTACAAGCTAGGAAGGGCTACAATACCCATCCAAAATGAGGCTGCGAAGCCTATTATAAGCCTCTTCATGCTGTTTAAGGCATAACAAAATAAAAAATCATGGGTATTACATCAAACACTCGCGCTATGAATGGTCCATGACAAAGCGATAGGCGCTTTTGGTGTTTACACTGGTAAGATTTTGGTATCACTTGCTTATTAATTACTCACTGAAGAGGCTTTTTTATGTTTAGTCATAAATATAGAAACTTCAACCTGTCAGACTTGTTGACATGGAATTTAGTAGCTTTTTTTGATTTCTCTCGAGTTTTTGTTGGCAGTTTCTCCAATAATATACTTAAACAAAAATCTATTTGCGCATAAGTATCGGTTGTTGTTCCACATTTATGTTCTCATAGTTGAACTTGGTACCAAATGAGCAGAAGACATGACAGTGAGACTGCAGTATTTTGATGGAAAAGTAATGTCTGCATCAGTTCCTCATCGTGTAACATGCAAGGTTGTTGAAGCACAACCTAATGTCAAAGGGCTAACAGCTGCTCCTCAGTAAGTTGTTTTTACATGTCATGGTACCAAGGGACTTGACCATAACTAGCCAAAGTTTCTGTAGGAAAGTTTCTATTTTATTAGTTATTTAATTTTCGTATATAAACTGATATATTCTTGCTGTCTGAACTTATGCTGTTTTTCATATTAAAGAAAGACATATATACCTCACAAACAATGCCATTAAGAAGATATTGAATAGTATGTACCAGTTTTACCATTAAACATTGGTTCAAATATCCTCATGTCATTCTCCTTGTCTTTCTTAGTTATTTCTTGGGGATATTCCTGCATAAGATTTATAAACAATTATTTTGCATTGCTAATTTTCCTACTAAAAAGGTGTCATTGATGGATAGTCATTGAGTCTTTTCATTTCCTTGTTTTCTCACTCTACTTGTTGTGACAAAATAGATATTCACTAAAGGCCTGTCTGAAGGTTACGAAGTTGCCTAAAATCTATCTCAATCTATTTCTTGGTATCTAGTTTTCTCATCAAACCTGACAAGACGTATGCCTTCCATAGTTTGCTATAATAGCAGAAGCATGACCAGCCTCATCTTGCATCTCAATTTCCATTGGACGACCATCATTTGAATCTGGTGAAATCCATTAGCATAGGGAATTATTTTTGCCTACTTGTAATGTATGTTTGTTTTTAATCTCTTTAGTTTCTCTTTGATTTTGCAGCCAGACAACAACCTGCAAAAAAAAGAAAAAAAAAACATAGTAAACCTGCTACTAAAAATATTTCTCTAGTTTACCACGTTGGTATGGACCTATCAACTGGTCGTGGCCAGAATATTCTTCAACAGTTTGATACAATGTTGCTTTAAATTCTCTAACTTCCTGGTTCAATCTTTTGATCATAGATCTTTAGGTCCATATTTATCTGACATATTTCTTAGTAATTCTTGCTTTATAGTAAGATTTTGCCTTAGAGTCAACTTTTAGTTTAATTATAGCATTTCTTTGTTCCAATTTTGTGAATCATCTCAACAGCCTAAATTTCTGAAACCTCCTCCCTTGTTGATCATCGAGTGCTAGAGAAATACACAAACACAATGATAGCATTATATCATATATGTATGTATATATGTGTGTGTGTACATACACACACACACATATATATATATATATTTATATATACATACATACATATCAATTCTAGAGGTGTGAACTAATCTCAAATCAAAAAAATATTAATCATTCACAACTCAAACCCAGGATCCAAGATATAAAATTTGATGACACTAGATGTATTCAATTCTCATTCACTACCCATTATAAAACCTGTGCAGTTTATAATCGTTCAATTTATCACTTGATAACTTTATAAGACTCAAAACCAACACAAAATTCATTAGCAACCACTTATAAACTCATAAGATCAATGAAATACTATATTCATAAAATCAACCATTTACCACATGTTCACATAAACATAAGGCCTTCATATTTAACATTCTAAACTTCCAAAACATGAGGTCTTTTAACCTTTACAACAGCACACTAACTCAAAGTTTTGGATAACATTACAGATAAAATGATATACACACACACACACACACACACACACACACACCACAAACACATACACCCACACACACACACACATATTGACCCTCCCCAGACCTAGCATTGGTGGGAGCCTTGTGCACTGAGTACACCCTTTTATTAATATATAAATATTCTTTGTTCATGCATTCTCCCATATGTGATAACTTTAGGGGATATTCTTTTTTGTTGGATGAGGTTTTTTTTATCAATGATTGTTCACTTTTCTGATCTGTAACAAGTTCTTACTGCATCTTAATTGCAGGTACAAAAGGGTTGTATTGGACAATGGGCTCACAGTCCATGTAAGTTGATTATGATACAAGTAGAATTTTATGTACCTTTGACATGATCCTTCTCTTACATATAATAAGACAGTCTTTTATGTATCTTTGATATGGTCCTGATTCTCATTCATATACTAAGATAGCCTTAGGTTTCATACATATACTAAGATAGCCTTGAAGTCAAAGGTCTATCCTCAGAGTTTTCTTCTTTTTTTTTTTTTTGAAAATTGTACACTATGGTGTCGCATGTTATCATTGTTAACTTGCATTGACTTATCTGTTTCTAATTAACACCAAAATTGTTTTCTTGGACTAGAATAACTGAACTGATCAAATTTCTGTTGAGGTACTGTCTGTTAAGGTTAACCTACCAAGTGCACCACCCAATAAGGTAACCAGTACCAATGTGTGCCATATAGTAAAACTATTGTCTAATATCAAATATTCTATAAACCTTTTTCTATATATGGGCTCTCCCCTCTTCTTCACATTGGTTGTTGATAACTATCAGCAACTTTTGTTCGAAGCTTCTATCACTCTCTTCTACCTCTCCCACCTTTGCAACCTCATCCTTGACTTTGCCCTTGCCTCCACAACCACCTCCTCTGTGAACAGCTCCACCTCTTTCTCCCCTCTTCTCTCTCTCTTTGGTCTGGGGTATTATCTGATTCTGACTTGTAGTGTCATGGATTTAGCTAATTTGCCTAAGACATGTGACACCCACGTTATTTCTGCTAGCAAAAGTGTCAATTAAAATGCAGTCTCATTTGTTGTTGTGGCACCTGGATAGAGAGAATGAATGCTAATGGTTAAGCGTACGTGTACGTGTCTGCTAATTATTGTTATCGCTCCAAAGAGGCACGGGGACATGGACCAAACAAGCAATGAAGTGTCCAAAAACTTTGTTGGCAATGAAAGACACTCGTATGACTATGTTGGCAACAAAAGACACTTGCAAACTTGAACAACGACAACAAGGGGTCTTGAGTGGTAGGTCGGTGCCCGATGGTCATCAAGCACTTGGAAGCAAATGGGAAGGGGATCCACTAAAAATCTCTCACCACTCTTTTAGGGGCTACCTCGGATGCCCATCCCCTCTTGTCCACCGGGGGGGGGGGGGGGGGGGGGTGGTTTCAAGGGGTCAAAGATGACTGATATTTTTTCATCTGCACCGCTCTGAGATCCCTTTCATGACACATCGGTTTGGGGTTGTTTCCAACTAGTTTGGCCTATGCCATGATCATCTGACAGATTAACTTATGGATAGGCTTTGTGCAGGTGTAAGAGCCAAATACAAGCCATGAGGCTGTAGGATATTGCAGACTTCACTACCTTGCAAAATAGTACAAGAAAACATTCTGACGACAAAACAACAAAATGTTCAAGTAATGAAGTTTTTTGTTGTTGTTGTGGGATTATTTCGGTTGTTTTGGCAGTATTTTAGTGTTCAGCATTGTATTGGTCCGGTAGCTGGCTAGTAACAGTGTGGACTGAGATTTGTAAATTTGGTTATATTGAGTCCTAAATTTTGTCATTCACATGTTTGTTTAGCTCTATTGCTTGATCACCACAAGTCATTTATAAGATTGGTTGGTCATGATCATTGACATTTTTTATTTTTTTAATTTTTGTAGTCTTTTTTTTTTTTCAAAAGTTGGTACATGCCGGCAATACCAACACATGATACGTTGGTTGGTTTGGACCCATACCAGTTCCGGCAACGACCGGCCTGGCTCTGGTATCGAAAATTGAAAACCTTGGCAAAGGCTATCATTCATGTTACAGCATAATCTATTTATTTAGACTCCTTTGCTGTTAGTGGGTTATTTCACTTCTTTATGTATGAAAAATACTTGCTGCATAAATTTAGCAATATGTTCAATGGTCTGATCTTTTTGGTGATTATTGCTTTCTGTAGGATTGGACATTAACTTTATCATATTATGTTTCATTCTACAATAGGTGTAAATTCACCTTTTTCTTTTTTGCACGACAATTTATAGAGTTATGTTATTTGTATGATTGTGATTTGTTGCAATTCATAGGCACCACCTTTTGTTGAAACTGGTGATGAGATCATTATTAATACAACCGATGACTCATATATTACAAGGTTTGTCAAGACTTGTTCTCCTTTTTTCTTTGTGCTTGTTGATAGTATCACAATATACTGATATATCATAACTGAAATTTTCATTTATGATGTCATTTTCCGAATAATGCATCCTTGTACCACCCGGATTGGATTAGCCTAGGCTCCAGTAACCTATTCTGTTGTGAAATATCCACAGTCGGATGATTTTGGAGGTCTAGGTTGATCTACTTTAACTACTAAGTGGTTTTGACAATACTGTGTTGCTCATGGCAGTGATTTGCTCTTCATCTTTGATCATAACTAGAACTTGGTGGACTCATTTAATATAAAATTGGCTTTAGCACACTTGATCCTGCATCAACAGAACCACATCACATTAATTTTAATAATCTCATGGTAATGCTGGTCAAATAAAGATACTATTTGATTCTTAGGTGAGTACCTTTTTAAGGCTCTAGATGCAACTCATAGTTATATTTGGAAACTCAACATCTAGAAGGTCTTACATATTACCACTCTTTCTTGTCTGTTCAAGTTTTTTCTTAAATTTCTGATTGCTCCTCATTGGTATATGTTTCCAGGTCTCCATAGCAAAAAAATTAGTGCTAAACAGGTAATGTTAGGTCTAAAATCACTTTGCCTTAGTTAACCATTATGATTGTAGATAAATTTTATTGCCTGTGCCGAACTAATAGAATACATATGCTTATCCTCTTAACATCAAATCAATATAATGAGACAGTCAAATACAAGGTTTGCCTCTTTTCATCTAATAATTTGCCAAGTAATTTGAAATTTACTTCATTATCAGAGGCCATGTTAGCTACACTACTTTTAGCTATATCACTAATAATCTTTTTTATCTTTATTTTGGTTTTCATTGATTTAAGAAATTTAGTGACCATGGGATAATAGATCATAATTTTAAAAACGCACTAGAAGTTATGTTGCTCTTCTAATTTGTTGTGTCTATACTTTTGCACAGTGTTTTAAATAGGCCCTTAGGTGAGGCGAGGTTCGAGCATCTCGCATAGTTGTCGGGCAACGCGCTTCAATGAAGCGCTGTCTGGGCGCTCGCCTTAGCGTAAGCGCCAGGTGCCTCGGGCGAGCGCCCGATTAAAGGTTAGAAATCGAACCAAATGGTCAACTTTGGTTCAGTTGAACAGTAACTTGGTTGGTTGAATAGAACCAACTAAGCATAGTATATAGTAATAGTAAGAAGCCACACCCGTTCTCCCCCTCTCTCGTGCAACCTTGACCCCATAAACACTAGGTACTTCGCTGCCCTAGTCCTGCTGTTGCCTTTGTGTGCAATTGCTGTCGACGCACAAGTCCGACGCTTCCTCTGCCGTTGACGGATGGGTCTGAAGCTCTCGCTACTATAGCTTTCATGTGCAGTTCCCTCTGCCATTGTTGCTTTTGTGTGCAGCTCCTTCCAACGCTGAGGGATAGGACCACAACTTTCTCCATCATCGGCAGACACATTTGAAGCTTTCTCTGCCCGTGATGTCTAACTTCCTCCGTTGCCACTGCCATTGTTCGTAGCTTTCTCCATCTCCGTTGTCGTCGTCCGTAGCTTCTTCTACCTCCACTACCATCGTCTGGAGGTTCCTCTGTCATCGTTGCCCTTTCCTTCCTCATGTTCAACCATCAGTGACTCTTTTTCTCGCCCTTTATTATTATGATTACTATTAACAGTGGATTAAATATTGTTAACAGTGGATTGTTAATCCTCAATTGATATGAAATTGCTGTTATCATATAATAAACTAAAACTGATATAAATCCTTAGAATTGTTGACCTATTTAGAACTAATTCTTATTTAGAATTACTAATCCTTATTTAGCACTATTAATTGTTATTTAAAGTTATTATTAGTCTTTATTTAGCATTGTTAATCTCTATTTATTTAGAACTCTTATTAGGGTTTCAGGATTAATGACAAGTGTACAAAGCAATACAGAAGATTCATCAAAATATTCAATATAATATCACCTTTTTATTTATATAATTATATTTATTAATTGTATTTTATATTTTAATATTCTAGAGCATCTTGTTTCGCTCAAGTGGACTCCTAGGCAAGCGCTTAGCTTTTGGTGCCTAGCTTTTAAAAACACTGCTTTTGCACTATCAGAAAAAAAATCTGGAGTTAGTTGAACCTTCAATAATATTGTAGATTATGCACTGATTTCCTCCAAAATTCTTTTGAGGTGAATCTGAATTCTTCAACAGCGGATTCAGATGGTACTGGACTGACTTGTGTCAAGAGAATTTAATGGACAGGTGATCATGGTCTCAGTGAGGTTGCTTGGGCTGTTAAATTGTTCTGATTTATAATTGGCGTTATTGAGTCTTTTCTTAAATTAGCAGTTTGAGGAACACCTTAGGTAGAGAAGTCTTTGATGAATTATAGCCAGATATATCTTAGTTTTTCATATATCAGGTTCAATCACCCAAGGATGGAGTGGCAATAAATTAGCTTATCTTCTAGCAAGAGAAGCAAAAAGAATTCATAATAGGGCCTGGTTATGGCAACTGACCAATTATTGTTGGGGAAGCTCTCATTCATGATGTTGAGTCCTCTGTTTCAGAATGGGAACTTCCCTTATCACTTCCTCCTAAAAGAGGCAACTTTAATCACTTGTTTAATTTATCTTGACCAATCATACCTATATATTAGGTGAATGTTGTTTCTGAATAGTATTCCAGGAGCAAAGCAGTATATAAGCAACTCTAAATAACTGTAACTGGTTTAGCACCATAAGGTGATATATATGACTGGGAGGAGGTTATGGTTCCATGGGATCAGTGTTGTGTGTTATTTCTTTTCTGGAGGACCCTTGCAATGAAGTACATCTGAGTAGGATAAATTAAGTGCCGTAAGCTGGTTTTTCATGTGCCGTGGACATATAAAGAAAATATTGACAAGCTGTCTAACGATGGAAAATATACAATATATTCAAGAACTAGAACATTTAATTTCCTGGAAGAGATCCAAGCGGCCTTAATGTTGCATTGTCTTAGTCACAATACACATTGTTTTATATATTTTCCTATTTGGCAGCAGTTTAAAATCTTAGTTTTAATCATTAAATAAATTCCTTATAATGGTCATTGTGAATCTTTTCAGGGCAAAGGAGTAGCATTTTTGAGGTAACGCATGCACCTTAGCCTATTTATTGACAGAGGGTGACTAGTTTTCCCAAGTGGCTCTATCCAGTTATATTCGATTATGAGTTGTACAATTGAGATGCTTACTTTGTAAAAGGAAATTTACTCTTGTTGTTTAAACTTTTGAGGAAATTTGATGAATAAAATATTGAAATATTTGCTTAAAGATGTGTTGAATAATTTAACTCATAATTTCCAAAACCGGCTAAAATAAAATTTACAGGATTGCCTTTCCATTATATGAATAATGTAATTTGGATGTGTACAATAAATTACAATCAATCTGTAATTCCTGAAACCAATGTGCGGGTCTTCTCTTTTATCATTGCATTTGGAGTGTCGTCTTCCATCAAATGAATGAAAACCTGTATCTTCTAAATAGTTCCTCCTGGTTTGAAGATTCCTTGTGCCTATGTGTAACCTTAAAGACTGATCTTATCGAACATACAAGTAATGAGCAATAAACAGTGTTTCTTTATTTATTTTTTTTCACATAAGATTCTTAATTTGTGATGTTTCAAATTGCAAATAAGTACTACTTTATAATTGATGATTAGTGGAATGAGGCTTCTGTGATTGCTTTATTTGATTCATATCTAATGCGGAACATCTATTTCCACACGGATGTCTTGATCATCCCTGGTTATTGTATTGATCATCATCATCTTCATCATACTTGTTTTTAGGAAAACGCGGATGTCTATATATATGTATAAGAATCAGATCTGAGCCGAATACCTGTCGGATTATCTTTCCCTTCGCATGAAAGAAAGAGAAGCATATAATCTGGAATCTCTTTGATCAGGATTTCTTTCGCATATTTCAGAACAATACTGCATACATCTACCTACAGAAGACGGAGTGGATGCACCGACGAGAGGAAAGCATCAAAAGAGTGGAAGAGTAGAATGGCGGGCAGCTCTCTCCTTTTTGCCTCCATGGTCATGGCCTTCATGACCGTCGTCCGATGCCATTCCATGGGGACGGAGACGGTGACTAAGCTGCACTTCTTCCTCCACGACATCCTCTCCGGCGACAAGCCGACGGGCGTCCTCGTAGTCCAAGCCAACAACTCCCGCGGCCCCGTCAGCGCCATGCCTTCCGGGAGTGTTTACGTGATCGACGACCGGAAGGCCCCGAGCCGGACTAACGTGCAGGGGTTCTATCTGTCGACGGGGCAGAAGACGCTGACGCTGCTAATGGGCGTCGACTTCGAGATCACGGCGGGCCCGTTCAGCGGCAGCTCCTTCAGCGTGGTGTCGAGGAACCCGGTGCCGGAGCTGCGCAGGGAGCTTGCGGTGGTCGGCGGCTGGCTCGGGGAAGTTCCGGATGGCGCGTGGCTTCGCCGAACTCCATACTTACACCTTCAACATCACCAACGGGAACGCCATCATCGAGTACGACGGGACGCTACTGCACTACGGGTAGATATCCCGGACAAGGATTCCCGATTCCTGTTAGCTACCGTAGTCCTCCTCCTCTTTGTCTTCCCTTCTATTGGCAAATCATTATTCCTTAAAGAAAATAATGGCGATTACACTACGTTGTTACGTATTGATTTTGCACATGGACACACCTCCCTCTTGATTACTTCTGACTATGGTCAACATTAACTATAAAATCTCTCTCTCTCTCTCTCTCTCTCTCTAAAACATGACATATAATAATAAATAAATAAATATAAAAATTATAACTATGATGAGAAATCAACACGACTTAATTTCATCCTAAAAGCGAAAGCTCGTCTGGAAACCATATGATATTTTTATATGTTGGTTGTGGTAAGAGAAATCGGTTGGCATAATATTGAGATGTTACTAATTCGTCCGAGGTGGATTCTGTGTTGGGTTGAGGTGGTTGGATTTTTTTGGAATTATGTAGTCGAACCGAGGAGCACGTTAGTTTTATCGTGATTTCTACACAAGAGATCAGCATCAAAGGAGTTCTTGACTCGACACCTCATGGTAAAGCTAGTAGTGAGAATCAGAGTAAGAATTTTTTTCTCTCCCTTTCAAGTGCGGGTCAGCTTTTATACTTGGATTGCCGATAACAGAGGACTGATAGCTCCTCCATTAATCTATGATCTTTCAGAAGCTTATTTATGTCAATGGTTGGCTGTATATTTCATTGTGATGCATTGTTAGTGAATGACAACCGTAGGGGCACCGTTTGTTCGAGATGACATTTGCGAGATAAACAAATGGTGGGTGACTGTGTCGGGCAACCGAGAAAGGAGTAAATGGGCCTCGCCACCAGGGATTAATGCTACATATGGGCACGTAGTTGGGAAAGGAGGAGCTGTGTCTCGTCGTTAGGCTGGTAAGGATTGATGGGTTACTTCCCCGTCATTCGTTACAGGGAAGAAGTGATGCACGAACCCTTCTGCCCTCGTCATTGCCTAGGTGGCAGCGTGTTATCGAGTGAGTTACATGTCAAAGGTGATGTCACCTTATTCCCTATCACTACCCAAAAAAAATAGTAAAACTGAAAATAAATATCACACTGTATACATATTAGTAAAAATAAATATAGCTAACATACCTATCATATCAAATATCATCCTAAGGGAATCAATAAAATTGATTGGGATTAATGTATAGGTTCGTCTTAATAAGGTGGAAGCGAATTTAAAGTTAGTTTAGGAATTACATTAGAAATCAATGGCATTAATAATTTATTTTGGACACAAGTAAATATTGTAGTCATTAATTAATGATTTAATTGAGTGATATTTTTAATTGTATAACCGGTTTGAATGTTTCATATTGTTTTTGTTTCCCTAAAACCATCAAAAGCCTATTGGGGTACATTGAGACATATGATCTTGATTTGTATGGATGATGAAAATTTATTCAAATTTATTTTTTTATTTGAGTTGGAAATTCGTCTCCATGCATTTGAACTATAAAGGGTAATCTCAATGAGAATTCGTCAAACGAAATTTTACTTTAGTGTTTTCCTTTGTTAAAAGAATAGTGAGGTGTACATAGACAAAATCCACTTGATTCTTAATCTAGCAAAGAGTTTAAGAACAGAGAATTCTATTGGCAATTTTATTTTTATTATTTATAACTTTATTTTAATAACTTCTAATATTTTTAAAATATCTCACTACAAATGGACATAAATATCCTTAACTCGTTATTTAATTTCATTAAATTCTTTCAACTCGTTCCAAACAAATATCTTTTCTTCCCTTTCTTTCTAGTATCATCATCATGAGTAGATATTCATATAGGAGGAGAGAGATTAGGATTGTTGAACAATCGTTATTAGTAACAAGGACTTTACGTTGAAGCAGAAGTGTTGAAGGTAGGAAACCAATGTTATTTATCGTCATGGGTGAAAGTACTATAGGTTGGAGGTGAAATACTTTCGTTAGAGTACTAATATCATTTTAAGAATTAAATGACAAGTTAATTGATCATGAAACATATCTGAAATAAGAAGAAAATATTATGAGACTAACTATTACAGCTCAATTCAATAATTTTTTTAAACAAAGAGCGACCATCGAAGAAGGAGGAGACGAGTTGTTGGGATCATCTATACAAGATCAAGATTCCAAGAATGATAAACCTTCGGACCAACCAAGGGATGGTGTTTAAGTCCACTAAAGTAGAGGCTATGAGATAGTATATTTTATCCGATAATAGTCTTAATAAGAGAATTAAAAAAAATATTTTTGCTAAAGAAGTCGTCACCTCATTCTTCACCACTAAATCACTTCAATTATATGATGATAGTATTACTATAAATCTCACATTACTCCGATAAGTACTTGATTCCTTACATTATTTATCTCATATATCTGGACATCTAATTTGTAATCAATAAATTATAATAATTTATGCATCGACCCTTTAATGTATATTAGTCTATACTAAAATATGTCGTGCGATACCTCAAAAGGACTCTTAATCATGAACTTATTTGTAAACGCTTATCACTTTATCTCCATGCTTTCGTCGATGTTGATTGGGCAACTAATACTAATGATAGAATATCTATATCAACCTACATTATCTTACATGGAGTAAATTTAATTACTTAAGAGTTTTAAGAAATAGAATACAATTACAAGATCTACCATTGAAGTTAAATACTAAGCTATTGCCACCACCATTGTAGACCTCAATTGAGTCACTAATTTACTATACGAATTTGACACCACCTCCCAATCTACTCCTATAATATATTATGATAATATCAGTGGTATCGATTTTCACTTTGTTAGATATCAAGTTGTCACACATCAACTACGTATTTCTCACATCCACACTTCTAACGAACTAATAAACTCTCTCATAAAGCCTTTCACTCATAGGATATTTTAATTACATCGATCCAAAATTGACATCCTTAACAAAAGATCAATAATATTATAGAAGATCATAATAGAGGTAAATATAGAATAACATCCTTGCATTTCTTACATCCTAAATCAATCATCAGCTTCACTCCCAAGCTACTAAAGTTCTTGAGTGGCTAAGATCTATCTATCAATCAATCTATCTATGGTATTCACTGAATCTCATGAGGACAGAAAAATGCTTAATTTATAATATATTTATCGTTCAAAGCCTTCTTGGATTCTTACTTAAGCATTAGTTTATTCTTAATATCAATTTTATTTTCTAAAAGTCGAATACGTAGTATCTGAGATATGTTTTGATTTATACCGCCACGTATATGGCGATTTTTCTTCACCTAATAAACTCAGTCGAACCAAGAAAAATAGTAATGTGATCATCTTATCACTCAAAAGGTTCCAAATACATAACACCGTAAGCCATCACTGATCATTACATATCGGTTTCGAGCGAAGTCGACCAAAGCCTGGTGATAGTGACGATACCTTCTGGATTCTCCTCTCTTCCCTTTTGTCTTGCTCAAGCACCCCAATCCACAAGCCGCACGCGGTATAGTTTTCTGTCCCCTAAGCTGGCAAGGGGATCCCAGGTGAAGGGGCAGAACGAGAACCTCTCCCCTCTGGGATTTGCACCTCTCTCGCCACCCAGCTCCTCCATGGCACCGCTGCCGAGATGGAGAGAGTATATCCTCCACTCTATCTGTAGAAAGATGATGTCGAAGTCGGGGTGGAATCCGAGCGGCAAGACGGCGTAGGCGATGTCACCGTCGTCATGCCTGCGTCGTCGATGCGATTCCTTGTGCCGTTTGACGAGAGTCTGGCAGCTACTAGTGTGCTTCAGCTTCCATACGCGTTGTCCGGCCTCCGCCACATTGATCCAGACGCGCAGTTCCCACTCGTTGCACAAAGCACCGTGGAGGAACCCTCCACATTTTCCTATGACACGCCTTAGTCGCCCTGCCGAGCTTATATCTGGGAGAAAGTACACCACGTCTTGGTCTTCGAGATGGTCGATGGTGCAGGCGTTCCAGGACTCGTCGGTTAAGGTGACGTCGGTAGCCACGAGCTCATGATCAGCTGAATGATGGCAACGTAGACCCGATTGGTTGCACCACACCGTAAAACAAGGATGCGATTCATTAGTCAGCAGCTCCTTCTGGCTCCTACGCATCTCAGACCACGGAAATGGCGCATGAGTCTGCCCATCCTCGAAGAAGAGGAAGCACATGAACGGAAGGCTGGCATGGCGATCGAACAACAACCTCGGGCCCACAAATCTGCATCTCTGGAGCAGTTCTACTTGTGTGGGTGTGGCATTCAGGCAGATGATCACCCAATTAGTCTTGTTCGCGGGGTTGCAGACGATCATGCAGTTGAAGAAGTTGGCATCACTGCCAAAACACAGGAGAAGCAACCCGTTGCAGCTATCCAGAAGAGTCAAGTTCCGATGGTTAGGGAGATGAGCGATGAGTTGGGTGAGATCGAAGCGCTGATCTTTGAAAGGGTAGACGGGTGCATAGTTCCAGGATCGATTGGTGGGGCGTCGATAGAAGAACCCGTACATGGGGGAGCGTGGCTGCATGGTCATGTAAGGGCCACGGTTGGTGAAGAAGGCATGCCACGCTTTGGACACGCACCGGAACCGAAGCGCTGACTTCACAGGCAATCGGAAGAGTATCTCATGCAACAGGTGGTCTGGAAGAGCGTCAATGCTCGGGCCGTCGTCCATCGTCTTCTCAGCCATTTTCCTGTGCATGTCGATGTAAACGGGGAAGCATGTGTTGTGTATTATATAGGGTATAATATCCGATTCGTGATGGGAGTTGGGATCGGTATGTGTCGAAGTCGGTATGCCCGTAAGGAAAGTTGCTTTGTGGCTCGATAGGGAAAGAACATGATACCTATGGTTGGCTTCTACTTCTCTATGGGCATGTCATAAGGAAAACGAAAGGGATCCTATTTTTCTTAAAATATTAAAATTTTAATTTCAAATTTATAGAAAAATGTGAACCTTTATTAAATGACTTTTTATATTCACATAACAATTTTAATTCTACGAGTGTGGTTTACGTGGAAACAAATTAATTTTAGTAATAAAAAATATAAGGAAAGTAATCATCCCCGATCAAGACTCACAAGGAGATTGAGGGCTCATCAGTAACAAGTGATGTGAGGATATCCACCAAATATAAAATGTTTAAGAAATATTCTTCGTAATAGAAATATTCTTCTCATATTGCATAATATTTCTTTTAATTGAGTTGTTATAAAAGACCACTAGACCATAGTTTTCGAGGCCGTTCTCTATTTATCTATATTCCCTTCTACTTTGTTCTAATAACTAGTATGGACTTCAAGGGATCACGCTTACTCGATCTTGATCTTCTTATAGGTCGACACTAGATTGGACGTGTGAGACCCCCTCGGTCATACCCCTAAGATCTGTTATACACGTGAGACCAAACTAAGTTGGGCTTGTTTAGTTATCACTTATATCTTTTCCTAATATCTTGACATTAAAAAGAGGACCCACATGTCACGAGCATCATTTCGCTGATCCTCTCAATAAGTGCTCTAATGAAGGTATTTCACGTCCAACCCATAATACAATTTACCCATGGCGACAAGTAACATGCGTTTCCTACATTCAACACTTCTACCATAACGTAGACTCCATTAGTATTTAGTGGTTGTTCAATAATCCTAATCTCATCTAAAGGACTATCTTAATTTAAATGAGTAGATAGAAGAGTTCATCTATCACACCGGGTGCCTCATGCACAAGCATAAAGATTTATCTGCATGAACAAAGTGACTAGGGAAAGGTAGATCGGCATCATAATCGATAGTCCAACCTTCGAAGGAGATATTTCACTAACTCACAAAGAATATGTTTAAAATACTATTGAGACATACTAAAGGCTAGTACGAGATTCAAAGATGAGGTATGGCATCTTGAATCCAACCATAATGACACCATTGTCATCTCTATTAGAATAATTAATGCTATAGTCAAGAGAGTCATGATCGATATGGGAGCTCTACCGATAAATTTTATTATGATACCTTCTAGAAGTTAAGGTTGATTGATGAACATACCAACTCTGAATAGACTTTGGACTATAGTGTCAATCTAACATATGTCAATGAAAGTTCTTAATAAGATAAAGGGTCGAGGAACTAAAGCATTTTGAAGGATTCTTGCTAATTCTACCTCCAATGGATCTTTGAGATGCTGATCAAGCTCCTCATCAAGTGGCCCTTGACCAAGTTTGCCTCGACCAAACCATCAAAATTGAGACAATATTCCTCGAGGTAAAGAGGTTAAAGTACATTTACATCCTTAGGGTAAATGTTAAAGTCTTTCCATCGGCCTTGGAAAATATCTTAGGGATTGACTTAAGCGTAGCCCAACACCATTTAAGCATCACACTTAGACTTTAACCCGTGAAGTAGAGATAGAGATCTCAAAAGTTTGCTCTCAATTGCTAGTAGACTGTTAACACTAAAGTTGATAAGTTGTTAGGTATTAGTTTTATATTCTGAAATATAATTCCACAATGGCTTGCAAACATTACACTTATTTAAAAAGCTAATGAAAATTAACCAATATTATAATTGTTTAGAAAGCTAACAAAAATTAGATGATGAGTACTGACTATATCGATATAGAAAAAATTTTCTCTTAAGATAATTATCCTCTACCATATATTAATTAGCTCGTAGATGTCACCTGGGACATAAGTTGATATTTATGGATATCTTTTGGAGATATAATCAAATTAAAATGGCTCAAAAGATTGGGCACACACTTTTTTTTCATCGCCAACTAGGAATATATTATTATCGAGTTATGTCATTCGGATTGAAGAATGATAATGTAATATATTAAAGAATGATCAAATATTCAAGATCCAAATGAGGCATAATGCTGAAGCTTATGCAGATGACATAATCATGAAAAGTAAAACGAGCAACACACATCTAGCTAATTTAACAGAAACATTTTAGACACTAAAAAAGTTCAACTTACACCTCAAGTGCTTTATATTGGTAAATGGGAGTCCAATTCTCTCTGTTGTTACATGCCCAACACACTCATCAAGTTTAACTCGATCAAATTGAGCACGTTGTCTTTTCCTTAAAGAAGATTATCTAGTCATTATGATGAGACCCTTTAAACCCTTAAATCTATTAGAAATTCTATATAATGTATTACATGACATCGACTGAGACCATCGAGACGCACCTCTCTCCTCCAATCTGTCAATTATATTTGACTTGTGTTCCATTCCTCGTTTAGGATTGACCAAAGTCAACTTGAAATGGAATAATAAATACAATTCTTTTATATATATATATATATATATATATATATATATATATATATATATATATATTTATATTTCCGATTAAGGCTTGCGCAGACCATTATTATGACAACGACAAACCGTTTCGCTGTTCAAAGTAAGACCTCCATTTCAGATCTAGCGTTAGGGTTCTCAGCTACTCCACAGAGAACCTCCGAGGGCGGAAACCATGTCGTCAGCTTCTCGCCCTTGGCCGGGCTACGGCGCCATACCCACCGCCCCCGAGGAGGCGGCGGAGCCGCTCTCTCCGCGGGTTCCCTTCGCCTCCGGTTCCCGCGCTGTCGAGATGTTCTCCCGCGCCAAGGAGCGCGGCAGGGCCCTGGTTGCCACCCGGCGGCCCTGGCGCGAGCTCGCTGACCCCTCCGCTCTCTCAAGCCCTTACGGCTACCGCGACGGTGTGGCCCGTGTCCGCCGCAACCTCGCCTACTTCCGCGTCAACTACGCTCTCGTCGCCCTCTTCGTCCTCTTCTGCAGCCTCCTCTGGCACCCCGTCTCCATGATCGTGTTCCTTGCCGTCTTCGTCGCCTGGTTCTTCCTCTACTTCTTCCGCGACGAGCCGGTGGTGTTCTTCGGCCGCGCCGTCGACGACCGCCTCGTGCTGGCTGCGCTCTCCCTGGTCACCCTGGTCGCTCTCCTGTTCACGCACGTCGGATTGAACGTTCTGGTCTCGCTGATCATCGTCGCTGTGCTCGTCGGACTGCACGCCGCATTCCGCATCACGGATGACCAATTCCTTGACGAGCAGGAAGCGGCTGATGGGGGCTTGCGGTCGTTTGTTGGCAGCCGAGCTTGACCGTACTCAACCTTCCCAATCAAAATACTGGTTTGACATATTCTATCGCCGTTTTGCTGAAATTGAGGATTGATGGAGCGGTTTTTGTTGCGATCATGTCGAATTTGTCGGAGGGTGCTTCAACCGATTGCCACTTTGGTAGGATCGGATTCGTGGTGGATACTGACTGTGCCGGCATTTTCTGCCTTCTGGTAAAGTGATCTCTGACTTTGTTTGGTTTAGAGAAGTCAAAGTCTTCATTTCTTTTGCTTGATCTGATTACTCTTTGTGAATGCTAACCTGGAAAATTGATCATTTTCCTCACAAGGAAGGTTGATATTTAGGCTTCCTCTGTCTATCACTATCAATGAGCTTTGTATTTGATGGGTATAAATTGTATAATTATTATGCTAAATTTTCATATATTGTCATTGTTGTTATTTTATTAGTTGATCATTTAGTAGATCTCACTTTCCATATAGTTCTTGGATCCATTGAAGAGGTTTAGATATTTCAGGTCCACTGTTGGAAATCATAATGTGATTCTAGGAATTTATTCATAGGTCACAGCCATGTTTGTCATGATAAAATATTGCCAACATTTACACAAATGACCACTACTTAGCTGCTAAACAGTATATTGGTTCATAAATTCTTTTATTCCTTCTAAGCTGTTCGATCATCTACCAAGATTCAGTGAAACCATCTCAGTACCTCCTGAGTCGAGATCTTGCAATGATTCAAGGCAGAGCAAAGAAAGATAATCCATCTTCTTACCTCCTCACAACCAAAGATCATAGGGATGAAGAGAAGAGCAGACATGGTCTCTGCATCGTTATCCATTGTTTGAGACTGTTGGCACAACAAGTAAGAGGATGAATCACACAGAAGCCAGTAGGGACAGAGTTTGTAGATGAAGATGGTAATCAAGTATCGGCATGTGCTCTGATCCAGGGAAGACAAGATACACAGTGTTAAACACCAATTATTTGTTCAGTGTCTTCCACGCATCTGTGGATTTGTAGTAACTCTCGTGCATTTGTAGTTATCCATCTTGCTGAGGGAAGAGACTGCTTCCTGTTATTATATTAATATTTTTTAAAAAAAAAATTAAATTTTATATATTATTATATTAATGATTTATTGTGAATCAATATATTACAAACTCTAACGTCTGTTAACTCAAACTTAATAGGAGTGATTTATATGTTACGTTTTTAAAAATATATGATTATTTTAGACACAAGTAAATCATAAAGGCTTAGATTCATGATCAAAAATATAGAAACTAAAATGGATCTTAATCTTAAATTATATATGTCATTATTTATTATGAATTAATATGTTATGTAATTATATGTTATATTTTTTAAAATATAAAAATTTAAGATATGTACGATACGGAGGTTAAAATGAACATTTAACTCTAACTATCTTAAATAGTATTTGCATACTCCTTTCCCACGAGGATCGGACAAGATATGCATGATGCCTTTCCAACATCTTCTTTCTCTCTCTTTTCAACTTTTTCTCTCTCTTTATACAAGGATATATATATATATAGCATTAGGATCTCTACAGAGAAACATTTAATATCAATTCGTTAGCCTATCTCACCCACGTCACCTATTGCTCACTGGCTCCACCTGCTCACACCTCCCACATTGCTGTTAAGTTTGCTGACCTTCTCAGCATGAATGCGCTCCTGCTGCGGAGATGCCGCTCGGCGCTGCACAATAGCGAGTCCGCGCTCGCCACCACCGCCCGCTACGCGGTCTCCCCCCTTCCGGAGCACAAACCAGCCAAAGTGAGGAAGCAGAAGAAACAGAAAAAGGCCAACGTGAGTTTGAGCAGCTCGGCGGCAGCAGCTGTACCAGAGTTGGCAGAAGATGAGGAGGAGGAGGAGGAGGGAACAGGGTCGGAATCACAGCGGCCGCTGGTGCTGACGCGAAGCAGGTCGGAGCCCGGGAGGAGGAGGAGGAGGGCGGCGGCGTAGGCATCAAGCAGACACGAGTTGTTCCCATCTGCCGTGTTCCGTTCCTCTGTTCCTGTCCATTTCTGGTTGCCTCGTAGTTTTCTTTCTTGGTGTTTGCTGATGGGATCCGATGTATGAAACGGTTGTTTGTATGTTCCACGTAAAGAGTGTTTTTGGAAGCTATGATTTCCTTCCTCCCTCGAGATCTCTTCGTCTGTGAAGGTTGAAGCAGATGCACTTGCAGACGCGGAAAAGAGAATCTGAAACCCTCAGTGGCCGTCACTCTCTGAACCGAGCTCACCTCGACTATGCTCATCTCAACCTCAACTCCTCGCGTCGACATGATCTCTATCGAACTCGCTCATCAGGAAATCTTGTTTTAGATTCAGGTCAACTTTATGGCTTTGGCCATCTTCTCTGGAAAACATACGTTAAGTGTTCATACAAACTACACATCTTCGCAGATGCTCGTATTGCTGATTTCAAGTTTAAACAAACGATACAATCCATTAATGCAACACCAATTGTCTCTCAAAATATTAATCAACATATCTGACTCGAAATCAAATGATCAAATGTCCAGATTACACTTGCAACCGCACAGCTGCGAGCTGATGCAGCTGGCGAGTAGGTCGGAAAGAGGAGAAGAAGAGGCAATCGGTTTGGGCGAGAAGGTGATATAAATTTGATAATTTTAAAAATAATAAAAATGTATTTTTTATTCTTTTCCTTTGCTTTTTTTAAGTAGATGCTAATCATAGTTAAATATAGTGGATAATCTATGATTACTCTTAGGGTGAAAGTAAGTTAATTCTTGCTAAGTGAGCCATCGATTCTTCCATGGAGTTCAGACGGTTGTGCTTTGCTTATCATGTTCCCACTAATCTTACATCAAATTTTGCCTCACCTAGGAGGTCATGCCCAGGTTGCGGAGACATGGAAGGAACCGATTGGCCACGAGAAGATGAGGCCTGCGAGGAGAGCCGACCATCCTGTGTTTTCCTTCCAATGGCCGAGATTTTGTGTTTGTGTTGCATGGCTGTAGTTTGTCCGCACGCTTTGCTGCTTCTTTAAATGAGATAGCTCCCTGGAGCAAGCCTGTGTCTCTGCCGCAATCACCAGAGTTCTGTTCCCTCAGGCTTAACGGTAATGGCCACCACCATCGCCGCCGTGCCAACTCCCACCATTATAAGCGCTGCCGTGCCCAAGGGCACTGCTGGAATCTCACCGTCGGTCCTCGGTAAGCTTTTAGCTCATTGATTGCACGAGGACCAGTGGCAAGTAGTTCCGAGTCGGTAATGCGTTGTTGCAGGTCTGCCTCGGATTAGGACGGGAAGTGGAAGGGTGAGGTGCTCGTCGGAGGCGAAGCCGGTCCCCTTCTCCGGCGCGGGAATGGGTGCGGCGCTGCTCTCCGCAGCATGCGTCATGGGGGCGTCTTGCCCGGTGCTGGCCCTGGTGGATGAGAGGATGAGCACGGAAGGGACTGGCTTGAGCTTGGGCATCAGCAACAACCTTCTGACGTGGATCCTCGTCGGCGTCTTTGCCCTCATTTGGGCGCTCTACTTCGTCTACACCTCCACTCTCGACGAGGACGATGAGTCTGGGTTGTCCCTTTAAGCTCTCACAGGCAGAGACTGCCGTAGAAATGAAAGCATGGTTGCTCCAAAGACTGGTGCCATATTTAGTTCCTGTATGACAATTCTTGTTCTTCTGGAAAAGCCTTCTGTGTAGAATGAGAGCTGATAGGGAATCTTTCGATCTGGCCGCGAACTGGCGTGGAAGACAATGTGGTATCTACCTGAAGTAGAACTTGATCGGACTGGTAGTCGGCACTCCCTTACTTGTCGCGCGTACAACTAGACGTCACTATGGAAGATTGTACCAATTGACTAGGCTTCAAGAGATCATACCAATCGACCCACAATACAGCAGGTTATACAAGATGGCTATCCACATAAATACATCACAAAAGGATATACCAGTAATCTCTATCAACCGTGGTCCCATTCCAAATGCTTTATAAGTATAAAAATCGATCTTTAATACTTGAATAGAGACCAAATTCACAATAAAAAAAAGACTATAATCCCCACTCAAAATTAATACAAGCGTCAGATAGGTCGAGTCGAAAATCCTCCCCTAATACTGACTTATCGTGCAAGGCATCGAGGAGATCGAGTTCACTCAAGCTCTATCTCGAGATAACTCTGAAATTTCAGAGATCATCTCGAAATAATCATTGTTAGTTTTTATTCAATTCATATCTCTCGTCTTATTCTTGAGATGACACATAATGAGTACAAACATACTATTTCGAATGAAAGGATTTGGCACACAAAAATTAAATTATTGGTTGGATAATAGAAATTTATGAGTTCATATATTTAATATATATATCCTATATTCTTAGATTTTCTTGAACAAACAAATGAATCATATATTCGATTTTGATGTTTTAAGCCAATAAGGAAGATTTTGTGCTTATTAATTGTAGTACTTTAGTATAATACACAAATATAATCAACCAATAAAATCCATTGTACATATGTATAAAATAATTAAGTTATATGGTATATATAATCAACTTTGCTGTATGTGTTGATTTAAACGAATATAGTTGTTTCCGTTCGCTACTGTATTCGAGTCTCTCTCCTCCGGTCTCGTAACATCCCCTCTGGTTCTCTACCCTCCTGTGTTGCGAAGGAAGCCGCGTCTCGACTTCCCCCCATGATTTCCTCCTCTGCCGTCGCCCGTCTCGGCTGCATCCCGCCAGGTATACCCTCCTCTCGTCTCATCCTTGTCCTCCTTTTCGCCGCCACCGGCCCGATTCCGGAATGAGGGCACACAGCTTCGTCGTCTCCTTCCTGTTTTCTCTTTCTCTTGGAATCTCCGGTTATTGGGATAGGTCCAAGCTATCGATGGCCAATTCCAGTCGGTTCCACTTGCTTTTGGTCTCGTTCGCTGATGATCCAACTACTACATGGCTTGGCCTCGATCGGATTGGGTGTACCCGATCCCGATCCGGCGAACCTTTTTGTCTATTGCTCGAGTGCATGAAGCCTTGAGAGTGATAAAGTAAATGAGAAATCAACAGTAACTCGACTTTAGTTATAACGTAAAGCATATTCTTTTAGTTCTTCTGAAGAAAACATTCAATTAGGAACGTTTTCGTGAGAAAAATTACCTACTAACCAACCCAAACCTAACTGGGTTCGATGATCCTTTTTTATCATTCAGTTTGGATAAGTCAAAACTAAGCTGGTGAATTGTGTGTGTGTGTGTGTGTGTGTGCATCTGCCTCATTGTACATGTATTTCGTTGCAATCCCCACTTTCTGCACCCTTTGAACATGCTTCTGACGTTTTAACAGACTTATTTCATCCCATATGCCTAATTATTCTGATCAGCCAAATGGAATTAAGATAGGCACACAGGTTAAATGTAGAGAAAGGGTGTCATTTTTAGAGTGTTTGAATGGGGTTGGAGAGAAGGGGAGATAGAAAAGAGTTTTTGAATTTTACATCATTGAGCTCTCAACAGGAATTCCAAGAGTAACCCACTTGAAAAGGCACGCTAAATGCTCAATGATACCATGCATGTCTGAGATGAGGTGATAATAGATGTGCAACTAGATAACAAAGATGATATCATATCAAGTGTTTGAACAAATGCCTAACTTTTAGCGTTTGGATTTCTGCTAGTTCCTAAAGGAAACAATAATAAAGTGTTAAGTATATTTTGTTCAGTACTTGACTATAAATTAAGAATATAACCAGGGCATAAACTAGCCTGGAAGTGTTTGGATTTCTGCTAGTTCCTAAAGGAAACAATAATAAAGTGTTAAGTATATTTTGTTCAGTACTTGACTATAAATTCAGAATATAACCAGGGCATAAACTAGCCTGGAAGACTATTTTTTTCTTGTCCAGACAGGGTTCAGTGATCCACTATACTGTATTAAGATATATATGGTAGCAGCTACAATAAATTCCTACAGAATGGTTCTGATCTGGAAAAAAATCCTGTAGTTAATTGCTTAGAAGTTGGCATAAAAACCTCTAAAAGAGTGAGTATTAGAAATTTAGGATCAAAAAAGATGGAGTAATGAAATAAAACATCCATTAAAGAACTTGTGTACTATTAAGTTTAGAGTTTTGTTTGCTATGAGATTGGAGATTGTAAAAAGGTATTGACAAGGTAATGTATCTGGACGTCTGATGGTGATTTGGATCTGAAATATGATAAACACTTCATAAATGATACCAACATTAGTGTTAAGCCAAAGTATCTTATGTAATAGATATGGTTGTTGTCATATGCTATTAAGTGAGGAGATTATGGGATTAAGTATCAGAAAATATAAAATTATGGGATTAAGTGAGGAGATGGCTTTTTATTGGAAGTGAGGATATAATATTAATGAGCTCCAAAAATGCTAAAAAGAGAACAAAGTTTGTGCTGTAATGTTATTTGGTTCAAGTAAAGAATGTCTAAATTTGCATTTATGTTGTGTTCAGAAGTGCAAGGAAAATTTTGGCACAGAATATATTTACGAGGAAAGTTCTTGGGAGGATCTAGAAAAGTTTGTTGGAAAGCTATAATATTAACAAGAATGGCCTTACAATCCTACTCTAGAGCTAGAAGTGAAATTGTTTTCTATTAATTTTAGTGTAGGGGCAATTCATTGGAGAATAATATAAAGAAATGAATGTTAGCCTTGGTTTTCAATTTAGGGCATTGGACCTATCCTGGACCGTTATACATACGAGTTGTACTAGCACACGATGTGTCAGGAGGCCGATATGTATTATGTTTTGGAAAATTTCTAAAGAAAGATAAAAAAAATAAAAAAAAGATGTTACTGCTCGTTATAAGTGCTGTAGTGAGCATACCAGGTAATTGGGTAGCATAAGACCTATAACAGGCGGTATAGGCCTTGGACTGTACCGCTTGATCCCATGCTGGTATGTTGTCGGACCAATAAGTACCATCTGTACTGAACCATATCAGGCGGTGTTGCACACCTTAATGTTAGCAACTGTTATCTATCACATATGGTCGGAGAGGACAAGAAGGATTTATAGAGGTCAAAGGCTTTTGGGCTACACAAGAGAAAAGACTATTTTCGGGCTACATTGTAAAACACTCGAACATCAAAATCTGTGTGCTATTCAGCTATTAGAATTTAGAACTAAAATGCCAGGAATTTCTACACTACATTTGCATCCCATCAATCTATTACTATCACTACTTGAATTGAGATTAGAAGCAGATCTCTAGTTCTCAACTTTACTAGAAATTTTACAAGGTATTAATATGGTCAAGGATAAAAATTTGGACCAATGCCAATATGGAGTGGTGGTCGATCTGTTATAGTACTAATACTGTACAATATATCCAGGTCGTTTACAATCATCACTAGCCAGATCATAGTGAGTGAGCGTGAAAAGAGAGAGCTACGCAAGTAGTAGTAAAGCGGAGGAGTGGCTGGAGAAGGCTTAACAACATGGAGTAAAGTCGAGGAGTGGATGGAGAAGGCTCTGATGTGACAGCATGGATAGGAAGGAGAAGAATGAGGAGGATGAGATGTAGCAGCTAGAGATAAGAGGAGGCAACAACAAAGCAACAACAAAGAGGGGAGGAAGACGAGAAGGACAGAACATGGATGAAGGAGAGGTGGAGGAGTGGAAGAGAGGAGGATGAGAAGCATCCAACATGGAGAAGGAGCGATAGCAACAGGGAAAGCAGAAAAGAAGAAGTAAAAAAGAAGAGCAAAATACAATTAAGTAATATACAATGGGTATAAATACCAGGTAGTAGTCTTACCATCCGATATAGCTGGGTACAGTCAGCTTACCACCCATAGATCTTGGTACAAGCTTAATGAGCAGTAAGCTTGGTTTGGACTGGGTTGGGGAAATTGTCTGGTTCGCGTACTAGTGAACCATCAATGGGTAGAAACTGGTTCTTACCGACCACTAAAGTCAAAACTGTGATCCCTGCCTTCTAACACATTTTCTAGATTAGAGGAAATCCATGTTAGCAACTGCTGTTTGTCACATATGGTTAGAGAGGATTCAAAAGATATTTAGAGGTCAAATTTCTCATAAGAGAAAAGACTGCTTTCAGCTACCCTATAAAGCACTAGAACATCAGAACTGTACACCATTTGGATATAGGACTCAGGCACAGGAATTTCCATGCTATGTTCACATTAAATCAACCCATTAAATCAACTTCACTATGAACATAACAGTGTGTTGAGAAGTAATTTTGACTTTTTTTAGTTTGCATAGTCTTAAATTCCAGCCTTCTAATATAGTCATCATTGTCGCTCTCTGGATAACCAGACTGAACAGGATTTATGCCTGCATATTTGGTCTCACTTTCTATAGTTGAGTGTGAATCAAATCGATGACCTAGTTTTAGTTGATCCATGCTTAATTATTGTTGATTGGATCCCATGATATCATTCTTTTAGTGTTTTCTATTTGATAGATCACAGTAGGAGCTTAGTACTTGGTGTGTAGGTGGTGAGTAAAGTTCTAAACTGGCCATGTGTCCCACTATGAAAAATATGAACCACTTGTCTCTTGACTGTACATCAGACTATGACTTCTCAGCACAGAAGAGGGAAATAATAGTAAGAAGCACGCTTCTTTCCGAAACATCTCCTTCATCTTTATCTTTAACTTTTTACTATGGATCTATTAACCTTTTATCTTCTCCAATCTTATGTGCGCTACCCCTTTGTGTTGAAATTGATAATGTTAATGGAACCTCAACTTTATAACCGTGCTTCAATTGGAAGGTTTTCTTCCATCTTAGTTCCTTCACAATCCTTTTTGAAATAATCTTGGCTTTATATAGTGCCATATGTTTCTCACGTGTAAAATTTTATCATTACTTTGCTGAACATTTAAGCAAAACATGGGTACTTAGCTGGACGGGTTTTGGAGCTGAACACCTGTATATCCTGATATAAAATTGATATACCAATGTTCTTAGCCATTGATTGAAAATTTCGTTAAATTTATACTTCATGGATTTACTTGAAAATGAACTCTAATTTGATTTTCAACATATGCTGCAGAGTGTGAAATGAGTAGGAAAGAGCTTTATAGACCCATTATTCAACATGACCTAGAATGAATATAAAAAATAAACAGATAGTTGTATCCTGGGGCCTAATATGCTGTGAACTCGTGCACTGTGAAGCTAAATTGGACCTTTAAGAAAGTGCTACTAAATAGCTCCCCTCAGACACCTGCACTATTTTTGTTGTTAAATTAACAAAATTCTGCTTTTGCATTTAATACATGTTTTTTGAGACTCTGTGTTGCAATTAAATTGATCAATGCCAACACTTCTTAAGCACTTTGAAGGACTTGAATTTGGAAGTTGATTCCTATTGAAGTTTCTTTGGTACTTAAAGGAGCCATGCCAACACTTCTTAGGCACTTTGAAGGACTTGAATTTAGAAGTCGATTCCTATTGTAGATTATTTGGTACTTAAAAGGAACCATGCCAACACTTCTTAAGCACTTCGAAGGACTTGACTTTATAAGTTGGTTCCTATTGTAGATTCTTTGGTACTTAGAAGGAACCACGCCGACTCGCATCATTTTCTTGTGTCAAACATTTCACCACCAAGAGGGATCTTGAAACAGATACTTTGTCGAAGTTTGATCTTCACTCAGAAGCATAGCAATCAGAAGGTAAACACATATAACATTTTGTGGTTATTGTTTTGTCGCTTCTCTTAACTCTTTGTGCCTATTTTAGGTTCTATGTTACCAAAAGCAAGAATTTCCTGTGCTATCAGAAAGGTATGTTTTGAGCAAGTTACTCATCACTATGAAATTATCACTAATCACGCCATGCGCTTATAATGCCATTTTCATTTGTTGCTCGCATGATATTTTATTTGCTAAAGTATATTTGTTTCTTTGTTCACGTTGATACTTCAATAATATTATTTTCTAATGGTAATTCCATATTACTGAAAGTTAAGCCTATTGATACTTGAAGGTCCATCGAAGAGGTATATGATTCCTTGGCTGAACGTCTTCTTTCATCTTTTGCAAAGGTTCAAGATATCAATTCAAAGTAAGTTTATTTACTTGTTACAGTAATGATTTAATTATTGCATGATACCATTTATACATTGAGTTTGTTGATTTATTATGTTCATTATTTACACATAAATTTAGATCAATGCTTGTATCTTTTACCTTGAATATAATTGATTATTAATGTACAATAAGACCAGCATGGTTTAGGGTTTCAACCTTAACTGACTGTAGATACCGGGATCCCTTTACCCCTCTTACTGCTTTTAGAATTATGACCAATGTTCCTTTTTGTTATTCATGATACCTTGTATTTAGGATCACACCATTATGCTTTTGAGAACATATAGGGATTCAGTTTTGTCAATGTTATTCATGACTCATTCGTGACCATCAATAAGCAACAGTCTGAGAAGATTTCTTTCATTGCCAGCCCTCATGATGTCTGGAACGATGGCTACAATGTTGATAATAGTGATGTTGGACAACGATCCCATGTCTTGCAACACAAAGGGGTGGACAATGAACAAAGGGTCAAGAATATAGTTATACCATCCAAGATAAGACCGTAGTGTCAGATCCACCATAATCATTTTTAAGAGAATTGAACAATGACAATGGAAAGACACCTGATGACTATAAGAAGAAAAAAGTGAGTACAGCTGAAATCAAGTTTGATAGGAGTTCCTTATGATTGCAGCTTTTCCACATGGATTTTATGGCAACGCTGGTGTGGAAGTTTATCCCAAATTGTTGAATTGGAGTCTTCATATAATCCATGACAACAGCATGTTGAAATGGAGGCAGCTATGCACACCAGCAAAGGTTCAAAGTTTCAAATCTGTTGATTTGAAACTTGAGTCTCAGCTTGATAGTCTACAATCAACCAGTCTAATTTGCTTTAGGATGAAGGGCAGTTTGGGCCAGATGAAACAGTTAGTTCAGTAGGTGCTGAAGTTTCATTCTATGGGTCCTGAAACCATGTTGGAACAAAATTTCTCGGGCAATATGCCAAGTTACAAAACTTAAAAGAACGATATGAAGATCTACTTCATTTTCAGAATTCATTCTGCAGGTACCAAATTTGTTTCCTTCTGTTCTGTTTGCTTTTCAGTTCACTGTTGATATATCTTATGCATTAAAGGGGTAAGCTCCATTTAGCTTTATTGTAAAAGCTCCTGACTCTGATAATCTATACAAGATTATATATTACCAAAGCAGATGGCTGCTAACAGAAATTCTTCAATAAATATCATATTCTACGATGTCGTGCTTCTGAAAGCATTTGCTTCACCTAAAATTATAATCTTCTGGTATTGAACCTGAAGTAACTTCTCGTGGATTGCAGGTACATTGTTGGTTTGGCTGGTCCACCTGGTGCAGGCAAGACGACCCTATCATCTGAAGTAGTTCGCCGTGTAAACAATCTTTGGTACCAAAAAGCTACCGGAAAGAATTCTGTTTCACCTCTTGAATTTGCTATAGTGCTTCCCATGGATGGATTTCATCTCTACCGTTCCCAGCTGGATGCTATGGAGGTTATGTTTTCTGTTGTTGACTGGAATTTATGTTCATTATTTACACATAAATTTAGATCAATGCTTGTATCTTTTACCTTGAATATAATTGATTATTAATGTACAATAAGACCAGCATGGTTTAGGGTTTCAACCTTAACTGACTGTAGATACCGGGATCCCTTTACCCCTCTTACTGCTTTTAGAATTATGACCAATGTTCCTTTTTGTTATTCATGATACCTTGTATTTAGGATCACACCATTATGCTTTTGAGAACATATAGGGATTCAGTTTTGTCAATGTTATTCATGACTCATTCGTGACCATCAATAAGCAACAGTCTGAGAAGATTTCTTTCATTGCCAGCCCTCATGATGTCTGGAACGATGGCTACAATGTTGATAATAGTGATGTTGGACAACGATCCCATGTCTTGCAACACAAAGGGGTGGACAATGAACAAAGGGTCAAGAATATAGTTATACCATCCAAGATAAGACCGTAGTGTCAGATCCACCATAATCATTTTTAAGAGAATTGAACAATGACAATGGAAAGACACCTGATGACTATAAGAAGAAAAAAGTGAGTACAGCTGAAATCAAGTTGATAGGAGTTCCTTATGATTGCAGCTTTTCCACATGGATTTTATGGCAACGCTGGTGTGGAAGTTTATCCCAAATTGTTGAATTGGAGTCTTCATATAATCCATGACAACAGCATGTTGAAATGGAGGCAGCTATGCACACCAGCAAAGGTTCAAAGTTTCAAATCTGTTGATTTGAAACTTGAGTCTCAGCTTGATAGTCTACAATCAACCAGTCTAATTTGCTTTAGGATGAAGGGCAGTTTGGGCCAGATGAAACAGTTAGTTCAGTAGGTGCTGAAGTTTCATTCTATGGGTCCTGAAACCATGTTGGAACAAAATTTCTCGGGCAATATGCCAAGTTACAAAACTTAAAAGAACGATATGAAGATCTACTTCATTTTCAGAATTCATTCTGCAGGTACCAAATTTGTTTCCTTCTGTTCTGTTTGCTTTTCAGTTCACTGTTGATATATCTTATGCATTAAAGGGGTAAGCTCCATTTAGCTTTATTGTAAAAGCTCCTGACTCTGATAATCTATACAAGATTATATATTACCAAAGCAGATGGCTGCTAACAGAAATTCTTCAATAAATATCATATTCTACGATGTCGTGCTTCTGAAAGCATTTGCTTCACCTAAAATTATAATCTTCTGGTATTGAACCTGAAGTAACTTCTCGTGGATTGCAGGTACATTGTTGGTTTGGCTGGTCCACCTGGTGCAGGCAAGACGACCCTATCATCTGAAGTAGTTCGCCGTGTAAACAATCTTTGGTACCAAAAAGCTACCGGAAAGAATTCTGTTTCACCTCTTGAATTTGCTATAGTGCTTCCCATGGATGGATTTCATCTCTACCGTTCCCAGCTGGATGCTATGGAGGTTATGTTTTCTGTTGTTGACTGGAATTTATGTTCATTCATCTTTTGTCTCAATACATAGCAAAAGCCAAAATTGACACGATCTTAAACTGATAGAATCCTGAGGAAGCTCATGCAAGAAGAGGAGGTATGAACTATCAAATATATTTACTAAGTTTGAGGTTATTTTTGCAAAATTTTGACCTTGAGATTGATGAAATCAGCCCCATGGACATTCAATCCAGAACTGCTCTTAAAATGTCTGCGTTCTTTACGGAATGAGGTAGAACTGCAACTCATGCACATCACTTCTTGGATTAAGTCAATCCTTTATAATTATCACTTGGGCCTTTTTATGCTTGCTAATAATTTGTCCATTCCATTTAATGATAGTATGGTTGTATAATTCTTCAGAGCCCTGTTTAGATTTAAATTGAAATACAAAGTTAAATGGTGGTCTTCATGCTTCAATATGCTCAATGTGAAGATTGTTTTCTCAGGGATCAACTTATGCTCCATCATTTGATCATGGTGTTGGTGATCCAGTAGAAGATGATGTATTTGTAAGTTCTGAGTAAGTAAAATATTCCCTTTTGAATTTACTGGCCTATAATTCAAACTCCAAACTATCCTTCCGTTCAATTAAACCATGGTCTATGAATAATATAAATATGTAAGGTTCCTTTATTTTGTTAAACACTGTTATTCTTGATTGTGATGGCATGTATTTTGGTTGCTCGTTTTCCTCCAAAGTCTGGTAGCTTGTCCAAGATGTAATGCATTATTGTATGTACCTGTTCCCAATGTGTGTGTTTGCATATATACACAAAGATGATATGTTCAACAGGTTTCTTAATACGTATAGATCTTCAATGTCAATGCATCCTGTATTGAACGTATCATTTTCTATTGGCAGGCATAAAGTAGTCATTGTAGAAGGCAATTATTTGTTCTTGGAAGAAGGACTTTGGCAAGATATTTGTTCCATTTTTGATGAGAAATGGTAAGGTTGTCTAAAAGGCATCAAATACATGCTTTTCTTTAAACATTAATTTAAAAATTGGTTGAACATAGTTGAGAGAGCATCTTGAATGACCATGGGCTCAACCTAAGCCTTGATTTTATGGTGTAGGCGTAGCTAATTCTTTTTATTAGATATCTTGCTTCAGTCTACAGAACATTGATCTGATATATTATTCATTTTAGATTGTACATGTGTTAACTTATTTATATCTTTCTTCTGAAGGTTCCTTGACATTGACATCAATATAGCAATGGAACGGGTTCTAAAAAGACATATATCTACAGGTTAGTTATCAGCGTATTGGGCGATTCATGCTTCACTCGTTGTTGGTGGTGTCTTATCTTTCTCATATTGTTCTACAGGAAAAGAGCCAGATGTTGCAAAATGGCGGGTAAGAATATTTCTAGTATTTTTCCTCAGACAGTTTGCTTCTCAATTCCTATCCCAATAGAATTGTTGGAAATTTAGATAACTCATAAGAGCAAATAAAAAATGCCAACTAATGTATCAATGTCCTTGGGATGCGTGGCCATATGACCCTTGGTAATCAGGGACAGTAACTAGCAAGGAATGAGATGTAGGGTATAACATTTAGACATCTCAAGTACCGGATGCACTCAGGACGCTTGACTTATTTGGCATGAAATATGAGTCCTCTTAAATCTTTATATCTGATTCTGTTGACACTCGACACTACTCTTGAACCTATTTCAAATTTGTTTGAGATCCCTTGCATGTAAGACAGTTGAGGTTTGGAGCAGGCTTTACAGAATGTATGAATTATTGAAGATTTTTAGGCAGTAAATTCCTGTCTCACATTCAGATTTAGCTAGAGGTAATTGATAAACAGGAATGTGTTAAATGCAACATGTGAAACATTTGTGTTGATATCTATGTTTTCATTATTTGAGTTTGTGAATTCGCTACACATTCTTTCTGTTTACTTCTCTTCTAACTTGCAATTAACAAGTTTCTGAACTGCTGTATTTTCTTCATCAAAACAGCATTCATTTTATAAATTTTAGTCTGTTTCTTGTTGTGGCCAAACTCCTAATTTATGACAGTTGGAAGCAATCAAAAGTATTTTCTTATATATCTTTCCAATATTTTCTTGAACTAAATACACTTTTGGTTTTACTCTGATTAAACCAGATCGAGTATAATGATCGACCAAATGCAGAGCTCATAATGGGATCGAAGAAAAATGCAGATCTTGTAATCAAGTCAGTGGACTTCTAATTGTGTTATGCATTTGTCAAGAGGAAACAAATCAAATAAGACTGGTGTTTCTTCTGGCACAAAATAATGGCTGCCATGTGCACATTCTAACCATGTTTCCATAGTCAATAAATT
The DNA here is from genome assembly GCA_004837865.1 of Musa balbisiana. NCBI lineage: Eukaryota > Viridiplantae > Streptophyta > Magnoliopsida > Zingiberales > Musaceae > Musa > Musa balbisiana. The sequence continues at coordinate 30,594,463 of CM017194.1, read as the reverse complement.
GCATAAGTTACATTCTTTTTTTCTAATTCCTATCGTGTACTTTAAGTATTTATTATTAGTCTGGAAAAAATGTTAGCACAACTGAAGTTTGCGGAGACCAGCAAAGGTGTCATGGTGTAATAATTTGATTGTCTTTTTATTTAACAGTGCAATTGGTTTGTGTTTTTTGTGATTGGACATATTCAAAGAGTTGGCAATCAATTTTGTTCTGTACTTTGTTCAAGCAATCTCGCAAGTCCAAATTGCCAAACACTAAACCCTAAAATATGCATTACATGTTCTTCATCAAACGTGGATGGCATGGGAAGTGATATTATGCATAGTGATGTGTTAGCAATGCTTACATCTATTGCTGAAGAAATGATTTTGGTGATCGCATGTGATGCATTTTCTGCAATTGTTGTGTTAGTCGTTGAATTTGTTAATGCTTGTCAAAAACAAGAAATCATGATAATAAAAGTTTTTTATTTTTGAAGTTTAGAGCTAAAATATCCAGCTTTCTCGGGATTATTTTTTGAAGTTAGATATGACTCAAATTGTTGCCTCATGAAACAAAAAGGTATCGATATTAAATCAAAATTGAACTTGATCTTCAATTTTATGTTTATTTATGTAAATAATCGTGATTTGTATTATCAATTCGTATCGATATATCAATTATCGATATGATATGTATCAAGTTATATTGAATCGTAAATTGTATGTCAATATCAAACGGATCAATACTTATTGGCCATATATATAGTATGTCAAATCTTACAAATAATATAATATAGTAATCAATATAATTGATTTGCAAATAATATAATGTAGTTATCAGTATACTTCAATCTGAATCCTCCAATCCGAGCAAATTAAATGAATTATGGTTTAATTTCTAACTTTTTAAACTAAACCGATTAATATATAAATATCCGATTCAAATCACAGTAAATGCTGCTAAGTTCTACCAATTTAATCATTCGCCAACTCTCACATCGCCCATTCACATATTTGTGGGCTCCTCGTGGGCTTCACGAGTTTCTCCAATCAAAAAGCCAGCTTGAGGCTTCGGGGAACCTATTTCTCGTTCCAATTATGGCCTGATCCCCAACTTATAGCACGCCGCCGGCCTCCTCCGTCAAACCCTCCAAACAGCCGAGGCACCAGCCGCCGCGCCAGCCACCTCCGAGCATCCTCTACCAGTCTCTCCTCACCATCGATCTTCCTCCGTCGCTCCCGAGCGTGTTTTCGTCGACTACCACCGCCGGTCCGTCGCTCCTCCATCGAGCAAATTGATCTTTGTTGGGTAACACGTCGTTGAACGTTTGCAAGTTCTGCTAAGTTCTAAGAGTTCTTATAATTCTTGATCCTGTTGTAACTTTGTGATTGCTAGTTTCTTAACCTTGCATCTGTGCCTGTTGTTCCTACAGCAAGCTGGCTGCTTTCAGTTTTCTTGTTGTCGGAATTTTCAATCTATGGATACATTCAAGTACGTGTATGGTGGCAACCATTTAATTTGCTTTTGTTGCCTTAAAAGAAAAAAGGAAATGTACATCCGTTTTGTTGGTAGCCTTATAAGATTGTGTTCTTTACTATTAAATAAGTGGCCTGGAAATAAATGGCGACAAATTTTGGAGTTAATTTTATGCACCCTGGAAGACTGATCTCATTCCATGTATGGTCCCCATGTTGCATCTCTATATTCTGTCAGTAGGGCTTCCGATGTGAATCATAGTTAGATGTCAAAAAGCACGAAATCTGCATGCTTAGTGTCATTGTAACTTCCAATTTGAATCATACTTATATGGAAAACAGCATAAACGAGTGCTGGATGATAAATGTTGAAAACCTATATATGTCCATACTTGTCTTGAAGTTGATTCATATAAATACTTGTGCTGTCGATCCTCTGATTTGAAGAGGCCAAATTCTAAGTAGCACCACCACCATTAATTAGGTTTAAGTATGAAATTGGAAAATGTTATCTGCAGAATGCTTGAGATCTTACCTTCATTTCCGTTTGTTAAGATGTGCAAAAAGACATATACACTATAAAGAGTTTATGCAATTCTTTGTTGTGTTATCTTCTTTAGATTTTTAATTTGAGAAGCCAGTTTATTTTTGAATAAATTATCATTATAGTTTTCATCTTGGAATAGAAAATTTTGCCTTCTCATGCCATTTTTATAATTTAAATTCTTTTGTAGATTTTTAGGTTTGAGCACCCATAGCTTATTTCATTATGGCAAGTGAAGACTCTAAAGACTTGCTGAAGAATGTGGATTGGAAGACAGTGGGCAATTCTGTCAATAGTGATTCACTTGGACCAGTCACTAAAAAGCGGCTTCCTAAGAAAATTAGAGAAGTCCCTGACTATTATTTTCTTCCACGAAGGTCATTACCTTCTTCTATTGCAATTTATGGAGCTATCTGCGCAGCTGGAGTTGGAGCAGGAATGCTGCTGGAGGTTTGGATTAAGAAAAAGATTAAAGGTACTTACTTTTGTATGCAAAGTTAAGATACTTCAGATACTTTCTTTATGTGATGTTGTGCGATTTACTAATTGCCATAGTTGAGATAACTTACATGATCAATCTAGAATTAAAATGTCTGATCTAATGAAACCATCTTTGACAACGAATGAGGGATTGCACTGCATCCTTAAATCAACTGGTCTTGAATAGTCTAGATTAAGTTTTTTAGTGTTGCATATTTTAATGCTTAATTGCTTCCAAAATGTAGCTTTATAATTATAGATGCATGATCCATGTTCCAAAAACGCACCAGATCAGTTCAAAACTGGATGAATATTTGTTATCCATTGGTTTATATGCTCTGGGTCATGGTTTAAAATTTCATATAATGGACCTATATCTGCCCCCTGGCCAGACTGGTAGCGGTTGTGTACAAACCTATGTATCGATGCATATGCTGGTACACACCGTGATACCAGAAGAGGGAGGAGGAGGTGAATACCTTGGCCAGCAATGGGGATGCTCACGGGCCAGCAGTGGTGGTCAGCAGTGTGCGTTGCTAGAGAGCTCAGAAGAGATAGGAGTGTGTGTGTGTGTGTGTGTGAGAGAGAGAGAGAGAGAGAGAGAGAGAGAGAGAGAGAAGGGTGCACCATGGTCTAACCTAAAAAACAGATATGGAAAGCACAAACGAATGAACCAGACCAGCCTGCTGGGAAAGGGGTAGGCACTGTGTCCCTGGTCACCACCAGATCGGTAAATTCCATCCTGTATGTACCAGTCCAGGTGAAATCAGGGACCTTGCTCCTGGTTAACAAGTTAGCACATTAAGTGCTTGTGCATTTGTAAACTCCATGAATTCAAGAATGAGATATTGTTATTTTTTTATCTCATTTACTCTTGCGACTTGGCAACTCATTGAGAAATCAGCCAAAGTATTCTGGTTAAGCTTCTGACTTTGAAGTTTGTATGGTCTACACTCACTTTTGCTCAAGATATAAATAGGGTATTTAGAATATTTATTTATCTTTTGTTGTCTTTATTATATGCATTTTTAATATAGGAAAATAATAAAGATACGAGATACTTACTAGTCAGAGAAATTTGGTGCTCTTCCATGCATTTGCTAAATCAAACTATTCTGACATGCAGAGGATGGTTGAGTCCTTTGGGAGATGGACAAATTCTGAAAGCAATTACTCAGACATACATAGTTGGTTATCCTACTATAAAATCAGCAATTCCAGCTATTACTGCATCGGAAGCAATAAGAAGTTTCTGTTTTCTCCTCTGGCATTGTGTGATTTGCAATGACCTTTATGGTTCTGTACTTCTTTGGGTTTTCTAGATATTCTTTCTTTGAAGATCCTCATTGTCCGAGCTTTTGTTGTGTGTTCTCTAGGTCCTTTTTCTAGGAGTTTATTTGTACTTTTACATCAAGCTGGCGAAAAGTTTTGATGTTATTGGAGAGTGTTGATAATGAAATTTTGAATGCAAGTATTTTATGTGAACTTATTTTAACTTGTTTTATTGCGGCAGGTTCGCTGTCTATTTGAGCTTGTTAATGCACTCTATTTTTGTGTTTTTTTCAATTGAAATCCAGTGCAGGATAGATGTTTGGTGATATTCTACATTATCATTTTCTTTTGATTTCTCAGAAGCATTATAAGAATAGAATCTCAACACCAAGCAAAAGTTCTTACTCTGTAAATTCCACAGGGAAAGCAGTTATATCATCGTTACCAGCATTACAATGAGCAATTAGCTCTCAAGCTTTCCTGTCCGGTTGCAGCAGAATCCCTACATGCATGGGTAAGTCGTCTTTGTCTTGTTTGAAGTATATTTGTCTTTGGCTACGTAGAATGGATCGTCAACATAAACTCCATAGAGGAAAAAGAAAAAGAAAAACCACATTTATTTGGGATGAGTCTGACATCATGTCGAAATTTGTCATTTACTTGTATTTTGGATTCTGATACATTGGGATGGAACAGTGGACACCAAAGTCAGGCTTTGGATCGGATCGATCCAATGTCTTCATTTCCATCACTTAAAAAGTGGATGATGGTTTTCTAATCGAACAATTCGATCTAGTTTTTGAAAATTACGGTGATCGGATTTTTATTTTGTTTTATAATTTTTAACAAAGTCAAAATTGGTCAAAATTGAGTAGATCAAATCAGCACATACCATTTCTCATCGAGGTTTGGAGAACCACGCCGAACGAAGCAATTGTTGTAGGGTGAATCGGTCCGGCTCAGTCGATTTTACGGTTTAAATGGGCGTGAACCGTAATGGGTCTTAGCAAACTGAGGTCGACGTGGTGGCTGCCCGTTCCGTCCTTTCCTAATACACCGCCCGGTCTCGATTTAAGTCTCTCTCTCTCTCTCTCTCTCTCTCTCTCTCTCTCTCTCTCGCGGGAGATGCCACCATGTTGTCGTCGGCGGCGTGCCTCGCTTCCAAACGCCTCCCCGCGATCTGTCGGTTTCTCAGCTCCTCCCCTCCGGTAGGCTTCTCTCAGTCGATTCCTCTTCCAATAACCATTATTTCTCCTTCGTATGTCATTTGGGATCCCTAAATGTTGGATTGCCTTCCAGGTTGCATTCGCCCCCGCCAGATCTTTCTCCACTGCTTTGAACTACGTGAGGCCATTTGATCTGACATTTATTTGTTGATTTTTCTTTCTGTTACGCCGGTTGGGATCAATTCGTGGTAAGGTTGGCAAATTTGTGTTCTGTCAGCACCTTGATTCGCCTGACAGCAATTCGGATCTTCCATGGGACTTTAGTGAAGCAAATAAGGAAAAGGTACGGACTTTTCTCTTGTCTTTGTAATTTATGTTTCAATCCGTGAGTGTTAGGATACTTTTTGTGCTTTCTGTCATCTTATCTATTTTAAGGCAAAATTGAAGTTATTAGATTCTTCCATAGTACCTATTTTTTCCTTAACTTTCGGCTGTGACTAGGTTGTGGTGAAATTTAAAGCTTTCATGTTGCTTATCATTAATCTTCGATAAATGAAGAAAATGCAAGGGGGCATATCTACTATTACATCTCTTCATTGTTGAACCAACATGCGTAGACTGGTTTAATTTCTAAATCTTGTCATCATCTATGCTTTTGCAACTTATGCATGTTTCTTCCTGAAGAGATTGAGCCACTAGGTGTCCAACAGATGATCAGGAGACTGCTTAGGAAAAAAAATAAGAATAAAATCGGGGGAGATTAACTATGTCTTTTGGATAAGTAATATGTGTGTGAACTGGTAAAATGTGGAGCAAGGTATCATCTTGTTTACATGTTAAATTTTTAAAAACTCATCTGTGGATCACCTTTACCTGCAATAAATAGAAAGCTGCAAGATGTTTTATAATAACAAGTGGTAGACTAAAGGATGTTTGAAGGTCCTGGAGGATCATGGTGGGCAACTTGGAATGGTATCTAGCTTGAACTCCATTTACCTTTCTAAAGCTTGTGAAAAATTATTATGAGGCTTGGGAATAACAGTTTAAAGTGAATGGAACCTATTATTGAAAATTGTTGTTCTGTTGAGATGAATTACAGGGCATAACATGATTTGGTAGATAATTATATAAGTCATACTTTCTGGACTGTCTTAATAATATTCAGATGTAAAAAAAAGGAATACAGAAATCAAAGAAAGTTGGGGGCAACTTACATTAGGGATGATTCTGATGAGTAAATATGATGAGAATACGAAACATGGTGCAATGATAGTAGTAACTTCATAAGAGAGTTCAAAGTGGTACAATGCACCAGAGTCGGCATAGTAGTTTTGGAGTAGATGTAGTTTGAAGCTTTATAAAAATCTAAAGAAGAAAGCAGAAATTGAACATGACATTTTGTTCCTTTTGGTTTTTAGCCATAAGAGGAAGGCATATGGGTTTCAACCTCCCATTCATCATCCTTGTGTTAAATTATCATTGGAACAAATTGTGAGGCAAATTGCAAACTCCTGTAACCTTCATATTCACGATGATGATACATAAGAAAAATGATTCCGAATTAAGTGTACTCCAATGGACCCTCTAGAATCAAATTAGAAATATATCATAAGCAATCATTAGTTGCTCTTGAGTTTGAATTTTGTGATGTTACTCCTCGTGTATGATTTTTCCTCTCATTGTTATCTTTCTTCAGCTTTGGCAATAATGGAGATCAAATGTCTTTGTATCTAGTATAATATTTATGACTTAAGAGGTCATCTCCATGAGTAAATGCAGGTCAAGGAGATACTCTCCCATTATCCTTCCAACTATAAGCAGTCTGCTGTTATTCCACTGTTGGATCTTGCACAACAGCAACATGGCGGATGGCTATCACTGTCTGCAATGAATGTGGTATGTTAAGGCTCTCGGAATCCGTGAAAATAGTTCTTTTAGATATCCTTATCTGACCTATTTTTTAATTGATATTATTGCTTTTTTTTTATGATGATTATGGGCTATCAGTAAGATTCTTCTTTACCTATTCTTTTAGTGTGTATATATATATACATATATATGTATATATATATGTGTATATGTATATATATATACACATATATATACATATACACATATATATACATATATATATATACATATATATATATATACATATACATATATATATATATATCAGGGCTATTTTCTTTTACAACCATATTTGGTTTTGAAGAAGAATACCTTTGTGTTTTAACTTTAGAAACTGAATCTTAATGCTCGAGCAAAGAGCACCATCCATTGAGGCATGCTTGACAACAGTGGTCCTTTAAACTCAAATAATACTGTTACTCTTTTGTAGCTAGATGTATTGTTACTATTTAGTTGGTCATTGAGGAGATAGCTAGATGTTACATATGAAATATTTAGATTTTCAATATGTCGAATTTGAGGTGCACCTCTGAACACATCATGATCTGTAGCACCTTAAAAATCTTACTTATCTAGCTTATGGCACAATGAGGTCTTCATCTTATTTTCCACCTATGTTCCATGAGACAATCAAAGGCTTTGAATTGTTTTTATTCATTTATTTATACACAATCACCTTATATCTCTGGTTGATTTGCCGCAAAGAAAATTGATATTTTGGTTTTTATCAAGCTGCTGATAATAGCTCCGCAGGTCACTTTCATCAGTAGGCTTTCTTCTGATGTAATAAGGAACTTGGCTCCAATCCTTCAATTTTGATATCATTTTCCCTTCTCATTATCCTTGTGAAGTTAGACAAAAGAACAACTAGAAATAATACTTAAGTGAGGTATACGTTAAATAAAGAAACTAGTTTCTAAGGCCTATTATGCTTTGTAGTTATCAGCTGTTTATTTCTATTGGTTCATGTATTAGCTCAGCCTGTTCTTATTCATATTTCATATACACTGATGGAAAGCATCAGATGTCATATTGTTAATTCCAAAAATATGGTAAGTTAATGTTACTTCATGTTGGAATGATTTGGCTGGACCTGTGTGAATGTGTTGTATTAGCAACTTAAATTTTTAGGTAGCAAAAGTGGAACTGGGATAAAAATCAACAACCAGATTGACTGGATCATATGGATTATGGATAGAAGTATAATTTAAAATAAAATGAAGAAAATATAGAAAATAAAATAATTTAGAAAATAGAAAGAAAAAAATGATTCTAAATGTCATCTGATTGATCCTTACCTTTTGATTGGCCATTTGTTGAAGATGAAAAATTTTCAAGTGTGAGTTCAGTCAACATTTGACATTCATAAATGGGAAATGTAGGTAACTATTGTAAAAATTTGAACTGCATCTTTTTATTTTTTAATTTTGTTATCATTAACTTTAATGTTATATTATTTTACTAAGCATGAACAAAAATAATGTTTTACTATTTTATATATTGTTCTCAATTTTCTAAACATTTTATCATAAAAAACATAATAGTTTTCTTTAATAAAAGATAAATTTAAATATATATATATGACAATAAAATTAAATAATATATAATTAAATATATTTATTTAGATATATAAGCTATAACTTATTAGTTATACTTAAATAGTTAGGATTTAGTTGAGTACTAGGCTTGGCCTAGCCTTCTGCTTGTGGCTTGAGAAAAGTGTGCAGGGAAGCTATGCTGGCAGTGAGCAGATGATACTTGAATACCAAAGCAAGCGATGATTTATTGATCACACTCGGATCCTCTCCCTTCTCCCCCCTCCTTTGGTTTCCCCTTCTCAGATACTCCCATCTGTCTCTCATAGGTTGCAAAGCTAGAATTACTATCAGTATTGGCTAGGTGCGAAGGCTCAATATCAATTGGTTCTGTTGGTTCAAACCCGACCAACAAAATTAAAATTTTAAAATAAAATAAAAACCCATAAAAAGGAGTAAAGTCTCAAAATTGGAAAAATATAAGAGAAATGTTATAAGCTTCTCTATAAGTTTTCATGATCTCCTTCAATTGAATTTAAGGAAATAAAGAGCTGACAAGCCTCCATATGTACCACCAGCCAATATATGTTGCATTGACATTTACTATGTACCTATTCTTGAGAGCAGACATCTTTCAACAGTATTCAATAGGAGTCAATTATGTGGCTTGCTATATCCATTTTAATAGTTGGCCTCACACAAAATTATTAGGGGCAAAATTTTACTACCTCATAAATCACGATCGTTGTTTAAAAGTTGCTAGGGCCAAAGGTGCCACAATTAGCTTCTGGCTCAATTGTGCTTAATACCTCTCTTAGGATTTGGAAATAGTACCAAGACAATGAATGGATAGGAATTGATAGTAGTGAATAAGGTTATAATGATGTTATAAGTTCTACCCTGTATTGTCTGTTCATTTTATTGTTTTTGTAGTTTCACTAATTCCATTCATGTGATCAACAACTTTTGATATCTTGTTCTTTTGCTAAGTTCATTCTATTTCAGCTCACAAGCTTCATTTGTTAATTCTGTTTGATATTTGATGTTTCAGATTGCTAAAGTTATAGAGGTTGCTCCTATTCGTGTGTATGAAGTTGCAACTTTCTATTCGATGTTTAATCGGACAAAGGTGCACCAGTCTTGCTACATTTTAACTGTCCAATATATGATATATATTCAGTTTGAAGTTTTGTTTCCTGGCTATGTGTTGCATTCGTTTGTGCATATTCTAATATTGTTAATTTGGTGCAGGTTGGTAAGTATCATCTTTTGGTTTGTGGAACAACACCCTGTATGATACGTGGATCTCGTGAGATCGAAGAAGCCCTGCTAAAACACCTGGGTGTTAAGCGCAATGGTGAGTGTTTCTTACTGTACAATGCATAGGACATGGAATTCAAACCTTGAACAAAGGTTTCATAAACCAGTCTGTATATATGAAATCTGCAGAAGTGACCAAGGATGGAATGTTTTCTGTTGGTGAAATGGAGTGCATGGTAAGATTTATTCTTGTCAGAATTTTCTGTCTTGTATTTTTTGGTATAAGTCAACCCATTCACCCAAAAATGCTGTGAATGCCTGATCTCTCTTTGATACAACACAATTTTATGGCAATCCTGGTCTTCTACAGGGCTGTTGTGTTAATGCTCCAATGATCACTGTGGCTGACTACAGCAATGGTTCAGAAGGATATACATACAATTATTATGTGAGTACTTATGAACTCTCTTATGCATTTTAAAGTTCTTATGAACTCTGTAATCATAAAGCAAGAGAGAACATTGAACACTTCAACATTCCATTTGTTGCTCCAAAAATATAATTGGTCTTATTCCTCAAAAAAGATAAAAGAACTAAATAAACTATCTCTAGAGATACTGGCCACACATCTAGCAAAATTATATTTGTCTATATTCATGATTTGTCATTTTCTTCTGTATTGAATGAAGAAAGACTTATTCTATGTAAGGGTAAGTCAATGACAGTTGTATCTCAGATTGTTCCTTGATTGTTTATCTTCCAGCAATTATTCTATGCCCAGTTCATCAGGGAATATCGTGGATTGCATTATTTTTGGCATAACCACAATGAAAGGGAATTGGCTATATATCTGAACATTTGTCTTTTATCTTGATCGTCATTGACTGTACGAGGGATCTACAAAAATGACACTTTGCCTCCTAGCATAGAAGCTGAATATATTGTGAGAAGATTTGTGTTTGTATCATGTAATTACATAGGCAAGAGACTATTGACAACTTGCAACTGGTGGTACTAGTTGTGAGGCATCAAAGAAGCTGATTAGTATTAGTTGAAGGAAAATGTTGGTGAAGAATGGTTGCAGCATGAGTATTAGAAGAGGCACTTTTAGCACCGATCATATTGACTCCAGCTGATTTAGGTACTAAAGAAATCATGTTGAGTATAGGATGTCCATCTCATTTGCATTATTCTTGTATCATTCATGAATTCCAAGATGCCTGAATTCAGGTCATAAGCAGTTTATAGATGCTACATGACCCATGATTTTTTTCCCTACTATAGACTTTTTGACGAGTTTAAGAAATAACATTAATTTGAAATCATATGTTGATATATATCACTTGATGTTGCCATTTGATGGTTTCTACAGACGTTTATGATCGAGTAGAAAATTATCACATCAGATAACTATTCCTTTCTTTTTTTCCCTTTCCAGGAAGATGTTACACCCAAACGAGTCGTTGAGATTGTTGAGATGTTGAGAAGTGGAGAAAAACCTCCAGTAAGTGGTTTGAATTGGTGCCTGATCCTTTGCTTGATCTGTCCAGATGCCCAATACTGATTTATGACTTCTTGCAGGTAGGGACGCAAAATCCTGATCGCATTAGGAGCGGACCAGCTGGAGGGAACACTAGCTTGCTCGGGGAGCCAAAGCCTCCACCGTGCAGGGATCTCGATGCCTGCTGATCATCGGTTGAGTTGTGCCATGAATATTGAGAATTGGTGCAACTTGGTCTCAAAAAATCTTGAGAAGCTTGCCATTTCACCAGTTTCAGCGATGAGGAATAGAGACAATGGTTTTGTTATCTACTTATATTATCTCAAGATAAATTGCAACCATATGGCGTTCTGTATTTAATCTTGGTTTCAATAGCCATCATTGTCAAAAAAGTGGTTGGCTTTGACAAACTGAAGTATAAACGACACCAATGAGTATCTTAGATGGTGTTGGCCTCCTAATAAACAAGTGACTCTTGGTATCATTATGTCGATTCATATTCTTCATCTATTTTGATCTGTGATGATTTCTGCTAGAAGACCTAACATTTGCCACAAATCTAGAAGAGAATGATGGAGGTTTATGGTGTTTTTTCAAGGTTATTTGGACTCGATGTCTAGGTATCTGAACAGGAATCATGCCAATCTTCACCCTGATACAGGCATGCAATTATTATTATTTTTCATTACTCGTTCCATATATAAATGTTACATAATCATTTATAATGTGATTTATATCCTTCTTCGGTTGATTGTACGTTAACTACTGGGATGATTTTTCACAGGTGATATGCAATTATCATAACACATAATAAAATCACAGTTTTACTTGGGATCAGGTTTCCTGTTCACAAATATTACGAATTCTACACATCATTGGAGGAGCTAAGCCATCGCCATCTCCCAAAAGCCGTCTGCTGATGTGGTATTATTCCATTGGTCGGGATAGAATCTCGTAGATTTTGGACGGAGGATATGATGTGGGCTCTAAGACAGTCGCCACCAATTGAAGCAACAGCCTTCTGCCACGTACTGGTCGGATGGTCCGGCGGTGGACACCGTTTTTCGGAGAGGCTCCCCCACCTCCGGCGATTGCAGCAGATCCTGTAGAGTGGTGGGTTTTTGATCGGCTGCGGACAGATGACTATGGATGGGCCGGGGTTCCTGCATCGATTCGTTGGACAGAATCTTGACGTACATGTGCGTATCTGTATGACTCTCCTGAGTGGATATGAGTGAAGTCATAGGACATCAACCTACGTGGCCATCAGACCCTCCCTTATCCAAATGCCCAATAAAATATCAGCTCCTGATCAGGAACAATGTCAGCCTATAAAAAGATCTCCTCGGTGGGTCCTCAGAAAGAAAAAAAAAATCAATTTTTTATTGCCTTGACAGAAAACCCCCGAGTCCTTCCCTGCCACAATCTTATTGGCAAGTTGGTTCACTTCGTATTCCTCCACATCCCAAGAAACCACAAAAAAAAGAGAACTACATACATCAAATAATTCAGCTGCAAGGAAAGAACAAAAGATGGAGAATTAAGCCTTGGAACTGTTGCTTGTGCTGTTGTAATTTGTGCTCACGCCTGTCAAACCAAGGAATTCTGATCGCACCACCATCATTCCTATCCAATGGTGCCACTTGCAAGACATGGGGTGTTTATGGGAAACTTCTTCGTTGTTCTTGCCATTCGCCTCCTTCCCCAACCTCCCCTATAAATTGCCTCCCAAAACCGAACCAACCAAAGCAAAAACCGCCGTCTCCTCTTCCTTCTTCTATAGTAAATGATTCAGATGCCCAATTCTGATGTTGTTTAGCGAGATTCAGAGGTGTAGAGGAGAGATGGAGTGGGCGATGAAGATCTCCGACGACGCCTGGGCCTCCTCCCTCGCCGCACCGACACCAGCGGAATGGCAGTTGGAGAACGTTGTTGCCGCCCCTACCAGCCCCACCAGCCCTAGCCCGACTCCGGATCACATCCCTAAGTCTATTTCCTGTGCTCCCCCCTCTGATCCTTGCGGTGGAGCGGTGCAGGATGGTGAGATGATGGAGATCGAGGCCCCTGTTTCCGTCGATGCTCAGCCATCCAATCCCTACGCTGGCGTCGATCCACAGGAGTACGCCTCGCTTCTGAAGCGGAAGCTTGATCTGTACTGCGCCGCAGTTGCCATGTCTCGGGTACTTCTTCCCTCCTTTTCTAGCTGGAAATTTCTGTTCTTGGGTAATTACCAAATGTTAATTCGCTATGACCGAGCGCCTTCATCTTGTTCAAAGCACTTCAGGGCCTTGTCCTTGGAAGATTTTGCTGGCAAACTGATGGGTAACTTCAGAGTATTGTCGAATCTTAGACAGTTTCATCCTAAACTATTCAGCTTTAGCAGTTCCAGAATTTTGTTTGTCTTGGTCCTATTCTTACTTGTTTGACCTAAGTTACGCCACTAGTCTTTTAACTTTGGTGAAAGATTTTGTTGGATTTCTAAACTTTAATTTTGTCGATTGACTTACAAAACTTTAGTTCATGTTTGAGTCAAACCCTACTGTCAGCTAATCTCCATAAACAGTAGTGGAGAGCTGGCCTGCTGCAAAGTAGAACTTTTTTAATATTTAGGAGATAACCACAAAATCATAAACACTAGTGTCTAAGAAAACAGTTGTAAGGAGTTAAAGGTTTCAATTATTTCAATTTTATTTTAAACTAAGTAATAAACAAAAATAACTTGCAATTTATCCATATATTTTCAGCTTGAAACCAAAATTTTCTCTTTAAATATTATTGACTTCTAGAATAATATATTGGTGACAGAATCTAGTTATTGCTACTAGATATGCATGACAATCGAGATATATGATCACTAAATTGATTTTAATATCTTTTACCATTTTTATACATTTATTTATTCTCACCCTAGTACCACTGAACACCATAGTGACAATGATGCATTTGATTTTTGGAATGTTGTATAACATTTTTCTCTAGATACTTTTGTTATTTTTGTTTTCTTTGTCATCTACAATTTTCTTTCGACTTTCTGGTTGGAACTGTTTTATCTGGAACTATTGAAACCAGAGAAACTAAAAATGTGTGACTTTGAAGTTGCGGCTGTGGTCAAAATGAAAACTGAAACATTTACTTCAAACCTGAGTCATGGCTACAGCAAGTGTTACATAGTTGCTCTTTTGGTGTTTCCCTTGGAAATATTTGGTGTAGGTTGTACATTTCCCTGTTGGTATTTTTGACCTGTCACTTTCAAGTTTTAATTCCATTTCTCCTCCATCAGTATTTGTGTGCTAACTAAGGTCATATATCAGAACAATACCAAGGAGTTAGGTGAGGTTAAGGCCAAGGTACATCAGGAGTGAGGTACATTCTGATCACATTTGAGCTATGTGCGAGCAAGTTAATTGAGTGGTCAATGACAATAAACTCAGGTAATGCTTTCATGTTGCAATTATGTTAATGTGATTGCTGCCTTGAGATCTCAATCAAAAGGCTAAAGAACAAACACATTATGTTTGTTTGGTTACTAATTTATGTGGTTACCAATGTTTTCAACTTATTGCATGGAACACGTGCCAATTGAGAAAAACCTGTGATATGCATAATAAGATTTACTTATAAGCAATTAACTGCAAGGTTCCAAATTCTGGTGACAAGAAATTACCTGCTGTTGGAATAATTTGTTCCATTCTGTACTGGAGGTTCCAAATTCTGGTGGCACAGGGGGTTACCTGTTGTTGGAATAACTTTTGTACCAATGGAACAGGCAAGTCAAAAAAAAACATACCACTACAATACTCTTCTTTGCTTTTCTCTAGCATCCTTCTCTTCCCTCCTTCGGTCTTCCGTTGGAGGTGGGAAGTGATAGAGCTCAAGAGGACATTCTTGCTCTTAAATAAAAAAAACAAGAAGCCCAAACCACTTTTTTATTAAAATTAATTTAGGTGAGATTTTAAACTGTGTTTTAAATATAAAGAAACTAGTTGGGCTTTTTTTATCAATATAAGTGACTAGTTTGGAATATTTTAATGTTTAAGTATGACCAATGCCCCTGGTTTTGGGATCTACTTTTTGCATCATGGATCTGAGCCAAACAAGATGTTAATCCTAAACATTTCAAAACTAAATGATTGGTTCATTGCATTGACAGACCTGACGATTACAATTTTTCTTTGTTAAAAAGAATAAAGAAAATAGATCTTGCAAAGAACACTTGGAATCCTTTGGCAGATATGAAAAATTCAAGCTTGTTATGTCATAACATTGTAACTTTTGTGATGAATATACTCTAAATCCATCGTTAGGTATTCTACCGTCTGGATTTACCTTAACTATTAGATAAAACTATGATGGGCCAAATCTCATACCAATGGAGGATGAATCATAGAGAAACATTTGGAATAATTTATTTAAGCTATACTGAAAATTACCATATCTACTACATATTTCATAGTAGAAAAATTCTTCATGCTTATCTTTCATCTATAACTACATTGAGTGTTTTCCCCTGTAGTTATGGATGTAATCTCTTGAAATAAAAAAGAATGTGTGTTAAATGGTACCTAACAATGTTTTTAAAAGCATTAGACGCCAAAAGGCGCCAAGGTCCTAAGCTTTCGCTTGAGCATTAGACACAGTGCTAGGCTCTCGCCTGAGCGAAGCGAGACGTTCCAAAATATTAAAATATAAAAAATATAAATGGAGGAAGGTAGGGGAAGGAGAAGAGGAGTAATCGGTGGCTATGAAGGAAGGTGGGGAAGGAGAGGGCAATGGAGGAAGCTGCGGATAAAGGCAATAGTAGCGGAGGAAGCAACGGACGAAGGTGATGGCGGTGGAGGAGGAAGTTGCAGACGAAGATAGTGGCAACAATGAAGGAAGCTGCAAACAAAGACAGTGGCAGAAGAAGCTTTGGACAAAGGTGGCGATGGCAGAGGAAGCTTCGGATGTAGGGTTATACTTCAAAGACAAGCTTTGGGTGGGGGGGGGGGGGGGGGGGGGGTGGGTTTTGTGTTAGGGCACTTTAGTTGGTTCAATTGAACCAACTTGCATGTTCAATCGAACCAGGCATGAACCTGACCCATTCTTCACTCGGGCACTCGCTCGAGCCCCCCGGTGACTAGGCTCAGGCAAGCACCTAGGCGATGCTTCATTGAAACGCCTCTCCCAGAGGTTGTGCGAGGCACTCAGAGTGCCAAGCAACATAAATATCATTCTTACTATCTACCTATTTAGTCTTTGTAGACTCTAAGATTAGTTCAACATGTATTTTTAAGTTACAACCCAGATTATCGCAAATAAATGTAAAACAAATGGTTAAAGAATACCTGCTTTCTTCTTTGCTTTGTTTAAATGTCCACCAAGTGGGTTTTCATTTTTTGTTTTCTTCTATGCTGTTTTTTCCAAGTTTTTTTGCTACGTGTTGTCTCTTTTAAGCAACTGTATGACATTTTTGGTGCCTGTCCAGCCATAGAGTGTTTGTCAAATAATTTTCTCTTATCACATTTTCGCCCATTGCAGCTACAAATTGAAGTCAAATAAATATCCACATCATGGTTTCTGTTTTGGTATATTTTCAGAGTTCTAATGCAGATCTCCCAAGTCCACCAGCTTTAGATTCTTCACAGTATGGATCTCAGACACCTACGAGGGGTATAATACTGCATACAAGTAGCTTTTACATACACCAATATTGTTAGGTTCTGTAAGTGTTTTTCTTTTTCTTTTTGTTTAATTATTTTTTTTAAAACCCAGTTACATTTTCAAGTAGGATATTGTTGGAGTTCTCCTTGTACTGTATATTGTTTTCCCTTTTGTTTTTGACATAGATGAAAAAAAAGTTATGTAATTTACCTTGCAGTGACTGATAACAAAAGATGAGCAGAAACAACAATTTAGGAGATACACAAATTTTATATTTAAGATTAAAAATGTTCGAGGTCTTCACAATTTCCTGCTAGTATATAATTGAGGCGAACTTCACTTATCAAATGAGCAACTAAAGAGAAAGTAACAACACTCTTGGAGTTCTTACAACAGTCATAACTCACAAGTCAACATCAAGCAGTCTCTGAAGACAATGGTACTTGGTTTCAAGATAGCAAAGATACAGATGCATCCACATGTACCCTATTATATGTCCAGGAAACACAGTTTGGAGAAGCTTTGAAAATTTTCATTTTATTGATGATAATGCTATCATGCTATGAATTTTTATTCTGTATGTAGATGAAAATTGTAGGACTCAATTAGCTTAGAATATATTATCAGTAACATGTGCAAGGATGAACATGCCTCACAAAACATGCTTGCATGTCGAGTTAGGTTTTGGTTATATCCTGATATCCCACTAAGGTGACTTCTTCTCTAGAATTGGTATTTGCATTAGCACCACTTGAATTTAGTATCTTCTCACATATGTTTATACAGCATTCACAAATGATTCTAATGTAGGCCAAATCTTCAGTTTGTTTAATCTGAGGGAAAAATAGATCAAAATTTCTTCTTGTTCTAGGTCAAAACCTTCTCCTTTGGGTTTATTATTGAACAAAAACCAAGAGAAGTAACAAATGTGTTAGATGAACACTATATGATAAAATAAAAACAGGCTTAAGCAACAAGGGTAAGAAGCATATCAATTCTAATTGAGTCTTTGAGGAATGCTTAAGTATGCATTATCAAGATGAAACAAAACCATAGGAAAATGTGTAGCTAGAAATTATATGGTGTTCTAGAGATCTTTTTTCTTAGACTATAATTCGTGCATACTTTTCTGATTCAAGGTAGCACTCTGCAGTAGTAGGTATTGTCATTATTACTAGGCAAATGCTAAATTTAAATTGGATTCGTGGTGGATGCTTTAAATGATAAGTATTAGTTGATTACTAAAGTTACATGTTTCCGTGGTTAGTCAATATAAAATATGTTGAAAGTTTACCAATTTATTCCTCCAATTAAGAGAGGGATGGATACTTTTTTACACTTTTACATAGACAAAAAATTCATGGTTCACCAAACCTACATGCAAGATTTCAAATCTCAACAGATCAGTTTATATCAGTCCAACAAAGTATCAGGATCGAAACATAAAGCCTCATTTTATCTTTTTCATTATTCAATGATACTGAGCAGTATAGGTGAAAAAAACCATTCAGTGTACTGCTAGCAGACCAGTAGGTAATCAAAATCTGCACTAACCTGATATTTAAAGCTTTGCTTATATGGTTGTTGGATTATCAAATTCTCATAACAACTATGGAGGATGGATATGCTTTATAACTTCAGATATTTCTTTTCTGTTGCATTTTCTGTCACATGATTAGGTAGTGGTTTTCATGTGCTATGCATTGCAGATAGTGGATCTACTGGGCTTCCATCTTTCACTGAAATGAAGAACTCAACTGTCTCAGGGAAGCCAGTTGCCAGTGGATCATCCAGACATCTGTCAGATGATGATGAACTTGAGGAGGAGGCAGATACAACTGAGAATGCAGATGGAGTGCATACGAAACGTATGAAGAGGTAAACACCTCGAGATAAGAACTTAATAAGCATTCATTCATGTTGCTACTGGGAGTCGGTCTTTCAGAATTCATCAATAATTGTTATGTCATCTGTTTTTCCCAAGGATTTATTCTTGTGTTGTGTTGAGTTTTTTAAAGAAAACTGCTCAGAAAGATGATTTTTTTTATTAAGGCTATTTAAAAGTTTAGAAGACATAAAATAATGGTGGTTGTTGCATAATCTGTTTGGGAAACAACTGCAGGTCTATTTTTTGATGCTTTATATCTACTGGGATTTGGTTTTGAACTTCAACTGCTTCTTGCTCAGGATGCTTTCAAATAGAGAATCAGCAAGACGTTCAAGAAGGAGAAAACAAGAACATCTGAATGAGCTTGAGGCACAAGTATCATTTAATTAGTCAGTTGTTTTTGTATCTTTAGAAGATGAGGAATTTTATAAACTAATGACATTTTTTATTAGGTCTCACAATTGAGAGTTGAGAACTCATCACTTTTAAAGCGTCTTACTAACATGAACGAGAAGTACGATGAAGCTGCTGCTGATAACAGGGTACTAAAAGCAGATGTGGAAACTTTGAAAGCCAGGGTAAGCTACTTGTCACACTTACGCATATGTTCAACTATCGAGTGATGTAAAAGATTTTAAATTTTTTTGTCCTTTTACATTAACATGGCCATTTTCATTAGTAGGCTTGAGGATATTATTACTGAAGAGTTATAACATCTTGTTCAAGTCTTCGAAAGTAGTAACAGAATTGATTTCATCATCTGATTTATTATAGACTAAATAGGAAGAAGAGTTAAATGTACATGTTTTCAAGATTATATAGTAAAGAGGAATGGAGCTTAATTGCAAAGCGATAAGTTCTGTTCACATTCATTTGCTCGAATCAACTTCGCACCAGGGCAAGTGTATGTAAGATACGATTAATCCATGATGTTATTAGTTGGTTACTTGCCATACATGGGAGAGCTCTTTATTTTTCCTTAGTTGATTCATCCTATATTCTATACTCCCTCATGGAAGTTTTTCTAATTGCTAACTTCTTAGAATGATTGGAATCATTTGGCTATCATGAACAAATTAAGTTAGCTCAAGTGGTGGCTCTCTATGAAAAATTAATATGGTAAAGATTGACTTTTTGATCGATCTAACTAATATTATATGAAGCAACTATGGTATGCAGGTCGTACATTGCCTCATTCCATTTGCTGGCCATTTGATTAATTAGGCTGCATAAGCCTCATGAGAGGTGGGCATTTGACCTCCATTTATGCCATGTTTATGCCCAATGCAAAGAGAAGACCTCAATCACAACTAATCATCAATCTGAGGCAATCTGTTGAAGCCGATGATAATTGACCAGGTTTGTGTGGGTGTTTGCTTGATCTAAGATGTCTTTTAGGTTTTTTTTTCTATGGGGTTTCTTTATTTCAGGTTTATTTCTGTTTAAGTAGTTCTCTTTGTGCTTTCTGAGTCAATATTTTAGCAAATAGAAGGGTCAAGTTTTACTTAGCTGAACACTAAATAAGCTAATATTGACCGCCCAAATTAGTCTTAGGTATAAGACACGACTTTTAAGTTATTCTGAAAATACTCCTTTTCAATGACTGCATGACATGAATTACAAATTAAGAACTTGATGTTCCTTTAATTGGTGCTAAAGGGTCTTAAGGACAGGACTTATGAACTTATATCTGACTGCTTTAATAGGACCAAGTTCCTTTCTAAATGTTGTTGGATGGGATGGTGCAAAGTGGAGCAAAGTCTTGTAAGATATTCACAATTGTGAGTTTTAGTTGATCTCTTTATTAGTAGCCAGGGTAAGAGGTAAATTGGCAACTATTGCTTGTTGAATGTCATGAATTAAGCATTATATACTAATACCATCTCATCATATTTGATCCAATTAATGCAAGTGGTTGAGACCATCCCAATCTTGTAAGTGGTCATGTCATCTATTCTTCCTATGTAATTTGTCACCTTATGTTGTTTAGCTAATACTTCAAATCACCTGGGTGATACAGATTCCTTTTTGATACAACAGTAAGGTAATTAGTATTTGTTGTGTGTCATTTCAAATAGTGTACAGTTGAGAGTACTCTCAAATATATTCCGACAAGTGAAAAGCACAATCACTTTTTAACTTATGTGATAGATTCTTTTATCAATCTAACAATCTCATCAGCTGTGAATATTTAGCTGTGAGCTGATACTTCTCCAAGCTCTCATCTCTGCATTTCAGGTGAAGATGGCAGAGGACAACTTAGGTAGGGTAACCGGCAAGAGTCCTCCACTTTATCGGGCTCTTTCTCCCATTTCAACAATTAACATGCCCAGCACTGGGAACTCCTCATCTGATGCCACTTCTGATACTGCTGTTGTAATCCAAGATGACTCAACTCACTTCTCCCTGGCTTTGACACACAACAAGAAGTCCAACACTTGCTTACTGGAACTCGCCTCTGTCTCACCGATCAAAGATGTCACACATGGGATTGCAGCCAGAGGGAAGAGGAATCGAGCTGCTTCCATGAAACGGGTGGCCAGCTTAGAGAACCTTCAGAATCGGATCTGCAGCAGACGCAGTCCCTGCACGCCCGTGCAGGTGGATGCTGCTGCATGGGATCCTGAGGCCACTCTTGATAACAAGAACCGGGAATAACGAAGTTCTGGAACTGCTGTTCACAATGCTCTCTTGTTAGCCCAACGACGGAGGCAGGAAATTGCTTCCATTGTCATCTCAGATGCATGAAAGGCGCCACTTTTTATGCTCTGTTTGTGGTGTTCATGAGTTCTATCAAGCCAGTTCTTCAATTTTCCACGTTGTTGCCTGACATGGAGTCCAATTCCCTCCGTGGCATACAAGCTTAAAGTATCAAATGTAGTGCCTATGTACAATCACATGCTCATGTGAGCAGCATACTATCCTAGCATTACTTTTTGAGATACCTATAAAAGCTGTTTTATTTGGCACCAAAAAATTTTTGGTAGAGCTGAATGACTTTGGGAACGACTGTTTGCATCACACAGAAGGATGACATTGCATCACATAGTGTCAGAATTATTAGAAAGCAACATGAGTTGGGACTTGGCTTCCCCTCAGCCAACTTTTACTTGTAACACTGATGATTGAGTTATGGAGAGTGCCCATTAGAAACTCCAATTGTGCCTCTCTCTTTTTTTATGTGCAGTGGAAATTTGTGCTAAATGGTACAATGCACAGTTGCATAGCTGTGTTGTTCTCCCAATCATGGACAGAAGATGCATGTGAATGTGTGCAAATTTTGAGGCATTATTGATGCCCTGATTTAAGAGGACAATAACACAGCAAGTTGCACTAATTTTTCACAAACATAAGTCTAAAGTTTTATTTCCACTAAAATGTTCTAAAAAAAAATTATTCTACTGTACACATATGTTGGAATTTTCTCAAAAAATATGTAGGTATTTGATCCACTTAAAATAAGTTTATATATATTAACTAGACTTTTAGCAAGATTAGTACAAAATAGGAATTCGAGCCAATGGGTTCAGATAATTGTGTAGTCAATCAGAGTTGGATTTGGGTAAAATAAACTATTTGATAACCCTACTCATCATTTCTAGTATTAAATTCGTCTGATTTTTTTCTCAACACCTATCAATGTTTTGAACGTAAAGAAATTTTCTTTCAACATCTTGATCATTTAAGTGTAAAATTTTGAATTTATCTATCACTGCTCTTAAAAGCTTAAGCTATTTTAAATAAAAACATGATGGTGCTTTAGCATCGTATGATCGACACGGTAGTGTTATACAGTCTATATTCTAGTACCACCTAGTGTTATACAGTCTATCTTCTAGTACCACCTGATATCTAAGGTATTACACGGTTAAGATATGCTCGACACCTCAATGTCACGTGGATAATATTTCGACATTATACGATCGAGTCAACTGAACCATTATTGTATCCTAATTTTTTCATGATGCATTCACAAACAAAACCAAAAGAAACATACAATTACCCCTCGTAATTGACATTGATCATAAGAATAATCATCCCAAGAGCCTATTATAAAAGGATTTCCTAGGTATATAATTTTAGAATTCCTTCTAAATCTCAAACTAATTTGATCATCGAACGAATACTTGTCAAGAATACTTTAGACCCAATTTTACTAGATTTAACACCCTAGAGTCAGACGAATCAACCACTGAATGAGACTGAGTTAAGATAGACACCAAAGGTGGCTCCAACTAGCTTCCGCCTTAAACAACCAAAAAAATTGACTTAATAGGTACTAATATAGATTTTTAAGAACACTAGAAAGATTTTGTTATGATGTAAAATGTCCTCATAATCACAATGTTCTACTTTACATTAACTTAATTTGTAATGTCTTACATTGCTCTTAGTTAATTGCCTAATTGCACCAAGTGTTGCTTTAAAATTTTGCACTCTCAAGACTTCACAATCACATGTTTTCTCATCAACATCAGCTTCTTCCAGTGTGACTTTTCTCCGTCGGTTTACTTTCTCTCTCGGAGTTGAGTGGGAATTGCAAGTGCGTGTCTGTGTGTGTGTGTGTATATATATATATATATATATATATATGGAGAGAGAGAGAGAGAGAGAGAGAGAGGAAATGTTTACGTGTCATGTGAGATTCATATGAACACAACACGAGTGTGGTATTATGTTATGCATTAATTTCTCACCAGCTAAAAGCGTTGCGCCTTCTACCGAAACCCACTAGGAATGCGTACGCGCAGTCGCTACGCTCCGTGTTGGCATAGCCACGGCCGTTGACTGAGTAGCCACAAGATCCGACAAAACAGGAAAGCAGACACTTTGCAATAGCGCGTAGGAATTCTACGTACGCAACATGCGCGTTACAGGGGATGGGATCCTTTCCACCTCTCCCATAATTGCACGCGCAATAACAATCCATCGTCATGTGTGAGGAAAGCAGAAGATTCGACCTCCGTCGGTGCTCCCTGCATCGAGACAATTCATATATTTCTCTATTGGATCATCTCTCTGTCTCTCTCCAATTTCTTGACGTCATAAAGGGTAGGAACTCAAAGGCTTCGTAGATCTCCTCCTCCTCCTCCTGAGCTTCCCATCTCCCCTGTTGAAAGCTCTCCCCAGGTACCATTCTTTTTGGAATCGCTTGATCTTATAATCCGTTTATTGTATTATTACATGAAGATTTAGGAATTATATGGTTTTTTGCCTGTTTCTTTAAAATAAGATCGGATGTAACTTTCTTGTTATGGCTGCAAATCTCAGAATGGTCAAGAGGGGAAATAGTTGCACCTTGTTCATGATGTTCATGTTGAAAAGCTTGAACTTTGATGACAATTTGCTGACATTTCAAGCAGTTTATTTTCCGGAAATAAGAAGTAGAACAAAAAGATCAAGCTCTTGTTTTTGTTTTCTTTGTTTCTTTCCCACCTAATGGGCCGTGACAGGTTTGATTCGAATCAATAATGGAAGTAAAAAGGAAGCACGATCGAGAGTTACTCTAATTGGGACTAATTCATGGATCTAGTTAGGTTGGATTTCGTCAACCCTATGTTTCTCTATAAGATATGTGTTTTATACAGGGTGACTGTACGTTCGCCCCTGTTGATTCGTGGTGGCCTCTGCTTTGGTTAATTATGGGTTCTTAGTGTTCAACTAAATGCCAAGGTGACTTTTTTATATTGGTGGTTTATCATCATAGTTTACCATAGTCGGACAGCTTGTCAGTCGTTGGGGAATTCTCAATGTGGATTTTAGCCGCTCTTTTCCTCTTTTCTCATGGAATATTTCTCCTGTTACCATGTTGCTGTGGAGCAGACAAGTAGTGTAATCTTTCCTTTTGATCTCTATTTGTCAGTTTCACTTTATTGATACTGTTGTTGTTCTACATAATTTTGGCTTCTGTTGTCCATCTTTGAAGTTTTAATGTGATTCTGAAATGAAACATGGAAGATAACTGCAAGTTCATCAAATGGTGCAGGATGGGCAGCACCGGGCATGAGGGAACCGCTTATGGTGCTTACACTTACGAGAACTTGGAGAGGGAACCATATTGGCCTTACGAGAAGCTCCGAATCTCCATCACCGGTGCCGGAGGCTTCATCGCCTCCCACATCGCAAGGCGTTTGAAGAGTGAGGGACACTACATCATCGCCTCCGATTGGAAGAAGAATGAGCACATGACCGAAGACATGTTCTGCCATGAGTTCCATCTCGTCGATCTAAGGGTCATGGACAACTGCCTCAAGGTCACTAGTGGCGCTGACCATGTATTCAACCTTGCTGCTGATATGGGAGGAATGGGTTTCATCCAGTCCAACCACTCTGTCATCATGTACAATAATACTATGATCAGCTTTAACATGCTTGAAGCTGCAAGAATCAATGGTGTCAAAAGGTTTGTGCTGCTCTACTTCTTATATCTTTCCTCTGTATCATGTAGATTTTTGCTCAGTTTGTCTAAATTTTTTAATTTTTCTTTAGTGACAACTTCAAACTATCTTGCAAGTTAACTGAATAGTTAGCTTTTCTTCAATTTAATTTCTGATTCTAGATCATAAATGGCAAACGAGAAGTTTGCTTTTGTACAGCTATCTAACTTACATCTACATCAAGTTTGACTTACATGATAAAGTTTTTCAGATAAAAATGGTACAGAATTGTCATGAAATGAAGATATACTATACAAAGTGGAATCTGCTTGTGCTTTGAGCTAATTTTACATGCATCAATTTCAAGTTCACTGAAATTTGCTTCTTATTTTGAGGGACATAGACTTTGTGTTAACAGAGACGATAGACGATGGTTATGTTTTGACATTTCATACTCCAGAAAAATTGCAGAGATGCACATGATCCCACAGAACCTTTGAATTCATTTCGAGGGTGCTTGTAAGCATCTTCAGATAATTATATGTAGTATGATAAAAGTTCAAAGACAAAATGAACGACAATTGTATAATCAAGTAGGTGAAAGACAATTGTCTAAGCTTTTACATACACTTTCCTGAAATACCATGCTATTGTGGACGTAGTTAACATGACATCTTTTAACTTTTGCTAATTTAATTCTTCAAAATAATCACATTCAGCACATATTGTAAAAATATTACACCATTTATCGAGTTTTTTTTTTCTGAAGTCCATTTATTCTAATAAAAAGTATAAGAGATTGTTGCAGTTCATCTGACATCTTTGAAAATTAATCTAATTTTTCTTGCGCTGATGCCTTCATTTTACATAACTAAAATGCAAGGGGCTATGCTCTAATTGATAGTAGACCCTATGGTCTCTTGGACATTTTGTTATATTTCATGGTTTTGCAAAAGTTGAGGGTGACAAAGAGTGTTCACAATGATGGCTTGCAGGTTCTTTTATGCTTCCAGTGCTTGCATCTATCCTGAATTCAAGCAGCTGGAGACAAATGTTAGTTTGAAGGAGTCTGATGCTTGGCCTGCTGAGGTTAGTTCTGAAATATCAGAAATCATGGGTATTAGATGGTGAAGCTATCTGTTGAAGCATGTAATCTAAACTCTATGTCATGTACTAAAAACTGTTTGTCCGTAGCCTCAAGATGCTTATGGTTTGGAGAAGCTGGCAACAGAGGAGTTGTGCAAGCACTACAACAAGGACTTTGGTATCGAATGTCGCATTGGCCGGTTCCATAACATATATGGCCCCTTTGGAACATGGAAAGGTAACCCACAAGTGGTAGTCTGTCAAAGAAATCATAGCTATGTCTTCTTCTTTGGTTGCTCGGCAACATCTGATGCTCTTTTTACATTGTAGGTGGAAGGGAGAAGGCACCTGCTGCTTTCTGCAGAAAGGCTCTCACTTCTACGGATAGATTTGAGATGTGGGGTGATGGTTTGCAAACCCGATCCTTCACTTTCATTGATGAATGTGTGGAAGGTGTTTTAAGGTAATTATTGATGCAATGCTATCAGCCACGATGTTTTGTTTGGTTTGTTCTTTCCAGACTGCGAACGAAAGAAGTTTGTAGCGCTGCTATAGAAGTAAAAGGCAGCGATATAAAGATTGCTGCAGTGTTCAAAAGAGATATCTATCACTCGGTTATTGCCACTTATCGATCTGCTGTTTTTATGTATCAGATTGACCAAGTCAGACTTTCGGGAGCCGGTGAACATTGGAAGTGATGAAATGGTGAGCATGAATGAGATGGTGGAAATTGTTCTTAGCTTTGAGGACAAGAAGCTTCCCATCCATCACATTCCTGGTCCAGAGGGTGTTCGTGGTCGAAACTCAGACAACACTCTGATCAAGGAGAAGCTGGGATGGGCTCCAACTATGAAATTGAAGGTACTCGATTAATCCAGTCCTTCATTCTTGCAGACCACCATGGCTAATGCAAATTTTGAACTTTTCCATGTAATTCCACAGGATGGGCTGAGGATCACATACTTCTGGATCAAGGAACAAATCGAAAAGGAGAAGTCCCAGGGCCTTGATACAGCAATTTATGGTTCATCAAAGGTGGTGGGAACTCAAGCACCTGTGCAGCTGGGATCACTTCGTGCAGCGGATGGAAAAGAATGAAATTGGAAGGCTTGGGCATTACTTATGTCGCCTGTAAGGGATAGTATGGAGTTCATTTATTTGAGCTGAATTGAAATATTTGTGGCCTGTTTCATGTCATACAGAATAGGTTTTTTTTCTAAGCATATTATGATTCTGTTTGAGGAAAGAATGGCTCTACCAAAGGCTTTCCTGTTAGCCTTCATGACCTTATTTCCTCTATATGAGAATAAACGAATTGTTAATCGGAAATTTTCCTCTTTTGAGTTCTGATTTGTTTGTACAGTTATGAAGCATGTCACTCTTCATTCCTAACTTGTTTCCCTTTTCTCGAATCCCAAGTGGCCAGTTGAGCCAAATGGACAAAAAACAAGGAGCATAATTTCTGCTTGATGCCAAATAGATGAAGACCAGAATCGAATTATACGAAAAGTATTTATGTGCAGATTTCTTAGTACAACCTAAATATTTGGATTTCTTTCTTTCGATAATAGGAAATTCATAAGTCACTTAATTTCTATCAATATTGAATAGGTAAAGAAAGTT
Organism: Musa balbisiana; assembly: GCA_004837865.1. Lineage (NCBI taxonomy): Eukaryota > Viridiplantae > Streptophyta > Magnoliopsida > Zingiberales > Musaceae > Musa > Musa balbisiana. Next base: position 30,566,725 of record CM017194.1, on the reverse strand, counting down.
TAACTTTCTATCTGCTGGTTATTCCAGTGTGCAGATTTTGGTACAGCATTCTGAGGTGGAATATTGTATGATTACTTCATAAGCAGACAACCAATGCAAGCTCAACCTGCTTCATGAGGACAACAAACCTCTCTGTTCATCAACTTTTGAATGACTTGTATGTTACCAATAGATGAAATAGCATTGGCAGGGTCTATCAACCTAAAAGAAAGAGATTAAAACTCACCTAGTGCTGCAAGACATGCTTGCTTCTGACCATCAGGAGTAAAGTACACTGTGAGCACATCACATTAGAAAAGGAAGGGAGTGCAGAAACAACAAGATATTAAAATTTAAAAACATATGACCAAATTCTAAATTCATTAATTAAATGTTTGGTTCATTTTTACCTCTTGCCAAAAATCACATGAGCCTTCATAGTGTTTTCGGAGGTGGCTGCAGCAATTACCAACTATTTTTCGATGGTTCTTGATTTCTCCATAGCGGAACTATCACTTTTCATAATTGAATCAATCATTAACCTCTTTTGGCCCCTGTCACCACCGACACCCAACCTCTAACATTATATATTACTAAAGAGAAATAGTGCTGAATAATGGATGGCGTGGATCATTTCTAGTCACCTCCCTAACAAAAATATCAAACCTAGAGTATGTTCGAGACAAGGGAGGAATCCTAATGAATGGCGTGGATCATATCTAGTCACCTCCCTAACAAAAATATCAAACCTAGAGTATGTTCGAGACAAGGGAGGAATCCACCAGTGGGTCTTTTACAGGGTGTTTAATGATGGGTTGGTTACATTTTAGACGTTCAAGGCAATCTCATACTTCCTTCAAAATTCCCATCAACAGGTGAGAGAGAAGCTTCTGAAGTCCACCACAAGCACTCCAGCGTAAGTAGGGTAAACATCAAGTGTGTATGATGGACATAGTTGAGATCACGGGATCCATTTTTAGTTTCATTGGTTGGTACGGTACGACAGGTGAGGAAGGCCTAAGCAGCAGTGTCGCTTGCCTGCTTGCAACTCGATATCCGATGACAAATATGTTTTATGCTGATCTGTATCCACGTGGTGCCACGTTATGAAACCAGTCTCTCAGACTAGTGATAATTTTCCTTGTCCTTCTATTTTTTATATTCAAAAGCGATGCATCTTTAAAACCTTATAATGAAACTACAGAAACTACACAGGTAGTTGAACTCAGGATTGTAGCTAGCACACCTGCAACTAGTTTCAATGCTGACAATCCACTCTTACATTCTCTCTGGATGGTTTGTTCAGAGCCCACATGGAAAGCGAATAAACTAAGTTTCTTTTATATATATATATATATATATATATATATATATATATATATATATATATATATATATATATATATATACACACACAGGCACGCCAAAATCCGGTGTCAGATTGAGTCGTTATACTACATCTGAAGGCAGATATATCAATAAGCTAGAGACAAAGAGTAGCATACGGGTGAGGCTGATTCAAGAGACCAAAATTTTCCAGGAATTCCGTTCTCGAACACAGTATGAAGCTTTTAGACAATGTCCTTTTCATGTCAGAAAGTAACTCTAAACCACATGTACCATACAAATCATACTGGACAAGCCTGTACCTATCGTAAGGCTGATGCACAGTCTGGATTAAGAGTTGATAAATTAACATCACAGTGCTCAAACCACTAACAAGTGAGATGGCTCATATAGGTGAACATGTCCATGTCAAGGGGACAAAGAAGGTGGAAGATGCTTTTGCTGAGTCATCGAACCTCAGAGACGCTATTACGCTAGAGCAACTTGCTAGGCCTGAATAATACAATGGGGATTTGAAAATTTAATGGCAACCAATCACAACTTGCCAGGAAACATCATATTTCAGCACCAAAGTTGGGATGTTCTGATGAAGAACTGCGTGGGGAGTTCCAGGCTGAAATAAATGATGCAAAGAGACATTCCAGTTCTCATGAGTCTGCACAAAGCAAAGTATCATCAGAATGTCTAAAGAGTGAACGCTGAATATTTCTTGGACATACAACTTACATCTGGAATACATACTGCTTCCATATGGAGGAGGAACTCCTTGCCTCTGGAGAAACAAAACTAATGTGTGTCATGCACCGAAACAAGTGCTAGAAGACATCATGAGCACCCACATGACCTTGCAGCAACTAAAGCATGCTAAATACTCCTATTTTGCCTTATATTAGGGACCAATCAGTCAAAAAGTTCACCTGAAAGGTGCTTGAATGTTCTGCCACCCCATAGCGAGTACCTGATTTTGGCAAAACGTTATGTCATATGCCTGAAATACTCAAATTACATGGATGATCAAAATTCCAAACCATACCACTTGGATAACCAACACTTGGATGCTGATAGTATGGCAAAGATGAGCCAGGCAATCCATGGGGATGTGCACCATAGCTGACCAGCGCATGGAAAATCACATAGTAAATAATAGGAGAAAAAAGTTGGATAAAGGTTACCCAGCAAGAGACAGTTCATAAGGTTGGATAAGTAAACCTTGAGCTCGAAACTGGAAAAGAACTGTCAAGACGAGCACGAGGATATCCTCTCACATCAGAGTATGCTGCATCTTCTCCCTGCAGCAATGGTGACATATCAACGATATGATCAGATGGGACCAAGAGAGCATATTTTTAAGACATCAGTAGTTACCATATAAGAAAAGGCACGTTTCCCTCCAGCCGCAATATGTGAATAATCTTGGACAGCAGGACCTGTTGTCAGACGATAGTGAAAAGGAAAATCCTTGGAAGAACTTGTGTGATACAGGCTGACTTATATTTCAATCATCATTTATTTAAAAAAAAATCAAGTGATCAAGTCAGAATCAAAACTTTGGACCTTATGAGATCCTTAAATAGACAACAGGTCATAGAACTAAAAGACAATTTTCTAACTTTGCCAACCTAAAATATACACATGATAGGATATCATACCAACACCAAAGATGGTGTCAATAGAAAGCGGAAAAACAATGTAGTTTTAGAAAATAATATATATTGAGCTCCTCCCAGCAAAATTACCAGTGACACTAATACCATACATTCAAGCTTCAACCAGCTTGCCACAAACAGGGAGACACCAAAAACAAAAGAAAAATAAAATAAGTATCAAGGAATAAAGAATACATAAAGTCAGAGAAAACGAAGACAAAACAAATTCCTCTAAATAAATAGAGCCCAAAAGGTAGCACTATTGTATAAACAAGATATTTTAGTTTATTAATTCACTTGATGCTATCATTTCAAAGTCCACATTTGCAGTATACAAAGTAACTTACTTCCTTCATAATCAACCATGCCTCTAACTCAATAATCTAACTCAAGAAGCATTCTCATAAGTAGATTCTCACACAGCATCTTAAGCATTCTCATAATCTAACTCAATAAGAAACAATGTCATCGACCATACCTCCTAACTCAAAGTCACAATGATATTTCAAATTATATCTAAAACACACCCTTATGATACAACTACAATATATATACATACATACATACATACATACATATATATATATATATATATATATATATATATATATATATATATACATACATACATACATACATATATATATACATACATATATAATGCTTAGATACCGAAGATAGTTCATCTCTCTCTACTTCTTCAATGTATTGCCAACTGATTTGGTATCTAGAAAATTAGGTTATAGCACTTATTCTCTAGATTTCTTGAACTTTCACACCTTGATCAAAGTTCATAGATGCTCAAACTTCAAAAGATCATTGAGATGCCAGGATCACACGAAGCCCAAGTGCGAAGCACAAGGTGAGGCATGTGTTTTGAAGGAATATCAGATATAATAGACATGTAAATTTATTTCATAACAAATAAACATTAATTGAGCTGTAATTAACATCAATTAAATTCAAAATAATTTGAAATGGTTTACCTCATTAGCTCAAGGTTTCAGTGTTGTGTCAAATGTAAAATGCACAAACATAAAGGTGGACAATGAAAAAAAAAAAGTAATGTAGCAAAGATTAAAAAATGGTAATAGAAGAAGGAAAAGCAACAAATAAGCAAAGAAAAGAGAAGAGGATGACTAACTGATATATTGAAACCTTAATTGATGAGTCTCGTTTTTCCTTTCTTAATAAAGAGAAACATTTTTTATTGGTTGGTCTTTTTGCTCTTTCTGAAAGATGGTCACGAATAAACCTAGTCTAATCCATGGACTGCAGTTTCACCTGAACCAGTATGAAACAAGTTGTATGTACCAGTGTGGGTTTGAACATGGATGTGGGAACATCGTTTTGGGCAATCCGGTCTGACTAACTAAACAAAAAAAAAAACTATTCACCCGTACACGTGCCCTCTTTCCCTAACATTCACCCGTGAGGCACTACTGCCGCCAGCTACTTGTCTATTTCAGGTACGCTTCTTCTTCTTCTCCTTCTCTTCCTCCTACTTGTCTTCCTCCATTGCCTCCTCTTCTTCCTTTCCTCTTCTTTCCTCCTTCCACCTTCCTCCTCTTCCTCCACTACCATTTGTTCCATCCCTTTCTTCTTCCTGCTCTTCAAGTTTTAGTACGTACAGGTGCATGGTGTGTCGGTACATGAGTATCGACAAACCTTGATCTAATCTTTTAAATCAAATATATAATATCAGTGGTGTGAAGATAAACTAGATATTTACAAAAGCATGCTTATAAACAATTAACGCTTTTTGAGAAAGCCCATTAGGCATATACTTAAGGCATGCCTTATAAAGCTTATGAATCTAATGTTAGGTAAAGCCAAAGCCTATGCTTTCATAGTGCCTATGCGCTTTGACTTGCCTCTAATAGCACTATTCTTGATGACAAGGAAAACATTCATGAAGCTTACATCTATACAGTTATGTTCTTCAAAAGAATTGAGTTATATAAACTTCTGAATTCCTCCAGTGCATGTAATAAGTTAATCTATCATCCACAAACCCAAATCAAAATTTTGCACCACCAGAATCTATCACAACAAACTAAATAATTGTTTCACATATATCGTATATGTCATATTTTTCCAAAGAGGGAATAATCTCATGATTAATAAATACCATAACAAAGTGTGCTTTTTCCAGACCAAATTATGCCCTTAATCTCATCATATGCATAAGAGTTAGGACATATGTTATTTGCTTTTCTGCTACCAATTAGTTAGACACTAGTCCTTCAAACCAGTCCCAACTATCTAATCATAATTTCATTGGTCTTAACAATATTAGCAATTTGGGCCCTTAGATTTAGCTTTATTCACTTACATTCCTTAAACAAAATCTTGGAATTCTTCTCAATCTAGTTCAGAAGCATTTAGACCAACTAGGTAGAACATAGAACATTTTAAAAGAAAAGCACTATATTTAATACATAAAATTAGTTCAATGAAGAACAAAGAAAATATATGAACACAAATAACTAGTAGATAAGTGAAGATATACAGACAGAGTACAAATTGTGCTCACAAGATTTTTCTTTCTTGGAAAAGAAGAGTGTGAAGCCTAGAAGGATTGACAAAATAATAGTATCAAAGTGTTCTTAGGAGGAGATGATGTTGTCAGTTCTTGAGCTATCCTTGTTGAGGTAATAAAGCAATTGGGAGATCAAGTAGTAAATAATTATTAAAAAAGTTAAAAGAAACATCCTGATAATTGAAGAAAGCACTTCACCAAGGTTACTTATAAAAACGCAAGTGTTTAGACTATAATAAAAAGTAATCAAAGTGAAACAAGGGCAGAACATGATAGTTATCAATCTTGAAATAGCCTATGATAAAATTTCTAAAGCATACGATATGATAAATTAAAAAATAAAGAGATTTCTAGTTACTGCACCAATGTATATGATGGAGCTAACACTAATTTACAAACAATGCAAGATGTGAAAGGCAAGTTCTCAATCACTTAGCATCCACCCAATTGGCAATCTCGAATTATCACCTTTTTGCACTACTAATAATATCCAACACAAAACGCCATTACACATTTGGTTAATAATAATACATTAAGATAAACTCTACATTAAAGTCATAAAGGGACTGTGAAGTTCGACAGTTCTGGATAAATAGGCAAGTGATGCGCAACTTTAGAATTATAATTTCATTATTTTTCATATAATTGAAATAAATGGCCAAAAAAAATTAAAATTCAAAAAAATATATGGCTTTGAACTATTATTCAACGGAAAAAATGGATGCATTACAAAAAAATAAAATGGAATGGCTAGAATGGAGTGAGGTATCTAGAGTTTCAAGTGAATAACTAGTGTCCTTTTAAAATCAAGAGAGAATTTTACAACACAGTTGTAGGATCATCTATTTTTCGTCATGCAGGAAGTCATGTTAAAACAAAACATATTGAAAAAGCTAGAGCATTAGACATAAAGAGTGTGAGAAGGATGTATGTTATTACCCTAAAGACAATAAATGAGAAAAATGCTAATATCAGGTGCTATCATTAGATAATAAAAGACTGATAAAAATAACATGTGCATCCCATTTGAACATGTTGAAAGAATTCCTATTCAAGGCAGAATAAAGGTGCCAGGAAATATGAACATGAAATCCAAAAACTTGGTTAGGAACATTAAGAAATGGTCTGTCAATTCTCCACTAGCATTGGCCTAAAGCAAATTACAACAAACGGAAGGAATCATGTAGAACCCAAGTGGCAGCAGAAAACAACTTGTTATATGTTCTTATAATTTTCATCTAAGTGACAGGTGAGCTTCATGGCTTCACCTGATATATCTTAGTCTAGTTAAAATATTCAACTGGCCAAATTTATACAAGTACTATGTGGTATATATTTTTATTTCTCCATTTTGTCTTATAACATTTTGCAAAATGCTGTATCATATTTTGCACCAAAGGCCAATTTACATGGGACAGCATGAAACGGAAATAGTCCAACTAAAAATAAATGCAAATTATTTAACTTAGAAAACTCTCATGAAAGCTAAAACCTTGCAAAAGGCATTTATACCAGTTTCAGGATAAGAGATACCTCTAGCATAACCCACTTGTCCTTGTTTCCATGCAGCCTGTTCTCTCAAAACCTGCAGGAGTTCATTGGTAGTAGAAGTCTTCTTGTCTTCACCACTTGCATTGTGATCTCTTTCAGAGGACTTTCCCTTGTACGAAGAAACACTTGCTTTCACTTGGCCTAGAGAAATGATTCAGAATATACAATGTCAAATATATTTGGTTTATAATTCACTGAATCCCTACAAGAACTTCAATAGTATAATCCAAAATTAGCGATTTAAACCAACTTAATTTCATTTAGTTTCTTTGTCATTCATTGAAAACTCTTCACAAAAAAGGTAGGTTAAATAAAGCTATGACTTACTCTCAAATTTTGTCAAAGAAAACTTGAGCAAAAATATATGGGAAAGAAAAAAAAATCATTTCATGATTTTAATGGTGTAAAAAATGATAATGATACATGAGCTACTAAGATTAAGGCTAACTAAGCCATCTATAATGAATAAGATGGGCTCTTTAAAGAGTTAAAATGCAAAATAAATCAATTTCAAATAATTTGACTCGAGAAAATGAGCAGCTCTCATGATCAGATAAGATATGGAGAGAGGCATCTACTTTGAAAACACCTACTCATACAGGTGATAAAAGGATTTGGAGGGGAAAATAAACCTTTTTAAATCCTGTAGTGGAACACACAAGAAACCATGGAAAACTTCCTGAAAGATGAACCAGAAAGAGACACACACACACACACACATACATACATACATGCATAAATACATACACACACACACACTAAATCCTGTTATCACCTAGCGAACAGGGAATGGAAAGACAGTAGGTGCAGCAATTGTACATCAAGATGTGAAACGATAGAGAAAGCAGTAGGCAATACTTAATTGAATTCAGCAATCAAATATAAATAATAAATAGAAAAAGACCTCATAGCCAATGTGTCTCAGGTCTCAAACAACCAATGGATCATAGCCAACCAACCTTTGTCTCTCAATGAGTCATCTATCAATCAATCACTAGTAGTGGGTAAGCAACCAGTCAATCCTTCATAATATATTCCAGAAATTGCATTCATATCTAGTGGCTGGTTGACTACGAGTAACCACTTCATATAACTGCAGCTCAGTACAAAAGTGAAGTGAAAACACTAGGTATAAAAGATCATTCAACCACTTTTAATGGAAATGACCTTCTAAATGACTTGTATTAATCAAATGACTCAAAGTCAATTTACTTTCAAGAAGCCTAACTTCCACCAAGGTTCGTAATTTCGTACCATACCAGCATTTTGAACTTTGCTCGAAACAGTATGGTACGGGCATACCGAGCGATATGCCAAGGTGTACCGCTTGGTGCATATATATATAATATAAAAAAATAAAAATCAATATATAAAAATATAAAAAAATTAAAAAAAGGAGGCGTATGCTGCCTCGACGACGTCGCCTCCTTTTCTTCTCCTCGTCGAGTCAAACAAGGAGAAGACCACTCATCGGCAGCGTTCGACGAAGACGTCGAAGGCCGCAGGCGTCTCCAGCTTTCAACGAAGAACACGGCGAAGAAGAAGCTGAGTTGCCGCCTCTCTGTTACCTCTTGGATCGGGATTATCGAGGGAGGGCGACGCCGAATCGAGAAGCGTCGAGGTTCTCCCGATTCTCTTTCTTCTTCTCCCTCTTCTTCGAGCGCCTTCTCCCTCGGCGCTTCTTCTTCCCTCGCCGCAACCAGGCTGATACCCCCCCAGTAGCGAGCGACGACGATCGAAATCGACCGTTACCAACCTGTTTTGGTCTGTAACGATCGAAATATCAACTGTTGCCGCCCGATACAACCTCGTATCATCCGATACGAGGCTAGATCAATGGTACCGCCCAGTAGCGAGTGGTCCGCGCACCGGTCTGCTGGCGGACCGGTATGTACCACCCGATACGAGCGATATCATTCAGTATTGTAATCCTTGGCTTCCGCTACTCCCTAACTAACCAAACAGGCCTTTAGGTTAGGATTGTTACCCTTCCCTATGGTTTTAGGAGTCCCAAGATGTTTATATTCATCACATAGATTAATTAGAGCTGGAAAAAGAAAAAATAAAAGCTGACAATACTGTTGATATAACTGTAAGTAGCAATAACCCATGAATGATATGTGATCAAGTCTTTTATTCAAAGATCAACAAGATACTACGACACATCATAATGTCTCAACTATTTGAAGTTGATTATGCTGATATTCTTCTACCATTGAGCTCTGTACAGAACAAATCTTTTGTTAATCAAAAGCATTAAAATCCATATTTATAGCTTCTCACAGTCTTCTTGATCCTTCCTCTACCAGTCCTCACACCACTAGTACTAATTATCTCACATCAGCTAACTACAGCATCTCTAGATCTCCTTTGAACATGTGCATACCATTTTATAGGATTATGGCATGAATGGGAGGAGAAAAACAATAAATGATAGGTTGCATGACCTGATTTTTTATTGGTGACCTGTTCTTTTGTCTCCTTTGAACCCTGTGAAATGGTTCTTGTCCTCTAATCCTATTTTTTCCTCCAATAATGTCTACCCTTCAACCCTCTCACTATTAAACCCTAAGAATTATCTTTATTGGTTTCCAATAAATATTATTGCCATTAGAAGCCCCCAAGCACCAAAAAATGATGTATTATGAATATAGACCAGCTGAAGGAACATAGTTATTGGGTCACATCTAGCGGCATTAGAGCAAATAGATATATCGATGATCCAAAGAGGTGATACAAGAAATTTTAAAGGCACAACGATAGACAAGAGTGATGCTATATCACATAGATAGAGTCACAGTATCAGAGAAGTGATGCTAGGAAGCAAGGTTTTTCGTGTACCAGTATTGTACCACTTAAACCAGAAAGTGTTGATACACTGGTACATACCAAGTTTTAAAAAAAACTTGGAAGAGGCTGAAACATTAAAAAAGAAACTATGAGTTACAGACACCATATCGTCTGGTACAGAGTGGCACTGGCCCTATACCATGCATACTGGGTGGTACCGTGCATTACAGGATGCTACTGGCCCTATACCAGGAAGAATGGGTCATACCGCATGGTAAAGATCTGTTATGGGTATATCATCTGGTTTATCTTGGTTTTGTATCAGTAACCTATTGGACTGCTAAATACCGCCAATACTGAATCGTATTGGGAGGTATTGCGAACCTTGCTAGGAAGTATACTCAAATTGGATAGATAAGAGACATATGCTATGTCATATGGAAAGAGTACTAATACAGTATAATAGGCACATTGATAGACATGAGAGGTGCTAATTTGGATGGATACTTCGATTGATTCTCATGATAGCAAAAGTATGGTTTTTCTTAGAGATCAATACAAATGGAAGAAAAGATTAAAGAATAAAAAGAAAATTGAAGCAAGTGTAGACAGATGTTAAGTCAAGTGCAAAAAGGCATTGATGCAGTTGGAGTAGCCAGAAAATCAACAGGAAGCATCACAATGTCAGAATGAACATGACATAAGAAAATAAACAGGTAGATGTGGAGTTCAAAAGCTGAGGAACTAATAAGATCTTTACATATAAAGAGCCAAACTGAATCATCTGTTACATATCCTATTAATGAACAGATTATGACTAATGATGCATTTACGGCTACAAAAGCCTAACATATTTGAGACTGAAGATCAAATAAATCAGAGATTGAGCCTGTAGATAGGATTCTGCTTCTAGCTTTAAGTTCATCACTACAGATGTGCTAATTAGCATTGATATATTTCAAGTGTTCTTATAATTTCATGAATTCCTTTAATCAATGCCAAAAAGATCACGAGCCCATTGTTGGTGCACAATTAAACATCTACAATTGTTTGTGTTTAGGATTCACAATTGAATTCAAGTCGATCATCATATACACACAGATGACTGACAAATCAGCCTAATCAAGTTGTTTGTCAGTAGGTATGGGCCTAAATGACCTTCTCAATCACTAAGTGATCACAGATGTGATTCTGTGCAGAGGAAGCAAATGATGCAACCATGATTCTGATAGTCCAATTGCAGTTGAATATGTAAGAATGATTAAAATGAATCAGCCTCCCTATTCAAGGATTGGTACTGTATGTGGTCACATCAAAAAGGCAAGTATGTTAGTGTTAGTTTTTCTACCAATCCACAAATTACAGATGGTGCAAATGCTAACACATGCCAAGTAAGGGAGATGCTCTGAACTCTTAAGGCACAAAGTATGAACTGTGACCCAATAACCAAAATCTTTGGATAAATTTAATCCGTAGAAACAATTCCAGAATGAAACTTTGATTCAAGCCCCTGAGAGTCTATACATTCAGAACCCCACCAAACCTAGAAGAAATCGTTACCCGTTCCATTATCCAACCAATTTATTTCATATCCATTTGATTATTCCATCTCAACCATTAGTATTTAAATCTATGTAAAACAATATGTTTCACAGAAACCTTTACCAAATTCCAAGAAAAGATGGCATATATACTACAACATGCTAATGTTCTTATGTAAATATCATCATGTGTGCTACTTAACTTTCAACTGAAGAAAATAGTTACTGAAGATTCCCACCGACACTAGCGAATTTATACATGGCTCACTGGCCAACATTCACCATCCTTAAGTCTCCACAGGAACTCATATAGTATTTCAACTATAAAACTCACTTTTGCCAAAAGCTTTGTCCGCATTCTCTCCTTACACTTGATATTTGATTAGAACATTTTCAGATTCTCTCTCTTATTGATATAAACCATGTAATGAACAAATGCAGACCTAAAAAGATAGACTTAAACTAAAGTGTGCACTCCAAGTTCCAGTGAGCAGATAGCACAAGTTAGGGCAGCGTAGCACAGCAAATAGCCATGTTCACAGAGAGGTATTTGAGGAACAAAAAATAAAATAAAAGAACGGCCAAAACCGAGATTGAGATCTGAATATTAACATCATTTCACAGCCCTCATCTACTCTTCTCCAGCACTAAATAGTCTTCTCCAGTCCCGGTCATTTTAAATTATTCTAGAAACAATGGCACAAGGGATTCAAAATAACTAGCTTGTTCAGTATGCTAAAATGCTGGCAAGAAGATTTTGCTGTGGCAGGTTCAGTGAAGTCTAATTTCGACATATAAAATGGGATATGGGTTAGCGAAGATTAAAACTTATAATCTTGACTAGATTTCCTAAATAACAGAGAGAAATCATAAAATTTAATATGAGATCTTTCTGAAGGACTACTAGAACATTATTAAATGTTAGGTGTTAATTTAACAATATTTATTAAAAAATTTATTATATGTATTAGAAATTTTTGTAAGAATTTGCAATCTTATTGGTCTAGTTAGTTATTGACCCCAGTTATCCTTGTCTCTTGGAAAGATGAACATGTTTTACTTATTAGCATTTCAGAATTCGATATGCTGTCTGGAATTATGTATCTCATTTTAGCACCTCATTACCTAGCAAAAGAACTTTGCAACACAAACACAAGGAATCGATTCAGCACCCAGGTCTGCTCTGCTTAAATGCAACAAGAAATAATTTTGCACATGTTTAAATTAAACATTTTCCTTTTAAGATAAAAACAAAATCATTCTCACATCTCGATTAAGATTATTTTAGACAAAAATGTTTGGTAGCATGACTTCCAAACTGAGTCCAACATATAGACACCTGACAACAGCAAAATATCAGCTCATTTTCCTATATTGAACAAATTGTGATGATCTAATTTTAACATCAAGAAACAACAAAAACAGTCTAGGGAAACAAAAAAAAAAGATTCAAATACTGGTTTCAGCGCCAGTCAGACCAGTATAGTACAAAATACCAAGTGTCCATTGATTTATAACAAACTGAAAAAAAAATTTGAGCATAATTGTGGTACCAAATGGTGTGTCCATTACCGGTGCTTGATCTGAACAATAGGTTCAAACTGACATTTAAAACATTGATCACAAACTAAGTGACAATGGCATGCAATAATGAGGCATTGTTACACTTCTAAAAATAGCATAATAAACAATAATTTCTAAGCAGAAGACACATTGAATGTAAAGGTGATGAATATGATACTTACATGCATGGCATAAACAAAGAAGAAGCAGATCATATATGAACATTCCAAAGCGTCAAAAATGGATCAGAAGTGATTACATCATGAAAAAGGTGGCAGTATTGAGCAAAGCTGGCATCTAGCTTATCGAAGAAAATGATATTCACGACTTAATATTCATGAATGGGTATTTTGAGAAACTTGTTGCATCTAACAGATGAACAGAGAAACATATTTATCTATCCACATGTTAGTAAATGTTTTGATAATCATTCGCAGTGCTACAGTGTAAAATACATGTTGATTTTGGAATAGTGGATTACCATGTAGCGAAAGAAAAACATGTCAACTTTCTTACTAGAAGTAACTGTTATATCTAGTATCTCTCTGTTAGATTTGACAAGGGATCTAGATTATTGATGTTAACACATTTTCAGTATAAAAACCTCAAATCTAAATTAGCTCCAAGAAAGTTTAAAATGTCCAAACAAAAAATAACAAAACTATTATTTGTTGCAGACATCATAACTCACGTTGCACTGGCTTTAATTTATCCTTCTCTGTACTGGTAGACTTTAAGAACCCTTTGTTCTGCTTTCCTTTTTGCACAGGCTTAGCCAATGATACCTTAATGTTCACCTGGAAACCAGGAGAACAAAGCGTCCAGTGAAATCAACCAAAAACAAGTACAATTATATATATTCTTAGACATAAGAGAACCTTTGAGCCATTCTCAGTTAACTCTTCCTTCTCAAATGATTCAACGCAGGAAAGAGCTGCCTCTCGAGTGCTGTAGTTAACAAAGGCAAAGTCTTTTCTCTTAGCTGACTGAATATCCCGTGAGTGGACAATCCGCTCAATCTCCCCAAACTTTTTGAAGATCTCCCTCAACTTGGTTTCATGCCATGAAGATGGTATGCCCTCTACATAAACTGATTTTACCTAAATCAAGACAAGAGGAGACTATCTTAGCAACATGTCATGGTTAAGATGAGGTATCGTAACCAAAAGACAAAACATGTGGAAATTAAAATGAAGAAAATAAGTATTTGTTCCAATCAAGGTGCCAAATCATAGCCTGGTACTGCTATCGATCCTTACGCAGACAGATATAACACTAGTATAGTTCAGTGTTGCATGTATACGCACATCCCAGTCCAACTAATATGGATCCAGCCAGAGGAGGTAGGGTGGAAGAGGAGGCAGCAGCAGAGGAGAAAGTGGAAGAGTAGGAGAGGTGTATTAGTAAGTGAAGGAGGTGGTGGTGGCAGCAATATGGTGGGGAGTAGGAGGCAACCGCACTGCAGGAAGGGGGGGAGGAAGAGCAGAGAGAGAGATATCTACCGTTATTTAACAAAAAAAGAGTACAGGTACAAAGCAGTAAGCCTTAATAGAAAAGGAATTCAGATCAGTAAACATTCATAAAAAATAAGAAGAAACACCAAGAACCATAGGCTTGGTACAGTAGGCTTATTGGGTAGTACAGCACAAACCAGATTGAAACAAACAACTTGTCTGATCCGCATCTTGGTTGGTCATTGGTCACCAGACCATCAAAACAAATTTGTTTTTTTTGTCAAAGAATACTTGAAACAGTACTTGTCTGCTTTTGTAAATAGCAAAGAACAAATATACAATTTTAAAATGTCAATTAGATATTAGCAAATCATGCCTCCACGTCCTTGGCCATAAAATACGGTGCATGGCATCCATAGACCACAAGAACTGTCAATACCTTGAAAATCGATGCACTTTAAAATGGTTTGACAACAAAATTTCTTCACGAGTGCAAAAACTAATCAAGTTAGTTTTACAACATGTAATGCAAAATTATATGAACCATGGTTTGTCATAACCCCATCCTGACCAAAGTAACAAATTGACACAGTTAAAACATTATTTATCGTTGATAAAGGTGCAAGCCCCACAACATGAGATTCCTAATCCTGTAGCAATTAGGATGGTTCAAGTGCACAACTCAGCTCCACAAGCAAGAGACGACCAGTTTAGAACCCATAAAGCACAAGTTGCAATAAAAAAATCATAGATGCTCCAAGGCCAACTTCCTCTTATGTTGCCCATTTCAAACTCTCAAATTAACCGAAATCAATGTTCAACGTGGTGAAGATATAGAGCCAGTTTTTAGTGCTATCATAACTTCACAAGCAAACACAAACATGAAGATAACAAGTAAGGGTGCATGTGCAAACATGGAAAGACAGCAGGGAAGGAAGAGAGGGAGTAAGGGAGAGAGAGACATACCTTCTGCATTTGCTCTTCATCTGGATCATTTAATGGTTCAGCCCAAGCAACTTTGATGTTTCGGCCTTTGCCAAAAACATCTTTTTTCTGAAGTTTTCTATAAGCAAGATGCGCATCTCTGTTAGTTTCAAGCTCAAGAAAAGCAAACCCACGATTTGTATCAGCATTATAAGGATCGGCCATAACAGTAACAGTGTCAATCTTTTCAATTCCAATGTCCTGTAACATCTTAATTACCTGCACGCAAATTACACCAACAGCATGGAAAAAGGATTGTCACCAAAAAACATGAAGCATGTAACAAGCTATTCTATTAGTTCAACTACTATGGAGAAATTATTAATACTTACATCTTCTTTCTTCCATTTCTTATCAATGTTTCCCAGAAATATTGTATCATTCCCCTCAAGAGCAGCTGCCCCACAAATCTTTCCACAGACCTTTATTTTACATCATGACAGGATCAAAATTAGTACCAACCGTACCTCTCAACACAAAGCCAAAACAATAAATAATCTTCTGAATTTCCTCCAGCACAACTTGGTATGAGCAGGAAAAATCATAGAGGCAATGAAAAAAGAATTATAAATTACAAAAACAATAGATTGGAAGTATTGACATGTTAATTCAATGTGATTTGGCTACAAAGAATATCCAAGGAAAAATATTAAAAGAACAGGAGAAAGCATCAACAAGCAAATCATAACAAAGTTGGATAAGAATTGTAAAAATTATGCAGGATTGCTTGTACATGAACACAGGATACGCAAAGACACCTAATTAATCATAGAATACAAATGGCTTCTAAACTATATAAATCATGTCACATAGTGCTTGTCATGTTTGCAAATTAACCTAGGGAAACCCAAGTGATAGACCAATTAAGAAGCCCAAGGGATAGAATAAGAATGTAGGTAGTAGCCCCGGAAACAACTTTTCAAAAGGTCACTTTGTGACCTTATATTAATTTATATAATAAGATATTCTATCTTAAACTTATATATAAAGTATATATTATTATATTAACTCAAGAAATACAAAATGATCATATTGCACAGCCAGATGGATTTTTGTTATTATTCTAAGAGAAGGGTTCATAAATTATGCAGCTCATCTGCCTGGGTCCCTGTCTTCATATATCCAGTTGGCATTGACAACAGGGATAATTGCCCCTGTTTCCAGTCTGATTGGGAACTGTTTCACATCCATAAGCACTTAGAAGACTTGCACTTCGGGAGTCTCCCTGACCCCATTAGGAACCAAACAAGGATCACAAAACTCTGCCTGAGATCCCACAAGCCCCTTAAGGGTCTTGGCACAGTATAGCCCCTTTAGGAGCATTCAGCCAGACAAAACGAACAAAAAAAAGCAGCAGTAGGAATCAAAGGGTATTTAGACACAGATTAGTTAGTCATGTTATTTTTGGATACGAGCAACTGAAGCATAAAAAAATCTTGTAAGCCTCCTAGTTCAAACAATTCTCATCTTTTTCTACTTTTATCTGATCTTTTCATAAAAAAAACATTATCTCATCTTTTAGGAAAAAACATAGTTTCATTCCTCTAGCTTTCATCTTTGTGAGGTTTTTCTCCTCAAATTGCAGAAAACGCTAGTTAGGAGGGTTGATACTCTTAACAATTTTAACATCATACATGCACATATATGTCCAGACAATCAAATCCTTGGCATTGTTTACCACCCACTCGACTAGGCCATTGTCCACAACAACAATTCTCTTGATTCTTGTAAGTATGAATATATACAATGAATGATCTAGGAATCTCGAAACAACAATCACTAAACAAACTTGAAGGAAACCTTGATACTAATACTGTCATCCCAAAACTGCACCATGTTAATAGAAATCACAATCATCACATGTTGATTAAGGATAACATGGTGAAAAGTGAGGATGGCTTGTCAATAACACATCTAACATAGTGTTTTGAAAGTGCGCCCGGGCGCACAGCTAGGCGCTCGGGTGAGGAGAGGCAAGGCCCAAGAGCCTGGCACAGTTATCAAGCAACGTACTTCAATGAAGGGCCGCCTCGATGCTCACCTGAACCCATGCGTCGGGCACCTTAGGTGAGTGCTCAATTAAAGGCAAGCAATCAAACCAAATGGTCAACTTTGGTTCGATTAAACAGTAACTTAATTGGTTCAATCGAACCAACTAAGCACAGTACATAGTAACAGCAAACCACCACACCCCCACCCCCCTAATGAGACCCTCGACCCATAAACCCTAGGTACTTCACCGCCATAACTCACCTCTAGTCCCGTCGTTACCTTTGTGCACAGCCACTGCCTCCGTCGTCGTTGCTTCCGTGTGCAGCTTTTTCCACCGACGAGAGATAGGACCGCAGCTTCCTCCACCATCGACGAGCACATCTGAAGCTTCCTACGCCCATAACGTCGTCGTCCACAGCTTCCTTCGTTGCCACTACCATCATCCGCAACTTTCTCGATTGTTGTTGTTGCCATCCGCAACTTCCCCACCACTACCGTCGTCTAAAAGTTTCTGCATCACCACCGCCCTCTCCTTCCCTACATTGCACCGTCGGTGACTCCTTTTCTCCCTCTACTGTTGTGACTACTATTAATAGTGGATTAAATACTGTTAACAATGGATTGTTAATCCTTAACTGATATTAAAACTATTGTTAAGTGTTAACTACTATAACCATATAATAAACTAAAACTGATATTAATCCTCAAAACTGTTGACCTATTTAGAACTAATTCCTATTTAGAATTACTAATCCTTGATTAGCACTGTTAATCACTATTTAGAATTGTTATTAGTCCCTATTTAGCATTGTTAATATCCATTTATTTAGAACTATTATTAGGATTTTAGGATTAATGGCAAGTGTATAAGCAATTCAGAAGATTCATAAAAAAATTTAAGAAAGGATTCTGCTTGGAAATACAATTATCTAAAGGATCCTAAAGATCATAATGCAATTACTTGCATTTTTTATGAGAAGACTACTAGAGGTGGTATTTTCCAAGCAAAGCAGTATTAAGTAGGAAACTTTAAGAATACATCAGCATGCAAAAAGTGTCCACTTAATGTAAAAGAAGAATTGCTAGCTTACATGATTGGAAAAAGAGAAAACAAAAGAACGGATCTAATGGGATTTTACCCAAGGATGATGATCAACATATTAGAGATGATGAAGAAGAAGACTATTCAGAAAGTGTCTATGCCAGTGGGAAAAGAGTGCATGAAAAAAAGGGAAAAGAAGTCTTGATTGTCAAGAAGGGTAAAAAGGAACCGACGGACTTATATATGTATCAAAGATCACAGAAGCAACAGGGTCAAACAAGAGCAAAATTAAGGCAAACAAATATAAGTGATTCTTGTGATAAGGAAATAAGGGTAAGAACGATTCAGGACGTTGCTCGCTTCTTCTATCAGGCTAGACTTCCCCTTAATACTTATCGTTTGGGTAGTTTTAAAGAGATGATTAAAGCTATTGGAAAATATGATGGGGGATTAAAACCTCCAAATTATTATGAGTTTCATTATTAAAGAAAGAGTTGGATTACACAAATGACTTATTGAAAGGCCACAAAGAATCATGGGTAAAGCATGATTGCTCTATTATATCAGATGTTTAGGTCGACAAGAGACGTATGAGTATAATTAATTTTATGATCAACTATTTTTTAGGAACCAAGTTTGTGAAGTTAATAGATGCATCTTCTTTTATGAAATATAGAGAAAAGATAATATGAGTTGCTTGACAAGTTTGTGGAAGAAATTGGTGAACAAAATATTATCCAGGCTATAACTTACAACGAAAGCAACTGTGTTAACTGGTAAGATTTATCTTTTGAATTTTTTTAATCTTTTAATGAATGAAAGAACTATGCAACTCCTAAGTCTCATCAATTTTATTATTCATCTTAGGTCAATTACTTGAATCAAAAAGACAACACCTATATTGGACTCCATAAGCGGCACATTGCATTGATCTAATACTAGATGATATTGGAAAGATTCTTGACATCAAGAAAACTTTAGAAAGGGCAATATTTGTCATTGGATTTCTCTATAAACATAACGGGGCTCTGAATATGATGAGAGAATTCACAAACGACAAGGAATTAATGAGATATGATGTCATTTAGCTTGCTACTTCCTTCTTGACGTTACAGAACATGCATCATCGAAAAGCACAACCTGACATATTTACCTTGAAGAATCGGATAACAAGCAAATGGACAAAAGAAGCAAAAGGCAAAAGGGTCGATGATATCATCTTGATGTCATCCTTTTGAAATTTTATAGTTTATACATTAAAGGTAATGGGCCCTCTTGTTTGAGTCCTTCGATTGGTAGATAATGAAAAAAACCTACAATGGGATATATTTATGAGGCTATCGATAGAACAAAGAAAACAACTCAAAAGTTTTTTTGATGGAAATGAAGAAAAATATAAGAACAAATTTGCAATCATTGACGAAAGATGGGATTGTCAACTTCATCGTCCATTATATGCAATAGGATATTATTCGAACCCAGAATTCTTTTATAAGAACACCTCCATTGAGTTTGATGTAAAAGTTATAAATGAGTTATATAAGTGCATTGCAAGATTGGTTCCAAGCCTGCATGTGCAAAATAGGATCATATGTGAATTATCTTTATATAATAATCGATATGGTCTTTTTTGAATTCCTATGACAGTTCGATCTAAGACAACTACATCCCCAGGTATTTATAAGTGCATTACAAGATTGGTTCCAAGCCTAGTGGTGCAAAATAAAATCATATGTGAATTATCTTTATATAACAATCCATATGGTCTTTTTTGAATTCCTATAGCAGTTCGATCTAAGACAACTACATTCCTATGCAAGATTGGTTCCAAGCCTGGAGGTACAAAATAAGATCATATATGAATTATCTTTATATAACAATCCATATGGTCCTTTTTGAATTCCTATGGCAGTTCAATCTAAGACAACTACATCCCCAGGTATTTATAACTTTATATAATTAATTTTATGTACAGTATGTTATTGTTAATAATAAAGTTAAATTTTGCAGCTGAATGGTAGAGTCTATTTGAAAATTTCATCCTAAACTTGCAGCAATTAACTATCAAAATTCTTAATTTGACTTGTAATGCCACAAGTTGTGAGAGAAACTAGAGTGTCTCTAAGCATGTAAGTATATAAGAATATTTTTATTTCAATTAATCTATTCTTTTTTTAGATAGATGTACTACTATATTTTTAATTCACACAAAGAGAAGAAATCGATTAGAGCATTAACGATTACATGATCTGATTTATATAAAGTATAATCAAGCATTGAAGGCTCATTATGATTTGCAAAATAATATTGATTCAATCTTATTGCAAGGCGTTAATGATTAAAATAAGTGGTTGGTGGGGACAATGAGTGCAAACTTGCAAGATGCCGAAGATGAACTTGCATTTGAAGATGATAGTCTGACATGGGGAGATGTGACAAGAGCATTAGGCGTTGGAGAATTGTAAATATATACACGACAGATGACAAAAGCAAAAATGAGTACAAAAGCCTCAAGTTCATCTTCTGTCATTGAAGTGGAGAAAACCTATTTTGATGAAAATAGACAAGAGGAAGAGAAAGATGATGATAAGTTTCAGAATAACGATATTGATTATGATAATTAAATTTGATGTAAAGTTTTATTTGTTTTGAGTCTTTTGACATTTTTTATTATTAGAAGATAGTCAATATGATTTGGTACTTTCTATCTTTTCAATTTAATGTCATATTTTTATTTATATAATCATATTTATCAATTATATTAAATATTTTTTTATATTTTAATATTCTAAAACACCTTGCTTCGCTCGAGCGAGCGCCTAGCACATCGAGCGTTTTGGGACGTTAGTGCCTAGTGCTTTTAAGAACACTGATCTAAAGTAAAAGCATGAAAAGATGAACCTAACTGCTTACCGAGAACTATGTATTAATAGTATTTGCATCCCAAGAACTATGTATTAATAAGAAGTAAATTCTTTAACTACTTGCCTCAAATTTTGACCAAAATTAAAAATGGTGCGCCCATTGAATGAGACTCCTGCTAATATAGGGTATAGGACAATCAATTTATGTAATCTTTTGTATAAATACAGAGGTTATTTTCGCAACTCGAACCTTAGTCTCCCAGATCACAAAGGAGCAACCATTCCATTGTACCAAGGCTTGCCCTTTAAATTTTGACCAAAATTGACTATATTAAAATATAAATGGCTAATTGTTATTAGAGTTTATAAAGATATAAGTTGGTAAGATTTAAGCTACACACAAGAATAATGTTATAGCCTAATCTATATTGCTTCAAGGACAAAAACTATAAAATCAAAAAGAATTATGCAAAGGGTAAGTAATGACAGCAAGATTAAAACCTAGATGCTTTTGATAATCTATCAAAGTCTTTACAAGCTTAAACCAATCAGTACCTTCAAAAATGTCTATTGAGACTTTGAACCTTCAACCTTTGGTAAGTGAGTTTGGTACACCACCATCGGACCAATGTTTAAGGTGTACAAAATCAAATGTTATCTAACGAGGGCCTAAAAGTCAAATGATACAAATGATGGGAAGCTATTCCATAAATGTCTTTTGTTTTTTATTTCTATTGTCAGATTTCTGAGTGAGCCATTGTGACTGTTGTTGTTCAGTTCCAAGGTTTGGTTGTTTATTCACATGAACCATGGAAACAAAGCATGGTCTAAAAGGTAAATCAAAACCAAAATATATTATAAAAAGATTAGGCAGGTTATGCAATGAACATATATTGTTTCTTTCACTCCTACTGATAAATCTTCTAACTTCAATTATAAAGTTCTGAGGCACAATAAAAGGCTCTATCTCCTTGGATCAATAATTCAATGTTATTCTCATTGTTATGTTCCTAGATTTAGTTTTCCATCCACATGAATCACAGGAATTAATTGTGACAATATAATATAATCATAAACCATGTTCATCATGTTTTATTTAAAACACATTGTACCACCAATGACCCGTACAACCAATAGAACTTGATTGATAATACAGCAGTAACAACAAATTTTTCCTACGGTCTAAAACAGCATAGAAAAGCTTGGACTGATTCTTAAAGCTTCGGAACCAGGATTTGCCATTTAGGCTAATAGATCCATACTAGTCCCAGTTGACACTTGGACGGGTAAACACCAAGTGGTCCAGGAGAGATGACATTCTGTGATCCAAATTAGACCTTTGTGTCTGGTTACAATGCTTGCTACTAACTAACAATAGTTCCAACTATGGCAGTTAATGACAAAAGATTATGAATTCTCATCATCATCACCAAAATACAATAATCCCATTCTTGGTATCATTGTCTCACAATGAAGAATCACCATGTCATTTCACAAAATTCTATAAATTTAATTCAGAAAAACAATAATATAGGGCAAGACAAAGACGCACACAAAATCAGAGGTTATGAAGATGAAATTGAGCATAGATGCACAAAGAATGCAATTACCTCCACTTTAGAGAATTCAGAAACGGCCTTTTTAGCTTGTGTTGCCTCCTTGTACCTCAAGAAAGCATACCCCTTGTTCTTCCCAGTCTGTCCATCCATCATCATTCTTACCTCCACAATCTCGCCCACCTTCCCAAAAACCATCCTCAGATCCTCCTCCTTGACATCTCTACCGAGTCCTCCAATAAAAATCTCTGTCTTCCTCCTATTCTGCCGTTCTGACATCCCGGCCTCCTCATCAGCAATAGTTGTCACTGCCTCCTCTTGCGTTTCCTCCTTATCCTGCAGCGGAACATCCTTGTCCTCTTCCAAACCAACATCCTTCTGCTCTTCCAAACCAACATTCTCCGTCTGTGTCGCCCCTCCAACTGCAACATCAGAACTAGGGTTCTGAATCCCCGATTCAGTAACCGGGGTTTCTAGGTCTGCGGCTTCTGTCGGCGGTTGCAACGAATCTTTCTTAGCTGACGACACCACCTTCGGAATCCTCTTCTTGATGATTTTCTTCTTGATCACCTTCCTCACTCGGACGATGGTCTTCTTGGGCGCTTCAGATGGCACCGCAGCTGCAACCTGGGTTTCCTCGACGGCGGGGGAGGCGTCAGTGGCGGAAGGTTCCGAGGGCTCCGGGACAGCCTCGGGGACAGCAGCGAAGGGGGCTTCCGAGGGCTCCGGGGCAGCAACAGGGGCGGGGGGCTCGGGGGTGGGTTCGACGAGCTCGGAAACGGGGGTTTCGGAGGCGGTCGAGGACGGGGGCGGTGTGGCTACCTCGGCGGCTACGGCCGGAACGGGGGTGATAGGGATGTCGGAAGCGGCAGGGGGAGGGGAGGGGTTATCGTCGGCGGGGGCGGCGGCGGGGGCGGGGGCGACGGGGGTTTTGGATTTGGACTTGGGGACGGTTTTGCGCACAGTTTTGACGACTCGCTTCTTCGGAGGCATTCTTTCGGTCTGTTGTCTTGGGGGAGGTTTGGAGAATAGCAGCAAAGGAGAGAGAGAGGCAGCGAGGAAGAGAGGGGAAAAGGGAAAAGAATTCGCGATTGTGAGGAAATAGGGATACGATCCGGTGGCGATGCGCGAAGGGATGAAATTATATTATTAGTAACCACGATATACAAATATATATATATATATATATATATATATATATATATATACATATACATATATATAGAAAGGCAAAATCTTGCAGTTTCAATAGAGTTGTCGATTTCCTCTCATTTAATTAATAATTGGACAATTTAACGGATTTTAATTTTCCATGTTTCTCATTATTACATGAAGAATTCCAGATTTTCTAAAATGCCTAAAAGCGACCATTTTTTTCCCTCGTTTTCATCTGATTGGGGCTATCAAACGTGTTCGAGATCTAAAGAAAAAAAATATATGTTTTTACAAATCTTAAAGCAGCTAACGCTATCTAATATATGTGACTTAACTGCATTATGTACTTATTGCATGAGGAGAATGTCAGCCGTATTGCCATAGTCTCCTTATGTTATCTCTAATTGATAACAAACCTATTTATGATAAAGAGATTGAATGTGTTCTTGTAAATTCAAATCCCGGTAACGCCACGGGATTCAATGGGTTTAATGCCTATTAAAAGTATATTTTATTCCATAAATATTACTTTTCTTGCTTTGCTCCGAAGAAAATGAATCTTTAATCATTTTATTTTTATTTTCGACTGTTATCGATTTGCAATTACTTATGTTTTGTATTTAAGAAAAGAATTCTTAATCATGAGACGGGCTATTAGCTTAGTGGTAGAGCATGCCTCATGATAATTACATCGTTGTGCTTAGGTTACAAGGGCTCTCAGCCACATGGATGGTTCAATATGCTTATCAACATCTGACTGGAGATGTGGATCATCCAAGACAAATTAGCATGGCGTACTCTTCCAATTTAAATTAGAGTTTGAAACTAAACTTCTCCTCAGCAGGATAGATGGGGCGATTTAGGTGAAATCGAATGTAGATTTAATTTTCTATTCGGGGATATGGGTGATCTGAGAGAACCACCATGATTATTATTTTTTAATCCTAATCAATAGGCTTTTAAGAAAGGATGTCTTATTATAATATTTTATTTGCACAGACACTAATTGACCTGTATAAATTTTGTAATCAATTTAGTAGATAAATCCAAGTTTGTTCAAATGGCATAATTGAATTGGAACAAATGTGTTTGAAATTTTGTTTATAAGCCAATTAAGCAAGTTGAAACAGTAAATAAGGTGGTTTGATTTTTTTTCAATATTTTTGTCATCTAAGTCTTTCGTTTTTATTATTGATATTATTATCGACGCGAGAAGATTAGCTGAAAGACGTTTTACTGAATGATCTAAATCGTCTAATATTTATTTTAATTT
The DNA here is from genome assembly GCA_004837865.1 of Musa balbisiana. NCBI lineage: Eukaryota > Viridiplantae > Streptophyta > Magnoliopsida > Zingiberales > Musaceae > Musa > Musa balbisiana. The sequence goes on along the minus strand of CM017194.1, from coordinate 30,541,446 downwards.
TTATTAGAATATTCATTTTTATAATTACAGTATTATTTTGGAAAACTATAGGAATAGTTTAATAATATTATTATTATTTTACCAAAGAATTTGAACCACCAATCATTTTGTTGATTTCCGAATATTATTTATCTAATTCATTTTAAAGATTACATCTAATTATTTAGTCCAAATACTTTATGACAATATTAATCTTTGACATGAAACTATTAGATTCACTTTCTTGAGGCAAATCAACATGGTTTTCCTAGTCAAAGTTATTGGGGTAGATACAATCTTGTATTACCAACCTACCAACATTCACCATAAACTCGAAACAGAACAAAGTGTTGGCTTCTTTGAGATAGGGTTGTTCTAGTCACTCATCTTTTCCTGATAATTATGTATAATTTGCCGAAGAGTCTAAATCATACTGCTAGCCAAAGCAGACCGCAACCTCATCACATTCCTTTAGTGACTCGAATGTTTGCATATAATAAATATCATGTGCTACATAGGTTCATAATCCATAACATTCCTTTCTATTGGCTTGATATAGAGAGAGAATTCCTCCTCTTCTTCCTTCCCCAAGCCGCGTATACCTGCATGACAAAGGAGAAAATGTCAAGAAGTAGAACAGGAAGCAGAGAACCAGTCGTGATCACGCCGACCCGGTTTCATGGACCGGACCAAATCGCGTTTTGCCTCTCTCGATCATTTGGATTATAAGCAATGGAGATACGAGAATCTGTCCTGGAAAAGTCAACATCATTGACTAATTAATATGGAAGAAGTCAAAGCTACCCGAGCCTATATATGATGCCCAGTCCTGGCATAGGTTTCTGTAATCTTACTCTTCTTCAAGGAGTTTGGTATGGATCTCTTCTCGGAGGAACAGATCACCGAGTTCTACGCAACCTTCTGCCTCTTGGACAAGAATGGAGATGGTCGGTTCTTCTTCTTCTTCTTCTTCATCATCTTCTTCTTCTTCTTCGACACCCACCCACCCATCTTTGATCTGTTATGCTTCCTCTCATGCCTTTCACTGGATTTCTCAGGGTGTATCACGTTCGAAGAATTATCGACCGTCATCAAGTCGCTGGGCCTGAAGCCTAACGAAGGAGAGGTGCACAAAATGATCAGCGAAATCGATGCGAATGGCAATGGGGCGATAGAATTCCAGGAGTTCTTGAACCTGATGGCCAGCAAATTAAACAAGGTAAAGCAAGAGCTCTTTATGGCACGCCACCGAATGGTTTCTCCTCGATCAATCGTCCTTCAACACACGTTCTCATGGCAGGGGACTGACTCAGAGGACGAACTCAAAGAGGCCTTCAAAGTCTTCGACAAGGACCAGAATGGCTTCATCTCCGCGACCGAGGTGCGTTATAGGTCTCCCTGAGCGGAAGGAAGGCGTACGTGGGCATGCATTAGTATCTGATTGGTATTTCTGTGTTCTTGCAGCTAAGGAACGTGATGATAAGTCTGGGAGAGAAATTAACGGATGAAGAGGTGGCTCAGATGATCAGAGAGGCGGACTTGGATGGAGATGGGCAAGTCAACTTCGAAGAATTTGTGAAGATGATGTCTGTATGATCACTATATAAAGAGTAGGCATTACCTGTAGATGTTCATGAAGTTTTCAGCTTTTTCTTTGGTGGGGTACAGAAACAGTGGATGATTCTTTATTAGTTTCAGACATTGACATACAAATTCCAAGTTCCAAACTCGGTTTTCCTTTCACAACTTTCCTCCACACTGGTCAAAAACATGATGCAAAGACCAATTTGCAGCTGGGAAAGTACTAAGAGTATCATATTGGCAAGTTCACATTCGGCAAAAAGAGACAGACATTTATGATCTTCTGAAACGATAACATGGTACAGAAAATAAAGAGGCAATATAATTTTTTTTCCTTTTTAAGACTATTTATCATAATGCTGATGCTACTACATCCAGTCCTAATTGCTACAAGTGCATGTTCTCCTTCATATGATGCATAGAGATTGTCTCTTGGTCCCTTCAGGTACAATTCCTTTGGTCACTCTTTGTCCCTTTCTTTGGAATAAGGATGGTGAGAACTCAACAAACACATGAATTTTCTTCTGCAAATGATTGATCTGAAAGCAATGAAGAGGAGTCTGTCCATAAACAATCTTCATTTTCTTAAAGATAAATGATCCTGAACTCGAATTCTATCTTCGTCAAAATCTTTATTTTCTTACATGCATGACCAGAACAATAGGAGGATTCTGAAGCAGAATGAGCATTAATGCAACAAGCAACACAACAATGAAATGATTGAAATGAAGGCTTGAGCATATTCAGACTCCTTTTCTCCCTCTTTTTCTTCTTCAAAAGCCAATGCAGGAAATAGTTGGAGGAAGAAGAAAGTAAGCTTTTATCAGGTGCCATTCTCGCTCTCTACATGAAGAGGGCGACTAAGGACGGGTGATGATTTCCTTGGCCACTCATGGCTGCAGCAAATATGGTGGTGGTGGTGCTGCTGCTGCTGCCGCTGAAGTGGTGTGAATCATAATCATCCAGCTCGAGTGGACATTGCCACCAGGCCACCAGCCTCATGGTTGATGGTGATGGAAAAGCCTTGGATGCTGCTCATTAGTACAACAAATGAGATCTTCCACTCTGTAGTAACAGCGCATGTTACTCAAATAGTGACAATACACCAAAACTCTCAATCCAAATCCAACCCTCTTAACCAATTTGATATGATAGTACAAACCAAACCTTCATGTTTACAACCTAATCAATCAAGTATTGATACATTTATGGGACTCAAAAGTTACCATATTAATTCTTAAACCTGAACCCAACTCATGAAATAGTAAGGTTAAACATAACAATCAGTCTGTGACAAGAACACATTTAGGCTTAATCCAAACATAATATCTCTCCACTGACTTGACTTGCTTTGTAGCAGTCAAAGATTGTGACAGCCACAATCTTTTCTTCCTTCTTTCCTGTTTAAGTATATGTATTATACCCCCAAACGCTTCAACAAGAACAAGGAATGGATATGTACCTAGTAAATAACCATTATGATTGATCTCATTATCTTCCCTTGCACTCTTTACAAATGGAGAGATGGAATTAGCTTCACATGCATTCTTATCCGGATCTTAAGTTAAGATGGTTCATGCAGCATTCCTTCCTCAGGTGACGAGCTTCTTCTCGTTGACGACATTGAGCAGGCGCGACACTCCCTGAGTCCACATCTCGTGCTCCCTCTGGCTCAGGCACTCGAACTCGATGACACGGTGCTCTGCGGTCCTCAGGCCAAAGTAGCGGCGCTGCTCGCCGCCTTGGAGCAGATGTCGGCCCGGCCATGCCTGGATCTCCTTGCAAACTTCTACAACTACATCTGCAATTAAGCATCGCCCAGAACAAGTCAGGCTCACAAGAAGGAACTAGGAGTCCAGGCCTTGGGCATCCTAAAGAGAACTGTGTGGCCACTTACTCTTCTTCTTCTTGGTGATTGTCCCAGCAACATGCCTACTCTTCATCTTAAGCATGACCTGCAAAAAGAACACCATTGATCTGAATTGGCATCTCAAACCTGGAGGACAAAAAAAATGAAAGATTTTGTTACCTGACCCACGCCATTAATGTAGATTGAGACTAACTTCCAGTGAAGTGCACCTAAAATTAGACCAATCGACAGAAATGAATCCTTTGATATGAACTTTTATAAGAAAACCATGAGAATGATAACTAAATTCGATACCTTTTCGGGTGCGTTTGAGGAGCTCAGTCCCCTTGGCGAGGAATTCCTGGCTACAGAGGCCTAAGAAGTTATCTTCCTCAGGGACGAACTCATCGCCGAAACTGCTGCCATTGCTTTCTAAGTCCTTCTGTTGCTTGTTGCGGTGGTGATTGTTGTGGTTTCCCATGGCTCCTTTCTCCACTGGTATGACAGCAGCAATGTTCCACACGTCCTTGAGTGCCCTTGCCTTCAGGGTTGCCGCCCCTCGTAATGCTGGAATCCACTACAGTCTCATGAATCTTACCACACAAACAACGTGAATTGAAAGGTTTGGTAAGAGGGTGGTAATCACCAGTTGCAGCAGCAGCTGTAAGAGTAACAATATCTCCGGGGGTCCTGACATTAACAGCAGAGCCGACGACTGACGCCAGGTGCTCGCGCTCGGCCCCCATGGACTCGGCAGCCTCCACACACTGTGCGGCGACGAGGGTGGCAGCCGATGCTACCGCCATATCGATCCTGGCCGCGCGGTCATCTTTACCAGACCCTGAGGCAGCAGCGGTGGCAGCTGCAACGGCTGCCACCGCTGCAGCAACCCCAGCCACCGAGATTGCGGCATGGAGCTGTGCATTCTGGGCCCGGGTCTCCTCTTTCTTCCTCTCCCTTCTGTCCTTGAGCCACCTTCCCACAGTCTTGCTCGTCCCTCTGTAGTGCTGCGGTTTGGGCGTCGTAATTGCCCGGCAATACTGCATTCATTACATTGCACCCAACATGTAATGATCCAAGTTGTTCATTTCTTTTCAAGCGATCACTATCAGACATTTATTAGCATCCAACGTAAAGTTGTGAGGTAAAATAACAATCTTAATCCGGTGTTGAGGAGCACCAACAAAAAGAACCACTGCATGAGAAAGCTGTTTAGCTGAAACTACTGTCCATGGTATTGCCCAGAGGATAGAATGGACACTGAGTCCTCATGCTGGGCAGGGGAGAAGGACAAACATTTGAATAGCAATATTATCCTTCCTGTTGCATACAGGATGAAGGACATCAGATAAGCCACAAGGATAACAGACGGTGATAGTGTAGCAATCAAAGACAGAAGACAGACATGGAGGCAAACACTGGGATGCTGTTTGCTTTTACTGACATGGGTTGCTTCTTTACCCAGGCAAGAACTGAGGAAACAGGATTCTTTTGACCTCAAGCAACACAGATCCCATTGTCCAATGCAGGCTTTGCTCAGAGAGCAACAAGACAAAAGAAAGAACCTTATTTTATTCATCACAATGCATCTTTGGCTTCACTCTAACACCTAAAAAGACCAATCTATCTTCTTTATCATCCTCACAAGATCTTTGACTCTGTCAACCCCAACTTTGTCTATTAATCAACATCTTACAGGATTAAAAGCTACCAATATAAGCTGACATGGGGAGGAGGACTAAAGGGGGCAAAAAAAGCAATGAAGCTAAAGCTCGCAAAGTAGTAAAAGGGACCGTCAATTAATTACTCTGCTAATTATAGAGGTGTCAGGAATTTTATTGGAGGAAGAGAAAGGCATCTTCCTCTTTCTCCTTTCTCTTTTACAACCTTGTTTCTTCCTCCAAAAAATTTCAAAAGGCGTTGATAGCTCGGTGGCATTGGCTTGGGTACTCCATCTTCCAAAGAGACCATCTGTCTCCTCGATGTCTGTAAATTACTCACCAAAGTTTCTGGGATTTGCATGTTGGACTTCCAATTTGGTAGCTTTGAGGAGCAAATAAACTTGATATACACTAAACAAATTAAAATGAAGTACTAATATGTTTCTTTCAGCTCTACTGCTTCCTTGCCCATAGAAGTCTTAACACAGTGTATTACTAACCTTTTTCTACACAAATTTATATTTTGTTTCATCCAAAGGCTCTTAAAATTAAGTGCCATGAGAGAAAAAAAATGGAACACCAGAAGATAGTTTTCTTCTTTACAATTTACAAACCAAATAAGCATTAGTTTGGGAGAGAAGAAACACATCATGGTGAATTAGCTAACATAGAGCGTTGGAGAGAAGAAAGGACCTTAAGGTCGTCCATTTCACAGGGGGAGACCGGAGGGCTGTCCGAGAGCGATCCGCCGCCGTTGAGAGGGCCGCTGCTGTGAGAAAGCCGGCCAGACGTCAGAGGAGACACTTCCTGCCATTGTCCAAGTAATGAAGAAGAATAAGAACAGGGGATCAAAATTAGGCGCGGAGGAAGCTGTTCCTGCGGCTTGCGAAGGAACAAAAGGCAGAATCTAACAAAATAGCTCAGGAATGAGGGTGTCAGAATTCCAGAACGTTCAACTATAATTGAATGCATTGAGCAGCAAGCGTTTTGTTGCTTTCCAGACTTTTCTACTACTAAAAACAAGGAGAAAGGAAGAATTACTTCGTGGAGTTTGTCCAGAGAGAAATTTTGACTGTGAGCGTCACAAAACATGAAGAACAGAAGCTAATACGTTGTACTTTAAACAAAAGCAGCTTCTTTTTCATGAAGAAAGTTCTCAGTTGTCTGTCTTTGCAAGAAATTAAAACTAAGAAGAGGTGAAGAACAAGAAGAAGAAGGACGCCCATCAGTGAGCTAGAAAAAGATGTGATTTTTAAGCAGCAGCACCCACCGACTGGGACATTATCCGCTCCATCACCATCTGCGAGGTGGCAGACGACGCGAAGGAGAACGGATTCCCAGCGACCACCACCAGCTCCTCTGGCTCCTCCTCTGGAATCGCCCCTGCCGGCGGTGGGAGCAGCGACGGAGGAGGTGGCGGCGGCGGCCCCAGGGCCTTGGACACTTCGAGCGCGGAGGCGCTCCAGGACCGCGACAAGAACTCCATGGGGTCCTTGGGGACCTCCGGCGGCCGAAGGCCGTATGCTAGCGCGGCTTCCGCGCGCCATTGCTCTCTGTTCCCATCCATAAAGCCAAACAACAGCAGCCGCAGTAACAAAATCAAGAATGATACAACAAGAGGGCCGTGGGCAGTAGTAAGTGCAGATGGTAGTCGGAAGAAAGAGGGCGCTGGTGGTATTTTTATAGCAGAATAGACGAACGGAGGGACGACAGATGGGTTGGAGTGGAATATCAGGAAGGGGGTTGAGACTGTTTTAGTGACTAAGACCTGTTTGCACCTCTCATAGAGAGAGAGAGAGAGAGAGGGTTGCTTTCATGGCTCCAGTGCCACTGTCCCTCTTATTAATTGCCTCTCTACTCTCTCCCTCTCTCTCACCCAACTTGCATGGGATGTTTGCCACAACAGTTGCCTCAGTGATTGCAGCAGATTCTACCAAATACACACTGTAGCCAAAAAAACCAAAGGATAGGGAGGGAGAAAGAGTATGTATTTTATTTTATGGAGAGAGAGAGAACAGAGTGTGTATTCTATGTTATGGGGTGATAGACAGAGAAGAGTTGGATTCTCTCTTACTATTGATCCTGTGATCCAAGCAAAAGACTGCTACCAGTGAAACAAAGAACACAAAGGGAATGGGATGGACTTATTCCCTGAGTGTCCATTGAAGGGAGAGGATGGGGTTGTGCCATGCACTGACATGGGAACCACCTTGCAATTTGACTACTTGTCTGCATCCAACTAATTTACATACATGGAGGGAGAGGCCACATCCACCCAGAGTGGGTCCCACACAAAAGGTTGTGTGCCATTATAAATCACTGCACCTTTTCCTTTCCATTCTCACAGGCAATATATTTCATATTGTCACCAAGCAATATCCACATACACAGATTCATTTTTGCCCCCAAAAAACCCAAAAGAAATACTTGGTATTTAACCAAAAAAACAGTGTACACTAAATCTTCCATCTTTTTCAATTCCTGGCTGGCCCAATTGTACATCAATCCAATTAAAATATGATGAGTTGATTATTGATTTGGACAAATTGTGTTGATGCTACTTGGAGTTATTTGGGGCTTATTGAAATGACATGTATTTAGCTGTAAGAAAAAGATGTGAAAAATCACTGGTGTTCTCATTGTGGTGGACCAGAGTAGGTCCAAAAATGTATGTCTTTATCAGTAATTGAATCAAAAATATTGAGGGGCCAATATCTATACAGATCTTAAATGTCATAGTTGGCTCCACTGTACTGATCTCACCTTCACAGTGCTTATATTTTGTTAAACCATAGCATACAGATGACCTATCAACATCCAAGCATTGGTTTTTTGTTTGTACATATGAGAAACACAAGACAAAAAAGAACAAATTATGAGCCCTCTTCCATGCAAGATAAAATTCATCATGAAGATGTGCTACTTTAATTATTATTGGGTTCTTTAGGTTTCTATGCCATGTTACAAGCAATCTCACAAGCCTATAGTCATACAGTTCCCATTCATGAACAGATTATATTCTAAAATTTCACCTCCTCATTTAGCCTTTCATTGATTTAGGGTTTGCTTTTTAAAGTTTAGTCATTCAATATGTGCTCAATTAAAAATTGAAGTGCAAAAAAAATAATATTTAGCTGTTCAACAAATGCTTTATGTATCTTAAGGACTTAATGAGATATATAAATATATATATTTTGAGTGATAGTATGTTTTCTTTTTATATGAATGTCTTGTCTTCTCGTAGAAATATACATTGCAACTTCGATCAAACTTTAATGTACAACACAGATTACCATTGACGTATATTTATCACAACAGTGAAATGAAATGGTCCCATTTGAAACACTGTTTTCTCCCCTCTCCTCTCCTCATTACCATCTCAGAGCAAAGGATGTGAGTAAACAGAAAGTCCAACGACACACAGTGGCGTCAAAGCATACACATCCATCGAGAGGGAGAGAGGAAGTCGGCCACTCGGGCACTCCACCCACCTACGACTACTAAAAGAAGCACCACCTCACCAACCATCAATCAAATCTATTCGCTTAGAAAAGATTGATTGGCTTTCACTTCCATAGCCTCGACTATGGACGCATTGATTGCCTTCTCCGAGACTCTACGTTTGCCATTGCCACAATAAATAGCAAAACAACAACATCAAAACAAAAGAAAAGAAAACTCCTTTTGTGATAATAAACGAATATAATATGTTTTATATGATTTTTTTGTGTATGTATTTTTAATTGCGCCATTTTTCTCCGAAACTATCTTCTGAAAGTTTGCTTGGAGTTATAATTAATTTTATTTTGTTTTCATATAATACCTCTTGTATTCTACAATATTAATATACATCCTTTTTTTTTTTTAAAGCGTAAGAATAAAATTAATATTTGAAACAAGAAACGAAGGATAAACAATAATACTTTACGATAATACCATAAGAACATAGGTGATGATATGAAATGACGATATTATTAACAATAAAGGGTACCATAAGAGTGGGATGAGATGACGATATTATAGTGGATAGAAAAAGATGAGAAATATGAAGGTGACTAAGTCTCATAATGAGCGATGTAGAATGATAAAAAGTATTTACGATATTAAAGAAAATAAGGGGACATCATTTGAAAAATAATAATAAGGGTATTTCCAAATATGAGTTTTTTAAAAGAAAATCAACATTTTCAATTTATTCTAACTAATGTCAATTAATAAAAAAATGATTAATCAAAGTTAAATGGTTGTAAACTTAGACTGGTCAAGGAATAAGCTATTGTGTTTTGGGAAAGATTAAGGAATATAAAAAAAGGTAAATTATGCTCCATAAAATGAATAAGAACAATCATATTATTTCAAACCCATAGAGTGATCAAGAAAAAAAAAATTATATCAACAAATATTTCATGCCTTATATGATCGTTATAGAATTCAAACAAATCTAATGACTCCATGCATAGTAAGCATATTATGCAATAAGAATTAAATTAGAAACAACATTCTATATAATTACAACCACAAAAGAGACACTCCATCAACCATCACAAAACAATCAAACTCAACTTCCATCAAATAAACCTTTTTTTCAAAAAGAAAATTATTATAAATCAAAGAGTTTGTTTTCTCTCTCTCTCTCTCTCTCTCAACTTGATGAAATTTCATAGAAACATAATTTACATATTGGTCACATTTTATAAATTATATACTCTCATTTAAGAAATGATTTTCTAATGAAAAAGTAGGGATTAAATTAAAAAACCACAATTTGGGACATATATATATATATTTTCACATAAACAATGTTTCAAATGTGTAACAAAAATCTAAAAGAAAACCTGTCCCTAATCTAATTATTGTTGATTGCACCCATTAATTGTTTGTTTTTCCAAAGTTTCCTAATGTTATTTGAGAAGAGAAATTCAAAAGTTAATAAAAATATATAAATCTAAAAATTAGTTAATATAATATTTACATGATCTGAAATTAATAAAATTTAATTTTAAAAATTAAATTAGTTATTATATAAAAATAAGAAAATATAATTCAGGTCATAGCTCAAAAAATATTTTCACATAAATCTCAATTAATTTTTTCTCCAACTCTCTAATAAACACTCAAAAGTATTTTATGGATATTCATAAAGTAACAAATCCTTTTTTTTTTTTAAGGAGTTTCTTCTTCTTGTTGAAGCAAAAGTTCTTCCAACATTTGAATTCAAGCAACTCAATAGTCACTCTCATTTTCTTTTGGTAGCCATCATGTCTGAAGAAATAGGCCAGAAGATTACAATGATGAGTCATCGAAATAGTCTTATGAGAACCAACATATCATATCATTAATCTCCTAAGATCGCAAGTATGTGAAGGTTTTGCGTACTTTCATGGACATAAATCCCCACTTTCGGAAATAGCTGCCAAATTCCCGCATCAGCACGGGGAACACACCGTCCTTTCTGCCTCGAGCCAATGCAACCCTCCATGGCTGCATGCTAACGAGTACATCACTCTCTCTCTCTCTCTCTCTCTCTCTCTCTCTCTCTCTCTATGTATATACTTCTTTATGAGGAAGAAGTACATGCGGAAATACGTAGCCACCCCATGATCATATACAACTGTAAATGGGTACAACATGATGGTACGGCGGAAGACAGTACCCACAGGCCTCGGGCCAGTTAGAGCGGAAGGAAGGATGGAGTCCTACGCTGGGCTCCACCTCCCTTGTCTTGCCAACATCCCGACGTCCCCCCACACTGCATGCTTTTCTCTCTCTGTATTGGCATGTTGGTCTACAGCAGCCTTAGACCGGAGTCCACTGAGCAGAATAACACTTAAAGTGCACAGAGTCAGTCTAGAGAGAGAGAGAGAGAGCATGGGAGCAACGTCATCATGTGCGCCTCAAGAGGCGAGCATTCTGAGCAAAGGGCAGAGAAGTCAGTGACCATGGCAGTGCATGTTTTCAAGGATGGCTCCTGATCTGCCCTTTCCCTGTCTCCCTACCCATAAAGAAAAAGTTTGTGGTATCATGTGAATCCTAGTGAAAGAGAGAGAGAGAGAGAGAGAGAGAGAGAGAGATGAAGATGAAGACGAAGAGACACTAGGCATCTTCTTCTACTATCGCACAATCTCATTAGGCTTGTTCTCGTTTGTCAGCGTTGCTGATACGATAAAACTGGGGTCCTCGTCGGAAAAGCTTCAAGTAAAAATCAGTAGAAGAATTATATGATAATATTGAAGTTCTGGAATTTGGATTACAAGGGAAAGAAGACATTAACGTCATACAACGATGGGCATGTAAACATAAAAAGGTTTTCCTATGTTCCGAGCACAACTTTGTGAATCATGAAACATCTTTTGTGGTGCTTTTGGAGAGTTCGGCATACTAATGGTTTTGGAACTTGAACAGCACAACTACGTGATTGAGAGAGAGTGGACAAGATTGACCAACTGATGGTCAAGAAGGGGAATCCTGCAACTTGAAAGGTACAATGGAATAGAGAAAAAGGAATCTGAGAAGGTACAATGTTGGATTGCATGAACCCTCAAAACCCCATTCGAGATCAGTGTTCAGGGTACCAGCGGGGATCTCCTTGTCTAGGCTCGTATATATGTTCTCCCACCTCCCTCACATGATGTTGTTGTTGTTGCCCTTCTTCTTGTGTTTCCAACCCCTGTGGGACTTGATACGATACGACAACGAGGGCAAGGGAGGAAGGCATGCCATCATGCTTTCTACATCTCTAGGTGTTGGGTATGAGAACTTGGACATTAGCCTTCACACATCTGACTTCATTATCAGAATGCACCTGCCGACAGGGTCACCACCTTATAATCCCTTGCGAAAAGGAGTGTTCCCTGAGAGGGTTGGTTGGATAATATCTCTGCACCTCTCTCTATTTCTCTCTTTCTTAAATGTCATATTATCATCAACAGTTTTCTCTTTTAATACATCAAATTTACTGTCTGAACTCTGAAGTGAAACAACAAGAGTGCAGTGTCTGTAGTTTATTTGAGGAGCTGCTAAGTGAAAGAGGAGGAGAAGAAGAAGAATGAGGGTTTGTGGAGACAAGAGCGTATGGCATTCATCATGAGCCCGTAGCAGGCCCTGTTCTCATCTTAGCAACACCACCAGGCAATAGAATCATAGACTCCACTGAAGCTGGTACGAAGGAATGTTGCAAGAAACTTGCAGCATTCTTGGCTTATGTAAGCAGGAAAAGCTTCTGAATTCACCACACTTTACAGCCCCCCGTTTTACCATATCAGCGAGCAATTATGAAGTCTTCTTTTTCACCTTTCCCATAGGTCTGAAGGATTAGTGAAGTGAAGGCTGCTGAGCTCCAACTTTTATTGTTTGGCTGAGAGTTCACATGTCACGTATCACAAGGAAAACTTTGTTTCTTAATTAAAGTCTTCGTATATTTCTCTTTTATGGACTTTATACAGCAGATTTCAGTTAAATGGACTATTAGTTTATGCAAAATGACAATCAAAAGTGCAAATTTCTATAGGAAATATAGATGGATAAATCCTTTTAACCTTCCTTGTCGAATGCCATAGGAAGAGAGTTCATAAAAGAGGACCAGAGACCATGTCAATTTGACACTGACGTCAGAGAGAGAGAGAGAGAGAGGGCGGGGGAGACTGTAGAAGTAATGGCACGAGCTGATGGCTGCAAGAAGCAAGACCACCAGCATTGCCTGCTTGGTTTTCTAGGAACCCACCACCACCTCCAGCCAGTTGGATAAGAAGCAGCTGACTGGTGAAAGATTGGACAGAGTCGGCAACAACAGGCTGATGGGATGTCAAATCTAAGATGGGTGTGCCATTGCAGCTCAATGCCTTGTGGCCCTTACTGAGCTGTTCAGCTCTGTCACCGGATGTGATTAGACCAAGCTGGAACTTACCTCTCCTGATCATGTCTTTTATGATGAGAGAGAGAGAGAGAGAGAGAGAGAGAGAGAGAGAGAGAGAGAGCCGAATTCGAAGTCAAACTTTCACATATGTAGAGCAAAGATTATCTATCTTCATAGAAGGGGTGGTGTTCACCTGAGAGTGACAGAAATCCCAATATGATGTGTGAGTGGTTGGGTTAGTGTTCAGTCAACAACACAATCAAATTATATGTCCAAGAAAAGCTCATCATCAGCTGGCCACACTCAAAAGTAAGGATTTAACAGTTTGTGCATCCGATTCAACCTTTCTTTCTGTGCATCTTTGACATGCAGACTCCTCAGCATCTTAATCTTCTGAATAACTCACACTTCTTGCTACCGGAAGAATTAATCAGCAAGAGTCTTAGAATCCTCAAACAGTATCCAACTCTATCTATCAAACCAAAAATTGACGTTTTTCTAGCATCCTCTTTACATACGATGCAATCATACAAGTGGTCGATGACATATCGGAATCACAATGGGTCACAAAAATACGATCCTTTAAGCAATGGACACATCGGAATCACATGCTAGATTTGTAACTTTTGCCGACATTGATCATGCTTAGGATCGTAATTGCGTCGAAAGGGAAAACTAAACATGTAGCCCAAAATATGAACAAAATTGCTATCAGGTAGGTCTGCATCAAGAGTAACTTCACACTGTAACATCATGACAACAAAACTTTGGCCCACCTTATCTCAACTAGGCTTGACAGAGAAATGGGTGGGTATTAGTCTAAATCACCTACTAGAATTTAAGGTCCAACTTGTACCATATTGCTTGTTCAACTTGGCTTCCCTCAATCTAATCCTTTGCCAGTCCATGAATTTTAGATGGACATGCAGAAATCTTGTATCTGATACAAATTGAGTAATTTGAATCCATGTGTTGTCTTTGAACATCAGATCATGTCCTACCATAGCAGAATGAAAGAAAAAAAAAGAATGCAAGAAGCAACAGTTAAATGTATCTGAATCCTTTCCGATCATCCTTTCATTCTCTTTGGTGAGTTATCTTCCTCTTGTGTTGTTGAGATATGAGATATGATGTATCCAAGTGAGATCTCAAAGGAAAAACAAAGAAGACACAAAAGTCCTTGGATTGTTCTAAATTAGATGCAGGGAAAGTAAAGGGAATTGCCTCCCACCCTGACCCTCTCTCATAGGTCTTTTGGAAATAACCTTGAGATTGGAGCCTCCCATGGCCTAGGGAATGGTGAAAGAGAATGAAGAGACAGACGTTGCAGATCCAAAAAATGATTTCACACTGTTTGTGTTTCCTGTCCTTTTCAAGTAGTATTTAGATTTCTTCTTCTCTTTCCTTGATAAAATATGCACACACACACACAGAGAGAGAAGACAAATAAGATCTCTTACATGCAAACAATCAAACAAGACAATCTGCCTTAACTAAGAAGGGACAAGTCATGCCAAGGTCAATAATTTTTTGATCTTAACACACATTTGCCATCCTCTAATCCACCTCAGTGAGCAAGAAATATAAAGAGCTAATGCAGCTGAAGACAAACCATGGTACCAAGTTCAGTGATGACTCGGTCTGAGATCAAACAAACATATGGCCCCAAAAGGTCAATTTGGATTAGTGCGATTGAGACTTGCAAGTTTGTCTCGAGTTTTACGTAGGAAACCTGGATCTGATGTTGATGTGGTTGAAGACCTGGGAACCCTGCATGGATGATCAGTCCAATCCATCTTGTTCTCACAACACTATGCTCCTCCCGTATCAGTATCACCCACATATCAAATGCCACCGAGATCCAGTCTTTTGCATTTGATCCTTCCTGTAAGATTCTCCTTTCTTTGACAGTAAGCTAATCGATCTGTAAACAATTTTATTGATAACACAAACATAGGTGAGGATGCAAACATAAGATCCAACCGTGATCGAATTGAAATAGGTGAATATTCATTCTTGTGCTATCCCTTTTATATGTATATATCAATCAATCAATCAATCAATCAATCATGTTGCAATCTGGCACGGCTGGTGGGAATTATTCAGGTGGGCCACAGTGCAACGCAGGTTCATCTCCCATCCCACAGTAGCAGCATCCAAAGCTTGACGAACGCCTTACGAGTAATGGCACCGTTCGTAGTGTAGCGACATTTGGAGAGCCCTTCCGATCGAGCGATCAGTGCTGTCGTCTACGGAGGTAAAACTTGAAAGACGGGAAGAACGGGGTAGATCAGTGCTGTCGATCGCAATCAGATTGCGACATGCTTGATAAATGGATAGATCGCAATCCCAAGGAAGCAGGATCACGTGTGATTGATGTGATCCATGTACTGGGGCCCTTCGTTTATCTTTTATTTTCGTTCCACTATTTATCTGTTTCCAATCCCATAATTAGCTGATTATATATGTAATCAAATAATAATGGACAAATTTCTATAAAAAAACTTAAAATTTTCTTCTGAAATAGTATTTTTTTTATTTTATTCTCATGTAGTTTTTTATTTTCTAAAAGATGAGATTTATTTTTTACCTTTGTCTCATCAGCTATAGCCTCTATCTTATTACCTCATCGTAATTATTTTCATCCCTCGTCGTTAAGGCTTCGCCCATTATCTTCACTCTGTTGTTATCCTTGTTGCCTTTGCCAAGTATCTCATTGCCATCTTTATTAGTCTCTGTCTCGTCTACGGAGGTTTTACCACCGTCCTCACAAGTCTCGTACCTTTTATCATCATATTCATCCTTGTGGTATTATCGTAGAGAACTCGTTCAAACATGTTGGCCTTGCCCTTTACCTCCGACACTCAATCTCACTTCATGCTTGTGCCCTCGAGAAGAAAAGAGAAAAATATGGGTGGAGGCGACGTTGTGTCATGGTCTTAGCTGAAATTGCTTAAGGCACGAGGCACCATTGCGGTAAAGATGCGAACTTAGCTTGCGTTGCCTAAGTCACGGGCACCCTTGCAGCAAAGACGCAGACTTAGCTTGCGTTGCCTAAGTCGTGCTTCACCCTTGCGATTTGCGTCTGTAAAGATTAGCTCACTTGCAACCTCTCGCAGGTCCCCAAAGACCTGTAAAAGAGAAAGTTGATTAATTCGAAGAATAAGCGGACAAGTTCTGACGTCTCGCGAAAAGGGAAAGTTTTAAAAGTAATTCAATGAGCATCTTGTGTGCACAAGAGAAAAGAGGGAGAGGGGAAAAACAAGGACTTTAGAAGGGGTGAACGAATAGCTGCAAGCCCACAAACAATTGCTCACCGAGTGCCGGGCACGACAACAAGTTCTCGTCAAGGTAACGTGCGAACTCGCGAAAGAGTATTCAACGCCCGGTACTATACTGAAGCCCCATCTAACCCTGTGCCACCCAGGTAGTTCCAAGGGGCTAAGATGGCTGACATTTTGTGAGCGGAGGCGGATTGCAAAAAACAACCCGTGGCATACGAAAACGGAGCTGTTTTGGGCTGTTTTGCTCGGTTCGGTGAGAGGTTGTTTTGTAGCGCTGCAACTTGTTCGAACTTACATTTTTACAAGCAAAATGACTCAAAACCAAGACAAAGCATGCTGTCAAGTAGTTGTACATGTAGATGAAAGCAACGAACGATTAGTTGAACGGAGTTGTTGCAGGTATGCGAGGACCGTTCGTGACAATTGTGTCTCATAGGACTCGCAAGGATGGCTACGGAACCTTTGTGAGTGAGGGAGACACTGTGACAATGAGAATAAGAACTTCGTGGGACTTGCGAGGATAGAAATAAAATGACGATAGGGTCTTTATGAGTGATGTAGAAACAATGGGACAAAGGCAAGGGGCGGAGGTGGCGATGGCAGGATGGCAGGGCGATGGCCAAGGATTTTTTTTTTTTTTGTTGAAAAAGAACATTATGAAGAGAGAGAGAGAGAGAGAGAGAGAGAGAGAGAGAGAGAGGGGGTCTTTTTAAGGAATTTCTTCAACAATAATGTTATAACTCCTTTATTTCAGGAAAAAACGAGTGATAACTTTGCCACAAATAATGACTTGGATAATCACATTATAATGAATTTGGAGGACATCACCATTGTGATTCATAGACTGAACGTTCTTACAAGTAGGAAAAAGAGAAAAAGCATCGGATTTCATCACAATTCTAAAGAAAAAAAAAGGGGTGCATTTTTGGATTTGGGACGTCAACATGTGTGATTTCAGATAATTGGCTTCCACTGTTGTAGCAGTGCTTTCGTTATTTTCCACTATTCATTAAAAAATAATTGAATATATCACTCCAAAATTAGTAATTTTGGTATTTATCATATATATATATATATATTCAAAACATAAAAACTTTTATTTCCAGCACTGTATCTAATCTACATTAGTTACTGTAAGTTAATTATAAGCTAAACTGTTCCTTAAGTAGACTTTAAAAATTCATTTTGATGCTTAAAGATTTAAATAGTACATGTATTATTTTAAGGATAAATTCCTTAAGAAAATCTCAACTTTTTATTTTTTATTTACTGCACAGCATTTTCTCTTTGGTTTATTCGTGTAGAGCGTCTGTTATTTTCTATATAAAAAAAAGAGATTATTCATGTTTTCGTCTCACCAATTATCATCATCTGCTACCTCCACTGTCGCCCCCATCTCCACCTCCCCTCGTTGTAAGGCCTTACCATTTTCGCGCTGCATGTGAAACTTACTTTCGTTAACCTCTTAGACATCGAGGGTGATGACAATGGTGCAATTGATGTCAAGGGTAAAACAACAGAGCCAAGAGTGTCGATGGGATGGATAGTATAACAGGTGGAGAGGGAGTGACAAATACCACCGGAGCAGGAGCAGATGATGAGAATACGAAGAAAAAAATCTGAAGGAAAGGATGTAAGACCCCACTGCGGACGAGGCCATCCTTCACCCATTGTAAGGCCTCTTTGATAGATGAGACGAGGGTAATGGGACGAAGGCAATCATACATAGAGGTGACGGGATGGAACATACAAAAATCTCATTTAAAATAAAAATAAAAATAAAAAACGTCCTACGGAAATAAATCAAAAAGACAATGCTCTATCAAAAAAGTGACAGCTTTCGATTTTTGTAATGAATTTATCTTTATTTTAACTGTTAGCAAATAATATTAATCATGATTAGAAGTGATTAACCTAAATTTCTGGATAGATATTATCTTAGTATTTGGAGGGATATGTTATACTAAATATGTCGATTTAATATTTCACAAGTATTTTATATATATATATATATATATATATATATCACAAGTATTATATATATATATATATATATATATATATATATATATATATATATATATATATATATATATATATATATATATATATATATATATATATCACATAGGTTCGTCATCAAACAAAGTTCAAAGCTAGCAAGCAGCTCTGCAGCTCCTCGTGATCATGGAGATGGGCATGGGCATCGAGGGGGGTACGTGGGGAGCAGCAAACGTCATAGAGCAAAAAAGACAGGGAGACAGGGCCATGGAGCAGAAGAATAGGACCAGGGTTCGAAGGAAGAGGATAGAGAAATGGAAGACCAACGTACGCGAGTCCCGAGGTGATGCCGATGCCGCTGCCGCAGCACAAGCACTCGACCGGCCGAGACGCCCCCTCGCAACGCGCCGTCACAGCCCCCGATAAAGCAAAAGGCGCTGCCACGAGGGAGGGAAGAAGGCACTCAGAGAAAAGGGGGAGGCAGCTGATACAACCGATGCAGTAGCGCTCCAGTTGTTCCAGACCGACGTCCCATCGCCACAAAAGGATCGGTAGGGCAAATCACATCCAGTTAACCGGTGTTCGAGCAGCTGGAGACTCGATCATTCCTTCTTAGAGAGAGATGTAACGCTCCGATCGGGGCCATGAAATGACAGGTTTGACGGAGAAGGTCGTCCTGGTATCACGGGATCAGAGTGTTTGCTGACTCCTACTGTTGTTGGCATCAGAAACCACACAGTGCATGCGCAGTATAGGAGCTGACCAATCCACAGTATGGAGTGACCTACATACTGCTTGGTAATTCCAACCGCTGAACCGAGGGTCGATGGACAGGAGGCCGATGGCCTCTCTTCCTTTGTTCCAACAGTAGCCTGAGTCTTTGGTTACTGTTTGATGTGGCAGTGTTGGATTCACTTGTCACTGTAGTTTTCTTCGGAAAAACCACTGTTAATTGTCACTGTAAGTCTAATAGGACAAAACATTGCAGCCCAAAGTGTGACTTAATCAAAGGTATATAAAAGACTGCAAAATACGGGGAAATCTTTGATAAGATATTGTCTAATGGGAAAGAAATAAGCTGTTCCTATGAATTCTTCACAATTAAACGAGTCAAAAAATGTGCTGGAAATGTTCTTCAACTACAAGAGAAAACCCTATAAGCGTTCGCAAATTATAGTCTGACAAGCCTGTAAGTTGGGGATCAGAATACAAAGGATTCGTTGGGTTCGATACGGATGAGAAGGAAGATGATGTTGCGCTATGCCAATGTCAATTGTGCTATGCCAATCAGTATGGATGAGAAGGAAGATGATGTTGCCACATAACAGTGCTTGCAATGGAGATCATAATAACAATAAATGCAATTCCTATCAGTGAACAGTTCTAACAACATTCAACCATTGTTACACCACTAGTCATAGATATTGAAGAAGCTTATGGTGGTTGTTTGGCTTTTCCCATCATTGTGCAGATGGTGTCTCCTGCAAATGCCAAGCAACATCAGATGCCACACAGGGTTGTGATCTTATAGGCTACAATTCCACACCTGAAGTAAGAACAGATCAATTCAATCCCCTATCAACAAATTATGCTCTTTAGTATGCAAGGTTTTAAATTAATGTATCAGTAAGAAGTTAGAAGACCTTAAGACATCACAAGGTCTAGAATGGATGGCCCAATTGCAAAGTGAACAAGGCTCCAATAATATGTATTGAAGATAGTGAAGGAAATGCCATGAGAAAGTCACATTTTTACTGGACATCAGTAACATCAACAATTTGCAAAATCAATTTTATTTAATCATATATTTTGATACTGACAAACATCCATCAAAATAAATAAAAAAATCCATTAAAATGACTAAGATTAACTGATTATAATTGTCATGGAGCTAAATGGGAAACTGATATATGACATGAAATAAAAAGTTCTAACAGGATCAAACTTGAGAAAT